>OY776112.1:357933404-358615279 GCA_963675035.1 Allygus modestus | reverse complement strand
AGTACATGTAAGTGTAACTTTAGCAAAAGATAAGTTTTACGTATCCATAAAATATCATCAATAACAAATAATTTTTTAGTTCCCTATAAGAAAAGCTTGTAGTAATCGTAAGCAGTGGAAGATACTTCAATATATTGTATCGTGTGTGTTTTTTTATTTCTTAACTATTGTTTATAAATACCAAAAACAAATCATATATTTGTCTTAGTACTAGTTTTAATAAAATGTCTCACTTCAGAAAAATCTTTGATTAATTGAAGGATTAACATGATATATATCAAGCAGTTCGCAAGTAATATTAGAGCTTGAATATTTCTAGAAAATAACTTCGTAATTATATAATGTAAGTAAGGGCTGGTATTTTTAAAAAGAGGGCTCAAGTTGCTTAAGGTAATTAAATATAAAATTCTCATTTTACAGCATTTAAAATATTTTTATACTTGAATAACAATATTCCCGTGATTGAAACCAATTTAGGAATGTGATTTGCACATAACAACCGAAATTGTCTCCTTCAGAGTCTGGGCGGAAAATCTTGTTACAATCGAGTTATCTTGTTTGACTTCGGAAACTGATTTTTGTGTCGTTCTGAGAACTCTCTCAGATGTTTTATTCCAAAATATGGATTAGGATTTTGAACATATACAGGACATATCCGTTTAACTTTGGTCGTCCGGTAAAAATGTATCAATACAATAATCATGTTTCAAAATCATTCTGCAGTTTAACCCCTAAGAGCACACATAGTTTACTCATTGGTGGGACGAGAGGATATGCCGTGGACATAATACTGTAGATTTAAAGTTAAAAAATAAACAGGATAAATAAATTACGTCTCACAACACTACAAAGTATATCTACTCTTATACTGTATGTACATACAAGACGGTAAATATAAAAAAAACAAAATGTTACAAGGCATCGATTTCAACCAGTTACAACAGTCATCATCAGGCCCAATCAGATATCATTCGTAACGTATCGTCTATATACGTTATTGGTCTTTAATAAGTACTAAATTTTAAATTATAAGAACTAAATTTGTATATACATCCCTGAGTTAGGATATTGCTGTATATAAGTTCAAAGCTGGAGTAAGAGTTGGTTTTATTTTCATATTGATATTGAAAACCTTAAGCTGACAATAGAAATTAAATAATATATGATTGATTCGAATTGCTGGACTAGGTATTATCAAATGAGAAGCAACAAGTCTTGAGTTTATGAAATATTAATTTTTAACTAGAATTCTCCATCACATTAACTTTTCGTTTTGTTAATTCAAATATATATTTATATATATATATATTAGAATATATATATATATATATATATATTACTAGGTGTACGCTCATTCCTCGCGTATAAGGATAATTGAAACACATGATCAAACTTAAATCGAGTCTCATAAAAAATTCAATATCTGATTTGAGTAACATCATCAGAATACATTCCGTTATCATTTAACTGCCGCCAGAATCCAGATTTTATGTCTATATAGCTATAGTTTTAGTCACTTCTCTAAGAATCAATTATCGCGGTAGCTGAGAGGTATCGCACTGGCTCTAGGAGCGATAGGTCGCAGGTTCGGATCCCGCCGCCAACCTAACATTTTATCCGTAGAAAAACATATATACATTTATCACTTGTTTTTATCAAAGTAAATGTTGTATAAATACGTAAGTTTATTTATTTTTAAAATAAACTGAAGATTTCAGGCATGGTTTGTTGTTAGGATTGGCATGGGTGCGTTATCTTAGAACAAACAGAGCATTTTGGGCTAAGCAGTGACTTTAGCAGTGTGGTTAATTTAACTTTTAAGAGAACAGCGAGTTTCCTATATGAACTAATGTTAACAATTTCTATAGGCCAAGTCAAAATATCCTTAAGGATTAACAATAAATCGTCAGGCCTAGTTATTTAGATGAAAAAATGAGATTTCAATATATTGTTTCAATAGCCTAGGCTATCATGAAATTAAATGCTATAAACATGGGTTGGCCCAAATCCGTACATGAAACTTCTAAAATGACAAGTAGCCTAAATGTATATGCCTACATTTTATAGTCATAGGTCCAAGTTTATGATGAAAACAGCTCAATATAATCCAAACCTAGGAGATGTCAAATCATTTCAGATAACCTGTACAAAAGGCTTAGTTTGGTTAGAATAGTTTAAAGCTTTTGTTTTGGTTCGCTACAACATTCCTGGTAATGTGTTTAAAGTCTTTTACAACAGTTGAATATTACAAAATGATATTTCAATATATTGTTTCAATAGCCTAGGCTACGGAATCATGAAATTAAATTCTATAAACATGGGTTGGTCCAAGACCGCACATGAAACTTCTAAAATGGTAAGTAGCCTAAGTGTATAGGCCTACATTTTATAGCCATAGGTCCAAGTTTATGATGAAAACAGCTCAGTATAATCCAAACCTAGGATATGTCAAATCATTTCAGACAACCTGTATAAAAGACTTAGTTTGGTTAGAATAGTTTAAAGCTTTTGTTTTGGTTCGCTACAACATTCCTGGTAATGTTTAAAGTATTTAACAACAGTTGTATTTTACAAAATGATATTTCAATATATTGTTGTAATAGCCTGGGCTATCAGGAAATTAAATTCTATAAACATGGGTTAACTCCAAGACCGTACATGAAACTTCTAAAATGGCAAGTAGCCTAAGTGTATAGGCCGACATTTTATAGCCATAGGTCCAAGTTTATGATGAAAACAGCTCACTGTAATCCAAACCTAGGATGTGTCAAATCATTTCAGATACCTAACCTGTATAAAAGGCTTAGTTTGGTTAAAGTAGTTTAAAGCTTTTATTTTGGTTCGCTGCAACATTCCTGGTAATGTGTTTAAAGTATTTTACAAAAGTTGTATTTCCAGTTTAATGTTGGCTTACTCTTACTGTAATCCAACCCTAGGCTATGTCAAATCATTCAAGATAACCTTCCGAAAAAGGCTGTTTGGATAGAATAATCTATAGCTTTTATTGTGGTTACCTACTACATTACTGGTAATGTATTTTAGGTAATGTAGACAATTTTTATTATTAATTTAGTGAAAATATATCCTAGCAAATAATTGTCCTACAAAATAAATTTTAAGGTTGTTCGCTTACTGTGACTAACTTCATCAACGCTTTCAAGATAAATTGAGGCTTTGTACACTTTTTACACATGACAATCACAATATTACCAATTGTCTAAGAAAATGTAATAAAATAAACTAATTTATAAGTTAAGTTAATATTTTAGTACCTACAGTCATCAAAAAGTTATTTTGAGTTTTTCGACATGCCACACGCGTCGTCTGTCGACTGCCACTGATACAATCGTCGCCTTCGACGACTGACGGACGATATTTACACAGAGTAGGCGTACTAAGGGAATATTAACTGTATAATTTTTTTTAAACGTACACTTAATAATTTATAAAATAATAAATATGCTCACAACTTAAAAATATACTTCGATTTATCTCTCTTGTGTGTTTTTGGTTGGTAAAAAAACTGTTGTTATCCAGTATAACAAAGTATACTCTTGTAAACTAACTATTGTTACTCTGTTGTTGAAACATAGACGTCGGCTAAATTTTAACGATTCAAGTACCACTAAAATGGCTTCCAATGTTATTCTTATGGAGAAAAAAATAAATTTGGTTTTAAGATGATTTGATTAATACTGAACGAAACTATCTGAATAACGAACTTAACCGAGATTTTGACCTGTTAAGTTTTTCTGGAAAATTTTAAGTTTAACTGTGGAGGCATTCTCGAGTTATTGGGGTCACAGACACGCCAGTTGAGTTGATTCTCTTACCAGTCTAAGCAGTAAAGTTGTGTATAAGGATACTTTCACTTCGTTCAATTATCCAATTATATATATTAGAATATATATATATTCATATATATATATATATATATATATATATATATATATTAGAATTAGCAAAACGAAATGTTAATGTGATGGAGAATTCTAGTTAGAAATTAATATTTCATAAACTCAAGACTTGTTGAATTGGAAATTCTCATTTGATAATACCTAGTCCAGCAATTCGAATCAATAAATAATTCAATTAAATTTTCATTTGCACCATTGAATGCAGCTAAAAAAACAATTAATTTGGTGTTTTGACCATCGCTCTACGTCAATTGGTTACCGAGAAATGGAAAATGCTAAACACAGTACGTTGTCCATTGATATTCTTACGGTGAGTAAGTTAAACTTTATATCTTGCTTGTTTGTGAACATTTATTGAAAACACATGGCATATAGCTTCACCTGAATATGATCTAATAATATCCACACAAAATACCCCGAAGCCGAAGCCGCTAACTTGCACACACAGTCTTATGTAAACATAGGCATTGTGGTAGCCCATGTTATTCTTATGGGAAATAAATTACATTCTAAATCTTGCTTATTTATGAATATCATTTGGTGAAACTTAGTAAGCGCCTTTATGCGGTTGTGGCATATTTATATTTGCATGACATTTCCAGTTTTAATTGTCCTCGTCGCAGCAAACCTGCATAACCAGTTAAATTCTATTCTTATGGAGGATAAATACAATTTTATATCTCACTAATTTATCATATATTTTGTTGAAACGCTAAAACTAGGTATTTTGGGTTGAGGTATATATATTTACATTGGAAATTCGCTGAGTAAGCAGGTTTGCTGTGACGGTAGTATTTGACTTTATTATCACAAGCGCATTACAATTGTCTGGGATGGAGTTTAACCATATATATTTTGCATTTATTATTTAATTTAAGTATATGCTCTGAACCATTCCTTAGCAGATTCCTTAGCAGATTTAGAAAATAAGTTTTTTGATCGATTGATTTAAGGAAGTGTTCTGCAATCTAAATAATTGCCAACAATTGTTTGCAGTTAACATGTAATTTTTCTCTTTGTATCATAAACTGACGACAATGTCTGAATAAAGTTAACTAGTTCTCCGAACGGGGATTTAGCAGGCATACACGTTTTAAAGGTTTATTTACATTATAATCAGCTGACTAACTAAATCAAATATAACCCCATAAGACTAACACTGAAACTTTGAAAGCCTGCACGGTGAAGCTCTGAAGGTGTTTAAACCTGAAAAAGGTACATCTAGAAAGTAAGAGCTTTTCATTGACCCGAAACATGTATACAAAATATTCGTTTTAGGGTCTAAAATCTCCGAACGAAAATCAAGAAATTCTTTTAATAATATAGATAATAAACATTAAACGAGTTCAATATACATATTGCATTGTATAAATTATGTAAGTTTGTTTGAAAGGCTTAGACTACTTTGAAAGGTTAAGGCGATTTTTGTGTACTCGTGGAACCAAAGCCGTGGTTCAGACTAATCAGCTAAGAGGTCTTTATTGGGTTCTTTGCAGAAAGAGAATTTCATTAATGAATGGTAGCCCAGCAGATAGTCCCTTCAACGTGGGAGAATCATCAGACTGTGGGTTTCAAAGCTTCTCTTAGTATGATACATTAGTTTAGACGTTATTGAAGGTTTATAACTGTGTTAAATTGCGTTAAAGAGATACAACGCTAAATGTTGTATACCCATGAAAATATAAATTTGGTGGGAGGTTTAAAATTGCCCATAACGTGTATTCTTCTACAATGTAAACTAATTATAAGAATTTGTTTCTGAGCGAATACAGCCTATGTAAATGAATCAAATACGTAGATTAATGTCAAGCATTTAAGTTCTCTTAGAAAAAAATATTAAATTTAAGATTTAACTTTGTAACTACTAAATATTTGTTAGTTTATATTTCATAACATATCCTATTAAAACAATACTGCATTGCAGACAAAAAAGAAAATATTGATCGTAAAAACGTATTAATATGTATTTTAGCAAAATGTAAATCATTGGTAAGATTGTTCTTTGCCTAACGAACACAGATAATGACGTGTTTTTAGGAGGGGCTATCTAGGCGTTAGCTAAAAATCTGTTTCGTCTGCAAGGGAGCTTTAATCAAGTTTAAGATTATCACAGTTATGTAAGTTATCGCTCAATGCACCTCCAAGCCAAGGATCGCAAGTTCCAACTGCGTTTTCCCTCAGAGCAGGTCATGCTAGGTTCGCACACTTTAGTTTGTATCATATACGTATGTATATAACGTTTGAGAAAAGTACCTGAAGAGGTTCCAGTAGTGTGATTGATATGAAAACAAAAACTACATAAACTAGCAGACGGATATAGGAACGATTTAGACACGTGTACGTAAGGGGTTTTGTTATTTTACTCTGATCATCACATACTAAAGCTGTGTCGTGATGTCGAAGGATATGTAAACATTACTGGATTTTGTAAATATCGATATAACTACATCTCCGATGAATAATAGAATAAATCAAGCATATTTATTTATAATTTATTAGGTGTTTTTGCTGTTTTATTTACAATGTTCAAATTAACAGACGATATCAGTAAGAAAGCAAACTGCATCTGTGATTTCCTGTTGAACCTATCTCACAAAGTACCAGCCGCAGGCCCACAAATGGTTGGTCAGATTATGAGACCCAAAAAACTATCCTTTGTCATTTTTCCTCCACTGATTTATAAAAGTCATATCTTACTACACATGTTATCAAATGTTCATGTTATTTTATAGCTGGTGTAGTTGTATGAAAACAAATGATTTATGCAATTGATTTATTAGAATCATAATATATAAAAGCATCTTTAATTGTTTGTAATATTTTTGATAATAATATTTTACCTCGTAATAAAACATATTTAGATCAAATACTAGATAATAAATAATAATTTATAAAGGAACCTCTGGGGCTATTAAATGTTGGTCTTACAATTGTTTATGTTTTACTATTACGTTTATGTTCAATTTAACATGGCTTAAAATAAAACGATTTCTCAAGATTTAAAAAAAACAATTGTATTAAAAGAATTTGAAGATTTTGATAAATACTCAGCTTTTTGCATGGTTCCCCTTACGAGCTTTGCTCAATCTCCGACGCAATTCAGCGCATCTGCTCGGGATCTATCACGAGCGAACTGTTTTAATCAAACATTTTGCCATTGCCCGTTATTTCTTTCTTTCTATTTGTCATATTAAAAAGTGTTTAGTCTAGAATAAATTTTATTCAATATTGCATTTCCTGGTCTTATGATGAATTACTTTCATACTATTTTGTAACGAGTTATCTATTATTTTATTGCAAAATCTGTACCACGTCTCTTTTAATAAATGCTTTGCGATACATGTAATCGCTTTTTCAGTTTTATTTCAATCCATAAAATGGTAACTTATGCAGAGCACAACGACGGGTGACAAATTTGACACTTTATTGACACGTACTGATTCGTCATGAATAACCATCAGCCGTAAAGCCCTCAGAATGTTAGATTAGAATTGAAATTAATAATAAATATAATGTAGCAAGAAGTAGGTACTTCATTCTTTTATTTCTGCCTGCCACCACCTGAAATAGGCTACGATGCAGCATAGTAGAACTTTCCAGTGTCATAATTCCTGAGAAGCGCTCAATATTTTTAAACGTGTTTAAAACTGTCATCGTATTGGAAATATTACTTCCCACTAGCAGATTACTTAAAATATATAATAAGCCTCTTGTACATTTGTGGTAATCAAATGTAGGTGCATAGGGGAGCATTATCTAGATTTTTGTTTGGAGGTGTGGGCATTGGTTCACCATTCAAAGGTCTGGAGTTACTTCCTTTGTAGAAGTAAAAAAAAATAGTTTTTTTTACACAATTATAAAACTTACTCATTAGCTGAAAAATTATTAATTTAATTAAACTATTAGAAAAATGGATTACATTATCGGACCCATTATTTGTAATTATACTATGAAGTTAGTGTTGTTCGCAACCGCAAAGTATTAATATGATATATGACGTAGGAAGTGTTTATTTTTAGACTCGAGCTATAGTGTTACATTTGCATTATAGCACAGAAAAGCACAGCACTGGAATTTATCAATTGGATTTTAACGTTTTACTTTAGTAAACGTGTTTAGTTAATTGAAAACAATTTTCAGACAATTTTCTTTTTACAAATTGAAATGCTCCGACTACAAAAGCTTTTACATTGGACAAACAAGGCGATCATTTAGGTCCAGATTCCGTGAACATGTACAAGCTCTAAGAAGTAACAACTTGGTCAATGAAATCATATTTTGCAGAGGTTTTACTTTTTCTTAATCATAGCTATCAAAGTATAGAGGAAAATATTGACGTTATTGAGTTTTCAATTAAAGAAACAAAAATTTATTAAAAAGAGGAATATTGTATTTATTGAGGCTGCAACGAGAACGTTCAAAGTAAGATGAACAGTCAATAAACATCAAATAATCATATTTTCTTCAGTAATAAGACAAATTAAACAACATTAATAAATTAATTAGGCTTCAACAAAATGTATTTATCCTACCACCAACTGACTCAAAATGAAGAGAACAAACAGAAATAATTAAGTATTTGTTTTAATCAAATGACAAAAATTTGTAATGTTGTTTTTAGCGAATTTCCCCTATAGGGAAGAAGCTATTACCGTAGGTCTCATGGTAAGACTTAAGCCCGAGACCATGATAACTTTTTGTTTTGAGGTCCCCAGATGTCCAAAACACTATTCGTTCAAATTTATATATATGTATATATATATCTATATATATATATATATATATATATAGATATATATATATATATATATATATATCTATATATGTGTCCGTGAATGCGATAACTTGAGTAAAAAACGTCCGATTTCGATGAAATTTGGCTCAAATGTGTAAACTGATATTTATGACTTTAAGTTCGAAAACCAGAAAAATCGGACTATGGGAAGGGGGGTTTATGGGGGTTTTAAATTTTCAAAAAATCAGTTTTTTGCATTTTTTACCCTAAAATTTTTAAAACACTTAATTTAGGTTTAGACCATGTTATAGAGCTTAAAAAAACAAATAATATGGTATTTTGAATTATTAACCTAGGTTAAGTGGTTGCGGAAAAAATCCAAAAAACATGCTCATAAAATCTCCCATGTTAATATTATGGGAAAAAGGTTTTTGGCTTTTCCTCAGTTAATTTTACTTTAAACTTCACATTTTTTTTTACCAATCACTTCAGCTCCACAAAACAATCATTTTGGTGTTTAAATTGTGATTCTACGTCAAACCGTTGCAGAGATATTCAAAGTGCTAAACACAGTACGTTGTCCAATGTTATCCTTATGGAGAATAAATAAAATTTGATATCTTGATTATTTATGAATGTATATTGATGAAATTTGGTATGTGGCTTCATGTTGTACTGGTATATTGATAATTGCACAAAAAATAAATGTTTTGTTGATTGTCCCCGTAGCAGCTAACCTGCATACTCAGCCCTAATGTTATTCTTATGGAGAATAAGTAAAGTTTTATATCTCCCTTAATTATGAACATAAATTAATAAAACATGGTAAGTAGCTTCACCTGGTTCAGTTACATTGATAATTGCATAAAAACTCATTTCTTATCTTCCTCGTTGCAGCAAACCTGCGTACTCAGTCCTAATGTTATTCGTATGGGGAATAAATAAAATGTAATAAATCACTTATTTATGAATGTATTTTTGTCAAACTTGGTGAGTGGCTTTATGTACTAGTGAGAAACATATCAATGCATTGGAAATCCGCTGAGTACGCAGGTTTACTGCGACGGGGGGTATTTTGTATTAGGTTAGGTAAATGTAGCTTGACATAGACCTTATGTTGAAAAATGTCGCTGGAAATAAAATAGAAAAAGGCCACTCAGTTACTCATTTCCTAAATATATTACTAAGACTAGCCCTTACATGTGAACTAACTCATAAATGTATAATGCATATAATTGTCGTGTACAAAATTAAAAAGTTTGTATTAAACAAAAATGTCCTTATTTGTCCTTTGTACAAATAAATGTCTTAAGTTCGTATTCCATCCAGAATTGTAGTAATAGTGTCCTTTAAAAAATGACTGTAGATTCTCTGGGTGTATACAATTTGCCAAATATGAAAACTAAAACTTGTTATAGCCTGAATAAAACAGTAACGAAATATAACAGTATAACATACCAGTGATGTTGTAAATCATCTCAGTTAATCGCAGCCGAAAGTGTATTTAATTGAATATGTAAAATTGTGTTTACTTTTATAAGCCTTTAAGACAGACAGATCGGTATAAAAACATGTTAAATCAAACTAAATGACTAAAAATAAACTTTTATCGAATGATTTTTACCAAGAGAATATTAATAAAATCCTGTAGGTGATCGTCATTATGAAAAAGTTAAGTCAGTGGTTATTATTTTATTGATCAATCCTGTATTATCATAAGGAGGACCGATACCCATAGACCTAGGAATCGTCAGAGATCTACTTCCTTACCCTTGAATTACCAGTTAGTTAACTTATTGCAACTACATAATCGATAAATATTAAGCAAATACAACTTGAAGAAAATCAGTTTTACTAATGTCATGTATGCGTTTTATAACGGCATAATATATTGTTAATCAAAATCTCTGAATTTACAAAAGCATAAAAATCTGTTTTATTATTTCAGAATTTAGTTTAAAACAAAAAAGCTTTAATCCGGATTGATTAAAATATGAAAAATGAATTGACTAACCCACAATGCAGATATGAATTGTAATATGATTCATCCATCCAGAAACTGCCCGTTCGTGCGGGATAAACCCAATTTTGTGTTAATGTAAATATTAATTGCTTTGTGAACTGCAGAGATAGACTATAAACAATGTTTTATATATATATTAACAATAACATATAAGCGTGATTCAATAAAGTAACACTTGGGTTAAATACAGTTTTGAATAAGTCCATTCAACATTTAAAAAGTTTGTAATTATAACTTTTTAACTTAATTATATAATGACAAGGAACCTCATTAACTTTTCATTAC
The DNA here is from genome assembly GCA_963675035.1 of Allygus modestus. Lineage (NCBI taxonomy): Eukaryota > Metazoa > Arthropoda > Insecta > Hemiptera > Cicadellidae > Allygus > Allygus modestus. The sequence continues at coordinate 358,604,319 of OY776112.1, read as the reverse complement.
CTAAATTAGGCCGTTACTGAAGTTTGAGTTAGGAATATATTGTGACTGATTAGTCCATAAGAAGAAAATTGTTAATTAGTAATAAGAAGGAATTAAAAATGAAATGCCTGGAAGCATCAAGTCTTTCACTCGTGTTTAACGTCATAAACCTTTTAATGGACAACAATTTCAAAGGGACAATAGTTTTCAAGAGACGAGTCGTCGCATGACGAAAAAATCAGTTTAATATTATGTTTTAAACTTCATAATATTATGCTTATTGTTCCTTATGAGAGTAATAAAATTATTTGCTCAATTAATAAACAAATATTTTCGAAAAGAATCAGAGATAAAATTGGCGAGCGTAAAATACAAAGGCACCTTTTGAGCACCTGGTTAATTGTGGGGAGCAACCTTTAGATAATTGTGGGGCTCATTTGAAAACTAAACATAACCAACTACGTTAAAATAAAATGCTCATACAAAATACTCCAAAACACGAGTTAAATAAAGTTATAACACCAATAATAATAATATAAGTTATATAGTAAATTCTTGTGGCCTTCTCAAGTTGGAGTACTTTCTCGCATAAGACGCACTCTACGATCTGTTTTAACCTGTAATATGCGGTATTATGAACCACTAAGCCCTTAGGCTTAGAATAATATTAATGAAAAAGACATACAGACAGACTGAAATACGCAATAAATAGTAAGAGTGTACTGATGCATCCCGGGCAATGTCCCACTTTTCGAGGTTTTGCGTTAGCTTTTCATTTATCCTCGTAGGTGTACAGGTATATACAATTTACCTACCAGGTTTCAAAAACATAACTGTTTCCAGATTTGTCTTTTAAAACAAGTTTTAAAGATTTAAAATTAAATGTTCTAAGCGAGATTAAAATAACTAACCTGTGAAGGTTTTCATTATTAAACTGTTTTGAACTTAAATAATCTTTTTAAAAATCATCCTTGGAAAATAAGTTTGTGTGTTATTGGTAAATGATTGTAAGAACATTAAATTAATGTTTAACTGCTATGAAATATACTATTCGGACTAATAGTACTTCGTCGTGCAATTAGTTGTAGGACTGGTCCAAAGGTAACATTACAAATGAATCCTTTAACATTGGTAAGCGAATCTGCTTCTAATTATTTCCCACTAAATCTAGATTATTGACGCGTGAAAATATTCATAATAATAATTTTCATTTCATTTTTTCCAAGGGAAGTTGAGCGAATAAATTAAACTTTTACTGATATTTTTCCACTGAAATAAAGTTGTATCAATTAATATTGTTTTTATTTTTATTAAAATTTATATTATTATAGGAATGGTACGTGGTGCGCGGACTAATTTAGTTTGTATTAATGGATAAGGCATTGTTGTGTTACTTGAGATAGTAAATTTACATTAGTTCCTGATTTTAAAACTAAGTGCGTGGCTCCCCAAAGGAGTACTATAAAATCAATATTGTATTAATGATAACTCAACTAAGCGAAAATAACGTTTAAGATTGACAATTAAGGTCGCTTCTGTAACAATTTTCAGAGGATAAGGTCTTTAATATATTAAATGATAAGACTCATTACTTTGAATTCTAATATCCAGTGTTTGTTCCTAGTTCATATTGGCAGAAATACTAAGAATTACGAGTAAAATGTGAGATGCATGTCATTGCTATGTAGAGTTGTATCGGTATTCCTGATAATAAGTAGGACGGTGTATTTTTAAAGTAAATAGTTTTGATTGAATAATTTAACAATATATAAGTTTAATTTAATTTACGAAACATAAAAATAATTCAGAAAAACTTAAACAGTTTGTACTTCAAAGAGAAGTGATAAAAAAGTTAAGTAAACTGAATGTTTCGGAGTTGCAATAACTAGATAAACTTTAAAAAATAAACAAGTTTAACACTTCAACTTTATATACAGCAATTCATTAAACGGCTCTAATTAGGGTCGGTTTTTATTTAAATAAAAATAATATTTAACAAGTAGAAAGAGAGGTTCCGGGAAGCACTTGGAAAGTTCTGTTTACACGTTTTTAGTGTACTTCAATGTATTTAGAGGCTTCATTTATAGTTGGGTACAACTTGCAACTACTCTAATACCAGTACATTACTACAGCTTTCAGCAATTTCTGTATAGAGTAGAATTGAGCAAATTTAGACACTTTTTACTCTAGGAAAAACATACTCAATGGCTTCTGAGTTCATTAAGACCATAACTTGACAAGAATTTAACTTGTTATGTTTTTAGAAAAAGTTTAGTTTTAAAAGTTTCTAGTGTGAGTATTGTGTATGCCACTTCGATTTTCCTCCAAGTTGACAAGTAAACTTCGTGTTTGTAAGAAGTGCTCTCACTCAAATTGAAATCTTTATACATTTCATTAAGTTTACAGTACATGTCCACAGACTTTAAAGGTTATTTACCTCAGAAGAAAAATATGGTAGTAAATTTACCGCAGGAGAAAAATGTAATTTTAACAACATTGGTGGAGCCTTTATTCACAATGGAGTGGTACTGCATTAAGAGAGAACCGTGCGCATACACCGAGAACCAATAGGATGAATTTTCAATCACAGTACTTTGAAATGGACAGCTGTTATTATTATGTTTAAAGAGCTCTTTTGTAGTATTTTTACGACTTTAAACATAATCAAAACCTAAATGTAAGCCTTAGGACACTAACTGAGGCTTAAATTATCTTAAACCGATTGCCATTATACAGACGAGCAACGCAATAAACTCTGAGCCAGGAGTTTTAGATTTGGGATTCAAATACACCTGTTCTTTATGTTTTGCACGAGTCAAACCCATTTCTAAATATATTCCATCAAAACCCTGATTTTCTATCAATTGTCGCTTTCAATGCATTATAAGTATTTCTACAAAAGAGGTCTGTATATCAAAAAATTGTGTAGAAAATAACAAAAAATCAGGAGAAAAACATTAGTTAATATGCCTCTGAACATTAAACAACATGTATTTTTGTATTCTCATGTAATTATTCTTATTGTTTTGAATAGGTGTCTAAAGTTTTCAAAAGATTAATATTAAAATTACAGAACTGACACACATTTAATTTTTAAAGTTTTAAAATAATATTATTTAAAAGAAGTTTTAATTTAAACTCCCAACAAAAACAGTAATTTCTTTGACTTAGTTCATAATGCTGGAAATCATCACCAAATATAGTATATATACCTAAATGATTGATTACTTTCTATCGAGACCCGACGCAAAAATAACATTCAAATGTTGAGCACAATTTAAAACACGATAGTTCCAAAGTAGAAATGTAACTTAATTTTAAATATAATTTATATATCAGTAAGAAAAGTACCTTCAATAAAAAGAACACTTTTTAAAAATTCTAGTTTCTTAATTGCAGTGTTAATGTTAATAGAGCAACTTTAAACTTGGACACTTTCAGGAGAGGCATTCACATCTCGTTACTGAATCGCAGAGTTGCTACAAACTCATGCAATTAAAGCGATATAATGTTTGAATTCCTTTGAAAAATATATGGATATTGGAATATTTAAAACAAAAAAAAACTCTTTGCCTATGACATTCCCAATGATCCATTGTCTACGTACTTAATGTTATGAAATGGCTTATTTAAAATATTTTATAATAATTTTATACTACTACTCCTCATTTTTTACTATTCAAAAATGCCCAGTAGTTTCTCATAATAGTTTTAATTAAATCATAAGTTTGTGACATTTAGATAAGTAACAGAATATTATTATTTTTGTAAGTAGGCCTAGTATATTTGAATCGGTAAAATAAACAACTAACAACACTAATGTGCATGTAACATCGGTTGTACTACTGAATTTAACATATCAATTAGAGTCCAATCGTCGGAAACAAGAGTGCACGCGTTAATGACCCTATACTTTGTAGTTAATTACTTTGATGAAGATTAAGGTCTTTGAGGGTTCTTACTTCACTAAAAAAATAGGCTCATAAATGAACTTAGTGATCTCAATAATATATTAAAGTTTGACGTACAAGGTGTTAATACACTACCGAGATGATAAGTTTGTCTATTGTTAATAACGAATCTTTAGTTGATAATGTATGGAATTTCAATCCAAGGTGGATTAGTATAATGATTATTTTAATCATCGGTCTGATCAGTTCTATAGCCCGGCGCGGCGCTGTTTCACTGCCTCGATTACACACATACCAATTACCTAGCTCATCCAAATTATTTTGTTTTCAACATTTTCTGTGAAGGTTGTTGTAAAACTATCGATGGTTAATTTTACTTGTAATTTTTCAACAGTATGAATAAAACAGTTTAAATGATCTTCCAGATCAAAATACTGATAACATACTCGTGTTTGAGGAAATACTCAAGAGTCAATAAAAGGTAAAGCTGGTGTTTTGGTGTGTGGTCATGTTCAATGGAGTTGGGAAAGTCCAGTTTTCTCCAATATGAGAGTGTGAGTTTTAACTACTTTGTTTACCTTAGCTGATAACACAGTCTCAATCATACACCACATCGGTGATAACAGCTTGGCTTTTATAAATCAACGCTTTCGTACATGGAAACATAATTCTCGATATAAAAATATTAATGATATATTCAGTGGTGTGAAGGTCAGGTTGTACAAAAGAAACTCACCATCCAATTCTTATTTTAGCTAGTGAAATTATATTTTAAAGCAATGAGTTAAACTATTATATCAATTAATGTGTATTATAATACACAATATTAGTTAGTACTGACTTAGTAGTATATAATTCGGAAGCTATAGATGAACGCATTAAAAAAAGATAAGTGTTATTTAGAATAGTTTTAGTATTAATCTTCAAAATATTATTATTAATTACGGTTCTTTGAAAACAGGTGTTTTTGACGGTTACTATTTATGTATCTAAAGTGTTGATGCCGCGCCGACCCACTCTCGACTTGGAGGGCGAGTGACGTACAGTGAATGCAGCGCTTGCATATTTCACACAATAAAAGCTCAACGTTGTGGGTTTTAAAATGTCTGTGTAGTTTATCTTTATATTTATCGGGAACACATAAGTTAAACCCTTTAAAAGTTTCAATTTTTAATTTTTTCAGATTTATCTTCCGTTATTTAACATAAGGCACATTTATTTGGAAATAAAACGTGCCTAGGAATAAAATATCCACTATGTTAATGTTTTTGTGAAAAATAACAAACATATATATTTCAATTAACCGTTTTTTTCTTAAGTCTGTGCGTTACTCATTTGACTGATGTTTGGTATAACATTTTTAATGAAAAGGTAATTTTGGGTGGAAGTAAATGTGAAACCATAATTAAAATTTGGAATTTTAATTTTGCATACATTTTATTTAAATTTTAACATACTTTTATCATATCCACGTTGTATTTTTTGAGGCAAATAAAAATATAAGTAAACATTCATAAGAAGTTTCGGGTCACTATAATCACTGAAGTCCATTCTATAATCCGTGAATAATATGTATTTTTACAATTAAAATTGATGTTTAAATTATAATTGAAAACAAATTAGTTAGACTTATAATACAGTATTTGATAAAGGTATTTATGGTTTAAACAAACAATTTCAAAATATTTGAACACACAAGTACATTACTACCCCTCTGGTTCCCTCGAATACAATTAAATCATTCTGAAAAGTCACCCTCTTGGCAGGTGACTTATATGTATTCTATATATGTCTATATATTAATATCTTCATAGTTTTATAACATATACGTTGTTTTAATTACATTATACCATTATGTAATTCCTTTGGCCTCAAATTAAGAACTAGTTTCAAAGGATATTCATCGTACTGTAAAGTTTATTTTATAAATTTTACTAAATATTTAATAAATTATTTAAAAAAAATTAGGATCCATTAATTAATTTAATAGCTATTGGACTTTTTTAATTTGCAGCAAACGTTTTGGATTAAATCATAAATCAGCTCTGAATTGAATGAAATACTACGCCCTTCTATTTGTAAATTAAGTTTTAATGTAAATACAGATTAATTTTGAACACTGTATATTTTCGAAAAAATGTACAACTGGCGATGAAAAATAGAGAAACTGGTAGGCTAACTGGTAGGCTGTGATATTTGTACGGTTAAAGGCAACTGTAAAGAACACATTTAGAGGAAATCAGCAAAATTATATGAGTTAAAACAATTAAGTATGAAGAATGTTAACATCGAGGTAAACAAAACATTCTTTACACTTTTGAGGATTAACATCGACTCTTACTTTAAAATTTCAGGATGTTAACTCAAGAATAAAGGAGGAAAAACAATTGAAGAAGTTAAGTTTTGATATAATCAGCCCAAAGAGAATAACTTTGATAATTCCCAAACAAAAGCTTCCGTGAAACATTTTCGACTCGAGAATTTCTTATTTATTTAAACTTGAAAATAATATAGTTTGTTTTATGTTTAGCGGGTTGTACAAGAAAGAAATACAATACATTTACATACATGTTTAATATTAGTCTGGTGTAGTTTGTAATTTTCTATGGGAGTATTTTAATCAAATAATTAAACAGAAACATTACAAAAATTATAAAATGCTTAAATGATTCAATTTAATTAGGATTAAAGCTTACCTAAGGGAAGTAATTATACTATTAAAATGCTATGTAAGTTTGTCTAAATCGTAGCAGAGGTATCAAATAACATATCTTGTCCACGTACAATCTTTGAAAAGTATGCATTTTATTTTGCACGAACAAACATTTTATCAACGAACATTTTACTAAGCATCTAACAAAACAAATTGTCTCCAAAGACTATTCATGTGAATTGTAAATCGCGTTATAAATGCATGGAATATGTTTACAGCACAATTAGGGTTTATATCAACTTTATATAGGGTGTTCAGTAAAAACTCATCGGTAAATTGTGAAATGAGAGTTTATGCAAATATTAAAAACAATGTAGTGTAGTGTAGTGTATGTCCAATAACGCTAGGTGTCCATGTCGCTGAGGGTATTTAAATTATAAAATAAATTATTTTTCTTCAGAAATACACAAAGCAAATCTGAATCTGTCTCATATTCATGTTGATACATTATTCGGATCAATAAACAACAATTATAATTTACGTTTTAAGATAATAAACCTAAAAATCTCAAATTTTTATAAATATAAATTAGTCAATTTTACAACATTTTAATATTTTACTGGTGTGTAGTTTAAAGAGATTGGATGATATATAACGGAGTAGTGCCATTCGGAATGATAACTCTGGTGCCAGTACCAACAGCGCAGATTTACAACTGGCCATATTTACCAATCTGCACTCTTGGAGAATTCATGTCAAGCGTTTTATCATAGCCGTCGGAGCCGTTCCAAAATTTCTTCATGTAAAACTTGAAGGAAACATTTTCAACATGACGAGTTAAAATTAACGATAGTCTACTTATGAAAAATGTAAAATTTAGTTAGATAGGTTGTACTATTAGTAGTATTTAATGGGATCTCTAGGATTCACTAGTAAACACGTTTATAATACTGAAGGGTATCATTTTATAGCAGTTCTTGCTAGTAAATCCAAAGAGTATATTTTATATTTCAGAATGACTTTTAAAATTTATAATTAACCTGCGTATTTCAACTAAGTAATTCAACTTAGTATTTCTTAATATTTTTTAAATACTTTACTTAGTATTTTTTTAAATAAGTATTTCGATTTGCTACAATCAATGAAAGCAGTTAGTGAATAAAGTATATATTAAATATTTTTCAAATTCTAATCAGTCAGGAAATCAAGTATGGAAACTGCAAGAAGACCAGCAATGGCCTTTAAAAAATAATTGGTTATTTAATAATGTGTCTACCAAAATAATAGTTTGAATAAACCTGTTTTAATTGTGTTTCAAATCATATTTTTCCTTAAACTCAGTTATACACCCTTTAGAAATAGTTCCAGCTGAAATATGCTATTCCTTTCAAATAGATTACACGTGCAAATTAACACTCCAAGTAATCATAGAAAGTTTCCACAATTGAAATTAAACTGTAATATCTCCTGTTACGAAGAGAAACTTCGGTTAGGGAAATTAATTTAAATATTTTCTGAGTGAGATGAAATAACGATCTAACTTCACAGAAAGATTAAATTGATAGTCCTTAATTGGACTTTATATTTAACGTTTTAATGGATGTTCTTTAGAAACGCTAGTTCTGCACTTGTCAGAATAAAAGAGCATTTAAATTGTACTGATTAAATATATTTATTTATGTATGTAGATTAATTTTTAAAATATTTTAACGTAAAACATAATTTGTTGCATGTTTTGTTTAGTTTAAATTTCCCCTGTACCCATTTTATAAAACTGTATTTAATATGCTATCGAGTAATTAAATTGCTTGACAACTTTAGGGTGTAAACAGTTCTCAAAGTAAGTATGTGATTATTTTATAAAATAAACTAAAATAATTATTTCCAAAATAAGATCTGAGTTATTTTAATTGATAAATGCTAAAAATAACAGCGGCGAGATCTCAGAGCTGTCTCTAGTACCCTCTAATTCACCACACGTAAATGTAGGTATCCGAATTATGAACAAGTCAAATAATAATTGTCTTATATAGAGACAAAATAATCGTTTTTGTTTATTTCATCAATAATCATGGTTTAACACTTTACTAAGGCTGTATTTCCGTCACCTATCCAAAACTAGGAGCGATGAGGTAAAAACAATATTATGCTTAGGCAGTAATATTTATGATTTATATTAAGGTAACCTTAAAAGTAATTAGCTAACAACATATATTTCAGTTTTTTAGAAGTTTCCTAAAGTCCTTTAACAATTGACAACCATACCACGCTCCGGAACTTCAGTCACAACAGTTGAAACCCCTCATGTCATAAAGGGGTTGGTGCAGAAGTGCGCGAACTGTGCTTTGTTTCATGTGAAACTTGTAAAATTATTATTGCTGTAGTTTGCATTTCAAAAAGCTTGAACATGACTCTTCTACAAGTCAGTTTATGAAGATTTTGGACATGAAATAATACATATAATTATGTACAACTTATTGAAATAAATAATTATAAATAAGATTATGTTCGTATCAAATAAAAATAAACATTATTGATGTTTATTACAAAATTATTAAATTAACGGGTTTTGATCGGTTATCGACTGGTAACTACAAGCCTTGGTTATCTGGACATGGAATAAACGCACTCCTCTCACCATTGTACGATATTTTAATTGAAGGACCATTAAAGTACAATCTTAGACTGGGAAACAAATTTAAATAGTGGATGAGTGTATTTTCTGATATGCTAACTAGCATATAGGCGTCTTACAAATAACTGTTCAAATAGGGATAGGAGTATGTTTGCATCTGGACACATTCATACCCTCCTAGGATAAATTTTAGGTTTAAACAACAAAAATGACCGTCAGAAGGGGCTGCAGGGATTGCTATAACGGAAAATACTTAATTTATTCGTCATAGAAACAACGTCTTACAAGAAAGAAAACACATGGTTAAAATTAAGTTTTTTTAAAACATCATATAACTCAAGGAAGGAAAATGTACAGGAAAATAAAATATTAAGAGTGAAAGCTAAACTTATAGAATGATTTATAACCTCACACTGTTATGTGATGTTGCCTTTATGACCTATTTGTCTGTCATAAATATAGTGATGTCTTGTCGATTTCCCTTTTAGACGACCATTTGAACAAGAATACTTCCTTATCACATTAAATGTTTTATTTTATGAACAGTTTTTATGAGTTGTACATAAAACAATTCGTTTACCTATTAAAATATTTACAATATCAACTCATTATAAGTCAGAGTAAATATCTATCTTTATTTATCAACATAAATTACATTTTCAACAACATCGTTTTCTACTGACTGATGAATACAACTCTTATAGTACATCAAAGTACGTAGTGTTAAATACTTTTAAAATAATTTTAGTAATGTTTCATTTAAACTTTAAAAGAGAATAAAAAGAACCTTTAGGGTATGCAGTTTTCACCATCAGCAGATTAAAAACGAATGTTGCAATTTTGAAAATAAAATGAATGCAATTTGACTCACTAAAATATAATTCCTTCATTTTTATATAAAGATACGGCCAATTATAGGAAGCCCACTAAAGATTGACGTATTAATCCAATATATAAAAAATGAAAAAGACTTTACGTTTAAGATTCTTTTCAATTTTACTTTCTACTTATAATTTGACACGATTATTAATATTTGACGCAATTAGATATCAATATTTACGTATTTTAACAGAAATAGATAGTGGCAAAATACAATTGTATATATACTACTAGCTGTGTACCCGTCCTTCGTACGGGCTGTATATAAATGGTAGATTAGCTAAAGCAAATACCAATCCACATTGTTTTATAATATTAAAATTACATTTTACACGTTTAATGTACAGTTAAATCAAAGTTAATTAACGAAATATACAGACAGATAGTTCGGGTCCTGTTGCTAAGTTGAGGAACTCTGTCGGGTAGTAAACGACTTGTGATTTGCGACTCCAAATCGGTACACGTAACACTTTGGATTCGTTTTTAGAAATAACAGACCTCAAGTACAATAAAAATAAAAAATATCGGGGAGGGGGGCATTAATATAAAATCGGTGGGGGAGAGTAAAAATATAAAATGGGGGGGGGGGCAAAAATGTAAAATTGAGTATGGATATAAAATAAATTATAAAATCGAAGAGGGGGGAAGCAAAATATAAAATTGGGGTGAGGAAAAAATAAAAACGGGGGGGAGCAGAAATATAAAATCGGGGGGGTGGGCAAAAATTTAAAATAGATTGAGTACAACATAAAATAAAAATATAAAATAGAAGAGGAGGGGGAGCAAAATATAAAATTGGGGGTGGGGCAAAAATATAAAATCGGGGGGACATAAAATAAAAATATAAAATTGAAGGGGGGCAAAATATAAATTGGGGGTGAGGCAAGAATCAAAATGGGGGGGAACTCTGTCGGGTAGTAAACGGCGTGTGGTTTGCGATTCCAAATCAGTACACGTAACAAACACTTTTGATTCGCTTTTAGAAATAAAAGAACTCAAGTACAATAAAAATATAAAAAAAAAACATCGGGGAGGGGGCATTAATATAAAATCGGTGGGGGGAGAAAAATATAAAATCGGGGGAGGGGCAAAAAAGAAAATCGGGGGGGAGAGTAAAAATATAAAATCGGGGGTGGGGGCAAAAATATATTGTTGTGGGGGGACATAAAAAAAATATAAAATCGAAGAGGGGGAGGAGGAAATATAAAATTGGGGGTCAGGTAAAAATAAAAATGGGGGGGCAAAAATATAGAATTGGGGGGACAAAAATAAAAATCGGGGGGGAGCAAAAATATAAAATCGGGGGGGGAGTATAAAATAGAGGGAATACAACATAAAATAAAAATTTAAAATCGAAGAGGATGGGGAGCAAAATATAAAATTGGGGGTGGGCAAAAATAAAAATGGGGGAGCAAGAACATAAAATCGAGGGGACATAAAATAACAAAATAAAAAAATCGAAAAAGGGGGCAAAAATATAAAATCGGGGGGGCAAAATAATATAAAATCGGGGGGTGGGAAAACAAAATAAAATTGGGGGGAGCAATATAAAATTGGGGGGGCAAAAATATATCAAATCGGGGGGGGCAAAAATATAAAATGGAGGCAAAAATATAAAATGGGGGGGCAAAAATATAAAATTGTGGGGGACATAAATAAAAATAAAAAATCGAAGAGGGGGGAGCAAAATATAAAATCGGGTGGGGTAAAAATAAAAATTTGGGGGGTACAGGAAGTATCGGTAAAAATTGTTTTTTTGTGCAAATAAGAATAGACCACAACCAGATGAAGCCACATTAATATTTTTGTTCATTAATATTAATCAATAGCTAGCTGACGTACCCGTTCTTCGCACAGGGGTTTTCTCTACCCGTTCTTTAGTCAATGCAATTTCCATTTTAGTTAGCTTGAAACAGCCGTTCTTGCTTCTACTCTTTAAGCTGTCAAATTGAAGTGTCCACAGCTGTTCGCGTTACAGTTTCTGAATGTTTACTTTCTTCTGAAATGTAAACATTGAAACTTAGGACGTTCACTGGGCGTAGCCCGAGGGGATTTTAATGAAGTGAATAGGCCTATGTGTTGCATGGGTTAAAGATCTACCTATGTGTAAAGTTTCAGCCCAGTCGGTTCAGTAGTTTTTGCGTTCACCCGGAACATCAGACAGACAGACAGACAGACAGACAGACAGAAACCACCTCTTCTTTATAATATTATAGATTTCAAAATAGAATTTTCGTTAAAACCTACTATTAGGAGGAAACGTTTGTTATTAAATTGTAATTGAAAATGTAATTGCAAGGTTGAAGAATTATTTTACACAGTTTTTACATCAGTAAGGTCCGAGGCTGTGCGTAACATTAATTGTTACTTGTCCCGGTGGAAAAAGTTACTGCTAGAACTTGGAAATAATTGTTCTCTTTGTCAACATTAATTAACATAACAAGAGAATGTTGGAAACAAAATACATATAAACATCTTAGTTATTAGCTGGTTACAGTGAGTTACTGAGAATTTGATTGCATAGGTAAATTTAAATAAAAACAGAATATATTCCAGACATAAAACGCGAAGATGATTTTACGTAACAATTACTGTTAATGTTTCTTATTTTTTCATTTAGTTAAACAAATTTTCCATTTATTTTAAGCGAAAGTAAACCATTAATTTTTATCTTCCGGAGCTCAAGAGTTTACCATTAATCAACAACTAGCTTCGTGTTGAAACTATTTTAACATAAGAAGTTCAGGGAAGACATAATATCCGTTTATATTAAGTTTTGTACAAAGATAATATATCTGGGAAACATGTTGCTTCCTTCTAGTAATACGATAAGAGGTTTATTCACTTTACTTGACTTTAAGACAAATTTATAACAAGAAATGCGATGTTCTTCAGATAATTGCATTACGGAAAATAATCTACAACCAATAGAAAATCTAAACCACTACCTAATTTTTCACTGTTTTGCAAATATTCTATTATTTATACATTTCAGAGATTCTTCCCAAAAAATAAATAAATTGGCCCGAAACATTTATTTATAATATTTGTTTAAGTAAATGGTATGCATTTTCGAGATAATTATTTTCCTGAGGCAATATTAGTCTTATAACTAAGTTTAACTTCTGAACGATGAGTTTAATGACGATGTTGTTTAATCTCTTGTTGGTTCAGGAATATTAATAAACTGAAATTAATAAAGTGAACTGGGTAATACAGATAACATTGTGTGTTGATTACAATCAGTTTAAACACTACAGTACAATACTTTTATAATTTGAGAGTGAGTTTGAATTGTTCCTTTGGTGGGTTAGCACGATGTGTATTGTGAATATCGGACAGGACAGCTGTCTATGTGGGCTCTTAGTTGAGTAACACACTAACATACTGGTACATCTTGATATGTACCTGGGTTATACCTTTCATTGGGCTAGGGTGTTTCTTGGGGGGCGCGTCACCATACAATAAGATAAATACATACGAATATACCGTAGGGACGGTCGAATCCGTCTGTCTTGTCCCATAAATACTTTTAACAATTCCTACCATCCCCAATATAAACTAAACATAGCCAGTGGCGCACCAAAGCGGATGGCCTGTTGGAGCGCAAAACAAACAACTTTACGTTTATCAGTGACTAGATAGCATTGAGGATCAGTTAATAAAAACGGGTATGCTACTGAAAGCCCGATTGCGGCGCTGTGTCGTGGTGAATAAAACAAACCAGCTTTTGATCACAGCTGATCTTGTATAATGATCCGTCAGGGTGATTAAAATATGTCAATAGTGGCTTGCTAGATATACATCGCATTACGGTATCTCTCTATATATTAATATTAATGAAAAACAACTGCCAATGTTCTTGGTCTTCTACCAACAAAACCAGGAAAACTAATTGAGCTGTTGATAATTTTGATAAAACCATGTTCTACATGATCCTTGAAAAGACAATGTAGTCGTTTTAAAAGGTGTACACATAACAGAGTTTGAGAACACGCCAAAACTGAGACACTAATGTGCTGAAGATGACGAGTGATCTGAATGAAATTTGCTTACGTCTATGAAAAGGATTGTTTGAAGTATGATGTAGTTTCCACAAAAGGATTGTTTGAAGTATGATGTAGTTTCCACAAAAGGATTGTTTGAAGTATGATGTAGTTTCCACAAAAGGATTGTTTGAAGTATGATGTAGTTTCCACAAAAGGATTGTTTGAAGTATGATGTAGTTTCCACAAAAGGATTGTTTGGAGTATGATGTAGTTTCCACGAAAGGAAAGTAGACACCGTCATTTGCTTCCGTTGGCAGAACCTACAGGACTATTTCAATGGAAATTGTAAAATTTAACTAGGAGAGAAGAATGACAAATTTTAAATTTTGCAAATAAATATTAAAAATATTATGGTAATGTAGACTTAATTAGTATTTTCTAAACATTTAAAATGAGTATATGAACTATTAAGTATTATTAATAAAACAATTGTATTTAACAGTATAATTTGTAAGAATACATTATTATGGAAATACAAACCAATATCTTATATATGCTGGTTAATCAAAACAACCCAAGACGAAATTACAAGAGCTTGGGGAAACTTTTGTGCTTTTGCGAGCAATTTGGGTTTAATAACAGCCAGCGGCTTCCCAAGTAATCCAATGAAGAGCTTTCATTTGATTAAAACCGATTTTTGTAATTTATTTGAGCACATTGAAACTGGAGTATTACTTTGCCATTTAATTGGGGTTTACAATTACATATTGAGTTATTATTGTAATCATCAATTTTGCCAGAAAACAAATACGAAGAGCAACAGAAAATAATGTGTTTCTTATAAGCATTAGGATTTCTAAGGACACGTAGATCTCACTTTTTAAGAAATATTAATGTAAAATATTAAAACGTATGACATAAATTTAACCCGTGTAATAACACACGGTAAACGGTTTGTTTTATTTTTACGTGCAAGACCTTAAGCACATAAACGTATTCGTTATAATTCCTACATGTACACGAATTAATTCAGAAAATATTCAAATTCCACTTTTGGCTTCTTCTTTTTCGTCTTCAAATTTGCAATGTTGCTAGCGATGTTCTAATATGTTGCTAATGATGATTGTTATCTGTGCAGGCAATCATTCAAACATATTTTTGTATTTCCTTTCAGTGTAACTGGTATTGTCAGGCCATAGAAAATATAAAATGCATATTTAAAATGTATTAAAGTTATTTGAAACTATCTTACTGACCAAGTAAAAATGTAATCATTCAAGATATTGCTTAAATCATATCCTCATCGAAATAAATAATTTATTTTAAATATAGAAGTAGACATTTGAAAATTCAAAACATGTATAAGATAAAATCCTAATTGAAATAGTTTTGATTGCTTGACCAAAAATTTACTTGGTTTATTGTAAAAGCCAAAAAGATGTATTAAAAGTGTCTTAATTAAATATATTTAAATAGAGTTTACAACATCCTTCATGCAATCTACTTGGATATAAGGACGATAAAGAGCAATAACAACTTTCTAAAGTCCAGCTCTTAGCGGTGAGCATAAGGTTTAACACACATGGTTTTATATTCCATGAAGTTCCATTGAACTTTAGTCTTGTTTTGATTTATTATACTGCAGTATTGTCATTTGCATGTTTATTAATATACATTATATTAAATAATATATTCGTATGATAAACATTTATAACATATTTAATACTAGGGTATAAAAATGCTATAACTAAATTTTTCAATTAGTAAAAATTCAATTGATATTTTTTCAGATAAAATATTGCATTATATCCAAATTATTTACAGACATAACAATTTTACTATATGGCTATAGAATGTAATATAACGTGTATAACGTGAACTTAGAAAGTAAGTAACGTGTTACTTATCGTTCAAACACATGCATACCTCTACAGATGTAGCTGTAATATAGCTATATAGTTAAACAAAAAATAAATTGTAATGCAGTAGCAATATTGATTGGTCTTTGACAAAAAACAAAAAGAAAACAAATACCTTGAATATTCACAAAATGTTTCAAATGAGCACGACTTTACTTAAACTCCGGGTAATCATACTAGTAGACTGTTCTAAGCTCTGTTATATAATAGGCTAAGGATTAGAAATAAATTATTATTACCTCACAATTTTCGATTATATAAATGTAATACTGTATTATATGTATAAAATAAAAAAATTACAGAAGTCACTCGAAGTAAATTATATCTCATTGTATTAGTTTGAATTTTTTTAGCGACACTAATAAAATATATAATACTAATTTATAGAAAGAATAGCACTAGTATATTTATTTTTAGAAATGCTATAAAATACCGCACGTTTTAAAAAATATTTCAAACTCAGGTTTCATTCGAACCTATCAACCAAACCGCATGTAACAAATAACCTAAGGAGACTTACGTTTCCGCTCCACTCCTCAGATAAGCTTTATTGTAACCACAATGCAGGACTAAGGAAGGAATGGATCTCAGTCCAATCGACCATACTCGGGCTTTACCTTCTCCCTAGAATAAGGATCTATCTTATGTTATTGGCTGGCTTCGCTCACCGTGTCCTGATATCAGGATCATGAAAAGGAGAAATGGATTTTAAATCTACATACATAAAAAATACTACTCTTTCAATTTTAATCAATGCAATAGTAATGTATGTGTGTAGCATGCCCATGTCCAGTCAACAAATGGGAAGGGAGTGTTCATGTCCACTTGAATGCATGCTCTCCCTGAATGATGCTGACGAACAACAACTTTGGCTGCCGAACCTTTACTGATGGAAATCTCCTAATTAGACCTTTACCGATTATAAATCAATAATGTTATAAGTGAACAGATATATATGTTAGTGAGAATGAGAGAATGCCTTCTCCCTCTGAACTGGTCATCAAATTATTATTACGTCTATCAATTTTTTATTAAATATATAGTGTGCTTCCTAACAGACTTGTGAAAAGTATATTTTTGCAAAGTATGAATTTTGTTTTGTGCAAGGGCGTCTAACAAAATTAGATTAATTCAAAAAATATTCATGTGAATTGTAAATAGCGTTAGACATACATGGAATAGTTCTCAAAATAAAAATAATGGGTTCAACTGTCCAAGAAAATATATTGGTACACGTTTTATCTTAAGTTTTAATATCGAAATAATTGTGACTTTTTACACATTTACCTAATAACAAAAATAACTATCAATAAATCAAATTCAAGAAGTATACTCCTAAAAAAATATAAATTACAATATTACTTGTAACGGACCATCTTAAGTGATATGCCGTAAATAAAAACTTTCCACAGATCACTTTAGACTTAAAACTACTTTTAAACATTAGTTAACGAAGTTTTATTAGTTTTCCTCAAGATATTTATTTTAAAAGTGCCGTTTTAGGCAGTGTAATATTTTGACAGAAATAAAAAACACAGCCAACTTTCCCTACGTTACATTTTTAACATTATTTGGTCAACACACATAAGGTATAAGTTAAACCTCTGAACAAAATTCCACTTTTTGAAATGGAGTGGCGATGAACAAACCCAAATAAAAGTTTGTAAACAATGATGGATATACGATTGTAAACAACTTCAGATATTCGGCTGTAAACAATTGCCAAGTATGACAGTAAGCAGGTTCAGATTGTAAACAAATTCACTACTGTTCACCACTGTGAACAATTTATCAAAAACAATTGAAAACAATTTCAGATATCTTCATGTGTCTATAATTTGAAACAAACATTATTTATACAAGCTTTGACGGATATAGAAAACTGTATACGTTACATTGCAAAGAGTCTTTGAAATTCTAATGTTGCCTTGCCGACCAATACAACGGATACCGGATACTGGAAAAAACCTCCTACGAGGAACCAGTTGTAGTTGATTAACGTTTCTAATAATGTCGACGATAGTTCTTATACTGTGAATACAATAAAACTGTATACGTTACATTGCAAAGAGTCTTTGAAATTCTAATGTTGCCTTGCCGACCAATACAACGGATACCGGATACTGGAAAAAACCTCCTACGAGGAACCAGTTGTAGTTGATTAACGTTTCTAGTAATGTCGACGATAGTTCTTATACTGTGAATACAATAAAACTGTATACGTTACATTGCAAAGAGTCTTTGAAATTCTAATGTTGCCTTGCCGACCAATACAACGGATACCGGATACTGGAAAAAACCTCCTACGATGAATCAGTTGTAGTTGATTAACGTTTGTAATAATGTCGACGGTAATTCTTATACTGTGAATACAATAAAACTGTATACGTTACATTGCAAAGAGTCTTTGAAATTCTAACGTTGCCTTGCTGACCAATACAACGGATACCGGATACTGGAAAAACCTCCTACGATGAATCAGTTGTAGTTGATTAACGTTTCTAATAATGTCGACGATAGTTATTATACTGTGAATACAATAAAACTGTATCCCGTTCTTCATGGTAGATAAAGATATAAACGATAATCTTCTTGTTGTTATATGACAAAGGAATATGCACTCCTTAAAACTCATTAAATTATTGAAAATAGGTATCGGATTAGAATTGATACTGAATGAAACAAAACACTTAAAATAAGGTTCCAAAACATAAAACTATTTTAAACTAAAATAATCTTGCAAGGTCTCACGACTAGTTAAATAGTTAATTTTCTGTGTCATAGAATTTATACATTAAGACCTGGAGACATTGTTTTTTCCTTAGGGTGTAATGTAAAAGTAATATTAATCTGAACTAAAATATATTATTATTATTTTTTTGTATTACATATATTTTAAATTAAACTGCTTTATACATTGGTTATCACATTGGTTTATACATTGGTCACTTATATTTACATGGCGAGAAATAATAATTAAATTAATTGAAAAAAATTGTAATTGCTTGTATCCCAGTAGGGTAAATAACATTGCGTTACACTATAACTAAACAACTTTTTTATATTACGTGTTGTTATTACTTACGGGATGTAATAAAAGACGTCTTACAACACTTAAGATATATTTACACTTATACTGATTCACATACAGACGGTAAACATATATAAAAGATGGTAGGTACTAGGCTATCGATTTCGAGCAGTCACACCAGTCATCATCAGGCCAATGAGACAACTGTCAGTTCTCTCATTGGCCTGATGATGACTGGTATGACTGATCGAAATCGATAGCCTAGTACCTACCATCTTTTATATATGTTTACCGTCTGTATGTGAATCAGTATATGTGTAAATATATCTTAAGTGTTGTAAGACGTTTTTTATTACATCCCGTACTATAACTAACGCATTAAACATAAATGAACTTTGTTGTGAATTCATAGGTATTTGTGTTATTTTTATAATAATTTTAATAATAATAATAATAATAAAATCACTGAATTGGATTTGATTTAATACAGCTTATACAAGTTACCAAGTCCTAGATCTAATTTCTATTATAGCGTCCCAATTGTAATTGAAACGCTATATATAATTAAATTTACTATATGTTATGTATTAAAATAATTAATGTATAAAAATATAAAAGATGTTTTGTGAATAATTGCTGGCAGTTGCAAATAAGAATTGCTGGTGCTACTTGGTTTTGCAAGTCAAGGCAAGATCGCGATTTTCTTGTTCGGGTTTGTAAGGATGAGAGTTGGAGACAATGATTTAAATTCTTCCTTGGCTGGATTGAACCGGAGCTAGGTCACGTGACGGCCGGCGTGGGTGGGTTCTGGAAGTTTCTTAGCCAAGGGGTATATATTCACGATCGCTGGGAGGCGACGGCATTTTTACGTTGACCATTGGTCTTGTGTGTGTGTCGTACGTCGCCCAACGAAACGTGAATCTCTTCAGATTTGAAGGTACAAAGTTGTTTTAAAATTTAGAGTTTCGATTTAAATAATTGCTCCAATATCTCATTTGTTGTTTTTCAAAAAGGGGAACAGTTAGTAAAACAATTATTTCTTTTTCAGGGTTCGAAGCGTTTCATCTTTTCATCTTTTCATCTTTTTGGTTTCATCTTTTCATAGTTTCATCTTTTCTTGGTTTCATGGTTCTTGGATTTATCTTTAAAGGAAGATTAAAAATTAAAGTCCAGTAACATTAAATAAAGATCGAACTGTTAATGTTATATTTTGAAAGACAGAAGTGATAAGCAAAACCAAGTTAAATTTTATTTTGAATTTTGAACTGTTTTATTTGACAAGAAAAGTTTTATTTAATTTATTTAAATATATACAAGAAGAGTTTATTCATTTCTTTTATTTAATTTATGACCACCACTTCTTAAAATCCACAAAAAATATAGCCTGTGTAACAGCGCTATAGATTGCGCCACTCTGCTGAAAAAAGAAGTTGGTCATTAAAAAACAGTCAAAATGGGAGTTTTAAAAGTGAACCTTCTGTCAAAGCAGGAATTAATGTATAAGTTGAAAGTTCGAGGATGTCCCAAGGACGATGTTGTGCTACAATTAAGAAAGAATTTGCGAGAAATTTTAAAATTGGGAGTTAAGGAGAACGTGAGAAATTTGGAGGCTTTGAATGTAAAAGGTGTAAATAGATAAGTTGTGTAGCATTCCGAAAGACTTGTATAATGTTCTGATGTGTGAATAGTTAGTTCCGAGTTTGTTTGTGTTTTTAGGAATTTTTAAATTTTAGTTGACCATTGCACAAAGTATGTATGGGTGAATGCGATTAGAAGGGCCGCATCGCAGAACATAATTCAAGTGTTCCAGAACTGTATTTTTAAAAATTTCTCATTATGCAAAGAAATAATGACAGACAATGCAAGTTATTACAGGAGTGGGGAGTTCAGGTCCTTTTTATTTAATTTGGCAATAAAACATAAAACAATTGTTCCTTATCACCCACAAGCAAATTTGAGTGAACGTTATTTGCGGAATATAAAATCAATTTTACAAATTTATTTTAATGAAGCTAAGAACCAATGGGATAAAAACTTGAGTGAAGTCCAACAAACTTTAAATTCTGGGACAAGTGAAAGTACGAAGTTCAGCGCACATGAGTTAATGTTTACTTATGCCCACAACAATTCATTAAGTAACACCTGGGAATTAAATGATTTGACGGAAGAGGATGTAAATGCCGAAGATGTTTGTAATAAATTGAAGGAAGCAATATCCAATAATAAGAAGAGGAATGATAGAAATAAAAGGTTGAAACTCTACGAGGGCAGTAAAAACCTCCAATTCAAAATCGGAAGCTGGGCCTATGTGCTAAATAGGTCCAGTGAAGTTAATGAAAAGTTTATTGCTAAGTTCATTGGTCCATACAGAATCTTGTATTATTTAACTGATATGAGTTGTATATTGCAGCACAAAGATGATTTGTTAGATGTTAAAAGGGCACATATCAGTCAATTGAAACCTTGTGTAAATGTTTGTAAATAAACATCTGTTATTTGTTTGTAAATAACCAAGTGTGACAATGGTGTGCCGCAAGTTCATTAAATAATGTTTTCAGGTTGTGTAATAAAGTATATTTCAGTGAGAATAAAAAGGGTGGTTGTAGTTGGCAATACTGAAGACTTGAAGATATTGAAATGTAATAAATAAATTATATCTTGGACTACATGGATTATAAGCAAGATATAAATGAAGATAATTTATTGAAGTAAATTAATGGGTATTGCTAATTCAAGAAAACAATCACCTTTCTCCAAGACGACAAGACTCAATTGAAATAATATTTTCTTGTGTCTTAGAATAAATTTTAGTTAAATAAATAAAATAAAATGTGGATAAATGAGCGAGTGTATGGACAAACAAAAGGAAAGAGAAACATGGAATTAAATATTTTTACTAGCTAGCTGTGAAAGTTGTTCGAATACCTAGGATTTATCCACATTGGGGCACTCACAATTTTTTCACTGATCACTTAACTACAGCACTTGAATCACAATAGACCAAACTTCACTTCACTCACACCCCGTTGTCGGATTGATTCATGGTTGAAGTTCAATGGATACAGTGTTGACGCTTGGAGAAATATTTTTCCGGAGGAATGGCTGAAGAATAAAACACCTTCTGTGTTAAGCAGTGTGAACGGAATAAATAGTAAAATAATGAGTATAACATTAATCTGCCGTTGAGGATTGTTTGTTCTGGGTATTGTTGCTGTATCAACTGAGAAGACGATTCCGGACGACTACCCGATCTGCGCAGAACTTCTTCTGCTCATGCTGAGATGACCGTTTACTTGCGCCAACATCGAGGTGTTGCTGCGAACTTCGGATGCCGTACAAGAACTGGACTGTATACACGAGTAGTGAACTCCGTGTTAGTGAATGTTCAATCGACACAGTGTAACCTGGACTGAGAAGGGTTACTGGGTCGTTGACCTTCGAGCGGAGATAAGGAGCGAGGCTTTGTGTATTGTTATCGCTCGAGTACAGCTGGACATTCTACATTCCACTGATGTAAACATTGAGTAGTGACTGTGGTTTCAAAAATTTTTATTTGTTGAGCGAATTTGGATGTAAATATTTTTGAATTGTATAAATGTTTGGAAAAATGTAAATATTTTGGATTGTATAATTGTTTACAAAAAAGAAAATTTGTGAAAGTTTTAAAAATGAAAATTTAATGATGTATTGTAGCAGAGCACCAGCAATTTCAGGAAGTCAGGGGAGAATATAGCGTCCCAATTGTAATTGAAACGCTATATATAATTAAATTTACTATATGTTATGTATTAAAATAATTAATGTATAAAAATATAAAAGATGTTTTGTGAATAATTGCTGGCAGTTGCAAATAAGAATTGCTGGTGCTACTTGGTTTTGCAAGTCAAGGCAAGATCGCGATTTTCTTGTTCGGGTTTGTAAGGCTGAGAGTTGGAGACAATGATTTAAATTCTTCCTTGGCTGGATTGAACCGGAGCTAGGTCACGTGACGGCCGGCGTGGGTGGGTTCTGGAAGTTTCTTAGCCAAGGGGTATATATTCACGATCGCTGGGAGGCGACGGCATTTTTACGTTGACCATTGGTCTTGTGTGTGTGTCGTACGTCGCCCAACGAAACGTGAATCTCTTCAGATTTGAAGGTACAAAGTTGTTTTAAAATTTAGAGTTTCGATTTAAATAATTGCTCCAATATCTCATT
The DNA here is from genome assembly GCA_963675035.1 of Allygus modestus. NCBI lineage: Eukaryota > Metazoa > Arthropoda > Insecta > Hemiptera > Cicadellidae > Allygus > Allygus modestus. The sequence continues at coordinate 358,581,126 of OY776112.1, read as the reverse complement.
TGTTGTTTTTCAAAAAGGGGAACAGTTAGTAAAACAATTATTTCTTTTTCAGGGTTCGAAGCGTTTCATCTTATCATCTTTTCATCTTTTTGGTTTCATCTTTTCATAGTTTCATCTTTTCTTGGTTTCATGGTTCTTGGATTTATCTTTAAAGGAAGATTAAAAATTAAAGTCCAGTAACATTAAATAAAGATCGAACTGTTAATGTTATATTTTGAAAGACAGAAGTGATAAGCAAAACCAAGTTAAATTTTATTTTGAATTTTGAACTGTTTTATTTGACAAGAAAAGTTTTATTTAATTTATTTAAATATATACAAGAAGAGTTTATTCATTTCTTTTATTTAATTTATGACCACCACTTCTTAAAATCCACAAAAAATATAGCCTGTATAACAGCGCTATACTACGTCTTGAAGTAGATAATAAACAATTAAAATAAATCTAAGAATAGTCACAATTCATGACACAACCGTCATATGGTATGGTTGGAATTACTCATAAACTCTATAAAGGTATGTCCGTAGCATAATGATTTATACTGCTGGTGCAGTGTGGCGTGTCATTTATTATTCTAGAGCCATGAACAAGTCATGAAACCATCGTTTGGCGATGACTCCATTGGCTCAGCTTACTGATTAATACTTTATAGTGTGTTCTACTTTCAAGTGGGCATCATGGATTCTAACTATTTTGATCAACGCACCGTTAGAGTAATGTAAATATATTTACAAGCAGTTATGTGGTGTTTGAAAGTGTAAATTAATGTGTATTTTGTTGCAACGTTCTCGTAATACATTTCTTAGAGAAAGGTCGAGTCGGTTTACACATGATTTATTTTTCAGGATTACAAATGTCAGATATAAGATGTCGTAAACCGGCCATTCAGTTATCCTCCTCCTTGTTAGAAGAATCCTTCAGCCTTTTAACACCTTAGCCTGAATCTTGCACGGTGTTACCAAGGGCATGACATCTTGGTATCCAACTACTCCGGTATGTGGTACGTATTTTCCTCGGAGAGAGTGTAATGGGGGGTTAAAAGGTTTAGAGTTATTTTATGAGTCATTTGTATTGTGAAGAACTAATTGTAACTAGGTCTCTGAACCCTTGTTGTGAGAAGTAAGACCTCGCCAAGTAGGAAGCGTGCTGGAGGTGTTTATGTAAACACTGAGTGCTTTTACACTCAGTAGAAGGCGGTCAGTTAAATATGGTGGCTTGTTTTGTATCGGGGTCAGTGGGGCACTGGGCCCAGGAGAGTCCAGGTGGGTGAGTAGACGTATTGGTTACTGTGAAGGGTTGAGCCCTGTCAGAATAGGAAGACTAAATTCATTTGGGGTTTTGAGTTCGATAGTAGTTTTTTGTGGAGTTCGATAGTAGTTTTGTGTGTGGGTTTGTTTCATAAGTGGGAATATCATTGAGGGATTTATACACGTTAAATTGGTCTGATTTCCTATAAATCAAGGAACAGTCAATGATGTCAAGGACTTGACAGCCAAGGAACATCAAGGAACAATTCGTACTGAATAGATTATAACCGATGAAGGTAGAGGAAAACTTCTGTCAAGCTAACTCATGGTGGAGGCAGGTCTTCGTCTTCAACAACCTTGTAGTTATAAGTCTATTACTACAAATATACTGATTAGTGTTATATGATCCTCATCCGTGTTGTAAAGTGGCTTAATTCATACCACACGTTTATTTAGAAGTTCATTCGGTTTGACAAAGAATTTGTTCATGTTTTTAAATTGACTAAGCTACGAACAAGATAGTTAATAACCATCCTCTGCACGTTCTCTCAGGGAGGAGGTGGTTCTTCGCCGTGTTGGAGGAGTGGCTCATAATTGGTTGAGAGAGCTGGACTGGGGCTTATGACAAATGTTTTACACCTACCAAAATTAAAAATCAACAAAGTTTAGGATAATATTAAACAAATATTGTTCTGGTTACTGTCGACAAGTAATACTCTACAATATTACAGTTTATGCATTTTTTTCAATTTAGTTATTCACTAGTTGCAGTAGTCCAGTACAATTATCATGTAGATGGTGTTGTGAGAGTTGTCTACGTACTTACCTTTATTTGCAATAAAAAAAGATTGACTAGTTAGTAAAGAATAGAGTACTTACCACTCGATAGGGTTTAAATGTTATTAACAAAGATTTACTTTATTAAATGTTATCAGCTAGCTTTAACTGTTAAAAACGATGAGAGAATTTTCTTCATATGTTTGGTGTAAACAAAAGACTTTTAATTTAACTCGTGAAGCCATCATGCGCCCTCTACAACCACTTAATTTCCATACAAATTACCGCTGTCGTTTGATTTTTGCATATAAATGTTCCTCCTATGCAATTTTAGGCACGAGAGATTTATTATCATAAACTATAGGGATTTCAAATATTTCACATATTAATTTTGTCTTAAATGTTTATTGTGCCATGGTGCAGCATATTGGTGTTATTTGACGGTCGTTACAATACGTGCAGGCAAAACATTATTGTAAACCTGATATCGCACAGTTCCAGAAAACAAAAAACAAAATAATTTATCGAATATTTGACACCTTGTTTTTAGATTTTCATGGCTACATTTCCATAACTAATACACCTAAACGTATTGTAATAGTTTTTCTGTATAAGCCTAGTACGTTAGCTGGCTATTTTACATATACATGCTTAGTTGTACGTCAATTACAATTAAGAGGTGTAAATAAACTCTCGGATTCCAACCAGTCACATTTAACAAAACAGGTTACAACAGGTTACATTTAATTTAGCTCTTAAGTTGAACTGTAAAAGACTACTTAAATAGTTTTAGCCTTAGCCAAGATGTAATATCCCCGACAAGCTGATGGACAACCACAAGAATTATTAATTTTACCGTCGATATACAAGTAGGACTTAACGTAAACTCTAACTAAGTTGATTCAAAAATTAATTATTCATCGAATTAAAAAGTATTGTGTTCTTATATAAAAACAATAGATAAGTAAATACAAATTAACAAGAGCGTATAAAATACAACACTGTACATGAAGCAAAAACGAATTAATTTCACAAGCTTTGTTAGTCAATTAGCATTTTGTAAATTGTAACAAAGGCTTTTTTATCTTAAAAAAAATTTTGTTTCTGATAACAGCAAAGAGCTTCTAGTTGAAGCAATATGTTATGGTGGACACAATATATTCATTCTCTGAACATACTAGATGCTAACATGGACATGTCTATGAAATTAAATATATATCCTCAATAGGCTGCGTTAAGCTGTTATGTATCTAGTTAATTGTACGACAAATCACACTAGAAACATGGGTTGTCTTTAGCCAGACCCATACTAGTACGCCACACATTTATTACAGTGCAGTTGTTGATAATTAGATTTGATTTTTTCGTTTTAGCGAATTTCCTCTATAGGGAAGAAGCTATTACCGTCGTCAGCATGGTAAGACCTAGGCCCGGGACCATGATAACTTTTCGTTTTGAGGTCCCCAGATGCTTAAAACAACATTCGTTCAAAACTGTATATATATATAATTTTGTATCAAGTTCTGAAGATGGTGTAAACCGATATATAAACTGTTTTTGTAGATTTATGTAATTATATATATATATATATGTGTGTGTGTGTGTGTGTGTGTGTGTGTGTGTGTGTGTGTGTGTGTGTGTGTGTGTGTGTGTGTGTGTGTGTGTGTGTGTGTGTGTGTGTGTGTGTCCGTGGTTGCGACGAATCTCGTAAAAATGGTCCGATTTTGAAGAAGATTGGTACAAACATGTAAAGCAATATTTATGATTTTATGTTAGAAAACCAGCTAGATCGCACTATCCAAAGAGGTATTTTGGAGGGTTTTGTACCCAAAAATTTTTTTTAGTTTTTAAATACAATATTTAAGTAAATCCAATTTTATTTTCATTATTAAATTCAGCTTAAAGAAACAAACAATTTGGTGTTTTTATGATTGCCACTGTAAATTGGTTACAAGATATTGAACTAAACACAGTACGTTGTCCAATGTTATCCTTAAGGAGGATAAGACAAATTGTGTATCAGATTATTTATTATCTTATCGTAACAAAACTTGGTATATTGCTTTATACCGTCGTGTTCTATTGATATTTGCACGAAAAACGATTTTTTTGCCGATAGTTCCTGTAGCAGCCCTACGTACTCAGCCCCTATGTTATTCTTATGGAGAATAAGTAAAATGTTATTTCCCTTAATTATGAACGTAAATAAATAAAATATGGTATGTGGCTTCACCTAGTTGAGTTATACAAATTTTCATAACAACCCATTTTGTGTGTTCCTTGTTTCAGCAAACCTGCATCCTCAGATGTCATGTTATTCTTATGGAGAATAATTCAAATGTTATAAATAATTTATTTATGAATGTATTGATGAAACTTGTTATGTGACTTTAAGTGGTATTAAGATACATATATACGCATTGGAAATTCGCTGAGGATGCAGGTTTGCTGCTACGGGGGTATTAGATAGTTTGAAAACAATTGCCAATGACACTTTTAATTTTACAAATAAATCTAACCTGCTAATCGAGTGCTGTAATCCAGTTCTAGGTTTAATAATTCTATAATGAAGGGCTATCATACGACTTAGTTAGATATTTAACGATTTAAAAACATTTTTAGACAAATTTAGTTTGTGCGCAATTAGTTTCAACATCTCTAATTAATTACTATCTGACGAATGTACCACATAATTGAACTTAAAATTGTAACACAACAAAACAATTTATACTAATTTAACAGAATACCATATAGTAGTTTTGGTTCATACTAGATGTTATGACGTGTTTTAAGTGAAATAATCCGAACTGATTTAGGCACTTGGTTAAGGAATATTGCCTCATAAATGAGAGTCGTTTTGAGAGGCTAAATTGGATAATGCATAAGGTAAGGTCAATTTTAATAAACATATACAATATATATAAGAGCAATTGATGAAACGTAATGTAGTAGAGCGGTTTATAGAATCTGAATTATATATTTTTAAAGTCGCAGGTTTGCTGTGACTGGGTTATTTTAGATATTGAATATGGAAAACTATGTTTAAAAAATTCATATTTTGGTACAAACGAAAGAACGGAAATAAAACATAAAAAGCGAAAACTTTTAATTGGATCTGTTGGAACAAGGTCTTTATGAAGATTTAATAATAGGTTCACAAATTAATTAAACGCTCAGCACTTTCATCGCTTCTATTATTCAAATAAAGTTAAAAAGACAGTGATTTTTCATTTTTAGTTTGGTACATGTGTAGTTCATAGCATCAATAGTACCTCAGCGATTATCAATTGCAAATGTATGTTGAAAAACACGTAGATTAAGTTAGTCATTCATTTGATATTAAATTTTATACTATTTTTCCAGGAGATAACAATTTATGTTTTCTCCTATTTTAGAAGATAACCAATTTTGCAAAAATGTCAAACAGAATCAAATTTACCAAAACAATTCAGACATAAATCCGGAATTTTCGTTCACAGTCAGGCATTACGATTTACTTCTTGTTATAAATGGTTTTAGTAAACCGAATATTGTTTAGCAAATATAATAGAAAATTAATGTCGTGGATATAAAATGTAAAGTAACATATATAAATGGAATATTAAAATGTAATTACATAGATTAATTCTTACTGGAAATGGTGTTGATGTATTTCTGTTTCAGCTCTGGGAAATATCTAGGGTTTCCTGTGTAATACAAGTAAGAGTTTGAACATTTCATCAGAAACTCTTTCAGCATAGATTCCTCATTAAAATGTTCTCCATTACATCTTTTTAGCCATGTAGCAGAATGTATGTCTTATAAAATGGGCGGTTGGATTTCAATATTGGTTATCGTTATGTTTTTGAAAAGGGTTGAACGATGTAAAAGAATTTAATTTTGTAAAAAAAAACATTAAATTTTGATAAACTGAACATAAAGGTACTCAACTCAAAGCTGTTTGCCATTACAACCCCGACACGATACAGTAGACTTGTTTACAATCAATTAACAAAATGCTCAGCTGATTTTTACCAGGTATCTTACCATACATTAATTATTATAATCTTTCCCTATATTTGAAAGAAAAGGTTAAATATATGATGACTGTTGAATTAATGGCAATGTTCTTTATGGTTCCGAAAACATAAATCATCATACAATTTATGGCGTGCCATTATTTTAGCCTGTTTTAGTTCTCCTAGCTCCATTATTTACACCAGGGTTAGTTGACACAAAGGAAGGACGGAGAATGAAAGTGGTGAACAAGCACATTCTGCTAGTTCAGAATACCATTGTAAATTATCATCATCTTGCAATTAGCATAAATTACAATTGTAATTTGAAATATTATAAAACAATACGGGCTTAACTTACAATTGAAGTTTATTCTAAGAAATATGTTATTCAAATAAGAAGGACGTGGTCAATTTATCTGGCCAAACACTGAGAGACGGTAATTTCCGGTACCAGACGTTGACAAGGCTTTTGATTGTTTTACAAACTTTGTACATGCATTTTAAATCAAGGTAGGAAAATGATTTTGAAGAAGAAATTGAAACAGTTTAATAATATAATTTCCAGAATAACTTTATCAAATAGGTGTACATTTTTAATAATTATTTTGCCTAAACTTTTGCAGTTTAGTTAAATATAATAAAGTATATTATCTTATCAATAAATAACAGCTAAACTAGGCCAATGATGAGTCAGTACGCATGTCTAGTTTTCCCACTTCTCGATAGGTTAGATGAGTGAAATTCACTTATTTGGTTCTAAAATTGAATACCTAATGGTTACGATTTAGATTTCGTTTGATCAGATGGGTAACTTAAACAAATAATCATTATTCGAAATAGGTAAGACAAAGAATGAAGCACTTAAAATTGTTGTTTTACCTAATAATCTATTTTGCCCCAAAAAATATATACATATTTAATTTTACAATTAGGAAATATATGTTAGGAGGTAACAATATCATACTTGTAGATGTTTAAATCTCATTAAAATATTTATGATTGAGAAAATGAGGATTGAGATATCGTTGATATTTATTTTGATTGGACTAGTTTAAAATTAACTAGTTTATTACTCACTAGTTAACTTAGTTTTAAACTTAGTTGCGTTATTAACTTAGTTTTGAAATATTTAGTACAGATTTAGTACATGACACCGAATATACGTCACCCTAAGTTAAACTTTTCAACTATTTATAATGCGATTCATAAACGTAGATTTAATAAGATTATTATATTTTAAACGTTTTATAAAATATTGAGTGAATCACAGGCTCAGATGTTTATAACAGTAGCATAGTCTATATATTTAATTCCGTAAGAGAATGTGTCCCCACGAAATATCTCGAGGTAGGAAGAAGTTAAGTTAGGTTAAGACGATTAATTTTAAAGCTTAAGGGACAAGGACGGTAGAAAAACTATCAGAAATGTCCAAAATTACCTCAAAGGTCCGATGATTTTCTAATGAAAATATCACTACACTTTTTATCAATAAGCAAAATGAACTAATGATCAGCTTTGATTATCCACTTACACAAAAACCATATGTTAGGGGCTATAGCCCCTGTAAGCCACTAGTATTGGTTTATTTCCTTGCTATGTAAAGAATAGTACAAACATTAAACTAGGCAGACTAACTTACTGGAGCAATGTTAGGGGCTTTGGCCCCTTCAAGCCATTAGTATTTTATTATGTCACAAATGGTTTACCTATTAAAAAATAAGGAGGCTTAAGAATTGATAGAACTAGAATTATAAGAAGCCCTAAGATTGGTTGTATGGTTCAGATTTAATGTGTTTGATGGGCAACAGTAAGGAACAAAGTGTGGTTTCCATTTCTAAGCAACATTCAAAGGCTAGCAGATTGTATGGAACGGACCTTTGTTGGCGTAAATGTCTATGCGGTTATACTGTCGCTCAGAACCTTTTGACCTTGCTAATAGTTTTAGTTTTGAATCAACTAAATAAACATTTCATTAATTATTTAACACTTCCAAATTACACCATGAAAAATGTAAGACTCGTATTTACCAGTTGTGAGGTCAACACTATACAGTAAATGAAGGTGTCAGAGCATGTAGGTTATCAATTTATGACTGTCAATTATGACAAGCTTCCCTCTCACCTCGGTACCCCATGTTTGTAGACAGCAGTGATGAAACATCTTCTCCAAGATTGTGGTCCATAGCTGATGTACATGGATTAATAAGAGCAGAACAGACTTGCTTGTTTGAGATCTGGCAAGGAGCTTTTGCAGTAGTCACGGGAATAATGCCTCGTGGAGGCTGTGCCTTCTAGAAGACGTGCCTCGTGTATGACATGCCTTGTGGAAGGACGTGCCTTATGGAAAATGTGCCTCTTGGAAATCGTGCCTTGTAAAAAACGTACCTCATGGAAGACGTGCCTTGTGGAAGACGTGCCTCGTGGAAGTCGTGCCTTGTGGAAGACGTGCCTCGTGGAAGTCGTGCCTTGTGGAAGTCGTGCCTTGTGGAAGTCGTACCTTGTGGAAGAATTGCCTTGTGGCCCTGCCTTGGTTTCCTAACCCATCAAAATTATGATATTTTATTATATTAGTAAAAACACTGAGTTACTTTTCTATATAAACTGATTTATTCTTACCTTGTAAAATTTGATTCACTTATTGCTTATGGAAATGTATTTATTACTAACACAGTTATATATACAAATGACCATTTGATAGCTAACTTATACACTAGTAACGAGACTATGTGTAAATACAACGGGTGAGCTATAATTTTATCGACAGTTTATTAGAAAAATCCTGCCAAATTGTGTTAAAATAATTCCAAATATTTACGTATTCATACAAAATGATTTAGAATGTCAGAAATAAAATCGTCAGTTTAAACATAGGAAAGGTTTGGCGAACATTTATTTACTTGTATAAAAGTGATGGAACATCTTCCCCAAGATTGTGGTCCATAGCTGATGTACATGGATACCTTGTCAGAAGAGCAGAACAGACTTGCTTGTTTGAGATCTGGCAAGGAGCTTTTGCAGTAGTTTGTAGTAGTCATTAATCCAAGCACATCCTACGGGTTTTCTAAAGAAAATTAGACAGATATTTATGAGCTTTGAGTATTCATAGATATTTTTGAACTACTATAATTAAAGCAATACAAAGTGGCACTACAAAGCATTACTTGAACATTAAAGGCCCGCAGTTTTCACTTAGAGAGGATGGCAAGTAATGAAAAAGTCATTTTAAAAAGGAGCGTCCGAAAAAATTACATTAAGTTAAAGTCATCAATTATTCTGTTAACCCACTGAAACAGCCAACTGAACAGAAAAGGGGTGTAAAAATTAGTTTGCATGGACTTTATATTAGAATAATTGAAAATCCTACCAATTCTGTTTTTATAAAAATAGTTTAATATGATTAGTTGCGTTATTGTACCAATTGTTTTGGATATTAGTGAACTGTAAAATACATAACTAATTATGAGCCAAATTGATGCATTTACCCCTGTTGTCCACCTGGACTGGGATCCGTGACATTTATACATTCCTTTAGTGATTTGGTTGTAATGAATCATATACGTTTGACATTATAACAGTTATTACAATTAGCATTCAAACAGCCTGAAAAGACAGTCAGCGAATTACGGTACGTTAATGGAGAGCTTTAAAGCTTGGTTTAATTTATTATTCCGTTTAGGAATACTCAACAATTACGACGCCAAATTACGGGCTGCAAGGCCCACAAGAATGGTCGGTTTGCTGGGTTATTTCTGTTCAATAAGAGCCTGAGGCTTTGAAGAGACCCAATAGAGAGCTCTTAGCTGATTGGTTTCCACTTGTGTCGTTCCTTTGTAATTGTTGGTATTGGAAATATATATATATATATATATATATTATTTGCTAAAGATGTCACTTGGTTTTTAAATGTTATTCGGAAATTGCAGTGTTGAAAAACATTATGATTCTAATCTTGCTACGTGTTACTTGACTAAATAACTCTTGCTTTCAATTAAACTTTGTAGCTAATTAATGGATTCGTAGATATAATCATAAATAAATTTTTAATTATTTGAAATAATAGGTGATCTTTCCAATAAATCTTGTATCAAGGAACTTGGAACGATGGATATCGGTAGAAATAATTAAGAAATAGGAATACAAACTATGTAATGGATTAGTACACTTTAGTTTAAATCTTGATTAAATAAATATTATAAAATAATTATTACTGGGTACCCTTTTGATATTTTTATTAAAAGACTGACCGGTTTCGGCACTAAGCCAACACCAACAACAGCATCAGAGAACGACTCGAATAATATATTCATGAGAGAGCAGTCAGCAAGTTTACCACATGTTCCAGTACATTTGAGGGTTGTACTATATTTTATAGTATAAAATATATAAATGTTATAAAGAGTGCTTTTATAATCGAGTTGTAGAGTTGCAGAGTTACATTTATTACAATTAAATAATTAAAAGTTATAATGTTAAAATTAGTTTGCCCCATTGTTAGTTATGAAAAGATTTAACTGTCTAGACAATTTGGCAATTTTTTCCATGAGACAAACAAATGTTAATATATTAAAACAACTTTAGTTCCCTTAGTTGCCCGTTAATGCGTCTGTATGTGTTTGGTTACTAAGACTTACGAATCATTTCCAATGTTAACTTGAAGCATTTCACACTTAACTATTGTAAATTTGTATTTAGTATTGTAGACTGAAAACATATTATAAACGTGGAGCGTGTTGTATTCATATATTGCGTCACCTGTTAGCTTTTATTAAAATAAATCCAAGTAGAACAATGTGTAGTTGTAGCTCAAACAAGTTTATAGTTTCAGCCGTGCCTGGATTGCAATGCCTCGATGGCCATTTATATGCTGAGGCCTGCAGTCCCCAGCCCTGATATGTACAGAATTTGCATATCTCCTGGGCCGAATTGCCTGTGTATCAAGTCTGGTAAATAACCAGTGGACTAAACTAAACGCCAAATATAGACACGGCCAGAGGAACAATACACAGATTTGAAACAGTAGCATTATTTAGTTGTTTAAGCCTTACTGTTGATTCAGTAGCTGGATATGTGTTTAGATTAATTACGATTATTAAAGAATTGTGTTGGAAAACTATATAATAACTCGTTTCCACGCAGTTTTTACCCGATGAGATGCACGGGTTATTTTACTGAAACACAAATAATATGGTTTTCTTTAATAATAAAGAATGTTCTAACATTCTGGGATTATTTGTGTTTGTGATTATTTACCATGTGATAAATACATGTAAATTATCAGAGAGGTAAATAATTGTACTAATATGGATTCATATTTTTAAGTTTTACTAGCAACATAAAGTATTATAAAACCAACGAGGATGATAAAGTCTGTGCGATTTCACATGGTCGAAGTGATATGTGGTCCGTCCGATTATTTTAATAAATAATCTAAAACACACGAGAATTCACCACAACAACTATTTGTAAAAATTAAAATTATACAGATAGAATAAACATGACAAACTACAAATATCTTCCAGAGTATTCAGAGAAAATGAAAGCTACTTTATATCCCTAAGTCGTAGTCAAACTCTTATCTTGAAACAGTTTATCAAAAATGCAAACGATCGCGCCTTGCCAGTTTATTTATGAAATGCGTCTGTAACCTGTAACATATTGATTACTTCAAAAAGAAAGAGATATACAAATATCTCTCCCAAAACTTTAAACACATAAGGAATTAAGGGACCTAAAATAGGTTTTATCACCTCTCTTGAACACGTCTGAAATAAAATTATCGTACCCCTTAAATAATACTCTTAATAAGTCGCCTTATAACGGGAGGTTTTTCAAAGTCATTAATCGTCCCTTTAGTCGGCAATAAGCAAAATATACTTCATTGGTATTTATGACACCATACAAAATATTACAATTAAATACACTACATAGAGAAGAAAATCAATTTTTACTTGTTCGCTAAACGTTGTTCAACTTTTTTTTCAATTACAAATGTGGCTATTTCATAGATTGGTTTGATGCAACATTTGATGATTTTAAATGGTATTACGCTCCACTTCATGTCATTAACGGCTAGGGATGTTTAATTTATTCATAACATTCAACCGCTATGGGCTGTTGAACCGTATTACGAACACTTTGTATTAATGCCGGTTAATTTGGCTCGCGCGGTTATTTTGACGTTATTTTTTCTTTTTATATTGATTTTATTGAAAAGTAATCTGTTTTTTTAACAGTCATTTCTTACGCCAGCATTAGGCAACGTGCAAGCCTCAAATTGTGCATTAAGTCAAGTTAAAGTTAAATTTTACAATTATTATTTAACATAAACATAAACATGTCCATGCACTAGTATGTGGAAAAAGACGCAGAGAAAATATGCACCAACCGTACCAGGTGCGAGGCTGGATTTAGATACTTTCGATCAATTTCGAGGAATTACATGTAAAAGGGATTTTAATGTTGAACTATCTAAAGGTCTATTGAGTTTGATGTAAACGTGGCACTTCTACAGGCTGCTGAGGTAGATAAATATTGATTTTACAAGCGTTTAGGTATTTTAAAATTAAAATAAATTGTCACAATCCAAGTCTTGATAAGTTCAAGACACATGTCAGTGGTTCAGAATAAATAAATTTGGAAGTAATTTTAATTTGTAATAATGACTTTTAATGCTAAAATACTGTACAGGTTACGATTATGAACTGGATTTATATGACAAATACATTAATTGATACACTAACAGTTTATCAAGGAAAAAAAAACAGGAGTCAAACGAATAATTATTACTGAATAGTGAATAATAATTACTTGGAGCTTTATCAATTACCTTTAAAATACCCTTTTAAATAACAAATACCTTTGTTTCGCCTATCGATGTTAGTGAACTCAAATAACATATTTTAAAGTTTTTATTTTAACACGAATTTTAAATAGGGAATAATTATTATATTACGCTCGGAAGTGCAGTATTATTCAGTCGTATTTCATAAAAATAGTGAGAATTACCGATGTAAAATGTGCACTCTGTCCCACAAGTCACTTAGCCTACTTACCATTCCCGGAACAGACAAGGAAATGTCTCACCCAGAGCTGATGTCACCTTGGGCGAATCAAGACAGCTCTCACCGTTGTTGGGGTTCGACAGGGTTTCCTCTAAAAAAATCAGTTATTAATTTATAATATTAGCAGAAACCAGAGGAATTTCTCTTTGAGGATGTAGGTGATCATTTGTCTAGATAGTATATTTTATTAAACGTATATATAAATGTCTCACTTTGTAAATTTTGTATTTCTCTAGCCAGTGGATGCAAACAGTATTCATTAACAAGTTTTTAAAATTTGCTAAATTACATTTATTTGGTTTTTACTATATTTTAAGGCTTATGAAAAAATATTATATTTTGATTGTAGTGATTGCTTTTTTACATGAAAAGGAAATAAATAATACAAACAAATATTTATTTCATAGATACATATTCAAAGATCAAAACTTATAAAATACTAATTTGAAATAAACATAACGTGATTTTTTACTTAATATTTAAGAAATAAAATACTTACATTTAGCAAAAGCAAACTCTACACAGTATTTCCAGCCTAAAATGACCGACCAATAGCTTTATTTTATATTTTATGTCAGATAGTTAACTTCTTATGTAGGATCCTTTTCATCTTTAAGCTGCGTTTGAGGTCCTATCCAATAAAAAAACCTCAAACCATATATCCAATATGGTAGCCAACTTAATTCTTTCATACGGAATACCGCCAATTGTATTGTTTTATCAGGTATAAAATAAAATTTCAAAACCTTTAAAAAAAATAAATTTACTAGTCCATTCAACAATAAAATTATGCTGTTTAATTTTAAAATTTTCCTATGATTTTTAAAATTACGGCCAGTTAAATTTATATTAGAAAATCCCTTTAACTTCATCGTTGGATAGGAAACAAAATTTAATTTAAAAATATTTTATTATTTTACTTAGTTAAAAGTTAAGTTTTAAACTCGGTGATTGGCTGTGTAATGGCGATGTTTCTTTCATGAGGAGTCGACGATTCAGTCAGTAATTTGAATTCTTGATGAAACACAAATGTAAACAAAATACACCAAAACGTAATCTGTGCAGACTACGATGAGTTCAAAATATAAAATACAATCTTACATGATACTACAAAACAATATATTTTGTACTTGTCTTAAATTGTTAAAAAAAATATATATTGCTTGTGATTTTTACCTGAGTGTTGTTTTGAGAGGTAACACTTTGATAGTAAAATGCATGTCTGTTAGTGTAAAAAAGTGCTGTGAACACCTGATGCTCATTCATAAACCATTTATTGTATTTATGTTTAGTATTTGATTTAATTTTCTCCGTAAAATAAACACTAACTTTTATTAAGAGAATAAAAAGAAGAACGCACAGTTAGATAACAATATATACTGGCCTACCTAATGTGTAAGATTGACTATAGAATCATCCAGGCTCACGACTGCATTGTAACCAAGGCAATTCCACAGGGTAACCGATGAGGAAAGTCAAGTGTCTATTGGAGTCCTCAGAGAAGAACGCACAGTTAGACAACAATATATACTAGCCTACCTAATGTGTAAGATTGACTATAGAATCATCCAGGCTCACGACTGCATTGTAACCAAGGCAATTCCACAGGGTAACCGATGAGGAAAGTCAAGTGTCTATTGGAGTCCTCAGAGAAGAACGCACAGTTAGACAACAATATATACTGGCCTACCTAATGTGTAAGATTGACTGTAGAATCATCCAGGCTCACGACTGCATTGTAACCAAGGCAATTCCACAGGGGAACCGATGAGGAAAGTCAAGTGTCTATTGGAGTCCTCAGAGAAGAACGCACAGTTAGACAACAATATATACTGGCCTACCTAATGTGTAAGATTGACTGTAGAATCATCCAGGCTCACGACTGCATTGTAACCAAGGCAATTCCACAGGGGAACCGATGAGGAAAGTCAAGTGTCTATTGGAGTCCTCAGAGAAGAACGCACAGTTAGACAACAATATATACTGGCCTACCTAATGTGTAAGATTGACTGTAGAATCATCCAGGCTCACGACTGCATTGTAACCAAGGCAATTCCACAGGGTAACCGATGAGGAAAGTCAAGTGTCTATTGGAGTCCTCAGAGAAGAACGCACAGTTAGACAACAATATATACTGGCCTACCTAATGTGTAAGATTGACTGTAGAATCATCCAGGCTCACGACTGCATTGTAACCAAGGCAATTCCACAGGGGAACCGATGAGGAAAGTCAAGTGTCTATTGGAGTCCTCAGAGAAGAACGCACAGTTAGACAACAATATATACTGGCCTACCTAATGTGTAAGATTGACTATAGAATCATCCAGGCTCACGACTGCATTGTAACCAAGGCAATTGCATAGGGGAATCGATGAGGAAAAGTGTCTATTGGAGTCCTCAGAGGGACTGAATGCAGCTTAACTTATTTACCATTTCACATTCCTCTCTGTTCGCATTTTATCCAGTTACTGAATTATAAAACTCAATCGTGATTTTAACATATAATTAACATTAATAGTAAGAATGTTGTTTTTGAATTTTAATTTATTAAGAAACAGCACTGTTAATTTAATAAATTTACCACAGTAAAATGTTTAAACAATTAATACACCTACTTACAACTTGGTTAAGTACTTCGAGGAAATGGAATGCACTTGAGGAGTTTTACTGACTATCTGTGCCATAATTTGATCCTAACGTTATTTATTTTAGGTGTAAATTATGTGTTTAATCAGTGTTAGAACTATGTACCGGTAAGTCTGTTTGTAGCTTAAAGTCAACATATTATAGTTCATAAATGTCATTATGAACTTTAACAAAAGCCTTGTGTTCAGCAGAAACATTCAAAACAATAAGTAAACATACTATGTACTTAGTTTGAACTTACTTAGTTTGTGTTTACTTAAGTGTGTACTTTCTACTTAATAAAACATAACATAGTAAAGGGTAGAAAAAAAAAACAAAAACACCAAGTAGGCTACTTCGGGCATTTTCACTTTACTAGAACAATTCGGTAGTAAACAAATCAATTCAGAAGAAAATTAGTAAAGTGAAAGATACAAAACCACTAAAAACAATCACTTTAGTAGTTGTTGATAGTTTTATTAAGTCGTTTATAATTTAAAAAATTATGATTCTGGAACAGAACAAGCAAAGAGTTTACAACGTATATCCATTGATTTTGCAGTATCATTTTCCTTGCACATTCTGAGTAAAACAAGATAAAGGTTTTGTTTTATACCTTTTTAAAACACCGACACAAAATGTTGGAAAACACGCGGTTCACACAAAGGCCTATAGTGAGAGGCCACGCGGGGAAACGTTAAACAATATATATGAGATTTTATTTAAATTGTTTGTTTAATGTAGAGGCTAAAATAAATACACCGTGAGGTGTGTTCAAGTAAAAGGCAACTAATATTTGATTGCATTGAATTTATAAACAAAAATTCACATAAATCCTGTAGTTAACTAAAAAAATTCAAATAACATTTTATTCTTGTTTTCGTTAATTTATCCAAGAACGTCCAGTTAAAAAAATAATTAAAAATCAAAAAGAACTAAATTATTACTTTATATTTCGTTATTTTTTATTAAATTAAAATACTTTAGAATTTATTATGTGTACATTTACCCCTCTCGTTACTAAATATTAAACAGGATAAAAAAATACGTCTTACAACACTATAAAGTATATTTACACTTATACTGTACTTACTGTACATACAAGACGGTAAAATATACACAAAAAGTGGTACAAGGCGATCGATTTAAACCAGTTACACCGGTCATCATCAGGCCCAATCAGAGAATGACAGAACCAAGATGGCGAACAGCTTATGTACTATTGGCTACCAGAAGTTCCGGAAAAAGTTGCGATAAGTACCACCAGAGTCAAAGTTGACCTGTTCATTGATCAATTTATCCCTATCCTTACATTTTCCTTAAAAATAAACAATTCTTCCCATCCATTCATTACATTTCCTTTCTTACAAATTTGGAGAATATTTGTAAGAAAGGATAGGAAGAAAGGATATTCTCCAAATTTGTAAGAAAGCGAATGTAATGAATGCATCGGAAGAATTGTTTATTTTTAAGGAAAAATGTAAGGATAGTGTTGTAAGACTATTTTATTTATCCTGTTTACTTGTAACAACACGTATCATGGTAATAAATAAATTATTTACTAAATATTACAAATATGAGAGTTACCAATACACATTTTACTTGAACTCACAACCTTAATTTTTTCAAAGGTAAATAAGTAATTAATAATAATAAAACATTTGGGTTCGAAGTTAGTTAAAACAGCTACGCAATAAATACAAAATTTGAAAATACAGTATAACCAAATTAAACTCTCCTGATGCGTGACGGCAAACCAACAACGACGAGCCTGACATAATAAAAACAGACCCCCGGACCAATTTCGGCAAATGAAAGCCTCTCCCTTTTAACGTAGCAAATAAAGACCTCTTAGCTGCTGGTCATTCAACGATCAATTTAAATTCTTCCCCAAATACGAAATCAATGGTTATGGATAGTAACAAGTATAAAAATATTATTTTAATTTGATTTGATTGCATATGATGTTTGCAATAATGTTTGTAACAATTAAACAAAACGAGGTCTATAAAATGATTGAAAATTGAAGCATGTAGTTCTTAAACAGTATATAGACAAATCAAACCTGCCTATTTGGGTTAGTTATATTTTACCCCAATTTTATCAGACACGACAATTATTTGAATGCATAACAGTTGCACAACCATATCATCATTAGAGTTAAGGAGATGAGTGTCCTGGTTTTGGATAGATAACAGTTTTTTTACGGGATGTAATACAAATGTTTTTGTTGAAAAATATGTTTTCGAGCCTATTTGTAGTTACCTATATGTTTCGGCTTCCTTTACTTGAGAAATTAATTAAGTTTTAATTTTAGTTGAGTTTTAATAAAAAAAATTAACAACAAAATTTTGTATATAAACATTTAAAAATACTTGTAGGCTTTAATTACAGAACTATACCTCACAAGTGGTAATTCAAAACAGTTTAATCAGCTACATTTCCCCCAAAGTAGAGTTTTTTACTCTCCTTTTATCAGAATTTACTTGTCCAATCCTCATGGATATTATACCACCAATCCAACATATGGTTTTGTAAAGCTCATGATACTACTTTCATATTTGTAAGGAAATAAATTTATTTTTTTATATTTTAACTTAAAAAATTAAGATATTGGCTCTGGATTGTTAACTATAATTTATATTCTCAACTTACGTTTCCTTTAAATGTCATGGTTAGGTTAGGGATCTGGCAAACTATTGTTAAGCTGTGGGATATCTTAAAACACCAATGCAGATCATACGTTAGGGTCAAGAGTTCTTACTGTATACTTTAATTCTACGTAGAGATCTTAATGGAATGTGTAACGAAAATGGCTTTCGATGTCAAACAAGATGATATGATGTCTTAAGCATTGAGCAGACACAATATTCTTTGCTCTTATGCGTAGTTTTGATTCACATGATTTATTTCCAGTCTGGACGTTTTGTTAGGATGGCAATTGTGACAGATAGAAAGACGGACCGAAATTAAATTGTATAGACTGAGTTCTGAACTAACTGAGTACCGGGAACTTCATCAGTTTGTATTGTTAGATGTGTGGTCCAAATAGTGTTTTATAATCTAGCTTTGTCTAACTTTTCCTGTTGGGAATTATTTGAATTATTCCTGTCCCCTTTCCCCGAGGAGTTTATTTCCACTAATGCTGAGAGAACCTAAATAAACCAACAATAATAAGAAGACATTTATCCTTAATACTTGTTTGGGGCAGGACCATAGAACAGAGGAAAAGGTTTATTTTAAAACTTATTCTGGAACATAATTAAACTAGGGGGATGTATGATGTATGATAAACACTTTTTGTTCTTATTTTCCATCGCAATTTTCAAAGGTTTGTTAGTTTTCGTGATTTGTTACATCCTACGAATGAAAACTTGTTTTGTAGCTCCATATTGTTCACTTATCAAAAATGGATATACCCGATTGTATTAAGTAAAAACAACCGTTTTGGGCTTTATGCTCATCATAAAACAATGAAAAATACTTACTTGAATATACGTGTTCATTGTTTAAAATGTCGTTAAAATAAAAATATAAAATCCATAAAAAAATGTCATATTGTTTTAAAGAATAGTGTTTTGTAATGTTAGAACTTGAACTTAACTTGAAACAAAAGATCCTTGCTCAACCGGAGATTTGTAAAACGTGATAGTATTGAAATAAGTTCCTTATAGCTTACCTCAGCGGGGATATTGTATTCTTACACTCACCGTCAACGCTATATAACTTGATAGATCGTAGTTAAACATGTTTTAATACAAATCATGCTAGTAATCTGCACTTTAATAAAAAAGTAAAATATCCAACATAAATCTTCAGTAATTTTCAATAATTTTGAGATATAAAAGAAGCTACAGTTGTAACAGTAAATGAACAATAATTTTTTAAGATGACTTAGTTAATACATTTTAAAACTCCCCATGTATTTAATTAATTATAAAATTATAAACAAAACTGTTATGTTACGGCATTTTTAGTGTATTAATTTCCTTGAGTTAATTTTCCATTTTTTTAAATCTAGAAGTGTAGAAATTTACTAAAATATTTGTGTACTGAGACACACCATCGTCTGCAACAAACATTCGCCCTAACTGAAAGAGGAAAGAATGTGTCAGCCAAAGGGATGAGACAAAGTTTTGAAGCCCGTCCGGAGTTTTGTTAACGGCGCACGTTACAATTGGAAAGTTTAATACACTTTCGTCTTCTTCAAAATATATTATATTTAAGTAAATATGCTCTTTATTTTTTTCTTACAGCATACTTGAATGAATAAGTTGAACAAAACCAAATAAATTATTAATTGCTATGTTATTATTTTACAATATGGTAATAAACTAATTATTTAGCTGCGTTTTAAATTCGAATTTTGCAGTATGTAATCTGTTCTGTTGTTCAAGACCCAAAGAAGTTCTGATCTAAGCCTAGCCACAACTATTTAACAAAATAAGTAATGTTTTCATTACGGTTGAACAAATTAATAAACTATTTGTTTTATGAAACGCATCTTTGATTCCAGGAAACGCCAAAATTAATTTAATAGTGAAATATAAAATGATTTAAAAGGTTTTTGGAAGATAAATACGGCATCATAACTCGCTTATTTATTTAGTTATTAACAATTAATATTAATAATCAGCGGAAAAGGTCTGCCAAATTGTAACAGCCGTGTTTATTGCTACATAATTTACTTGCTAATCCACGTGCTAATTGCCCTCGTGGACCTTTGGTTACATAGAGAAAAGTCATACCTCATTGGACATTCTATGAATAAAGAGTCGTTCTTCCCTTACTCACTGGTCACGTGTACCATAGCCGTTCTGTATACTGATGTATGTTATTGGTTGTACATTCGGATGCCGTTGTATAACCTACCAAGTTATATCATATTGTAGCTTTTTCGTTGTTGTTTTAATAATAAAATAATATATACTGCAGATATTAGTATTATATACTACGGTGATAACATTTAGTTTTTGTGAATAAGGGTATCCTCATTGCTGTTTATATTTGGAAGAAAATAAATTAAGATTAAAGTATAAAAACATGTTAATACATAAGCAGCTTAAATAAATTACAAACGAGTTAGCACGCAGCACGCTGACGTGAGGGAAGTGAATTTCCACAACAATTTTAAAAATAAAAATATGTGTAAAAACATACATGAATTCCAATTTTTATTGAAATCTGAAAACATTGATTTTTTGGCTGTTCTGATGCTCCTGGATTCATTTACCTGCAAAGCTGGGAATACAATTTTGCGCATTATAATGTAAGGAGAAGGTCCAGGCAGGCTTGAAAGTAGGCGTGAGTTGCTGGGGATGATCAAAATACTCAACAAAGGAATAACAGGCTTTTCTAGTGTAAATCCCCCATAAGACAACGTACTGTGTTTAGTCGAAACACATTTTCTTTAATAACTCGGTAAATATTTATGCTAGAATGATGAGAGAAGGCTTACAACTTTTGCCTCACTAATTCCCATCTTTTTACATGCATTAATCTGGGGCTTTTCTGAACCTTTTTGGGCCCAAAAACTCAAAATTTGAAAGATTAATCCCAAAAAAGGGGTTTAGAGTTTTCCGTGTTTTGCCCAACGAACTTGTCCAACTGATTACAGAAAGGACGTCCCTACCAAATTTGAAGTTAATCGGACAAAAAATGCGACCGCTAGAGTGCATACACACACTTATATATATATATATAAAATTTTGAACGACCCCCCAAAACGTGTTCAGGGGGTCACGTTAGGAACTTCTATGGTGGTCCCGGGCTTAAGTTTCACCGTGCAGGTCATGCTTATAGTTCACTTTCCAAAGGAAATTCACTAATAATAAAGCTGTTAATTTTAAGCTTTACAATTTTTTAAACTTTAAGGACATTTTAAGGTAAAATAAGAGCATCAACTAAAATTGGAATCCGCTTGGGTTTTCCATCTAGTTTTCTCAGATTGTACCAAGTTTCAGCCGTCCAGGTCGTTTAATAGATTCAGAATTCTACGCAAACATTCAAATTTACTTTTGTTTCCTAACGCAGTAATAAATTAGGATAGGTCTACGTGTGTTAAATGCCTTATCGTCTTTTTATATCTGCAAAGGAAACTGCAGTTTATTAGTAATTATTCGGAACATACACATACTCTCACGAAGAAGATACCTAACATAATGAACCTAAAATAAATTATTGTTATTGAAAAGAAGAAAAAAGAATGATAGAGTGTTCGCCTATCAGTGTCCACAAAAGCCGCACACTCAGCCAAACCGACTACCAGGAGAGGACGTTCCTGTTTATTGCGGCCTATTGTTGGCGAGGATTGGCCGATGTGAAGCACCATGCGACACTTTTGAGTGACACTGATTTAAAAATCTATTTCATGTAAAATATAAAACTTATAATTTCTATAAACATTGTGAGTTTCAAATAATGTTCTAATACCCGCTTTAAAAATAGGTACAGTTTAAATTATTTGATTTCTTTCATTCAAAATGTTACTTAACATGAAAAGTATGATTACAATACAGTGTAATACAAACATAATTTAATTCAAAATTTAATGATGCATTTAATAATTTAAATACACAAAAAAGGTTGTACACTTTGCAGCTACAATCATGTATATTATAAATAACAATGCTCTTGCATAATGACTTCCAATATTTCCAAATTAAATCTGAAAACTACGACAAAATGTTAATTACATATAAATTACCTGATTAGCAAGGATAACAAACCGCTGAAATATAATTAATTATAATTGAGAATGCATAATGTAGCAGTAAATACATTAATAAGGTTTAAAATAAATACATCTACACCATTTGACTCACAACATAAAAAAACAAGTGTACATAAATAATAATGGTAAAAGATAATTAAAATAAATTGAATAACGTTAATTGTTACATAACATTTTTCAAATTTGGATAAAACAGTAACAAAAACAGTGGGGAATCGGTACAAAATTTGAATTCACAAACTTCATTTCACATTTGCGTTGTAAAGACATTTATGTCATTTATCGTTGAAACCTTCCTTATAAGGTATCTAGCGTTTCAGAAACTCATTCTAAAACTGATAATGGGTTGTTATATTTTTTTAACATTATAAAAAGAAAATTTATTCATACACGAGTATAGTATAATTATCTTTAATATTGCCTATCGACCAAGATTATATAACATAATCGCCCCTTAAAATAAGTCTCATAATTTTAATTAAATCTGAGTTACTTGCTTGCGTTTTAAACCACCTTTTACTCTTCTACTAAAAATGAAATACATGATGATAACTGATTGGGGGTATAAACTCTGTTATTATGATTTGCAGCTAACATTTGGCTGCATGACATTATTTTAACTTTGTTACGTAATCATTTTTAGGGTAAACATGAACACCAGATGGAGCTCACCATAATGTAACACAGAGTGGTTTTACAAAGCGTTCTAAGTATATTCATTGTAATTAGAATCGCCGGAAACAACACTACACGCCTTTAATGGCCGTGCACATTAGTAGGTAATTACAGTGTGTGAATTACGCAGTCCTCGAGAGCTCTTGCTCCACCCACAACCCCACCCGCACACGCCACCCGTACCCGCCTGGGTGGCCAGTAAGCTTATATTGTTTTTATTGTGTCAACACCAATTACGTGTTTAACATTTTAACAGGGAACGGTCGAACCCCCAAAAGCCCAGATAACAAAATTGCTATTGTTTACGGTTACCGTATTATTTTTAAGTATACTCAAAAATAAATCATTCATTCAAGTTGTATTTTCCCTCAGACTTTATATTAATTCATGTTATGTTTCTATTATAAAAAATGATTTTAATTAAGTTTGAAATACTGTATCAACAGTGGTTTATTTTCCCCTGTTTCCACCAATCCACCTTTCTGTTACTGTTTAGGCGACCAGTTTCCAGGATTCTATATCCTCATGAACAGGCTCCAACAAAACATCATTGTTGTATTCACAAGTGATCCAGGGCATCAACTTGCACAGTTCAATTTAAAATATTTAGTGTTGAAAAACTACCAAAAAAACAAAAACATTAACAACCTTCATTAACGTAAATACTTAAATTTACATTATAAATATCACCCTGTGTACGTATCAGTGGCATGTTTTACGTTTTTACGCTTCCGTGTTATTTCAGATGTAATGGAAAACAAATCACTCGTTGTAATTGTATTTTTCCTAAGTTTTTTTTTTTTGTTAAAACATGTAACCTTTTTTTTAAAAAAAAAACTTTAAATTAAATTAGAAATATTTAGTTAAAAAAACCTAACAAAGGAATAAAAAATTAATGACTTAAATTTCTTGAATATGTATTATAAATGATATATATTGAACTACTCATCACTATCCAGTATACACTTTTCCACCGTAGACCCGGAGACCGCAGAAGACGGCACGAGATCAGTCAAAATTACAAAGTTCCATTCCCAGTTGCATCCGCAGGGGAGGAAATGTCAGAGAGCTTTACAAACAAGGTTGGATTTAATGGAGAAGCTCACTTATTGGCCTTCGTCTTTCGGAGTTCAACTAACGAATAAACACATTTTTATATGAGGAAATATAATATTTTTTTTATATTGGGGAAGATTTGAATAAAATTTAATGGTAAGTCGGATTTTGTTAGGAACCTTGTAAACTGAAGCCTCTGCGGGTCTGTTATCTTCTAAGTATTATTTGCTGGTGTTAGATTTGTGTGTGATGACTTCAAAGATTAAGATAGCTGATCAATTAGTATTTTAAGCTGCCTAAATGCCTCACTACAATATTCCCTGAATTTTAACCGAGAAAAGTATCTAAAACCCCTTTGACGTAACTAATTTTGAATTTCAAACAAAACTAGTTTTATAAAAATATTATTAATCTACTGAGTCTGTTGCTGTGTATTTAATACTGGCTATAACAAAAGAATGATTACACAATTTTTAGAGTAAAATAAAAAAGTATATTTTTGAGGAATTTATGTAGTAAAATTATATCGTAAGGAATATTTTGCATTTTTCCTCTGAAACCCATGGAACAAGCTAGCTCGATCTGAGCCCTAGCGACGAACTCTCCAATTGTTTATTACGACATTTGGGGTGAATCGGAAATAATTTGGTCACTTAAAAGGAAACGCGTAAAAAAAACACTTACACTGATATATTTATCATTACTGATATTATTTAAGTGTATTTATCAGAGTACACTGATATATTTTATCACTAGCCGTTGAGACTACACGCATTACTCTACCTACTGAGTTTCAGCTCCTTCGAGACAATCCAAGCCTGCTGGTTAAACCAACTGCTCACCTTTCTATAAGAAGATAGCTAAAACGGTGAATGATGCAAGTACAATAGGATTCTGATAGAAGGTTTTATGGTCCAAATCACAGAAGATATCGGATACGATGCCCCCAATACGTGACTTGTGTTCCAAGCTTGATTTGAATGTAGACCAGCTGAGACTGTTTAGGCTGTCTCGTCTATAAATAAAAAGTGGAAGGCTTTAAAAAGCTTAAAGATTTTAATCTTCGTCTAATCAACTAAATATAAATATTAAATAATTTATCGTGTAGCATAATATATGTTGTTGCAATAACACAGGATAAAATAAACTACATCTCACAACACTACAAAATATATTTACACTTATACTGCACTTACATACAAGATGGTAAATATACAAAAAAGAGGGCAAAAGACTTCAATCAGTCACACCGGTCATCACGGGTGCCCACCAGTCTCATTATTATCTGGCCGGGCCTGATCAAATTGGGTGAGATCTGATTATACATGTCTGATTCAATAATCCAGTACTATCATCATCATTCATCAATGTTGCGGAATGGGAAACCCCAGCATAGCTGCTAGGCACAAGCGGGAATATTGCGTAGGTTACAGGAAGGATAGGATATAGAAAAAAGGAAAGAGTTGGATAGGACGGCAGCCAAATCGACCCTTCAGAGGGCCAACACCCGTGCCCCTGTGTTAGCTGGGATGAGGCTCTCAAACAGAGGACCCACATTCTTTCCTCCAACTGGTCAACTCAACTGACAGGGTATCCATGTACAACAACCAGGGACCATTCATTCTCAGGTTGGCAGGAGGGACCAAACCCGGAGATTCTTTCCCTAGCCGCTGCAAATGGAGGGACCAAAGGTGAAAGGGAAGATTGTGATAATGGACAGCCAAAGGACTTAACATATGTAATGACAACTTTATATGCTGCACCCCATGACAGCACCAAAACTGTTATAGACCATTTTTAAGGTTAATCCAGTACTACTTGTTTTAAAGAAGGGCCAAACCACTGATTCAGCAGCATAGTAAATTAAATAAATTATTTATATTTATTCATTTTTGCATAATACTGTAATCACAAAAACTTTCTATTAAATAACATTATTTCTTTCTTTCATAATAGATTAAAATTAGTTATTATACTCACTCTTATTTCAAAAGGGTGACTATAACGCTGAACTCTCTGTAAGACAATTTCTATTAAATTGGGATTTAGTAATGTTAATTAATGAAAAAGTATATTTTTACTCAATAAGATGTTACTTCAGGATCTTATAAGTTTACGAATCTTCCAAGAACGGGATGTAATTAAAAACGTCTCCCAGCACTTTACAATTATTTTCACTTCGATAAGTGTAACTGACATCTGACTTTGCTATTACTTACATAGAAGACGGTAATTTGTTTAATGGTCTTTGTATCAAAGGCTAAATGCTGTTAGACTAGGTTACTTCGAACGTTATTGCTAACCCATTTAAGTGTATCCATATAAATATCGATGTACTTATTTAGCATGATACCTAGACCCTACTATAACATAAATTAGCCTTAATACTGCTGACCTGCTTATACTGATGTTGGTTCTTCACCAATAGTAGTTGCAGCTTAGTTGACAATGAGCAAAAAATGTTGGTTTTACAGATCGATAGTCCAGATTTGCCAATGAACTTTATAATCAGTATTTTACGTGTTTAATTCAATGCATGTCGGTTTTATGTTTACCCTAATCCTTACGTCATACCTAAAGCTATTTTACTGTTAATAGCTCATTTATGTGTGTAAAAACATCTAGCACAAGTGCAAAAGAAATCCTGATACTACAATATATCTTGATTACTCTAACATTTATTCTCCGTAAATTAACAACATATTACCTTTATTCTAAAACTAGTATTCAGATTAAATGTATCAACAAGGGTGAATTTTGTATTTATTTCTGTTATTAGCTGGCCATACATGGGAAATCAATTTCCCATGTATTAAACTTTTGATTTAAACTTTTAGACCTTTTAATACTTGTAAGGGTCAAGTACATGTATGTGTTTTTGTTGAACATGTTTTAAAGTTTAAGACGATGACAGCGTTCTAATTTATTTTGTTATTAAGATTTCATAATGGGGCAGCACTAATACCGAAACTAGTAATCAAACTTTTTTTAAGTTTACTATTTAGTATTTTGAAGATTAGGGTATTTATGTGATATATCATGCGTTAAAATTACATGTAAAAATAATATCATCAAAATCATATTTCCCGAGGAAAAAATTATAAACAAGAATAACTAGTGATCAATGAGAAGTCTATTTAACTTTTTTTGTAAAAAACGTCCTAAAGTAATACATAGATTAGAGGACTCCAATAATGACGGCCTAAGGCCTGGACTTCTAGGACAGGATTCCAATAATGAGACAAGCCAGGCTTCTTGACTGCCGCTGTCACCGAGATTGTTGTCTTAATTAGATTTCCCTAATTTAACATTTAACCGTAAAATGTTATAAAATCAATAATTCAAATTTATCATTGTATAAAGAGGGTTATATATGAAGATATGGAGATTTAGATAAAAATAAAATACCATAACAAAAGACTGTAAAATAAAATAACGTATTCAACTGAAAATAGAATTTTGTTCAAAGATTGATGGCATTAAACAATGAAACTAATCTAGTTATTTACAGGAAACACACTTTAAGCAAAGGGATATGCACGTAAATTATATTATTTATATTGATAGGTCTTATGAATGGATATATATTGACAAGTCCATTTTAGAAATTGTTAATCCTGCAATACTTTAACTTTTAGTGTTAAAGCAGATACATTAAT
The DNA here is from genome assembly GCA_963675035.1 of Allygus modestus. NCBI lineage: Eukaryota > Metazoa > Arthropoda > Insecta > Hemiptera > Cicadellidae > Allygus > Allygus modestus. The sequence goes on along the minus strand of OY776112.1, from coordinate 358,553,296 downwards.
ATCAAGTCAATAATTAGGCACTATTGTATTTTTTTACGTATATGTATGGACAAATTGATCTACATTAAATTTGGTAAAAAGCATTACAGACAAATATATTGTTTTTAATTTCTCCCTGATTTGATGTACATTGAAACAATCCTGTATAAAAAAACAAACAAGGACCTCCTTGTACATATGTGAGGTATTTTTGATCAGGAAAACCTTCATTCAAATTAAAATATAAAAACACTACACTTGCATTACAAATTTCGTACTTGTATATTTTACATCAGAAATCGAGTATTATATGTCATATTAATCTAAATATTCAAACGCTATGTAAAATTTAACGTAAATTTGATCTGACATTTCGTATCGTTAAAAATAATAAAGTTATAAGTATTGTTTGTTTTTGCTCTATAATATTATTTTGAACGCAGCAAACGAGTTTGGTGGAGTATTTACGATTTATTTGCGACATTTTATTTAGTTTGTAATTACGAACTACTTTGCTCATTTAACCTTCCTTGTAACTATTATGGTATACTAGATCCCAGTGGTGAGCATGAAAATGAACACTCTGTATATGTAGCCTACAGTATAATACTAGACAATTATATTTTGGTAGCCAGGAGGGAGGAAATAATATAGAAACAATTGTGCTGCCAATGCTCGTCAGAGCTTTTAAAGAGAAAGTTGGTAATTTAATTGTCACTGACGTCTGTGTCAGAATGTTTAATTAGACCGGTGGAAAATATGATACGACATTTTGAACTCTATACGATGGGATGCTGTAGAGAGAGTGTTGAATAATACAATTCCCGTGTAGCAGTTGACAACTGATTAGGCTTTCTTGTAATTGATTCACTGCCTCAACAGTTAAACATTATTTTGTATATTTAATATGGATATTGGTAAATCTTGTTGTAGATTATCTTGTTTATGACTCTGAGACAAGACTGTCGTTTGATCAAGTCTGCATTGAGTGTTTTCTGGCTACTAATGAAATTTATTCCAGTGTACCTTTGCATTTTACTTTTGCGATTACAACTATGGAAATATTCTTTCCGTTTGTCTTCTTTTATAAAATATGTGAGAAATATCAAAGTATAAGAATAATTGAACATTTTTATTATATTTAGAGGTAGAACGCAAAATGTAAACAAAACTCTGAAAGAATGTAAAAACTTAAACTTTATCACATTTTGCTGTGACATATTTTCACTCCGCGAAATAAAACATACCAGTATTTCTTCTTCTCAACGAACAAGGAGAAATTTTCTTTGTGTTAGTTGATTATGATGACGGAAATCAGTTTTAGTTCATAAATAGTTATAGTGTTGTTCGTTATTATTATACAATACCAACTACGAAGGATAAATAAACTACGTCTTACAACACTATAATATATTTACACTTATACTGTACTTACATACAAGACGGTAAAATATACACAAAAGATCCTGCTTAGTTGTACAACACGAATCATACTAATAAAGAAATTATTTACAATATCAACAATAAGATATGGGGCTAATTATTATAAGCTATAACTCATTAACTATGATCATAGATTAAGAATACCTGTATGTTTAATCTATGTAAATACATCTATAAATATACCCTGAGGAAGCTATGAACAATAACCATCCCACACAAGCTAATTTGAGTAAAGAAATAATATAAGGGTACATCAATCATTCCAGATATATAACGCGATTGTAGTCTTAAGTTTTTTACTTTCTCCCCTTATACATAGTATATGGAGAAAGGGTGCTCCCTGAACCCAAAAAAGTGGTTTTTACGTGATGTGTGTGTGTGTGTGTGTGTGTGTGTGTGTGTGTGTGTGTGTGTGTGTGTGTGTGTGTGTGTGTGTGTGTGTGTGTGTGTGTGTGTGTGTGTGTGTGTGTCTGTGTGTGTCTGTGTGTGTGTGTGTGTGTGTGTGTGTGTGTGTGTGTGTGTGTGTGTGTGTGTGTGTGTGTGTGTGTGTGTGTGTGTCCGTGTGTGTCCGTGTGTGTCCGTGTGTGTCCGTGTGTGTCCGTGTGTGTCCGTGTGTGTCCGTGTGTGTCCGTGTGTGTCCGTGTGTGTCCGTGTGTGTCCGTGTGTGTCCGTGTGTGTCCGTGTGTGTGTGTGTGTGTGTGTGTGTGTGTGTGTGTGTGTGTGTGTGTGTGTGTGTGTGTCCGTGTGTGTGTGTGTGTGTGTGTGTGTGTGTGTGTGTGTGTGTGTGTGTGTGTGTGTGTGTGTGTGTGTGTGTGTGTGTGTGTGTGTGTGTGTGTGTGTGTGTGTGTGTGTGTGTGTGTGTGTGTGTGTGTGTGTGTGTGTGTGTGTGTGTGTGTGTGTGTGTGTGTGTGTGTGTGTGTGTGTGTGTGTGTGTGTGTGTGTGTGTGTCTGTGTGGATGTGTACAGAGCTACAGCCTTAACCAATGGGCCGATTTTGATAAAATTTGGCATGTAGGTACTAATCCACGATATCTCCAGGCATTTTTCATTTTTTTGAATTTTTGATTTTTAAGGGTAATTATCCCCCCAAAACCGCCAAAAACATGAAATATCCAAATTTCTCAAAAACGGCTCTAACGATTTTCATTAAACTTTAGTCGTTTGTAAAACTTTAGTTTTCCAACAAAATGGCACCACCCGCATTCCTGTAAAAATTCGGGTTCAGAAATTACAGGACTTAAAACACCCAAAATTCAGTTTTTTGGATTTTTCATATATAGATATAAATGTAAACAAATATTACTATTCACCATTAAAAAGAGCTCAAAAAACTAAATAATTTAGTATTTTGAATTACTATTCTACGATAGCTGGTTTCGGAGAAAATTGAAATTTTCATTTTGCGGTAAACGCAGGACGTTGTCCAATGTTATTCTTATGGGGAATAAAAAAATACTATTTCTGTCTTGTTTACTGGTCAATTTCATTCAAACTTGATATGCTTGTCAAGTTAGCATTGACCAACAGAGGAAATTCGAAATATGTTGCCCTTAATAACCCCTGGGGGGGGGGTAATAGGGGGCATTTCCCCTCTTAAAACCACGAGTGTAGCAATGGATTCTGTAGTGCCTCCAAAGCAGGGATTTGGGTGGATGTTTTTTTAAACAACTTGTTTACAAGATTTTCTGTACATTCGACCGTGCTTTGTATTCTATATTTAGTAAATAAAAAGTAATCTATTCATTAAAGTTGGGCTAAAAGGGAGAAAGTATGTGTCAGTTTCCTGATACCGTTTATTTGTTTTATAACCTTAAAATAAAAGAATTTTGTTTTTAATTTCACCATTAAAAACCCATATTTTTTAGTTGTCAAACAAGGTTACTTTAAATATTTAGAAGTGTTTAAGGTTTGTTATGGATAATGTGTGATTATTAACGATGAAGATACAATTTAAGCGTTTAAAAGTACATTTAAAGGCATACTTATTGATATGTGCATACATTGTAAATTCAAATCAGTAATATAACATGTTATTTGGAAACATAAAAACTGAATTTACTATCCAGAAGAATTATAAGTGATATACAATTTTAGCGTTTAAAAATACATTTAAAGGTAAACTTATTGATATGTACATACATTGTAAATTAAAACATTTAAATCAGTAATATAACATGTTATTTGAAAAAATAAAAACCGAATTTACCATCCAGAAGAATTATACCATGTTACGCAGATTTTGTTTGGAGTTTTCGTAAGCCTAGTACGATGGTTATAATGTGTTCTTATAGGTATCGAGCCACTTCAAAGCTAACAAAATACTTAAAATTACTTTACAAAAGTATGTTTACTTAAAATAAATTACTATAAATATATGGTTTTGTCTTTTTGTTTATTTTAACTTGATTCCGATTGAACATTTCAAGAAAGTAATTAAATGTCTGGATACAGTAATTCACTGGGTTTAAGAGGATTATCCATTATAAAACGTCATAGTAAACCTGACGAAACTCACTGTAAACATATTTTCTTGTGATGAGAGCTCCTATAAATATTATTTATGCTAAGAATACTGATATGGCTTTTACTTTGACTCTTATTTACTGAATTATAAAACAAAATACGTGACTTTGTTATTATTTCAATATAAAACTGTTCGTGAGTTAAGTAAAAAATCTTAAAATCCAGAGAAATTATTGAAAGGCTTATTCCAACTTTTGCTGACAGCCAAACTGACCCTTATCATCAGACTCTGGCTATTGTTGACCGAGTCGTCAACCAATTTTTATAGACAGACAGTTTTGTAAAATACCTTTTCGGTTATTTAATGCTACTTTTCGTTTCTTGTATTAGGAAGACTTAGGTTTGGAGTCTATTTGCATTTGAAATTCTAAATTTATCGAGGTCTTGATCCTGAACCTGATAGTCATAGCCCGACCAATTTAGGAAAGGACCTAGACAAGAAAAATGTAAAGCTTATTTTTGGCATGGTGATAGTGTAAAAAGACAAGAAGAGTGTTTTATAAATTTCCCCAAATCCCCCTTGCTTCCCCCTCCACTCCCTTTCACGCTTTCAAAGTGCAGGGTTTTATTAAATTTTACTTTTAACGGAATATGATAGATTTTGTCAAACCTTATTTGTCGTAGGTTTTACGGTATTGTGCTTGAAAAAAATCTTTTTTCACCCGCTTTACAACTATATATATATAACAACATTGATTTTAATTTTAATAGTCACTGAAAAAAGGTTTGAAATGCAATATCTACAGTAGCTGCACGGTGCCCTCTCATACTAGAGGCAAAATATATTAAAATTCACCAATAAAACAAGAACATTAGTAAGTTGATGACACTTTGGTTAAAACTTCGTTTTGCCAGTAGAATTGAAGATCAAATCGTGGAACATAGTTCTTTAGGAGGTAGGGAGGGGCAATTTTACATAATCTATGGTATATAAAATTGACCATTAATAATAAATTTAATGTTAGTCAGCGTAATTAAAATATAACGTAGTAAAACACCTTATTTTTCACTTATACTGAATCTATTCGCACACAAAAACAAGCGAATAATAATACAATAGTTTTAAGATTGCCATCAGGAGTGAAGTAAACATAAAACGAATATGCACTAAAGTACAGACTTCACGTACTATTTGTATAATTCATAAGCAATCTGGAACAGAAGTTTGTAAAACCTACGTTGTTTGCTTACTGTCAACTAAGCTGCAACTATTGGCTGAGGACCAAGCTCAGTATAAACAGGTCAGCAGTATAGGGACTAATGAATGTTGTAGTGTATAAATAAGTTTATTAACTTGTAATTGGTTTTGAAAAAACGCTTTGAATGCTTAAAATACCATTCAACCTTTGATACAAAGAACAGTAAACATATTTACCGTCTTCTATTTGAGTAATAGTAAAGTCATATTTTGGTTAGCCTTATGGAAGTGTAAATACATATGAAATTGTTCGGAGACTTTATGAATTACCTCTTTTTCATGGAAAATTAAATTTGGCATAGTTGGTTCTCAGTGAACCCCGACATCAGAACCTGAAGAAACAAGTGATTTAGATGATCATTTTATGTTGTTAATAAGGGTTGCTAAAACTTAGTTTATTATATGTTTTCCCTACATTGCAGAGCTCTTAAGTGTTATAATCAGCCTTCACCTCTTAAACTAGTTTGAAAGAAACCAGGACAGCTTTTAATAAAATAAGTTTGAATTTTTTATATAATTTACAAATAAAATCTGTATTACAATAATTTATCATGCTGCCAAATGGGGGTTTGGCTTTTCATTATACTGGGTTATTTAACTAGAAATCAATGATTAAATTTACCCCTCTCTATTTTATTACAAATATTCCCACATTCCTCCCGCTATGAATTTAATATAATTAGAACATGTATATATTAAGCTGAAAAGCCAACAGTTGAAATGTTTATGCTTATTAAAGCCATCCACTTTGTATTTATAGACGAGATAACCTAACAAGACTCAGCTGGTCTACATTCAAATCCTGCTTGGAACACAAGTCACGTATTGGGGGCATCGTAGCCAATATCTCCTATGATTTGGACTATGCAACCTTCTATCAGAATCCTATTATACTTGCATCATACATATTATCAGCGAACTTCCTATGGAAAAGTGAGCAATTGGCGATACCCGTAGGGTTAGAATGTCACGATGGAACTGAAACTCAGTAACTAAAATGAGCCACAAGTAGCCGCCACACGTAAACACATATTTCACTGTGTTTGTGTTCGTGCGTGTGCGTGTTTACACTCTAGTGTTAGAATTTTTCCTGTTTGCCAAGAACATTTTAAATTAGTTGCAGTGGGCGTTGTTTAAGAAAATTACAAATCCTTTTCCTTTTTTTTATAAAAATATCCAACACTAATATTAGCAGATTCTGAATCTCCATTATTAATTTGCGAATTTAACTACGTTTATATTTTACTGCATTGTAATTGGGATTGCCCTATTAAGTAGCATTCAACATAAATAAATAATAAATAAATAAAAACTGTAACTACTTTAAAAGCGGGTATTAAAACATTATTTGATGCTAACAATGTTTAAAGAAATTATGAAAATTATATTTGACATAAAATAGTTGTTAAAAGAGTTCCATCGTGTTCCATGGTGCTTCACATCGGCCGTTACTCGCCAACAATAGGCCGCAATAAACAGGAACGTCCTCTCCTGGTAGTCGGTTTGGCTGAGTGTGCGGCTTTTGTGGACACTGATACGCGAACACTCTATGATTATTATTGATTCTTTGTGCATTACACGCTTCAGACGATACGATTCCTTATACCCTAACAAACCACATGTTTACAAATCAGATTCAAATATTTATTCAAGATATATTTGCTCTTGGGTTTCAAAAACTTAAATGAGTTAACTCATTTGTAACATTCTCTCCCTTGTGAATATAGTAAGCTATTGATATTTGAATAGCATTATATTTTCTGTGTCTATATTACAATTGAAGTTTAAATTTTAGCTACAGTAAAATATATTATAACACAACAAAGAGGCGATTTACAAAGTTATCACGTTATGGTTAGAATCGCAGATAACAATAAAACACGCTTTTAAAGGGCATGCACTTTAGTAGTTAACTATTGAAGTGCTCTGTATTGTAAATGACTTGGTCCTCAAAGACCTTTACTTCATGAAAAAGTGAAGCTTACGACTCTGCATTCGCGATACTGTGAGCCAGAAATCTCATTGTTTACAAGTTTTGCTTGAGCAAAGTTAATTTTAGAGCGATAAAAATAACCACTCACTGCATTGACTTTTTTAAGAAATTTTAATTTTAATTTTTGTTTTCACGTTTAAAAGATATATAATGACGACAAAACAACCATAACATTGCAGAAGAGCTGTTGATTAATAGAAAACATGTACGCACGAAATTTTAGATGTTGAAAATCGCTGAACGAAAATCAAGAAATTATTTCAATAATACATATAAGCAATACTACAGATATTTTAATATTATACAAAAAAACAAAGACAGTTTTCGATTATGTTTAAAATATTAAGGTAGAATAAAAACAGCGATATCTTATTATACCCTTTTTAGATCGCAGGTGCAAATCTGAAGTTATTCTTGTATTCTACCAGTAAAACATGCCGTTCAGACAAATGTTAATTAATCATAAGAAACTTTTAGAATTATAAGGTCGAAAAATATGTTTTACCAATGCTTTTTTAAAATTAAATCAAACAAATTTCTCTCTCAAAAGAAAAGACAATTAAAATAATCCACAGATTTGCTCTATTAGCTAAACGCCCGCACCTGTCTACAATATGTAATATTCTAATTTATGGTTACTCAGTAATAAGCACAACACATTTTAACTCAGTCTGACTGACATTACAGTTTTCAAAATGGCTTAGGAAGACGTTCATCCACCTCGATACAGACGTTAATGGTCGATGAGTTCAGTGACAGGAAGATTAATGATCTGTGACGTTTACTGCCTCACGTATTGATGTTAACATTAATCAGATCTCCTTAGATGTCAGCAACAACCATTAAGACTTTAATTAATTGATTCCTCTTCAGTTTGATAGTATATAGATTAACTTCTATCGGTTATAAATGGTAACTTCATTATTATCATGTCATTATATTTTATAAGTACTTTGTGTGTTAACCTAGAACACTAATGATTATTAGTTTTACCACATAAAAGATTTAGGCTGACCCTATTAACATTAAGCATATAGTGCCCCGTATAAACAATTGTATTTGATATGTTAATGCTGTAGTGAAGGGCAAATAGTAACTCCTAAGCTCAAATAAATATTATAATCTTGATAAATTTACAGATGTTGTCAGACATCACAAAGTTTTCCAGTCTATTAAAGATAACGTGGCAGTCTTAATTTATTTTTTATAGGATCATGTTAGTAGCCAATTTATTTCGTTCTTAACAGTTTAAATTCATTACTAAATGTTACCTTAGCATTATTGTTAGACGACATTTTATACGAAAGATGTGTTATTTCCTAGTTCCGAACTAAATCAGTTTCAAATCGTCACAACTTGTACAGGCTTAATACCTACTGCGGTTTAATGTTGCTTGATATATCCTACGTTCTATTTGCAAAAGTTACATCTCCCTATGTTAACTATTAGCGCTGAGCAGTATCGTACCAGAGTAAGACGAAAATATGGACTTGAAGGAGTTTAATGCGATTATTTCTATAGGTTCTTAGACTTAAAAGAAGAGATTTAAATGAAAAACCTAATCGCTTAACGTCATTCAAGCCTTCAGTAGGTCTACTCATGATCAATTTGATTTAGATTATCTTTATTTAAAAATTAATGTGTACTTTGTTTGGTTTTGTATTAAATTCTCGGATCATCGACGTATTGCAAAATTTTATCAATATTAATATTAATATTTTATAAATATATATCCTGGCTCACGCCGGTTTGAACTAAAATCATGTAACTGTCTCAAGCGTTGAAATTGGTCAAAGTTGAAAAAGATGGATGACACATCGGCTTACGTTCTTAAATCACACAATTCAACTGTTACATTCGTGAGAGATTTATCGTTCACGTTGCATGTGATGTTGGAACTTCGCCACCCATTTCATTCCTTGGTCACAATAAAGTTTACGTTACATTTACATCAGGTACCGGTACATGCGATATTTTTATATTTTATTGCATGGAAATCAAAATGATATAAATAAAAACAACTTGTTTAAGATTTAAAGTACTTGTATAAAGGTGGATAACTGAAAATTTAAAACTAAAGTAGGCAGTATATTCGAATTATTAAATAAATATTGAAATGTTGTTGAGCATCCGCTAGAGGAAAATGTGGTTTGCTCACGTGATATAATATTGTCTGATAGCAATATTGATATTTTTAGATGTTTTATATATTTAGTTTTGCTAGAAAGTGACCAAGAACAATATATCTGAAGCCTCTACAATAAGAAAATAACAGTTATAAAAAATATATATTAATCCAGAAATAAGTGAGCACAAGGGATTCGAAAATAATATATTGCTTATCATTATATTTTGATGGGAATTGAAATAATAGTTTATAGATGTGTTTCTTACACCCTGTAGTTTTTACGAATGTTTTACCGTTTATCATAACATCCCGAATCCTTATTGTTATACTGTTGTTAATGTCAATTTAAAATACCGTAATCAAAAATGAACATGTTGAAAATATACAGCTCGTGTTGGAGTAAATATAAATTACACCGTCCGTTTACTGATAACTACTATAACGCAATAAACAGAACAAATGTTACGCGAATTGTTACAAAGTGATTCACTGCACCCCCACTGCAATAATGAAAGTATAAATCTTGGTAACCTGTATTTATAATCGTGAATATAAATCTGGAATAAGAAATAATTTTGTTCCTCAAGTAAAGTTAGGACTAGAAAGTAATGATGAACCTCGAGTCGCACACATTGAAATATTAACACACAAAAATAAAAAAAAATGTTTGTAAAGAAACATTTAAATGAGGAGCTAAAATATTAAACTTTAAATAATCATAAACTGGAAAAGGGATTTGGATGTAAAAAATAAAACTGTTACCCGAATTCAACACCATTCCCACATATACAAGTCACTCGACAACATAAATGCCATCGGTGATACATGCCTGCACACGAACTCACCCAAAAGCGAGATCCTAGCAGTTGAGGGGAACCACACTAGTCATAACCAATCTGAAAAGATATTGTTACTCGATAAATTGAACAGTCTCAGTCATTTATTGAACAAGAACAGAAAATAAAATAAAAGCATACTTTTTGGAAACGGATATTCTTGGTCAAAAATCTGAAATAATGTTTTTTAATAGTTTATTCGGTTTTTATGTTCATATAGGTTGTTATGTACATATTTAATTAGAGCTGAATAAAATGTGAATGTGTTGAATAATACCTTAAATTTACAAGCTTAAAATAAATTTATTTTATATCAAGTGCAAAGAGGTATTCCAATTTATATATTCATAATGAATAAACTTTGTAGTTTCAATGCAGTGAAGTGATTCCCTAATAAAATGTACATAGATTAAAAATAAAGGCTGTACAATTTCAGAATTAAAAACAACTAGCATTACTGAGTGTTATTATGAACGGTTGTGGTTAAAGTATAATATGATTCTGATAGAAGCTTTTATGGATGAAATCACAGACGACATCGGTTTTGACACCGTCAGAACGTGTCTTGTGTTCCAAGCTTGGTTTGGTTGTAGACCAGCTGGGTCTGTGCTGCTCAAGTCGTGAAGGCTGGTGTAAAACTCGAATATACCCAGCCAACACTCAACGTGAACTTTGCACACAAGGAAACTTTCACTTTTATTTATTATTGTTAAAAAAAGTAAAACTTTTGCAGGATTAAAATACCCAGCTATTTGCTAACTATATCCCTCTTTTTTTTAAGTTATTACACAGTTAAGATAAAAGAAGCTGTGAATTTTTCCTTTGTATAACTGATTTAAAAAGAGTGTGAAGGAATTTATACTATATCTTAAAGAGCTCGTATTAATAATAAATCTTACGTGTAGTATAGAAATTACGGGATGACTAGGGATTAGTCACTATGTATGTGTAGTTGGAGGTAAAGTTGTAGTTGTGTGATTTACTTTTCAAATTAGTAATTCACTGGAATGCTCGGTAGTACTTTGCCACATTAAATTCATAATTTTATTTATAGATACAAATGTTCTGGCCCACATTAGTGATACATAGAGGTCCTCTATACGTGGTTTATATCAATAAATGACAAAAATACATCATAATATAGAAATACCCAGACTAAACTAAAGCAAATTCTCATAAAAAAATGGCACTCAGGGCTTTAAAAACTGTGTATACATAATAAATTGCAGTAGTTGCTCTAAGTCCTATAGCGGTGAGACAAAAATTCCATTTACAACCAACCAACAAAACATAAAATTTTGTTCTCACCTGTAGACGAGATCAGATTCAAGATTCCGAAACATCGTGAAACTTGTTTTTTTCATTTAGTGATGGAAAATGCCCGTGAGTGCTGCTGGATGTGTATTATACTCTAAATATATTTCTGGCATTTCAGGCCGGTATAAATGCTACCCAGTCCACTGAACAGATTCTTGTATTGGGTCATATCGTTTAAATTAAAGATTGACTCACGTTTAGTATGTTTAGTTTAATTAGTCAAATCTTGTTATTGCAGGTTTTCCTAGCAATGGTTCCTCTGTTTTCCTAATATATTTATGTTGTAAACGTAAATCTGCGTTAAATTTCCCTTGCGACATACAGTTTGTTTTTGCCATCGGTAACCAATGTTATTTGTTCTCACTAGTTGTATGTTTTTGGTTGGCTACATCATTGGTGTTAGGGTTACATCAGCTCCGCAATCAATTATGAAATGAATAGCGCTGTTATTAAAATTAAAATTAATGTGATGGTTGATTGTTTTACCTGTTCAAGAAAGATGAAAAAGATTAAAACTCAGATTTGTACAAACTTGTAAAATGGCCTATTCTGAAACACAATTTATAGCATATTTTGGTGGTATTAAAAATGTTGAATGTCTATTTTGAACTATCTTTATAAGTGTTGCTGAGCTTACTGATTGATTAACTATAATTTTATTTGAACTGTTTGTCTTAGTGAATCTATTAACACTATAAATTTACTGTGAATCGATTAAATGATGGGAATCATGATGGCTGTTTAACTGTTTAAGTAGTTTTTGTTGTTTTGCGATAGACTATTTGTTTTACTGTAGTTATTAAAAGTTCAAGAGTAAGTTTGGAATCAAGTTGCAGTCATTCTGAAAGGAGTTTGTTCAACATTCCTTCTATGATCATATCCTTAATAATTTCATGACAAAATACCATATTGACAGTATTCAGCTACATTTTGTAGCCTTGTTATACTGTATATTACAGTAACGGATTCGCTACCTCTTGGCTTATAGAGTTGAATCTAGCCCTCTCGATTATTGTATTCCGTTTACGTATAACGACCTCTTCAAACATGGATTTAACAAGCTTTTAGTCTTCCTTCTCCGTTCAGTTAACCTGCTGGCTGCCAGGATGTCCTTAGCTTCACCTCCCATGCAGTAGATCAATGTTGTTACGTGGTTTTCCTCAGAAGACTTATTTAATGCTGATCCGGTACTGTACCTCTATACCTTGTAATCCATTTGTTTCAAGTGGACGGGTCTTGAAATCAACTGATTTGGTGGATTAAACATGACAAGTGTTGATATATTGTTCACAGTTGCCACCATCTTCTGTCATCTTATGTCAATGAATATATAAGAATGTGTCAATTGATTATTATTTATATGTAAACAGTAACCAGTTACAAACATTTTAGGTTCACCAAAGAGCTAGAATAAAATATAAAATACATAAGTTTTTAGTATCATGTCACATTTCTGAGGTAGGAAAATATATTATCTATATAGAAAACAATTACACAATAGACTAATTTTCCAAATTTACACTTATGTATGCTCTTTTGATCAATATCTACAGCTATTTTTTATGGATATCTACGACACACCATTAGCAACTATGGTCATCCTAAGATTAATGTTAACATTTTTAAGTGTAAGAACATGTATATTCCCCCCACTGGCGTAACATATGTATAGGCCCAGTTTAATCAAACTTTCATGATGGGAGTACAAATAGCTTTTTGATTATTTATTTTTAATATTTACTTCCAATGGTTAAAACTATTAAAGATATATTTTAGACTTACAAGGGACGTAAAAACAGAAGTAAAGGCAGTCTTTTAGCATATCTGAGATGCTTCCGCACACAAATCGACAGTCTCATTGAACAAAGTTTTGTATTGTATTGATTTACTGACATTCCAACAATTATAGGGTTAAACAAAATCCAAACATGAAGATATTTCAGCCTTGCAACTGGAATTTGTAAATAAAGTGCATTATCTACCTCTTACTCAGTCAGGTGTAAAAAAAAATTAGTTTCAATAATAATGAATATATTCTTTTATTTTCCATACATACTGAATATTAAATAAAATTACAGATATTATGTAAATTGTATAACAAACTTAATTAAAACACATAAAAAAACAATATGTAATCATACATTGTATGTCGCATAAATTAATAACAATGAACTAAAACTTTTCAGAAATTAAATTAAATTTCCATTTATATTGAAGATGATTTATATTGAAGATGAAATACAATTGGGAAAAATTATTTAAATATAAGAACATTAATTATACATTAAATAAAGAGGTTTAAATCTGAATCCACCTCAGGGCTTCGACCGATAGGTGTTAAGTGTTATTATCATGTATAATAAGTTTCATATTATTCGAACATATAAATATATATATTATTAATCACTCGAATATATGTTCATAATCCAAAATAGATCAAAATGTTGACCACAGCATGCAGCACACGAGTGTGTTTTAATCCCGGGTCAAGTGAATTACTGCACCGGCCGATAATAGAATAATATGTAAACTAGTTACCTATGGAAACATGTAACAAGTAACTTAATATACACATGACGGTTTGCCAGCCATTAGTGCCTAAATGCATTAGTTAATACATTTTCATATTTTCAGTTTACTTTAACGCTAAATTGTTTTAAAGAAAGCTGGCGGTCCTTTTCATCATGTGCATGTAATGCGAATCATACATTATCTGTTTACTTTGAAGGAGATGAGAAATTGTAGACTCTACCAAAGCAAAGGACATTTGAAGTTGTAATGTTATCTTATTCATTGATCAAAAGAGCAGTTGGGTCTTACTAGAAGACGGCTACCACAGGTTAACTGGTTTAGATAAATAAATACACACTATCTACGTTTGATAAATAATTTGTATTTATGATAAACTGACCTTACCTAACTCCGCAGAGCGCTGTATGACGGTAAATAAACCTATTTCAAAAGTGGTGGCCCTCATATAGAAAATACCCGAATATTCAACGCAGGACAGAACCTAAAACGTATCTTAACTCAACGAACGTCAGTTCTCAAATCATGTCACGTGAATCACCAATTACTAAAATAAGCGAAAGGCTACCAATTTTTAGCCAGTAATTTTAACATTAAAATGATTTATGCTATTTTCAGTGAAGATCTGTAGTTAATTACAATAAACTCTCTACGTTGCTCCGTAGAGCGTTAAAGGAAAGTTAACAATGTTTTAGAACTTCCTATATAGTTTAAATGTTTTACGCTTAGGGGAAAATAAAAAGGTGCTAATCCTTGTAATTGCAAGAAAGTAGTCGATCAATCGTGGCATTGCATTGTATTTTTCGTTAACATATATCCTAAACGATTCTGTATATGCATTTTTTTATTACGCCTTTTTCTTTCAAGGGCGAAAAGAAAACGTCTTCTATCTTGGTTAAAGAAAAATTCGTAGGGCAAGACAGAACTCTTAAATAATTATTTTTTAAGAAAATGTATTATTGACAAATACAGTTAATAAATTCAAAAAAATCCTTCAAAACTCACGCCATACTTAATTTCTTCCTTTGACTCGATTACACCATTATTAAGAATCTTAGATGAAACATTTGAGCTAGATTACTTTTAAACTTAAATTAGCATATGACATTGGTAACTATATCTACAATAAGCCAAACCTAACCATGGCTACAGTGCGGAGCAGAAGGGTGTATCATGTTATTCTTGGGTCATAAGGTAAGCCATGAAACCATCGTTTGGCGACGCCTCTAATGGACCATTTCACTGATTGATTCTTTATAGCGTGTCCTACTTTCAAACAGACATTAGGGAACATAACTCGTCTTTATTGACTTGCACTAAAATCTCTAAACAAATTACACAATTTCTTAAAATTGTATTAATTGTGATTTTATAATGTTGCCGGGAAGTTTTACAATGTATAGTGTAAATAAATGTTTCAAATTTTAACGGCAGAATTTTATTAGTGCTTTGTTGCAGACTTTCTATTATCTACTTTAAGTATTTTACATTGTGTACGTAGACAAATTTACAAGTAATAAGAATTATCCGCTCCTTTATAACACCATGACGCAAGTTGGTGTAATAGATTTGAACAACTTTGGTTTTGAGATAAAGGTTTACTAAAATATTAAAAGTTATTATGCTACTGTAAATCAATATTATAACTCTTCCATATTTGTTAACTGCCAATATTTAAGACTTTCAATGCATCAAAGAAATCTAATTTCGAATGTAAACTATTTAGTTCTGCTAGGAGTTGAAAGCTGAGGTAAGAAAAGTTCACTTTGGACTAATTAAAACTCTTTAGTAATGAAAAGTGTTTGATCACACAATAAACTACTTTCTCATAAATAAAATAATAATCTCTTTAGATGTTGTAATAGGTGAAAGATTATAGTATGGCACAGTTGTGAGTTTAATGTCTAACGTTCCTTTAAATTCAGTACAAAGAAGAGGAAAGTATTAATGAAATACTTACGTCCAGTTGAAAATGAATATCAGCCTTCTAGGACGTGCAATAGTTTCAGAAAAGTGCAAAAAGACAGCAATTTACCTATTTTCTCTTAATTATTCCTTACACAATTAAATTTAAAGACTAGTGGCTTGTAGATGCTACAGACCCCAGTATATGATTTTAGTGTAAGTGAATATTCTAGTGTTTACATACTGAGGAAAATAAGTTAGTGTAAAAGTATGAAGACATGTTAAAATACGTAATCAATGCAGAAGTTTAAATCAAATTATAAATAATTACAGGTTATTAATTCATTTACAACCTTCGAAATATTTTGCTGTACTTTAAGTTCATATTTAAGGAAACATAAAGGCAAGAAATCAAAATCAGGCTCCGTGCAGAACTTCTCTATCTAATGTTCTGTGAATGTTTCAAGTTTCAACCTTCCAGGTTGTAAGATAGAAAAACGTATTCGTGTCTTATACTCTGAAAACAAAACAATTGCCATACATTTTTTTAACCATTGATAGTGTGTCATGATGTCTTTATTCTGCCTCGACCCGTGGTTATTTTTCTCCTTCATTAAATCTACCTTCAAACTTAAAGTTGTTTAGACCTGTGATAAATGTACTAATATTTAATTTAAACAAAAAACTATTCAACATCTGTTGAAAAGTAACGGTTTATTCTTAGGATTATTACAACATAAAGGAACAACCTCACCAGTACTAGGGACAACGTCTTTCCGCGTGTTGTAAATCCTTAACTTTTGTAATCGGAGATGAAACCAACACCAATTTGCAACCCTCTGAAGCGCTAAGATGTAAAGTTGTGTGATAAATTATTTACTGAGCCTCTAAATAACAATAAGACGGATGGTCTCATTAAACTTTCCTCGTCCTAAATAACAGCCTGTCTTTGTTGTTACAATAAACAGGATCACGCGTTGATCTTCATATAAAATCTCTTTATATGATAAAATAAATCCAGTCTTTAATATTAATAATAAACTAATAACCTCTTGGATAATAAATCATCAAAATCATCATAATATATCGTTTTAAAAAGTGTATGAAAACCTGGGACAGTTCACCGAGCCGTCCTCTCTGGCCAAATTGCATAATCTTAAATTATAGGATCGCGCATCTAAATAACAACATTTCTAGAGCTTTGTCCCCGTTTACGTTGAGAATGCACATGTTGATCTTAAACGTATGTGAAGTAAACCTCACTGATATGTTTGTGAGTTTAATTGGTTTGTAACATAATACGGCGGAATATATACAACTGATTTATTTAGGGGTTATATACAGTTATGCATTCACTCTGCTCTAGTTATTGATTATTAATGTAGGTAATAGCTGCTACTCGAGCGGAATAGGTGGTATGTGTCTTATTTTATGGCATGATTTATTATATTGACGGTGTCTTGTTACGATTAATCCTTCGAAAATTCCCAAAAAAATGTACTTTTCATGTGAAGTATTTTCAGACTTCACATTTTTTGATCGTCAGATTCAGCGTAGTTTTCCAAGTATCCAAAAAATGTTTTCCATTACAGAGACATGGGGTTTTAGAACTCTCTCCGAAATCGGAAGTTATTCCTGGGGATGTAAAAAGATGAGATGCAATATATCTCCTCAGTCTACCGTTAGCGTCACTACACGTGTCTTACGAAAATATATCATACTCGATATTGTTTTAAAACTTAATATGGGAACTATTAGTTGTCACGTGAAATGTGTTTTGAATGTGTCCTTTCCGTATTTTACCAACCTAGGATGGCGGGGTTATCACACTGAAAGTTCGCCTCCCTAAATTATTAGCCACAAACAGAGGTTACTAAAGCCAGAAGAAAGCCTAGAGAAACTTTTGGTAGTCTATAATTAAAATTAGCTTTAAATTGTGCTTTTTGATGTTATATTTCAGAAGTGTAGGGACTGCAAGAGCTCTGTAGAAAGTTGGACAACGTTTCTCTACATTGTATTCTAAAATACAGAATAATTCAGCAACAGAATACGCTATTATGGCCAAATAATAGAAAGGAATACCCTAGATAATTAGGAAAGGAATAATAAAAGGGATAATAATAAAAGGGATAATAAAGGAATACCCTAGATATTTGTTAATGGAATGAGCCATCAAGCGCCAGTAAGGGACAAAATGTATTCTTGTTATATTAGACACATCTTGGCTGGGAGGATGCCTAGACCATCAGCCTTGATAGAAAACACCTAAAAAAAGGATATTAGTCCAATATGGTATATTTAATTATATAAAAAATATTTATCAAGTTTTAAAGAACGGTGGAATATAGTTATAACCTATACATGAAGAGGAAAAACAGCTATTAAAAGTATATTTTAAACCATTTAATGCTGTACTATAAAGAAAATATGTTAAAAAGTTTATATCTTTTAAACAAATTGAATGCTTATCTTTAATTTAAATAACTATTACAAATGCACAAGCAAACCCAGGGAATAGCTGAATAAAACAAAACATAATGATACATTTGGAAGTTTAAAAAATTATCAAAAACAGATACATAACACAAGCTCTTAACTAATTCCAGTAGTATATTCTTCAATAAAATTGTATGACAAAATATAAAAAAATATAAATGTTAAAGAAAATAAAAAAAATAAAAAAATATACTGTAAAGAAAAATCTAACTGTGAAATAATTTCTTCGATGACTAAATTTAATTTAGTGATAAGTCTTCGTTTATTTGTAACCTATGTAAGCAATTATAAAATAATTGCCCACCATTTTATAAATACAATATATAGTGTTGAACAGCAATGTTGTCAGAAAGAGAAAATATCTTACACTCTACGTTTAGCTGAGTTGTTTTGCCACTTATATCCAATTTATATAAATAAGCTATGAAAGATTCATTTTTAATAAACAGCAGCTAAACCAGTTTTAAGTTTTCTATTTGCTACCACGAAACCTGTAATTAAGTCCACTTATTTATTTATTCATTCTTGATATATGCAAATGAATAACCTATGACTACTCTGTATTATTTTGTAGTTAAATGAATATTTTCACGTCTTGGAGGTTCACACACAAGTGTGAACCATTAGTCTTTGTAAATGGTGTAGAAGGCTCATTCATTCAGGAAGAGATAATTTATTCTTTGAGAAAGTGCCGCTTCCACATACCATTAGGACGAATTGTTCCCTCAATAAAATGGGCTACACAATGTGTAAGTTGATAAACTAGGCTTCGATAATTTATCGATGCAAACTACAATGTCAATTATAATTCAATTTCAATTGATTTTATTTATTACATTTAACACTTATAAGAACAAATAACTGTTATACTGGCGATTTCATTTCAGTATATCTTACAGGTAAGAAATGTTGCATTTGAAATTGATATGTATGTAAACCTTTCAAGTCGAGTAACAATGGAAAGGTTTTCCATTGGTAATGTTCTGATTTTTCCCCAGTATTCAACCTGTTCCTAAAAGTGTTGGTTAAGAAAGGACAAAATATGTTTCCCAATGTTTAAACAAGTTCAAGTCAAGCTTAAATTATCTTAACTATCTCGCTAAGCAAATTGGCTATGAGTGGTTTGAGCGGTTGTTCTTTAGCGATGTTTGTAGTAAAATGTCACTGGCGCAGAGAAGTCAAAACAAGTCGTAATCACATTAAGTTACTTTCTTTGTCAAGATTTCATTTTATTAAACACTGTGGTAATAAAAGCTTGCTTGGTTCATATATCTTTATGTGTGTTTATAGGTGTGTTTATGTGCCACCGTTATATCATGGGACATTTTGTAAACGCATAGTAAAACATAAAATATATTTCTTGATTTGTTTTTGTAGATTTGTTTAGTTATATAAACTGTGAAATTTGTTCTATGACGTGTGTAATTACTTCTTAAATTGTCATTAAAATTATGGTTATTTTAATGATTGGATTAATTTACTGAATTTATGCATTTCTTTTATTTAAAAATATTTTTTAACTTTCAACTAACGTAAGGATCAAACTATGTATTTGTAAATGCATCAAGACCAGCATTATAAATTAATTCGCGTACAAAAGGGTAGTCCCTCACTGGCTGTTGGAGATCGGTTCTGAACATGCTGAGTCCCTCATACGTTCTGAGTACTACAATGACTAACTTTTCATCACCAACTGCTTACTGAATACTAAAGCTTTCAACACCGTCTACGTCTACTTCTACTTCACTCCCGCCATTGCCTATTGTCTTTGTAAAATCAGTGTTTTATATTTAAATGCAAAGCGAATCTCAATTTCTTCATTGTTAATATTTCATCTAACAGCCGATATTGCTATTTTTCCTTTTTGTATGTGTGTTTGTAGATTATTAAAACATCAAGAAAATTTTATTGTTTTAGCATTAATACGTTTTTCTGTTGTTTTTTTAAGTACACTTAATTTGGGTCAGAGTTCGTTTTCACGCGCAGGCCGATGTGCCTATGTGAGAATTTTGTTTTCCACAATATTGTTTGTGAACATGATTTTGCATTTGTTTTTATTTGGAAATAAATTTGATTTGATTTTATTTTATTTAACTTAACCTATTTAAGAAATCTCAAGCCGTACGAAAAACCCATGGAAGTTTAATATGATTTCAGTTTTACGTTGGCGAAATGACATCTGACTTTGTTACTTTTGATAGTTCCCAAAATTAAGAAATATATTAAACCTTTCTTTATACATTTTAGTATACCCACTCTTCAAACCGTATATGAGTATTGCCCACTCTCATCTTTGTTACGAATAATAATAATTGCCCAATGTATAAGGAATTAAGAAATACCTCCTTCTAAAATGTTGCGATCAAATTTGGTTGGATCGTGGAAGCAGCGTTTAAGTAATTGTTGTCTACTTACAAAGGATTTTGAGGGGGGATTTCTCTAGAGAACGTATGGCAACATAGTCACATTTCACAACTGTCCTGATCTGTTTAAACCATAATAAAAGAAAGCAATCAGACAACTATCTTTAGAAGTAATATTTGATGAGGATTGATAAGTAATATTAAAAATACCATTTTATATTTGTTTTTACAATTTGTATAAGGTAATAAATATACTTTATTAAAATTCAATTTGTTGAACAATATAACTTTGGAAGGCGGGATTATTTACAGTACATAATTGACAACTAAATTTAAATGAAACAAATACTTATACAACTAAATATCACTATTTCAAAAGATACTCGAAAATGTTCCCTTATGCAATGTGGTAAAACCTGTGACAAGGCGTGTTCAAAGACCAGAGAGGCTTTAGACACTTCTGAAATTATTAAAAACCTTTGTGACATCGAACTTAAAAAAATTATTTTCAATCTGAGAAATAGTTTGAAGTACAAAGTAGCATTGAAATTCAAACGACTTTGGCATGGCATGGCTTAAAATGCCGTAAATATCCAGCCCTTGCGATTCTGATAAATGAAAGCCCGTTCCACAAAGATTTTTTTGTTTTGCTTTTTATAAAACAAAATAAAACTCTCTACAGTAATTAGTGCGAGTAAGAGCTACTTAACCCTTTCAGAACACTGTGCTTATACAATTGTTGATGTTACGCAAGCTAAGAGTGAGCTTTTTATGTTGTTTTGTTTTTTATTTTATTGTTTTAAAAATGTATGATAATTGTGTGAAGTGTAATTTATAAAATATAAAAAGTCCTATTACTGCAAATATAAATAATTACTTTATTTGTCTATAGGATATCTAACGAATGTTGCAATGTTAATTGGTGCGTCGCAGTTTTAGTATTAAAGGTAACCCCAGTTTTTATCGGCAACTAAGCTGATTGCGTTGCTTTTGTTCGATAAAGATTACCTGGAGGAAAGGTGTTTTAAAAGGAGATTGCCCCAAATGTAAACCATTTCACAATTTTTCGTAAACATGGGAGTGGGTTTTGAATTTGCAGATTTCACATGGAAGCTTTTTTTCAGTAACATGTTGTAATTGTTAAATAACAAACTACTTGGGACGGATTGCCTTTACAGCTGATAATAATTGTAAAATTAACAATATTCATCACTGGAACAATTAATATAAAAGAATCAATGTTGGTATGAAATTAGACTCGAGGACAACAATAATAATAATAATAATAATAATAATAATAATAATAACAATTATCTCTATGTTTTATATATATATATATATATATATATATATATATATATATATATATATATTTATATATATGTGTATGTGTAAATTATATATTTTTTATCATTCAAAGACATAAAATATTAGTAAAATAAATACAGCATCACTTATCTGTATCATTTAAAAGTAATTTTTATAATATTCTCCCCAAAACTTAAAAATAAGCAAACCCATGGAAGTTAGGTCGATCATGTTTATTTTTAATTTCGTACTACGTTAATTTGTTTAAATGTTTGGCCAGTCAAAATCAACTATTAAAACTAAAATCTGCAAACGAGCGATTAAGACTACACGGCAGTGTGCTGAGCTGATGAAATGTGAGGGCAATATCAGTGATAAGGTCAGTGATAGGGGTGGTAGATGAGCGATTAAGACTACACGGCAGTGTGCTGAGCTGATGAAATGTGAGGGCAATATCAGTGATAAGGTCAGTGATAGGGGTGGTAGATGAGCAAACTTGCGTAAACCCTGGAATATTTAATATTCTGCTGTTAAATTACTAGCATAGTTCGTATATAATTATCAGTGTAGTAATTTTACAGAGGGTGATATAATGTTAAATACTAACTATGAACTTGAAAATAACTATTTATTTACACCTCTTTTGACCAAGATATAAGCACCTTTTCTTTTAAGAAAAAAGACTATGCGACAGTTAATTATGTGTGACTATAGCTATAACCTATTTGTATTTATCTATATTTTTGGTTACTTGTAAAACCAAGATATTAGCACCTTTTCTTTTAAGA
This sequence comes from Allygus modestus, assembly GCA_963675035.1. NCBI lineage: Eukaryota > Metazoa > Arthropoda > Insecta > Hemiptera > Cicadellidae > Allygus > Allygus modestus. The sequence continues at coordinate 358,530,490 of OY776112.1, read as the reverse complement.
AAAAAGAATATCCGACAGTTAATTATGTGTGACCACAGCTATGACCTATTTGTATTTATCTATATTTTTGTTAATACATAAGAGCAATAGAGATATAACTCACTTAGATAACACTTCAGTCCGTTTCGTTTCCTGATATAACATTGACCGACAGCCAGAGGGCGGGCTTAGTGGCAGGGTCTTATAGATGTCAGCAGAGATCATATCAGTGTCACCGAGTTGTATTCAGTATTTTGAAAATAAATATCTATCACTACATTGTTTGATATTTCCTAAAAGGACCTGTTTTAGGCTATTATACATAATTGGCAATCTATACATTTGAAAACCTCACTCATCAAAAGATAAAGAAACTAACAAATTTTATACTAGGCGTCGTAAAAATCTGTATTCGTAAACGTGCAACTATATTTGACTTGTTCCGTAGGTGATTAAGTGTCTTACTAATGTATTTAAATTATTTATGGGTTTTATTTTATAAACTGTATATAGTGAAGTGGGGGAAAAAAAAAATATATATATATATATATATATATATTTAGAAAGACTATCAAGTAACGGGTTGTTCGAGCAGATATCGCATACTCCTTTGTCGAGGTAGAATGGTAGATGGTATTATCGACGATCACGAAGTAAACTGTTTTTTAGAGAGAGGTGAAAAATTACATTATGTACACAAAGGGCCAGCCAGTAGTGTGGGGGTCTCATCCACTAAAACATTCTATTCTCTTTCGAACACTAGCCTGGGAACTGTTTACCCTTTAGCTTCAGGCTAGGTCTACTTTAGGCTTATGCCATCAGGGCTTACTACTTTCTAGCCTAAAATGAATTGTCGAGACCAAGACCGCATTCCTGTGTAGGAACGTCTTCTTTGAACGGAGGATGCCCTGGACTATCCATGAAACACAGTAGCAGCTGCTCTCACCCTCCTTCCTTTTCAGACAGACCGATTCCACAGACAACGAATTCTTGTAACCTGCAGGCGTGGAGTGGCCCTTACCAGCGCAATCAGCGGAAATTGTGTGCTCCGCGTTATCTGGAAATTCCGGGCAATAGACCACCTTAAAAATATGAACAATTAAAATAGTTCTTACTCGGTAAATGTTATTAATAATATTTAACAAAATATGAATATATATATACAGTTAATTTTCATATTATTTTGGATTTAAAATATTTGTAATTTACCATACAGGATACATAAAATAGTCTTACAACACTATAAAGTATATTTACACTTATACAAGCCACCTTGTACCATCTTTTGTGTATATTTTACCGTTTTGTATCTAATTACAGTATAAGTGCAAATATATTTTATGGTGTTTTAAGACGTATTTTATTTATCCTGTTTAGTTGTAACAACACGTATCATGCTAATAAAGAAAATATTCATTTACTATACACATAGTCTTTATCACGGAACAATATAAATATTTTAATAACTCTATTTAAAAAAATCAGTTATGATGGTTTTACTTATTATTCAAAGGTAATTTCTTCTTTATATTCTATCAGTGAAGCAATATCATTGGACAGTGTCCTTACAGGTGAATGAAGTCGGACGATGACGTCAGACATACAGTTCCCTCATGCGGGACAGAGGACAACCGAACAGGGAACATGGCTGATCGCACCGAGTTGTGCTCCTTCCTTTGTCCACCTTAGCCATGGAGATTGTTTATTCAAGAGAACCCGAGTAGAAAAGCATAAGGGTTTTTATCAATATTTTACGTGTGTAATCAAAACTGATTTCCATTAGATAAATATGGATGCATTGCTTAGCCAATTAATAAATTGCTGTTTATAATGTTTTATACTTATTAAAGGATTTGCGTTTTTGAACTAATTACTAATATAAGCGTGACGTGGAAGCCAACATACAAATAAAACAAATCAACACATATAATTAGTCAATTATTTATCATTAATATATTTTTTAATTGAGGAAACATTCATTTGATTACAAGATAAATCACGAAACAAATATTTAAAAAGAAGGGACAGTTTATTTGGTTTTTCCTGTCTTAAAAAGTTTAAAACCATTGTCTGATTCAATATTAATGCGATACCATAACCTGAAATTTATATATGTAATGTAATATTAAAACAGAAATTTAAAATTTTCCAAAAGATGTACATTTTCTATTTTAGTTCATTGCTTTAGTGGAAATTATATTAAAAGTCACAAAAACCTATTGCATTTTTACGTAAATGGGTATGGCTCTCAATTAAGTTTTACTAACTTATAGGATAGAGAGAATGATCTCAATATAAAACGATGTAGAGAAAATAATAATGACATATCTTAGCCTTCCAGCCATTTCTTTAACCACTGTTTGTATGGAAATGGTCGCTCTCATCTACTCAATGAGGGTATAGACGGTACGATGAATTGATTTTCATTGAAACAGGGTTTCTATAGATAAGAATCTCTCAATGGATTTTACTCTGTGGCTTCACTTATTTATAACTTAGATTTTTCATCAGTTACCTTACAAAACAAACCATGCTTGTTAGGCTAGTCGTTTTAAATAAATAATACAAATTTAAAACATTGTGATCCAATTAATTAATTTATCCTTTGTGCGAAACATGTTAAATAGTTTCACGAACCTGTCATAAATCTGAGTATCATTACAAAAAGTGGGTGTAAGGTACAGAAGAGGAATTTTGTACTGAAATAATCACTCAACAAAGTTCTGTAATGAAAGACTTCTTACTAGATGAAGCTACATAAACATTATTTGAAATATAACACATTAAAACAATACTTTTTAAACACTACTGCTAGTGCTGACTGAAGTTTGTTTGAAGACTTAAGCTTACCATGACAAAATAATAATAACGGTCTCTGTGTTAGCCATGTTTAAACAATATGGAAATATTGTAATATTTTATGACATGTGATTTTTTTAACGTTATTTCGTTAATCATCACTAAAATACACCAATTAATGTATCCCGGAGTAACATATAAAGCCTTTCAGCCAAGATAGCAAAAAGTAAATAAACAAAGATAATATAACAAGTTTACAAGATGTGCAAAAATATGTAAAAATAATAAATTACTGTATGTGACTGAGTTGTATGGATTATGTACTAACTATAATATTTAAATATATTATTTATATACTCATTTTGTTCATCCTAATTATGTTTTATAAATTTCAAGAAGAAGTTTTAAATTACAATTTTACAAAATTGAAAGTATCTACTGAGTATGTATAAGTAAACCGTAGTAAACCGTATAAGTAAAATAAAAATGTTCTTTTTGAATAGAACTTTTTACTTTAAATTTATTGACACTTAATTATAATTGAGTAATAATTAAATTCCTGAAGCAAAAAGTTCTTAGTTATTCCTGAAGCAGAAAGTTCTTATTTATTTACACTTCTTAAATGTGTATACACCAATAACAGCATTAATCCGTGGCATTGTGCAAGTATTATTTGTTATTACTGTAGCGCAGTCAGAGTTTTCAACAGCAAAGCCATTTTACTACATGAAGTTATAACAACTGTCTAAGGGCTCAAGTTCTTGGGAACGACACGGATTTGGAAAGTTTGCACTTATGCAAGAACCCTACTAAGTTGGCCTCCGTTAACACCAAGCGTGTTAAAAACTTCGCATATCAATTTACAAGACTAAAGCAAATTGACTAGGGAGGCTAGGATTTATATTTTGTTATTTAGAATATAAGTTAGTTAAGACATCCGATTTCTTATAAGTTTTGTTCACTTCCTTAATAATAATAGTTCACTGATAATTAAGATATTATGTATGATTATCGTTTTATAAATTGTAGTAGTAAAGTTAACTAAAATCATGTTAATACAAATTAATAAAACTACTTAATTTATGTCAGTGAATTTATAGTTATTTTAAAATTAATCACATTAATTACTCAAAAAACGCTCTCTTTTATGTAATTTATTTTCTCAACTTTGAAATATACAAAATAAGTTAGAGTATGAAATTTGAAGTGTGTATTTACGTTAGGATTTCAAACAAACAACAATATCAACAAGTTTGATTCTTAGGTTCTCGTGACTTGTCAAATAACTTCTAGATGTCATGGTATTTTCCTTTAAAAACTATCCAAAATTTAAATGTAATATAATGTAGGTTATAGCTAAGGTACTCAGTAGAGCTTAGTATATAATCTTCTACTTTATTTTAAAACATACTTTTAATTTGGCATTACACAGTGGATGCTCTACACTTGTCGTCTTATCTAATCTGGCTACAGAACATCACAATCAATTACCTTCGTAGAAACTTAAGGAGTAATTGGTACAGACTTCCACATGATTTACATGTTATACTGTATAATAAGGTCTTAGGGACTTTAAGTAACAAGTTTATCAATTGAAAGTGCTTTGAATATAAATTATCATAAAACTGTTAGTTTAAAATGATTTATAAACTTTAAAGTGAAGATGGACGTTGATATTGGAACGTCCATCTTCACTTAAAAGTTTTATAAATCATATTTTTACTATAAGAGTGGATATATGTTTCTTTATTTCAAGTTTTAATTAAAATACGGCTACATTCAAGTATTTTTGTATGCATGTATGTGTCTCACTGGTTGATGGGAATGCACAGTTATATCACCTTTAAACATATTTAGTAGAAGTAAATTCGTAATTTTATAATTTAATATTTTATGTATTATTTTGATTGTAAAAATACTGAATGAAATAAAATTGGTACTAAGAAGAATTGCCTGCTTTTTTGAACTGCAAATATCATTCAACTGATCCGGATCTCGTCGTTCGTATTTTCATTCCCACCTGTTAACTAAACTAAAACATAGTAGCAATATGGTTATAAAAGGTGTGTATCTTATTGTGATCTATTTTGAGCAGCAATACTTAAATTTATTCCTTATACCACAAGGTGTTGCGCAAGTGAAAAACCAGGCCGTCCATAAGACTAGTGTTAATTTTAACGTTGGACTTTCAGACGGCCCGGTTTTTTACTCGTGCAACGAACTGTAAATACTAATAACTAATACTAGTTCCGGTTTTTAAATTTTATATTACCATGTAGTTTTGTACTTTTTTAACATAAAAATATACTAATGAAATATTGTAATTAAATGTTATTTAGACAAGATAATGAGTATACGGTATCTGAACAGGTATCTTGCAAATTGCCAAAAACATCTTTCCTTGGATATCAGTTTCAAAAATGTTGGTGAATATCTCTAGATATGTCAAGCTTCTTTTAGTTTTGATAAAAATAATGGTTAAGTTTAGATTTAAGACCAAGCTAAGGATTTCTATATGAAAAAATCCTTAACACCTCAAAATATACGATTCATGTGTTTAAGCTCATGGGTTATTTTACTGGAACCAGCATTTTTCCTGGACTCTCTCTGTCTTTGGCCAAAATCTCTTTATGTTCTTTGTTCTGTCGATTGGTAATCTCCGGTGAGAATGATTCTTTTGTTGTTCCATCAGGAAAAAATCGTTTTTGTTTTAGTTATTTCTAGATTAATTATATGTTAGCTATTAAAAAAATAAGTTTACTGTTCGTTAAAAAAAACCTATTAACGTTCTTGCAGTGATGAATTTAATCAGCAAAGTTTAGCAAAGGAACTTTGAATTTTTACCGAAATTAAAACTGCTATGATGCCTCGTAAAAATCTAGTTACAGGTTAATAATTATCATTTATCATAAAGAAATATTAATAGTCATATTTATAGAATTATTATTTTAACATTTTTATTTAGATAACAAATTTATATTTTGATGATATTTATATTATAATAAATAAGACGAAATATCTTAGCTTTATCTTAGTAGGGACTGATTTCAAAATTCAATTGCTTGTTGCAATTTAAGTTTACGTCCTAAATAAACTTATATGAGTTGATGAATAAGTTTTAGTTTGGACGTTTTAAAAACATGTCTTATTTACAAAATACAACCTTACCTATATGTTATTAACAATCCAAATACTTGGAAGTTTGGCAAATTTTTTAATCGTCGTATCAATTAACATGTTGGTCATGGTAACGAAAAAAAATTATGTGAACATAAAAATGCAATTTACCTGTGAACTGGTAGGAAGACAAGCCAAAATAATGTTTTACCACAAATGGTTTACTAATATTACCTATTTTCATTACTTGTAGCAACTTTAGTAATTGAAAAATATACTAAGGAAATGTAACCCAACGTAATGTTACACTCTGATATAAACTACAAAGTCAATTACATTTATCATTATACAATATCATTGAGCCTCCAAGTTTGAAGACCGGATGACTCATACCATGTATCACACAATTACAAGACGGAATGGAAGTGTATTAAATACCTCTTTTTAGTGTATCCACCCCGACGAATGTTGCTCGTGTGGTACGTTAAACATAGAGATTTGCCAGAAGGTGTCACATAAATACGTCACGCGCCATAAGGTGTTTGGAAATCGAATGAAGAAATCACTATTGATAAAGATATCCGTATCGGTCTGCAACTATCGATATAAAGACAATTGTGTAGTAAATCAAATGAAGAAATCAATATTGATAACGATATCCGTATCGGTCTGCAACTATCGATATCAAGACAATTGTGTAGTAAATCGAATGAAGAAATCAATATTGATAACGATATCCGTATCGGTCTGCAATTATCGATATCAAGACAATTGTGTAGTAAATCGAATGAAGAAATCAATATTGATAACGATATCCGTATCGGTCTGCAACTATCGGTATCAAGACAATTTTGTAGTAAATCGAATGAAGAAATCAATATTGATAACGATATCCGTATCGGTCTGCAACTATCGACATCAAGACAATTGTGTAGTAAATCGAATGAAGAAATCAATATTGATAACGATATCCGTATCGGTCTGCAACTATCGGTATCAAGACAATTTTGTAGTTAATCGAATGAAGAAATCAATATTGATAACGATATCCGTATCGGTCTGCAACTATCGATATAAAGACAATTGTGTAGTAAATCGAATGAAGAAATCAATATTGATAACGATATCCGTATTGGTCTGCAACTATCGATATCAAGACAATTTTGTAGTAAATCGAATGAAGAAATCAATATTGATAACGATATCCGTATCGGTCTGCAACTATCGGTATCAAGACAATTTTTTAGTAAATCGAATGAAGAAATCAATATTTATAACGATATCCGTATCGGTCTGCAACTATCGGTATCAAGACAATTTTGTAGTAAATCGAATGAAGAAATCAATATTGATAACGATATCCGTATCGGTCTGCAACTATCGACATCAAGACAATTGTGTGGTCAGCTAGTGTCATGCCAGGAAAAGTGTTTCATGCTGAGGTTATAGCAAGTCGGTTCTAAAATGTTGTTATATAGTCAATCATTTTAAATTGCCTTGAAAATGGTGCGACTGTGGATTTATATTACTTAAATAATTTCCAGTTTGAGATTGTTTTGTAAAACTACAACCAGGATTCAACGCTTGGTTGAGCATTTATAAAGTAGATCAACTTCAATCTGAAATTATAGTTTGTATTCTGATAACGTCACAACACAGTATTTAAACGTGGTCTTAGTTTTTCAACCAATGGCTATTTGAAGCCGTTACGGTTATATAAAACATTTGTTATGAATACAGTTTACATGAGGATATTAGTAAGCTAACTATTGGGTAAATAAGAGTTATAGTGGACAGTTACCTTAAAAACCATTGTTTTATAATAATTTTAGCCGTAGTGCTTCATATTAAGCTATAAACAAATCTGGATTGGAATTGAAAGGAGATTAAAACAGCAGCGAGAGTATAGCAACGTGTATCGAGTCCTGTAGAAACACTTTAAACAGCAATTCCCATGGAAATGTGCTTCGCAGTTCCTACACCGCAGATAAATGCTATACAATGCATGTCGTTTGGGAGTCTGTTGTGTTCATTTCGTAATATATTTTCGTCATTGGTCTGATATAAGTATAACTATTTTTACTGCACATGAGGTGTACATGTAAGTTATTGACTTTATCCCAGGGGTGATTGAAATGAAAATGTTCCTAGGTTGTATAGACTTGAGCTGAGAATCTTTGAAGATTCACGCAGTTAATACAAAATAAATAGGCAATTAACTAACCAATTACTTGATATAGTTGTAAAATTATAAATAAAACATGATAAAATCTTATAAAATAGTAAAATTAGGTTGGAAATTAAGGTTTTTTTACAATAGGAAGTCACATTTCACCCGAAGTACTTACAAAACATTTTGTTATACTAATAATATGGGACTCTAGATTTGCTCACAATGTCTACAGTTAATCAAAATTAGGTAAAATTTGTACCTTTAATGATTAAACTTAATAAGACGATAGTTATGAGCAGTGGAGTGGAAACTAAATGGCGGGGATTTGAAATAGGAGATTGAGGAACTAATGTGTATGCACTCCAATGAATGCAGACAGTGACTTGTTATGTTGCCAGTGTGGGAATCTCCATCGAGAATAATTAATGATCCGAACTCGAAGCTTGATCACATAGATGACTATAGAACTAAATGCCTTTTCTGGAAAATGGGAAAGATATAGTTCTCATGAAATAACTCTCCTAACGGCATTTAGAATGTAAAAAAATAGTTCCGTTCTACTCGACACTCGTAGTGTTTTTTAATTAAAAATACATCATTCACTTTAAGGAAAGTTGTGGCCTTCCTATCCTAGTATGACTGTTTAATTGTTGTTTAGGTGAAAAGATAGCGTAACAGTTTTTATTTAAGTAGTTGTGATTAATGGACGGACCTTTATGAAGTCTAAGTTACAAATACATAAATACTTATTTGTATTATTAATTGTAATTATATTTACGAATTAAAAAAATATTAAATATACCAGTTATTAAACCAGGTGTAATTTAATTTGTGTATTGACATTTTTTTACTAAATAATACATTGAATTGTTATAGTTTCTCTAAAAAGTAAAAAGTAAAGTAAATAAATAAATTATTGCTAACTGCTATATAAATTGATGATATTTACAATTTTCATTTATTCTAAAATTATACTAAATGTTGAACCTTTGATGTTAATTTATACTATTACATTGCTATTATTGCCCTTTAATGTTATTTGGTTTTCTATTACCAAGTGCAAAAACCCATTATTAAAAAAAATAAAAGGAAAATAAGGGAGAATGTAAAAATTCACGTAATATTTCGTGGAAGCAATACTTCCTTGTTGGGTGCCTTCAAAATTTTGAAAACCTAATGCCTAAACTGCAAACCTGTATCTGTTTGGAATGAATTATTTTCCATTTTATCTGCAATTCATCGCAAATCAGAAGGAATAAGTTTGTGTAGATTTTGCTAACGTGTGCCGTAGTTAGCTAACTCCTTGTATCATAGGGGTAATCTGTTGGCATTTACTTGTATCATTGGGTTAATCCGTATGTATTTACTTGTATCGTAGGGTTAATCTGTTTGTATTTACTTGTATCGTAGGGTTAATCTGTTGGTATTTACTTGTATCATAGGGTTAATCTGTTTGTATTTACTTGTATCGTAGGGTTAATCTGTTGGTATTTACTTGTATCGTAGGGTTAATCCGTTGGTATTTACTTGTATCATAAGGTTAATCCGTTTGTATTTACTTGTGTCGTAGGGTTAATTTGTTTGTATTTACTTGTATCGTAGGGTTAATCTGTTTGTATTTACTTGTATCGTAGGGTTAATCTGTTGGTATTTACTTGTATCGTAGGGTTAATCCGTTTGTATTTACTTGTATAGTAGAGTTAATCTGTTTGTATTTACTTGTATCGTAGGGTTAATCCGTTGGTATTTACTTGTATCATTGGGTTAATCCGTTTGTATTTACTTGTATCGTAGGGTTAATCTGTTTGTATTTACTTGTATCGAAGAGGTTAATCTGTTGGTATTTACTTGTATCGTAGGGTTAATCTGTTTGTATTTACTTGTATCGTAGGGTCAATCCGTTGGTATTTAATTGTATCATTGGGTTAATCCATTTGTATTTACTTGTATCGTAGGGTTAATCTGTTTGTATTTACTTGTATCGTAGGGTTAATCTGTTTGTATTTACTTGTATCGTAGGGTTAATCTGTTTGTATTTACTTGTATCGTAGGGGTAATCCGTTGGTATTTACTTGTATCATTGGGTTAATCCGCTTGTATTTACTTGTATCGTAGGGTTAATCTGTTTGTATTTACTTGTATCGTAGGATTAATCCGTTGGTATTTACTTGTATCGTAGGGTTAATCCGTTGGTATTTACTTGTATCATAGGGTTAATCAGTTTGTATATACTTGTGTCGTAGGGTTAATTCGTTTGTTTTTACTTGTATCGTAGGGTTATTCTGTAGGTATTTACTTGTATCGTAGGGTTAATCCGTTGGTATTTACTTGTATCTTAGGGTTAATCAGTTTGTATTTACTTGTGTCGTAGGGTTAATCCGTTTGTATTTACTTGTATCGTAGGGTTAATCCGTTGGTATTTACTTGTATCGTAGGGTTAATCCGTTGGTATTTACTTGTATCGTAGGGTTAATCTGTTTGTATTTACTTGTATCGTAGGGTCAATCCGTTGGTATTTAATTGTATCATTGGGTTAATCCATTTGTATTTACTTGTATCGTAGGGTTAATCTGTTTGTATTTACTTGTATCGTAGGGTTAATCTGTTTGTATTTACTTGTATCGTAGGGTTAATCCGTTGGTATTTACTTGTATCATTGGGTTAATCCGTTTGTATTTACTTGTATCGAAGGGTTAATCTGTTTGTATTTACTTGTATCGGAGGGTTAATCCGTTGGTATTTACTTGTATCGTAGGGTTAATCCGTTGGTATTTACTTGTATAACAGGGTTAATCAGTTTGTATTTACTTGTGTCGTAGGGTTAACCCGTTTGCATTTGTATCGTAGGGTTAATCAGTTTGTATTTACTTGTGTGGTAGGGTTAATCCGTTGGTATTTACTTGTGTCGTAGGGCTAATCCGTTTTTATTTACTTGTACCGCACGGTTAATCCATTTGTATTTACTTGTATCGTAGGGTTAATCCGTTTGTATTTACTTGTATCGTAGAGTTAATCCTTTGGTATTTACTTGTGTTGTAGGGCTAATCCGTTATTATTTACTTGTATCTCACGGTTAATCCATTTGTATTTACTTGTATCGTAGGGATAATCAGTTGGTATTTACTTGTATTGTAGGGTTAATCCGTTGGTATTTACTTGTATCGTACGGCTAATGCGTTTGTATTTACTTTTTTCGTAGGGTTAATCCGTTTTTATTTACTTGTACCGCACGGTTAATCCATTTGTATTTACTTGTATCGTAGGGTTAATCCGTTTGTATTTACTTGTATCGTAGAGTTAATCCTTTGGTATTTACTTGTGTTGTAGGGCTAATCCGTTATTATTCACTTGTATCGCACTGTTAATCCATTTGTATTTACTTGTATCGTAGGAATAATCAGTTGGTATTTACTTGAATCGTAGGGTTAATCCGTTGGTATTTACTTGTATCGTAGAGTTAATCCGTTGATATTTACTTGTATCGTACTGTTAATCCGTTTGTATTTACTTGTATCGTAGGGATAATCAGTTGGTATTTACTTGTATCGTAGAGTTAATCCGTTGATATTTACTTGTATCGTACTGTTAATCCGTTTGCATTTACTTGTATCGTAGGGATAATCAGTTGATATTTACTTGTATCGTAGAGTTAATCCGTTTTTATTCACTTGTATCGTGCGGTTAATCCGTTTGTATTGACTTGTATCGTAGGGTTAATCCGTTGGTATTTACTCTTATCGTATGGTTAATACTTTGGTATTTATTGGTTAAACTATTAGACAGCACACCAAATTTTCGATTTTGTTCATTTTGAAAATGTTAAGAACATTAACAGGACTACAAGAAGTGTTACCCGAGTTTGTTGCGTTATTATAAATACCACTGAGTGGAAGGCGTTTAATTACTATACCAAGATTTATAGGGTAACATTTCAATGTTTATACTAGTGGTTTTTTACGATTGTGAGGGTTTTATGTACGCCTTTAATCAGTTGTAGTTTAACAAATTCATATACAATCTAAGCTCTCTAATAAGTAATGTATCCATATGTTCCATAGACCATGTAATGTATGTTTATGAACATGTTAATGAAATAGTTATGTATAGCACCATTAAAGTAAAAATAATTCAACGTAAAATGGTAACATTAAATTTAGTATAAAAGCCCTAAATACTAGATGTATACCTGTGAGATTACCATTATTTACGTAAACAGTGGCAGTTCTCATATAAACAGTGGCAGTTGTCATATAAACAGTGGCGGTTGTCATATAAACAGTGGCAGTTGTCATATAAATATTTTCCTGTATTACTTTGGTTGGGTGATTAAGTGGGGTTTGTTTGGGTTTTAGCACTGTTGTACTATCTACCCACGTACAAATAAAGATTCTATGGTGTCTCTTTTATTGCGACAGCCACCAGCCCCTTAAGAGACATCTATACTTAAGTAAAGAGCAAAGGTGAATGTAAATTCCCACTGTGTGTCCAGAATGTAAAATGTATGACACTGTGGGGCATGTAGAAATGTAAATGGACCCATTAGCCTTTAGAAATGGTGCCAAAAATACATCCATTAAGGATCCTCTAAGGAAGACCATTTGTCCTAACTAAAGTGGAATTTCCGGTTACCGACAAATGAATAACCTCCGTCATGAATAAAGGAACTCCTTATACGAATAATAAAGTATATTTATTTTGAAATTAAATTACCAAATATAAGTATTGCGTGATTTAAATTTAAAAATTATTTTACTTAATATATTTTTATAGATGAAGATTAGATTGCCAAATAATCAAACTAGAATACAGTTACTATCTTCAAACAATTAAGAAACTTTCAGAAGAAGAATTAAATTTCGGAATCAATGTTACCGTTGGTTATTGGTCCAACTGTATTGTATTTAAAATATTAAGAAGATTCGGGTTACCATTGTCAATGCACCTACATATCTAAAAAGGATATAAAAAATTGAGATTAACAGAGCTGTAATTAAAACATGATAACTATGCAAGTTACTGGAGAAATACAATTTGAAGGTATTTTACTTTCACTTGTAACCATGGATCCTAGAGCTTTTATAAAAAATTTAAACTTCAACGAGGAAACATAACGTTCGACAGTGTTTCATTCGCCTACAGTCACCCTGAAGACCTGATATGACGTCTTCTGAAGTTGAAACCCAACTCCCAACTCCGGTATACCGTCATATATGAGCGAGGTCCTGGTCGCAGCTTCATGGCTGTATCTGGACGAATAATTAAACAAGCTTCATACATTAACTGCTCCAAGCTGATTGGTTTGGTGTCATCATGTTACTGATGACGTCATCCGAGAGGACTACTAAGAGAGATAATGTTTTGTGAAAAGCAGAATAAATATACTTTGAGTTTAGTTATTCATATTGAATACAGAATAAGAAACAATTAAACCAAGTAGATCACTTATAGTAGATGATTTTTCAATGCTATTTCCTACTATGCAGCTTACAATTTTAACTTCCTTCGCTTTTGGGTCGTTTCCCAGCAATATTACGTTATCGTGAAATATCGTACTTCTTCAAATGTAAATATAATTGGCCTATTATGAATCGATGCTTTAAGTAAATTTAAATGCGGATTAAAATTTGAATACTTATAAACAACTTTACATGTGATAGGTCTCCAGGATACAGCTTTAATTTACAACTCTTAATTACTTAATTAAACAATTACGCATTTACGTAGTTTATTCAATATAATTAGAATTGGTATAACGGTTTGGGTTTGATATTTAATCCCACTCATTTTACACACAGCACCAAAATATTTTGAAATATACATAATACAGGTTTTAACTCTCCATGAGTAAATATTTATTTTATTAAATTCTGAGATGAAGTCACCCAAGATTGAAGGGACTGTGTTTTAGCATTTCAGATAAACTTACAGCCGCCTGGAACCTAATCGTCTCCGGAGAAACTTTGGAAGTAATTAGCAGCGACTCTGATGGTTTGGCCTGGAGTGACTAATTTAGCTTTGACTTTTGTAAAACTATTGATGAAAAACACTGTAAACACCAATCTCAAACACTCATTAATTGAATTTGGAAACATTATTTTTACATAAACTGAGTACTTAATAAATTAGATGCATAAACTGAAGAATTAAATGATAAGAGTATTATTGTGTTCATGCCACTTAAAAAAAGTTAAGGAAGGGCCTTTGTAATTATTAAAGTGTTTATGGTTAATGGAAAATAAATAAAATAAAATAATGAAATGATATGGTTTAGAAAAGTTGACATCACAACTTCTCAATGACTTTATCCTTTTTGATAAATCCTTTTTGGTCGTAGAGTTCACTTGAAAAAGTAGTTTAATTTAATAAATTCACTACGAAGTTTTAACACAAGATTTTCTGTGTACTATTTATAGGAATATTTAAAAACCAATAAAAAACAATCGTTTACTGTAATGAAGAAAGGTAATTTGATCAATGGTGTACTAAAAAATAAAATGTATCACTATAAATTCTATTGTAAATTTTCATCATATACAACTGTTTGACGTGGCAGATACGAAATATATTATATATTTTTGTAATATCCATAGATGTGTGACTATTTTATTGACTACAAATGTTCTAAAACTACCATAGAGCTGCATTTACGAAATACCAAATTTTCTTGGTCTACGTTTCGTCTTTTGATATGGAGGATAATGTAATCAGTTAGTATATAATGTAACTCAGTCGTGCATAATGCGTCTACTTAGTATATAATAAACTGCTGACATATACATGTATACATATTATGTATACTGTGTTGTTAAGGAAACCCTACAGAGCAGCCAACAACAAGAAAAAGGTAAATCTCAAACTAATTATTGTTGAACTCAAGCATTTTATAAGTAATTAGCTGCTATACATTGTTAATAGTTGTGTATTAATCTAATACCGATTATGGTTTCAATGTAGATACATTTTTGAAATATACTTTGGTTTATGGCTTTTGCAGTCCTATATAAGCCTACAGTATTGGGTTTCCCTTTAAGTGCAAGGTAAAAATTATATAATCCGACTGTTTCCATTCACCCCTTCGAGTGTGGTAAATAATTGTTTTCCTTTTCTGTTTCAAATAACAGAATCAGATTGGGTGAATACAAACAGTACAAAACAATAAATCAGTAAATTGGGAGTTATAATATAATACAACAATATTATACCATCAAAAATGATCGTTATCAAATACAACAATATAATACATATATTATATACATAATACTACATTGTATAGCAAAATATTGTGTTTCTATTCACACCACACATCCTAAAAATGTGTCCTAACCTTAAACAAATCCTACGGAAAGATTTGTTTACGTAATTACAGTCTATTGAAGAATGTAATATCTTCTAGAGGTATATAAGGTATAAAAATAGGGTCATTCAAAACCGTATGGTAATAATTAAATATAAAGTTTATACGATCATAACAATCAAGCAAAAAAACAGTCAAAATATTATGATGTAGTTCAAATAAATCAAACTCTTAGTTCTGCTGACCTTACAAAACAATATTTCCCTTCTAATTTACAGTATTTTCATCTCATAACTATGAAATTACCTTGAAAACATTGCATTTCCCCTCTACAATATGACTAAAATTTCCTTTATAGTTTCTTCTTTTTATTTTCACTGCAATGTTGTTATTCACCCCATTTTACGGTAGTGTTGCAAAAACGATATAATTCAAAATCATACTATGTATTTATATCAAGTTTCATATGTATTAAACTTATCCTAGAAAGTCAAGTAAATAATGTTACCCACCCCATTCGTCTATTTCAGTATTTCGGACCTACTACTGTTCCCCTCTTCTATTGATTTTGGGACTTAATTTAGACACAATTACAAAGTCCACTCAAAATATTGATTTTGTTTACAATCTTCTACTATCCTAATCATAATTTATAATAATTTATGAGTAATTGCCCTGGTATATCATCATCATTGTTGCTGGTTAGGAAACCCCAGCATAGCTCCTAGGCGCATCTTCCACAATCGGGAATATTGCGCAGGTTACCGGAAGGATAGGAAATAGCGGGAAAGGAAAGGGTGGGATGGGATGGGACGGCAGCCAAATCAACCCTTCAGAGGGCCAACTCTCGTGCCCCTGTGACAGCTGGGATAAGGCTCTCAAACAGGGGACCCGCATTCTGCCCTCCAACTGGTCAACTCAACTGTATCCATGTACAACAGCCAGGGACCATCCATTCTCAGGTTGGGGACCAAACCCGGAGATTCTGTCCCTAGCCGCTGCAAAGGTGAAAGGAAAGTTTGTCATAATGGACAGCCAAAAGACTTACCACATGTAAGAACAACTTCATTTGCTGTACCCAATGTCTACCTTATATAACTGGTATAGATCAGTTTTAAGGTAGTCCTGGGACATATTTTTACTCAAACTATTTTGCAAGTTTATTATTTGTTTAACAAATACATAAAAAACATCCCTACTTAGCACATCCCTACATCTCATCATATTAAGTAATAAATATTTTAAACAATTTCAAAGTATCTTCTGCGTGCTGATATACAAATTACTGTAAACCTTTGCCTATTGATTTCAACTTAGTTTTGTTCCGGAGCTTGTTATAAACTTATTAACGCTTTTTAGTATTGCAAATTAGACTAATAGAATGCATAAATATAATTTATTTAAAAGATAACTTTTTTTAACCGACATTATCGAGTTGTTAATACTAATTATACGAATACGGACAAAGACCATCAGTTAACGTGCAGGAACACAACTACAAAAATTCAAAACTAAGAACAGTATTTGAAATATTTACTTAAATCAATTCAAGCACATCTTTACATAATTAAAGTATTGGATTTAGTATTAAAGGGAGCTTCACCCCTCGCCGGTTGTGGTGAACGGAACTTCGTCGGTTGCAAGGTTCTACTGTTCTACTGTAGCAGCTTCATTAAAATAGTTTTGTAACTCGAGCGCTTTTGATACCAAACCTCTCATGATAGCTACATACTAAGAAGCTTTATAAAATAAACACAAAAAGCCTAAGATTGTTTAGACTGGATCTAAATAGTATCGCTAAGTGGTTATTGTTATTTAGTTTTAAGTAACTAAACATATTAATATATTAGTTTTTGGTCCTGCTTCTTTTTACCGTTGAATTTGCTTTTTAATTCTAAAAGTTACTCGATGATAAATTCTTGGTTTGTTGAGTTGGTACTTAAATTAGTGATTTTGTTTGGAAATATTTATCTGCCCCACTAGGCAGGAGATTAGAATGTTATTCACTTATTTCCAATTGAATTTTCGTGGTCAGTAAATTCGATGCAGCCAAAGCTTTGTCTTTTGCAACTAATACTGCCGTATGATATTAAGTAATTTATACTTACACTTAGCTTCCGTACCCAATCTACTAATGGATGTATAATTTAACTATTTTACAATGTATAACATGTTTAATATATCATTTTGCATAATTCTTAAGTAATTATAGAATGTTTTTAACATTAAATTCTTTGTTCTTAAATGAGAAAATTGTAATTGGGAGGACTAATTACGTCAAAACGTACACTAACTATATATAAAATAAAAAACAAACATAAGTTTTCTATAAAAATACTAACAAATAATTTCTAATGTCTAAAGGTGTTACAACATTTATTTCAATTATGCTAGTTCCCAGTTTCCAATTTGTCAAAATAGGAAGTTAGTTCATAGGTTCCACTTATAAAATAAAACGAATATCAACCGACCACAAAGTCTTTTGTAGAAAGTGAAGTCAATCCATCGAGCACAACGCATCAACAACCATCTCTGTTATGCAATTGACATTTATAGCTTTTCACCTTGTTGTATATTACTTTGAAGTTTCGAAAAAATACAAGCTCAAATTATAACTAAGTACATATTACTATCACACGTAACTGTAAAAGGTGTGTGCTATTCAAGTGTAACGAATAGGTTTATTCATAACAATGTTTAAAAAAAGTAGTTTTACAGTTAAGTCCAAGCAGCTAAATAAAATAAGCCTTAGTTTTGAAGCCTTAAAGGATGAAATCTCTAAGGCCCCCTAACAACCCCTAACAAATTAAAATAATCTAATTTTATAAATTAATGTGATAGCATAACATTTATTTTTGATGGTACAGTCAGAATACTTTTGAGATATTGCTTTTAAATATTCTTCCTAACACAGACCTAAATAACATTAAAAGTTCTCTTATATAATAGAGTGATCTCGAATGTTTCACTGAACTAGTGCAACCCGAGGAGCGTCTGATTGAGTCCGGGCAAACTAAGGAACTAATCAGAGCTGAACATTGTCGTGACGCCACGACGGCTTCATAAACAGTCCAGAGAAATTAGTGCCAATTGATATCTTATTATACATTAATAACACGCCACAAGCAAACCTTGTAAAGAGTTAGGTTTAGTTTAAAGATTTACCCTCACATATTATAGGCTAAAACGCGCGTCTAGGTGTGCAGATGTGCAAACTGGCTTTAGATTTTAGATTTAGGCCTCAGGGCTCTTTCCCACGGAAGTTTCAATTCCCCATGATAATTATATAGAGGTGAGTTTTATTTGGTTTATAACACATATGTTTTTCTTAATTAAATTCAACTAAATAAACAGCTGTTATAAGGATTATATCTAACTACAGACTGTCTTACTTTTGTTTACTATTTAATAACTTACTATTCTCAAAACGGGGTGCGCAAGCTGCACATAGGAAATTCAAGTATATTTTGAAAGATTACTTACAGTTTTTAAAGTTATTTTAATTGAAAAATCGTTTCAAACTACAAATCTAGTATTTACTCATTATTCTATGATAACTAGTTGCGACAAAAATTAGAAAACACATATATCTTAAACACAGTACATTGTGTTCATTTTCCTTTCCAAAACTTAAAAATTGAACATGGCATAATAAGTACAGTATAAATATGAAATAGTTGCATTTATTAATAGCAATTTAATTATAAGCTTCAATGACTTTAGATGTTAAAATGTATTAATTTCCCAAAAGAATAGCGGGAAAGAATGCATTTGGTACAAGAAAACCTTTTTGCTATTTACCGGAAATACTTCGGATAAAAAATGATTTTAAAAACTAAATTGTTAGAGTCTGCAGCACTTGAAAAAATACCTGTTACAATATTTAAGACAATTATATTTTCAAGAGGAAACCCAAGTATAAGCTAGTTTACTTGTAAGAAGGTTGCTAAGGCTTCAGCAAGTTGTTAAGTATTTTAGGAAATTAGGTTGAACGGTCAACTTTTTATGACACGAAACTTTTAAAAATAAAGAATTTAGTGGAAGTAAACGAAATCTCACGTACTCCTAAGTAGGATACTTGACAAATTGCTATGCAATATTTTAATTATTTATTTTGACAATAAAGAACTATTTTGTTTGATTTAAGACTTGGTGTAAAAGTTCCACCAAGAATACTTTCTGAATGCAATGCTTATCTACAAAACCTAGGCTAAATATTTCAATTAAACGTTAAAACACACTATTTTGATTACGATTATTCTAAATAATACCTATCTATTATGTGTTTTATGATGCGGTTTTAAATTAAATTGTATATAATTTTATTATTTACTATAGTTTTGGTTCAGGAAATATACACGATATACAGATTTGAATTTCTATATTTTGTATTCAGCTTTATTTTTACTGAATTTCGTAACGGCCACTTAGTTAGAGAACTTTTTGAATTATTATGTACATTTTACAATCCTTAAAATATCTTGCCTTAGCTAAGAATATACAAAGTATCGCGTTAAAACTTTAACCAACCAACATAAAATATGGTTGATACCTCATGTATATTAAGAACCTTGAGAATATTGGGTCCTCTCAACCTCTACCGACCGCTATTGAAGGGAATAATCCTATCCCTCATCTTATTTTATTTGTAATCATAAAACTACTTTATAATTTTAATGGTATATGATTTTAACTTAATGTTAACCAATAACATTGTGTTGTTTATACATTTTAAAATGTATAAGTAGTTTTTGCATTCTAATTATTTTTGTTTAACTAGCTGCAGTACCCAGATAATACAACATTAACCGGGAAAGTGCTGCACTCTATGGTCAACCTTATGGATTATCTCGAACTACGAACATATGTTTAAGTAGTCATATAATCAAATACAAGTAAATAACCATAATAATAATCAATTGAAACATTATACATCCGTGGGGTGGAGCCCTTAGGAATTTTCAAATCGCGTATAGGCCCATCCGGAGACCCATTATATAAACTACATTCATGCAAGATTTCAGTTCAATCAATTTAAATATTTTTGTGTTTGGAACATACACGAGAATGGACAGATTAAAACAGTATGATTGGATAGTGTATATAGTATAGATAAATACTATACAATAGATGAATAGTATAGTATATATGGTGTCAACTAGTATGTATATAGATATACTACTAGTTTAATCTCCGATTAGATCGTTTTAGAATATTTACAATATTATAAGCTATTAATACCTCAATTACAATATTCACATGTTATAATATTGAAATACAAATGTTTATAATCAGGCTTAAACCATTTTTGTTTAAGGTCATTATAAAGTAATATAACATGATTAGCGGTCTAATGATTTCGACCTAAACATTAATCCTATCTCAACATAACATTATATTTCTATTGTGTTATTTCCTATTACAATATTATTATATGACATTGAGGAGGGAATAAGACGTATTAAAGCAGTAAAGACCAATTATTGCATTAGAAAAAGTTTATTATAAAACCCGCTTATGATCGATAAATAAAAACGAGTTCGCACGCAGCACGCTGACGTGAGGGAAGTGAATTTCCACATAAAAACTTGTAAAACTCAAAATAAGTGTAAAAACATACATTTGTCCAATTTTTATTGAAATCTGAAAACATTGATTTTTGGCTGTTCTGATACTCCTGGTTTCATTTACTTGCAATGCTGGGAATACAATTTTGCACATTATAAAGGTTAGGAGAAGGTCCAGACAGGCTTGAAAGTAGGTGTGAGGTTGCTGGGGATGATAAAAGTACTATAACAAAGGAATAACAGGCTTTTCTAGTGTAAAACTCCCATAAGACAACGTACTGTGTTTAGTTGATACACATTTTCTTTAATAACTCGGTAAATATTTATTATTTATGATTTTTTTTTTTAATGACGAGAGAGGGCTTAAAACTTTCGCCTCACTAATTCCCATATTTTTACATGCATTGATTTTACATCTGGGGCTTTTATGACCCTTTTTGGGCCCAAAAACTCGAAACTTGAAAGATTAATCACCAAAAAAAGGGGTTTAGAGTTTTCCGATTGTTTTGCCCAACGAACTTGTCCAAGTGATTACCGCAAGGAATGTCCCTACCAAATTTGAAGTAAATCGGACAAAAAATGCGACCGCTAGAGTGCAAACACACACACACATACATATATATATGTCTATATATATATATATATATATATATATATATATATATATATATATATACAATATTGAACGACCCCCCAAAACGTGTTCAGGGGGTCACGTTAGGAACTTCTATGGTGGTCCCGGGCTTAAGTTTCACCGTGCGGGTCATGCTAATAGTTCACTTTCCAAAGGAAATTCACTAATAACTATATATCCCGATAACAAATTTCAAGATTCCTCACTGTATGATCAAGAACTTTATAATTGGAAAACCAATCCACCAGTCAATAAAGGAAAAACTAAGAACTAAATCCCTTCTGGCATTTCGGCAAAGTTAAAGAACCCAAACCATTATTGAAGAGGATAATTAAATTTGTATAAATAAAGGGCTCGTTTAGAAATACAACATTTTGTAATTTCGTTTTATCAAGATGATGATTCAAAATAAATTTACTTCAATAATGTCTAGCGACGTTCAGACTCAGATTCTGTATTCGACTGAAAGATGCATTTAAGCCATTAAAACTAGTAATAATCAAAACGCTACTTACAACAAAAATCAATTTACTTTATTTTTAAAAACGTGCAGATAGTTAAACTTAAAATTCGTTCCCTTATCAATAAAAATCTCCACATCACCGTGTAAATCCGTGCATTCAGTTTTAATTTAAATATATTATCATCAAGTTTCTGTTTTAAGCTGTAAGGTAACTGATTTTAAAGCTGTATTCCGTTATGAAGCAAGAGGGGTTCAGAAAATGATGTTCTAAGTTCAGGAATTTGATAGGTTAAGACGGGTAGGGCGGTGGTAATTATTTAAATATGTAACTATATCACGAATGTTTATGATTTATTTACAAACAACAAGGTTTATAAAATGCGAAGATCAAAAGTAAAGTTAGGATGTTAGTAGTAATGCCGCGCGCTTTGGCCCCAACATGGGGTCTTATGGAGAATAGAATAACATGGACTCTTATGGAGAATAGATTAACATGGACTCTTACGGAGAATAGAATAACATGGGCTCTTATGAGGAATGGAATTAGGGTGTAATTGCCTCCCTCTGTGACTCTTTTGCTACCCTCTTTGGCAACTATCTATCTTTTGCTACCCTCTGTTGCAACTATCTATCTTCTGCTACCCTCTGTTGCAACTATCTATCTTCTGCTACCCTTCACGGTTAATTATTTAACCCTCGTGTCCTTCTCTTGTTAATCATCTAGCCTTCTGTGGTAATTATTTATCCCTCGTGTCCTTCTGTTGTTAATCATCTAGCCTTCAGTGGTAATTATTTGACCCTTGTGTCCTTCCGTTGTTAATCATTTAGCCTTCTGTGGTAATTATTTAACCCACGTGTCCTTCTGTTGTTAATCATCTAGCCTTTTGTGGTAATTATCTGACCCTCATGTCATTCTGCTGTTAATCATCTAGCCTTCTGTACATCTAACCACAACATCCTCAACATAGTCTCTGTCAGCAAACTCGTTGTAACTAGTTGTTACCTGTGGGCTCTGTGATTGAAAGAGACATAACCCCCACCACAATACCTGCTATCTTGCCGCGCATTTTCTCTCTCTCTTTGCTCCCTGCTCCCGTCGCGATTGGACGTGTTTTTGCGCTGCTCCGTTCGCTGCGTTTTTGCAAAGATAAAACTTGAGCGTTTGCTCCCCATAGCGGCTTCACTTTTCCTAACCTCACTTTTTCTAACCTCACTTTTAATTTGTTTTATTCTGTGTAACATAACCTCACTTTGTATTATAGTAATCTTGCATGTCGTGTGATTTTAGCGTTATCTGACTTGCTAGTGTACAATAACATCAGTTTCTTGTTTGTTCTGGCTAAAGTAATGTTGTGTTGACTAACATAACCTCACACCCAGTAACCTCAGTTTCTTGTGTCAAGAGTTGTGTCGTACTTGTATTTGTTGACTGACATAACTTCTGTAACCTTTGAGAGTTACCATAACCTCACCTCCTTGTTCTTTTATACAGTAACTTCACCATTTTTGTTTTACTTGATAGTTTTGTGTTTGTATGTGTTGACTAACATAACAGTAACCTTTGAGAGTCACAAAAGCCTTATTTTCTTGTAAGAGTAGTTTTGTGTGTTGTATTTAATTGCTTGATTTGGCTAGATTAGCGTTGTGTTGACTAACATAACCTCACACCCAGTAACCTCAGTTTCTTGTTTGATTTGGCTATAGTGGTGTTGTGTTGACTAACCTAACCCCACCCAGCAACCTCAGTTTCTTGTTTGATTTGGCTATAGTAGTGTTGTGTTGACTAACATAACCTCACACCCAGTAACCTCAGTTTCTTGTTTGATTTGACCATAGTAGTGTTGTATTTGTATGTGCTGAGTAACATAACAGTAATCTCACGTTATCATGTACTTGTCTTGTTCATGTCTGACTTACCTATGTTAAGAGCGCTGTATGACTTGGTAGTTTACAGTAAAGAAGGTAAACATACCCTCACCATTTTGTTTTACCTGGTAGTGTTGTGTTTGTATGTGTTGGCTAACATAACAGCAACCTCAGTTTCTTGTTTGACCTAGCTAGAGTAGTGTTTTGCAGTGTATTTAATTGTTTGGTTTGGTTAGAGTAGTGTTTGTATGTGCCGACTAACATAACCTCAATATCGACCGTCTGCTTACCATAACCTAATATGACGTAACCTCACTTTTTCTAACCTCACCCGTTACACTCCAAAATGTATAACCTTACTGTATTATATTAATTTTCCGTGTATGGTGTACTTTATTTTATTTTTGAGTACTGTTCGTGGTTATTGTCTTGGCTAGAGTAATGCTGTGTGGTGTATCCATTTAATCTGACTTATTAGTTTACAGTAAAGAAATTAAACAAACCCTCACTTCCTTGTGGCTAAAGTAGTGTTGTGTTGACTAACATTACCTCCAGTAACCTGTTTTTGCCCTGGTTCTTCTGTACAGTAAATTCACCTCAACAACCTCACTTTCTATTATTGTAAGTTTATGCAGTTTTGGTTGGAGCAGTTTTTGTATGTATTGACTAACATAACCTCACATCCTTGTGTCAAGAGTAGTGTTGTGTTTGTATGTGTTGAGTGACAGTAATCTCACTTTCTATTCTTGTTCTTGGTTAGAGTAGTATTTGATACCTTCATTAGAGTTAACCTGTAGTTCTGTTTTGACTTGCGTAGTTTGTGTGTTAGTGTTTTTCTGACTTGCGTAGTAATACAGAGGTACTGTGCTCTCCTACATACTATATAACTCTTGGAACAAGCTCTAGTTCTTCAGTCTGATTTCAGTCGTGACACTGAGCAGACGTGTTTTGTGCTGCTCTTGCGTAAGTGTTCTCTTGCACAGATTATTATTGATTCTACGTAATTAAGTTATATCCGTGTGAGTTTGACTCTGTTCGGGGTACTTGCTGTTTTAAGCGTTAACACAGTTTAGCTTGTTTTCAGTATTAAATTCTGTGTTGAAGGATGGATGTTTCTAAAAAGGACCCTCAAAACCCGGTAGATTTAATTAGTAAAGATGAAACCTACGTTAGTCACTTTAGACTTTACGGGACTAACACTGTTTTCAAATTCACTAAACCTCCCAAAGGTATATCTGAGTTTGATTGGATTCGTAAAGGTTTTAATCAAATTGTAGAGACATCCAAAGCCAACGTTGCACCCACTGATTATCTAGGGTTTAAATTACAGTCTATAAATTTAAAAAGTGCTGAACCGGGATACGTATCATTGAGACCGGTCTCTAAAGTTAGCGGTGATGTTCTCTGGGATATTTTCGGGGGCATAATTCAAAGCAATGCGCAATCTATAACCTCTAGTGACACGTTTAGAGTTGATGTTACGAGGATTAACGTCCCCGTAGGTAAAGGAAGGGCAAGACCCGACTTTTACAATACCTTTGATGAAGAATCTAAAGCTAGGAAGGGTATTGTAGTAATTAATAATAAAGACAATTTATGTTTGGCTAGAGCGTTGGTAGTAGGCAAAGCACTTGCAAAAAATGATCCTCAGTACAAAGCAATACGTCAGGACAAGGGTAAAAGACAAACTTTCAGAGCTAATAAGCTCATAGCAAAGGCCCGTGTAGAAATGCCGGAGGAGGGTGCAGGCATCCCCGAGCTTGAAAAATTCCAGTCCCATCTTAAAAAATACAAAATTACCGTCTACAACTACGACAAGAAAGGCCGTGATGTTTACTTTGAGGGAGGTAATGAGAACGCTAAGTTAAAAATTAACCTTCTCTTTCACAACGGTCATTACAATGTAATTAGAAACTTAACTGCTGCGTTTGTTTGCAATTTCTTTTGTGAAGCCTGTCATATTCCCTATAGCAACAGACATGAGCATCGATGCTCTAACAGATGCACCTCATGCCATACCATCTCCCCGCCCTGTAAACTAGAACACAGTGGCATCACATGCCGTTTTTGCAACCGTTTCTTCAAAAATGAGCGGTGTTTAGTAGCCCATCAAGGGCAAATTTGTAAAACTGTAAAACTCTGCCGTGACTGTAAGAAAATGATTTATCCAAAAAGACGTAAGACAGCTCATGTATGCGGAGAAGTTTTCTGTAAACCCTGCGAAGCGTTCAAAGACCCCGCACATCAGTGTTTCATGAGGGTAGATAGGAGAACACCGAAAGACCGTGATTTTTTGTTTATTTTCTTTGACTTGGAAACAAGGCAGGACGAGTCTCTCCCCTCTGACCCTGATAAAAAGTTCATAAAGTAAACTTGTGTGTATCACAACAGTACTGCTTTAAATGTATTAATGGGGGTGAGTGTGAAACTTGCTCGGAACGGCAAAGGGTATTTGAAAAAGAACCGGTAAAACACTTCATGGACTATATCATGGGAATTCGAAAAAAATTTAAAGATGTCTGTGTAATTGCCCACAACGGGCAGGGTTTTGACTTCCAATTCATACTACAGTATATTATGGAAGAAACTAAATTTACACCAAAAATAACTCCTCGGGGAACTAAAGCTATTTTGATTGAAGTAGCCAACGTAAGGTTTGTGGACTCACTGAGCTATTTCCCCATGGCTCTCGCTGCGCTCCCTAACGCCTTTGACCTGCCTCCCGAGAAAAAGAAGGGCTACTTTCCCCATCTCTTCAACACTCTAGCGAACCAAGATTATGTAGGCCCTATGCCCGACAAAAAATACTACTGTCCGGAATCAATGTTTGAGAAACCACACAAGGCCTTTGAAGAATGGTATGACGAACGAGTCGCTGAAGACTACGTGTTTGATTTTAAGAAGGAAATCTTGGAGTACTGTATTTCAGACGTGGAGATTTTAGCTCAGGCATGTATTAAATTTAGAGCCTTACTTCTTCAAGAGTGTAACGTAGATCCTTTTCTCGAGGCTATAACAATCGCCAGTGCATGTAACTTGGCCTTCCGCCGTAACTTCTTAAAAGAAAATACTATTGGACTAATACCAAAATCAGGGTACCGACTTGCAGACAATCAGTCAGCTGTTGCTTTACAGTGGTTAACATGGGAGGAGGAGAAACGTGGAGTAAAGATTCAACATGCGGGTCGGGGCAGAGAAGCTAAAATTAATGGACTAAAAGTAGATGGGTTTGACGGGGAACGAATTTACGAGTTTCACGGGTGTTATTGGCACGGGTGTCCAAAATGTTATCAATATAGCAGAGAAGAACCTCTGCCGCAGGATCCCTCAGACAGTTTGCATCTCCGTTACGAGAGAACAAAATTCAAAATGGCAAAATTTAACGACTATGATGTTGTGGAGATGTGGGAGTGTGAATTTAGAGCTTTGAAAAAGGACAAAAAACTAAATCACTTGAACCAACTGTCCATTCTAAACACACTTCCACTTAATCCTAGGGATTCCTTCTTTGGAGGCAGAACGGGTAATACTAAAACGTATTGTAAATGTGAAGAGGGAGAATCAATCCAATACGTTGATGTTTGCTCCCTTTATCCGTTTGTGAATAAATATTGTAAGTATCCCGTTGGTCATCCTACTGTTTACGTTGGAAATGAGTGCCGAGAGAGAGGCCTTGAAGTAGAGGGCTTGTTGAAATGCAAAATTCTACCTCCTTACAACTTGTATCATCCCGTACTCCCCGCTAAAATGAATAATAAATTGATGTTTGTTTTGTGTAGAACCTGCGGTGAGACTTTAAACCAAAGGGAATGTTTTCATGATAGTGGGGAAAGGGCAATGGTAGGTACATGGACTATGGATGAAATTAGAAAAGCTGTAGAAAAAGGCTATGTGATCTTGGACATGTACGAGTTGTGGGAGTACGAGGTAGCCACATACGAGAAAGATGGACTTTTTACCGATTTTATTAATAAATTCTTGAAAGTAAAGCAGGAAGCCTCAGGGTATCCCGCATGGTGTAATACCGAAGAGGACAAAGACAAGTATGTTTCTGATTTCTTTGAGCGTGAGGGTATTCAAATGGAGAAAGACAAAATTGCTAAAAATGGAGGACTCAGGTCAGTAGCTAAATTAATGTTAAATTCATTCTGGGGCAAGTTTGGTCAACGGGAAAACATGACAAAATCTGAAATCGTGAGGGACTCTAAAGAATTATTCAATTCGTTAACTCAACCAGGAAAGGAAGTAAAGTTTGTTGAAGTAATTAACCAAGAGGTTTTATTAGTTAATTGGCAGAATGTTAATGATGCCGGTGAGGCTCTAAAGACTGTAAATGTTGTAATTGCGGCCTACACCACTGCTCATGCCAGGCTTAAACTGTATGAACACTTAGATGCCCTTGGAGGTCAAGTCCTTTACTATGACACGGACTCGTGTATTTATCTATACAGGGGAGGATTGTACAGGGTCCCTACGGGAGATTACCTCGGGGAAATGACGGACGAATTGGCGAGTGAGTTCGGGCCCGGCTCTTATATCTTAGAGTTTGTTTCTGGGGGGCCTAAAACGTACGCATACCTTGTCTGGTCAACCAAAAAGCAAAAGCTAGAAACTGTATGTAAAATCAAGGGCCTCACCCTTAACATGAAGACTTCCGAAACATTAAATTTTGAACAGTTAAAAAAGATGGTCCTTAGTGAAGCTGCTGAAATTTTAGAAATTGAAGAAAACAGAATCAGGAGAACAAAGAGACGAGAAGTCGTTACAGTAAGTGAAATTAAAAAGTTTAAAATTACAGGGCCCAAGAGAAGATTTAATGATGATCACGACACCCTGCCTTTCGGCTTTAAAAAACAAAGAGTTGCTTAATGGAGCTGTCACTCACACGGGTACTGAGTGTATATACCTCTAAACATCAGCTCTATTAACTCATTCTGTTCTGAGACGCGGTAGTGAACGGACGTGTCTGTGTCTGTTACTGTTTTATCTTGTTTGTCTCTTCTTGTAGAATGTCTGCTGAAAATAATACACTCCCTATTCAAGGGGTGTTTTTGAAGTTTATATCTAAAAGGAAGTTAAATGAAAATTCAAAGTTTCGCATTAAATCCTCAGAGTATGAGTTCTTTCTTACTGGGCCAATAAACGTATCGGAATGGCCTTTAGTGTTTTCGGAGTACATAGTAGATAAAATAACGGAGAACTCCTCATCAAACACCTACATTGGAGTATCAATAAAGTACGGTGATATCTCAGGAAATATACCATTCTTTCCTTTAGGGAATCTAACACCAACAGTCTTTGATGATCACTTTGAAAACATATTTTGTAACGCTAAGAAACTATCTGGTGTTTTACGTCTTGAAGTAACACTTGTCTCAATTCCGTGTTGCTACCTTCGATGAAGGTAGCACCTTTCCTTACGGAGCAATGTTACTCCTGTATATACCAAATGTCACTAGTACAGTTCATCATTCTGCTTCAAGACGCAGTACTGATCAGACGTTCTTCTGCGCTCCTTTTGCCTGTACTATTGAGTAAATTGTGACATGGCTGCCAAGTTCTATACATTCAATAACAAACCGGTATTGGTTCTGTTTGATAGTGAAGGAAAGCCGTGGTTTAAAGCTAGAGACGTAGCTACTGCTCTAAAGCATGTTAA
Organism: Allygus modestus; assembly: GCA_963675035.1. NCBI lineage: Eukaryota > Metazoa > Arthropoda > Insecta > Hemiptera > Cicadellidae > Allygus > Allygus modestus. The sequence goes on along the minus strand of OY776112.1, from coordinate 358,500,939 downwards.
TGGCTGGAGTGCAGTTCGGAAACATGTAGATAGCAGTGATAAATTAACTGTTGGAAGTTTTTCCGACACCCAAAAACAGGGCGTTGGGCCGATTGAGAAAACAACGGTTTTTATAAATGAAGCCGGATTATGTTCTTTGATGTTAAAGTCAAGTACTCCTGAAGCAAGACTATTAGTAAGAAGTCTGTTACCGGAGAAGTTTTACCTTACTTACACAAATATGAAAGATGAAAGTTCACTTTAAATTTAGTTTTTCTTTAAAATCACAAGTTCCCACTGTATGTGTGTGTGTGTGTGTGTGTGTGTGTGTGTGTGTGTGTGTGTGTGAATGAAGGTCACTGGCGTGGGTGACGAAAAGCCCCGTAAACCTGAATGAAGGTCACTGGCGTGGGTGACGAAAAGCCCCGTAAACCTGAATGTGTGATGAAGGGTTTAGTAGATTGAGGCGCCGGGCTAACACCCCGGCTACTCCTTCGAACAACCCGGTGTGAATGAAGGACTTTGTACATTGAGGAGCCTGGCCAACACCCTGGCTACTCATTGGAACAGTCCGTACGGTGGGACTTGTAAAAAAGTATAAAAAGTAAAATAAAAAAATAAACGGAGGAGACAACTATTTTGTTTTTGGAAGGTCTCCACGAGTCATGGCGGTGGAGGGGCCATGACTTTACTAAAAATTCTCTGTTTATCTTAGTAAATGTAGAGTTTAAAGGTGTTAAAATGAACGGACTTTGTCTAAGTAAATGACCGCCTTCCTCATACACAATGAACGGATTGACAGAGAATACAAAAAAAAATATAAAAAGGAGGTAGCATTTTTGTTATGGAGTGGCTACCACAGTGAGAGGCGATGGTCGGGGCCTCTCACCCCAGAGGTTAGGCCTCCAGGGGAAGCTCTGGGTAACCAAAAAGAACGCGCCGACGCTCCTACGGCCTAGCCTAAAGGCTTACCGTGGTGTGGAAACGCGAGCGTTCAAAATTATTTCATTGAGGTTAGCTTTCTTGCCTATCCATTTCTGCTAGTGTTCTGCTAGTATTCTCTCCTTTAAGTTACTGTTAGTAGAGGTTTTCCAAAATAATCCTGCTACCATAAGTATAAAGTTCCAAATATTCCTCAACGTAGAGTTTTTAAAGCAACTAATTACACCAAAAAGTCACATCTGAACTCTAAAATGTGTAATCTCTGTACCTTTTAACTTTACAAAATACCCTACTGTCTCTTTTCACACATTAGTTTTAATTGATAATCAGCGGACCCTGCGTGTAGATAGGTCCATCCCATAGACCATCTACACGTGTAATTTTATCAAGGGGTACGGGGTAATGTAAGACCAAATTAATAGGAGAAATCTAACCCCGCCATTACGGTGGGGTTTGAAAGTAATACCATTACCACACCATATCCTACCCTGCCACTCCTCCCAATACCATATTCTACCATACTATAACTCCCAATACCCTTTCATACCATGCCATACAATACAAAACCATACCATACCCTACCCTACCATACCTCACCAAAGCCATAACATCCTATACCAAAGCCACAATACCAATACCCCCACCAAAGGCACCATATCCTAACACCCCACCCAAATACCATACAATAACATGACATACCATACCCTACCCTACTATACCTCCCAATACCATATTCTACCCTACCATACCTCCCAATACCCTACCATGTCATACCATACCATACAATATCAACACCCTACCATACCTCCCAACACCCACACCATACCAAACTATCAAATCCCATACCATACCATTACCCTACCATACCCTACCCTACCATTCCTCCCAATACCATATTCTACCCCACTATACCTCCCAATACCCTATCATGCTATACCATACAATACAATATCAACACCATACCATACCCTACCATACCACACCAAAACCATAACATCCTATACCAAAGTCACAATACCAATACCCCCACCATCCTATCCTAACATCTTACCCAAATACCATACAATAACATGACATACCATACAATAACATGACATACCATATTCTACCCTACCATACCTCCCAATACCCTACCATGTCATACCATACCATACAATATCAACACCATACCATACAATACAATACCACACCATACCAAACCATCAAATCCCATACCATACCATAGTAATGTTATAAAAAGGGTACGGGAATTGCTCACCCTTGCTGGTTTTCATACTTTCGTTGGGGTACAAAATGTAACCAAAATACCTTCAGTTTATTTTATTAAAAGAGAGTTCCAAGTCCAGACCCATGGAGTGAGGGTATAGTTTTCTTGCCTAGCTATTTCTGCCAGCCTCTTCTCTCCTTTAAGTTACTGTTAATAGTACTTTGAGATTTCTAAACAATTAAATGCATAGAAAGTTTCCCAAAGTAATTCTTTAGTAACACTTAATTTACAGGCATACACAACAGCTACAATTATCCACTCATGAAGCTAAAATCCAGTTAATTCCCCCAATGCCTCAAGACAATGCCCCTAAATAACAGCTAAAATCCAGATAAAGCTTGATGCTCCTAAATAACAGGTAAAAGTCAACATACTTTATTAACAATTACTTTTCTTCATACAGCTCAAAATAGCCAGAGAGTCATTTTAGCGAAAGGGGGGTGTATTGACCCCTTCAGTACATTCACGTTAAACAGTCAGTCAAAGTATAATTTATTTTGTGCTGGTTTGCCACTAATTTTCTTTGTATGTAAGTTTGTTTCAATTACATATATTTTACAGTAGTATGATTTAAGAGTAGCTGAGATCTTGGATGATGTAGAGAAAACAGTGCTAGAAGGTCGGGGTAAGGCACTGACCCCCTTTAAACTATCAATCAAACACAGTTTACACCAATAAACCAGGCCTTTACTATATTTAACATAAAAACATAAGCTAAAACTTTCAAACACCCTGAAAAAACTAGAATGACAGAGCTTGTAGTCTGTCCAGTTTTTGTAATGTTTCTTCTTTACAGAGTTTAAATTGTAGTGTGGGTTAATAAGTACCAACAAATCTCAAGATATTACATTTTAAAGTATAGCAGCTGTCTTGATACTTACCCACAGTACAGGGTTTAGGTTTTGGTAAGATGTAGTGGAGGTTAACAGGTACGTACATTACAAGTTTCATGTAAATCGGCCCTTCCGTTCTCAATAAATTACATTTCAAAGTATAGCTCCTGCAATTGTTTTGATGCTTACCTGCAGTACAGAGTTTAGGTTTTGGTAAGATGTAGCGGAAGTTAACAAGTACATACATACCAAGTTTCATGAGAATCAGTCAAGCCATTCTCAAAATATTACGTTTTAAAGTTTTACACCCTCCATCATCCCTTAAACAACCTTTTCCTACCCTCCAACAATATTGAAAGTTAGAGGAGGTTAACAAGTACCTGCATACCAAGTTTCATTAAAATAAGCCCAATGGTTCTTAAGATATTGATTTTTAAAGTATGGCTCCTTCAATTATTTTGATACTTACCCGCAGTACAGGGTTTAGGTTTTTGTAAGATGTAGCGGAGGTTAACAGGTACCCACATACCAAATTTAATTCATATCGAATGAGCCGTTCTCGAGATATTTAATTTTGAAATTTTGCCCCTTCAATTTTTTGGATGCAACCCGCAACATTTTGTTTAATATTTTTCATTTGGGTAGCTGTCCCTCGCGCGCGCCTACACTACGTAGTAGGCGAAATCTGTTATCAGAATCGCTCTAGGACTTACCGTTTTCGAGATATTAGCGATTTTAGGATAATCAGACTCAAAAAAGAGAAGAAGAAGAAGGAAAAGAGAGAAGCAGTGGCACGGAGTGGTGAGGGGGAGAGGGGAAGGTGAGGGGAGTAACATAGCATGCAGAAGGAGAAGAAATAAATCAGAGGATGACTAAGGGGGAGTGGGGAGGGGGAAGGTGAGGGGAGAGAGGAAGAAGAACACGCAAGTGCTAACAGAAGTGATCAGTAGGAGACGCAGTCGTTAAGCGCTAACATGGTTTTCTTATGGTAAAACGTGTAGCCACCCTAAATGAATTGCAAAACAAAAAACATGACCTACATACCAGTGGTACCAACTTAAGAAAACAAAATACCTGTTGGCTACTTACGTCACGCTAACATGAACAAGCAAAAATTACGTCACGCTGAAGCATGGGTAGTGTTGCCAACCCAACACTTCCCAACAAATGAACATATATAAAAGAACAAAACATGTTAGCCTTCATCTCCCGCGTCTCCTACTGATCACTTCTGTTAGCACTTGCGTGTTCTTCTTCCTCTCTCCCCTCACCTTCCCCCTCCCCACTCCCCCTTAGTCATCCTCTGATTTATTTCTTCTCCTTCTGCATGCTATGTTACTCCCCTCACCTTCCCCTCTCCCCCTCACCACTCCGTGCCACTGCTTCTCTCTTTTCCTTCTTCTTCTTCTCTTTTTTGAGTCTGATTATCCTAAAATCGCTAATATCTCGAAAACGGTAAGTCCTAGAGCGATTCTGATAACAGATTTCGCCTACTACGTAGTGTAGGCGCGCGCGAGGGACAGCTACCCAAATGAAAAATATTAAACAAAATGTTGCGGGTTGCATCCAAAAAATTGAAGGGGCAAAATTTCAAAATTAAATATCTCGAGAACGGCTCATTCGATATGAATTAAATTTGGTATGTGGGTACCTGTTAACCTCCGCTACATCTTACAAAAACCTAAACCCTGTACTGCGGGTAAGTATCAAAATAATTGAAGGAGCCATACTTTAAAAATCAATATCTTAAGAACCATTGGGCTTATTTTAATGAAACTTGGTATGCAGGTACTTGTTAACTTCCTCTAACTTTCAATATTGTTGGAGGGTAGGAAAAGGTTGTTTAAGGGATGATGGAGGGTGTAAAACTTTAAAACGTAATATTTTGAGAATGGCTTGACTGATTCTCATGAAACTTGGTATGTATGTACTTGTTAACTTCCGCTACATCTTACCAAAACCTAAACTCTGTACTGCAGGTAAGCATCAAAACAATTGCAGGAGCTATACTTTGAAATGTAATTTATTGAGAACGGAAGGGCCGATTTACATGAAACTTGTAATGTACGTACCTGTTAACCTCCACTACATCTTACCAAAACCTAAACCCTGTACTGTGGGTAAGTATCAAGACAGCTGCTATACTTTAAAATGTAATATCTTGAGATTTGTTGGTACTTATTAACCCACACTACAATTTAAACTCTGTAAAGAAGAAACATTACAAAAACTGGACAGACTACAAGCTCTGTCATTCTAGTTTTTTCAGGGTGTTTGAAAGTTTTAGCTTATGTTTTTATGTTAAATATAGTAAAGGCCTGGTTTATTGGTGTAAACTGTGTTTGATTGATAGTTTAAAGGGGGTCAGTGCCTTACCCCGACCTTCTAGCACTGTTTTCTCTACATCATCCAAGATCTCAGCTACTCTTAAATCATACTACTGTAAAATATATGTAATTGAAACAAACTTACATACAAAGAAAATTAGTGGCAAACCAGCACAAAATAAATTATACTTTGACTGACTGTTTAACGTGAATGTACTGAAGGGGTCAATACACCCCCCTTTCGCTAAAATGACTCTCTGGCTATTTTTAGCTGTATGAAGAAAAGTAATTGTTAATAAAGTATGTTGACTTTTACCTGTTATTTAGGAGCATCAAGCTTTATCTGGATTTTAGCTGTTATTTAGGGGCATTGTCTTGAGGCATTGGGGGAATTAACTGGATTTTAGCTTCATGAGTGGATAATTGTAGCTGTTGTGTATGCCTGTAAATTAAGTGTTACTAAGGAATTACTTTGGGAAACTTTCTATGCATTTAATTGTTTAGAAATCTCAAAGTACTATTAACAGTAACTTAAAGGAGAGAAGAGGCTGGCAGAAATAGCTAGGCAAGAAAACTATACCCTCACTCCATGGGTCTGGACTTGGAACTCTCTTTTAATAAAATAAACTGAAGGTATTTTGGTTACATTTTGTACCCCAACGAAAGTATGAAAACCAGCAAGGGTGAGCAATTCCCGTACCCTTTTTATAACATTACTATGGTATGGTATGGGATTTGATGGTTTGGTATGGTGTGGTATTGTATTGTATGGTATGGTGTTGATATTGTATGGTATGGTATGACATGGTAGGGTATTGGGAGGTATGGTAGGGTAGAATATGGTATGTCATGTTATTGTATGGTATGTCATGTTATTGTATGGTATTTGGGTAAGATGTTAGGATAGGATGGTGGGGGTATTGGTATTGTGACTTTGGTATAGGATGTTATGGTTTTGGTGTGGTATGGTAGGGTATGGTATGGTGTTGATATTGTATTGTATGGTATAGCATGATAGGGTATTGGGAGGTATGGTGGGGTAGAATATGGTATTGGGAGGAATGGTAGGGTAGGGTATGGTAGGGTAATGGTATGGTATGGGATTTGATGGTTTGGTATGGTGTGGGTGTTGGGAGGTATGGTAGGGTGTTGATATTGTATGGTATGGTATGACATGGTAGGGTATTGGGAGGTATGGTAGGGTAGAATATGGTATTGGGAGGTATAGTAGGGTAGGGTATGGTATGTCATGTTATTGTATGGTATTTGGGTGGGGTGTTAGGATATGGTGCCTTTGGTGGGGGTATTGGTATTGTGGCTTTGGTATAGGATGTTATGGCTTTGGTGAGGTATGGTAGGGTAGGGTATGGTATGGTTTTGTATTGTATGGCATGGTATGAAAGGGTATTGGGAGTTATAGTATGGTAGAATATGGTATTGGGAGGAGTGGCAGGGTAGGATATGGTGTGGTAATGGTATTACTTTCAAACCCCACCGTAATGGCGGGGTTAGATTTCTCCTATTAATTTGGTCTTACATTACCCCGTACCTCTTGATAAAATTACACGTGTAGATGGTCTATGGGATGGACCTATCTACACGCAGGGTCCGCTGATTATCAATTAAAACTAATGTGTGAAAAGAGACAGTAGGGTATTTTGTAAAGTTAAAAGGTACAGAGATTACACATTTTAGAGTTCAGATGTGACTTTTTGGTGTAATTAGTTGCTTTAAAAACTCTACGTTGAGGAATATTTGGAACTTTATACTTATGGTAGCAGGATTATTTTGGAAAACCTCTACTAACAGTAACTTAAAGGAGAGAATACTAGCAGAACACTAGCAGAAATGGATAGGCAAGAAAGCTAACCTCAATGAAATAATTTTGAACGCTCGCGTTTCCACACCACGGTAAGCCTTTAGGCTAGGCCGTAGGAGCGTCGGCGCGTTCTTTTTGGTTACCCAGAGCTTCCCCTGGAGGCCTAACCTCTGGGGTGAGAGGCCCCGACCATCGCCTCTCACTGTGGTAGCCACTCCATAACAAAAATGCTACCTCCTTTTTATATTTTTTTTTGTATTCTCTGTCAATCCGTTCATTGTGTATGAGGAAGGCGGTCATTTACTTAGACAAAGTCCGTTCATTTTAACACCTTTAAACTCTACATTTACTAAGATAAACAGAGAATTTTTAGTAAAGTCATGGCCCCTCCACCGCCATGACTCGTGGAGACCTTCCAAAAACAAAATAGTTGTCTCCTCCGTTTATTTTTTTATTTTACTTTTTATACTTTTTTACAAGTCCCACCGTACGGACTGTTCCAATGAGTAGCCAGGGTGTTGGCCAGGCTCCTCAATGTACAAAGTCCTTCATTCACACCGGGTTGTTCGAAGGAGTAGCCGGGGTGTTAGCCCGGCGCCTCAATCTACTAAACCCTTCATCACACATTCAGGTTTACGGGGCTTTTCGTCACCCACGCCAGTGACCTTCATTCAGGTTTACGGGGCTTTTCGTCACCCACGCCAGTGACCTTCATTCACACACACACACACACACACACACACACACACACACACATACAGTGGGAACTTGTGATTTTAAAGAAAAACTACATTTAAAGTGAACTTTCATCTTTCATATTTGTGTAAGTAAGGTAAAACTTCTCCGGTAACAGACTTCTTACTAATAGTCTTGCTTCAGGAGTACTTGACTTTAACATCAAAGAACATAATCCGGCTTCATTTATAAAAACCGTTGTTTTCTCAATCGGCCCAACGCCCTGTTTTTGGGTGTCGGAAAAACTTCCAACAGTTAATTTATCACTGCTATCTACATGTTTCCGAACTGCACTCCAGCCATTAACATGCTTTAGAGCAGTAGCTACGTCTCTAGCTTTAAACCACGGCTTTCCTTCACTATCAAACAGAACCAATACCGGTTTGTTATTGAATGTATAGAACTTGGCAGCCATGTCACAATTTACTCAATAGTACAGGCAAAAGGAGCGCAGAAGAACGTCTGATCAGTACTGCGTCTTGAAGCAGAATGATGAACTGTACTAGTGACATTTGGTATATACAGGAGTAACATTGCTCCGTAAGGAAAGGTGCTACCTTCATCGAAGGTAGCAACACGGAATTGAGACAAGTGTTACTTCAAGACGTAAAACACCAGATAGTTTCTTAGCGTTACAAAATATGTTTTCAAAGTGATCATCAAAGACTGTTGGTGTTAGATTCCCTAAAGGAAAGAATGGTATATTTCCTGAGATATCACCGTACTTTATTGATACTCCAATGTAGGTGTTTGATGAGGAGTTCTCCGTTATTTTATCTACTATGTACTCCGAAAACACTAAAGGCCATTCCGATACGTTTATTGGCCCAGTAAGAAAGAACTCATACTCTGAGGATTTAATGCGAAACTTTGAATTTTCATTTAACTTCCTTTTAGATATAAACTTCAAAAACACCCCTTGAATAGGGAGTGTATTATTTTCAGCAGACATTCTACAAGAAGAGACAAACAAGATAAAACAGTAACAGACACAGACACGTCCGTTCACTACCGCGTCTCAGAACAGAATGAGTTAATAGAGCTGATGTTTAGAGGTATATACACTCAGTACCCGTGTGAGTGACAGCTCCATTAAGCAACTCTTTGTTTTTTAAAGCCGAAAGGCAGGGTGTCGTGATCATCATTAAATCTTCTCTTGGGCCCTGTAATTTTAAACTTTTTAATTTCACTTACTGTAACGACTTCTCGTCTCTTTGTTCTCCTGATTCTGTTTTCTTCAATTTCTAAAATTTCAGCAGCTTCACTAAGGACCATCTTTTTTAACTGTTCAAAATTTAATGTTTCGGAAGTCTTCATGTTAAGGGTGAGGCCCTTGATTTTACATACAGTTTCTAGCTTTTGCTTTTTGGTTGACCAGACAAGGTATGCGTACGTTTTAGGCCCCCCAGAAACAAACTCTAAGATATAAGAGCCGGGCCCGAACTCACTCGCCAATTCGTCCGTCATTTCCCCGAGGTAATCTCCCGTAGGGACCCTGTACAATCCTCCCCTGTATAGATAAATACACGAGTCCGTGTCATAGTAAAGGACTTGACCTCCAAGGGCATCTAAGTGTTCATACAGTTTAAGCCTGGCATGAGCAGTGGTGTAGGCCGCAATTACAACATTTACAGTCTTTAGAGCCTCACCGGCATCATTAACATTCTGCCAATTAACTAATAAAACCTCTTGGTTAATTACTTCAACAAACTTTACTTCCTTTCCTGGTTGAGTTAACGAATTGAATAATTCTTTAGAGTCCCTCACGATTTCAGATTTTGTCATGTTTTCCCGTTGACCAAACTTGCCCCAGAATGAATTTAACATTAATTTAGCTACTGACCTGAGTCCTCCATTTTTAGCAATTTTGTCTTTCTCCATTTGAATACCCTCACGCTCAAAGAAATCAGAAACATACTTGTCTTTGTCCTCTTCGGTATTACACCATGCGGGATACCCTGAGGCTTCCTGCTTTACTTTCAAGAATTTATTAATAAAATCGGTAAAAAGTCCATCTTTCTCGTATGTGGCTACCTCGTACTCCCACAACTCGTACATGTCCAAGATCACATAGCCTTTTTCTACAGCTTTTCTAATTTCATCCATAGTCCATGTACCTACCATTGCCCTTTCCTCACTATCATGAAAACATTCCCTTTGGTTTAAAGTCTCACCGCAGGTTCTACACAAAACAAACATCAATTTATTATTCATTTTAGCGGGGAGTACGGGATGATACAAGTTGTAAGGAGGTAGAATTTTGCATTTCAACAAGCCCTCTACTTCAAGGCCTCTCTCTCGGCACTCATTTCCAACGTAAACAGTAGGATGACCAACGGGATACTTACAATATTTATTCACAAACGGATAAAGGGAGCAAACATCAACGTATTGGATTGATTCTCCCTCTTCACATTTACAATACGTTTTAGTATTACCCGTTCTGCCTCCAAAGAAGGAATCCCTAGGATTAAGTGGAAGTGTGTTTAGAATGGACAGTTGGTTCAAGTGATTTAGTTTTTTGTCCTTTTTCAAAGCTCTAAATTCACACTCCCACATCTCCACAACATCATAGTCGTTAAATTTTGCCATTTTGAATTTTGTTCTCTCGTAACGGAGATGCAAACTGTCTGAGGGATCCTCCGGCAGAGGTTCTTCTCTGCTATATTGATAACATTTTGGACACCCGTGCCAATAACACCCGTGAAACTCGTAAATTCGTTCCCCGTCAAACCCATCTACTTTTAGTCCATTAATTTTAGCTTCTCTGCCCCGACCCGCATGTTGAATCTTTACTCCACGTTTCTCCTCCTCCCATGTTAACCACTGTAAAGCAACAGCTGACTGATTGTCTGCAAGTCGGTACCCTGATTTTGGTATTAGTCCAATAGTATTTTCTTTTAAGAAGTTACGGCGGAAGGCCAAGTTACATGCACTGGCGATTGTTATAGCCTCGAGAAAAGGATCTACGTTACACTCTTGAAGAAGTAAGGCTCTAAATTTAATACATGCCTGAGCTAAAATCTCCACGTCTGAAATACAGTACTCCAAGATTTCCTTCTTAAAATCAAACACGTAGTCTTCAGCGACTCGTTCGTCATACCATTCTTCAAAGGCCTTGTGTGGTTTCTCAAACATTGATTCCGGACAGTAGTATTTTTTGTCGGGCATAGGGCCTACATAATCTTGGTTCGCTAGAGTGTTGAAGAGATGGGGAAAGTAGCCCTTCTTTTTCTCGGGAGGCAGGTCAAAGGCGTTAGGGAGCGCAGCGAGAGCCATGGGGAAATAGCTCAGTGAGTCCACAAACCTTACGTTGGCTACTTCAATCAAAATAGCTTTAGTTCCCCGAGGAGTTATTTTTGGTGTAAATTTAGTTTCTTCCATAATATACTGTAGTATGAATTGGAAGTCAAAACCCTGCCCGTTGTGGGCAATTACACAGACATCTTTAAATTTTTTTCGAATTCCCATGATATAGTCCATGAAGTGTTTTACCAGTTCTTTTTCAAATACCCTTTGCCGTTCCGAGCAAGTTTCACACTCACCCCCATTAATACATTTAAAGCAGTACTGTTGTGATACACACAAGTTTACTTTATGAACTTTTTTATCAGGGTCAGAGGGGAGAGACTCGTCCTGCCTTGTTTCCAAGTCAAAGAAAATAAACAAAAAATCACGGTCTTTCGGTGTTCTCCTATCTACCCTCATGAAACACTGATGTGCGGGGTCTTTGAACGCTTCGCAGGGTTTACAGAAAACTTCTCCGCATACATGAGCTGTCTTACGTCTTTTTGGATAAATCATTTTCTTACAGTCACGGCAGAGTTTTACAGTTTTACAAATTTGCCCTTGATGGGCTACTAAACACCGCTCATTTTTGAAGAAACGGTTGCAAAAACGGCATGTGATGCCACTGTGTTCTAGTTTACAGGGCGGGGAGATGGTATGGCATGAGGTGCATCTGTTAGAGCATCGATGCTCATGTCTGTTGCTATAGGGAATATGACAGGCTTCACAAAAGAAATTGCAAACAAACGCAGCAGTTAAGTTTCTAATTACATTGTAATGACCGTTGTGAAAGAGAAGGTTAATTTTTAACTTAGCGTTCTCATTACCTCCCTCAAAGTAAACATCACGGCCTTTCTTGTCGTAGTTGTAGACGGTAATTTTGTATTTTTTAAGATGGGACTGGAATTTTTCAAGCTCGGGGATGCCTGCACCCTCCTCCGGCATTTCTACACGGGCCTTTGCTATGAGCTTATTAGCTCTGAAAGTTTGTCTTTTACCCTTGTCCTGACGTATTGCTTTGTACTGAGGATCATTTTTTGCAAGTGCTTTGCCTACTACCAACGCTCTAGCCAAACATAAATTGTCTTTATTATTAATTACTACAATACCCTTCCTAGCTTTAGATTCTTCATCAAAGGTATTGTAAAAGTCGGGTCTTGCCCTTCCTTTACCTACGGGGACGTTAATCCTCGTAACATCAACTCTAAACGTGTCACTAGAGGTTATAGATTGCGCATTGCTTTGAATTATGCCCCCGAAAATATCCCAGAGAACATCACCGCTAACTTTAGAGACCGGTCTCAATGATACGTATCCCGGTTCAGCACTTTTTAAATTTATAGACTGTAATTTAAACCCTAGATAATCAGTGGGTGCAACGTTGGCTTTGGATGTCTCTACAATTTGATTAAAACCTTTACGAATCCAATCAAACTCAGATATACCTTTGGGAGGTTTAGTGAATTTGAAAACAGTGTTAGTCCCGTAAAGTCTAAAGTGACTAACGTAGGTTTCATCTTTACTAATTAAATCTACCGGGTTTTGAGGGTCCTTTTTAGAAACATCCATCCTTCAACACAGAATTTAATACTGAAAACAAGCTAAACTGTGTTAACGCTTAAAACAGCAAGTACCCCGAACAGAGTCAAACTCACACGGATATAACTTAATTACGTAGAATCAATAATAATCTGTGCAAGAGAACACTTACGCAAGAGCAGCACAAAACACGTCTGCTCAGTGTCACGACTGAAATCAGACTGAAGAACTAGAGCTTGTTCCAAGAGTTATATAGTATGTAGGAGAGCACAGTACCTCTGTATTACTACGCAAGTCAGAAAAACACTAACACACAAACTACGCAAGTCAAAACAGAACTACAGGTTAACTCTAATGAAGGTATCAAATACTACTCTAACCAAGAACAAGAATAGAAAGTGAGATTACTGTCACTCAACACATACAAACACAACACTACTCTTGACACAAGGATGTGAGGTTATGTTAGTCAATACATACAAAAACTGCTCCAACCAAAACTGCATAAACTTACAATAATAGAAAGTGAGGTTGTTGAGGTGAATTTACTGTACAGAAGAACCAGGGCAAAAACAGGTTACTGGAGGTTATGTTAGTCAACACAACACTACTTTAGCCACAAGGAAGTGAGGGTTTGTTTAATTTCTTTACTGTAAACTAATAAGTCAGATTAAATGGATACACCACACAGCATTACTCTAGCCAAGACAATAACCACGAACAGTACTCAAAAATAAAATAAAGTACACCATACACGGAAAATTAATATAATACAGTAAGGTTATACATTTTGGAGTGTAACGGGTGAGGTTAGAAAAAGTGAGGTTACGTCATATTAGGTTATGGTAAGCAGACGGTCGATATTGAGGTTATGTTAGTCGGCACATACAAACACTACTCTAACCAAACCAAACAATTAAATACACTGCAAAACACTACTCTAGCTAGGTCAAACAAGAAACTGAGGTTGCTGTTATGTTAGCCAACACATACAAACACAACACTACCAGGTAAAAAAAAATGGTGAGGGTATGTTTACCTTCTTTACTGTAAACTACCAAGTCATACAGCGCTCTTAACATAGGTAAGTCAGACATGAACAAGACAAGTACATGATAACGTGAGATTACTGTTATGTTACTCAGCACATACAAATACAACACTACTATGGTCAAATCAAACAAGAAACTGAGCTTATGGTAACTCTCAAAGGTTACTGGGTGGAGTGGGGTGGGGTTAGTCAGCACAATACTACTATAGCCAAATCAAACAAGAAACTGAGGTTACTGGGTGTGAGGTTATGTTAGTCAACACAACACTAATCTAGCCAAATCAAACAATTAAATATAACACACAAAACTACTCTTGATACAAGAAAATAAGGCTTTTGTGACTCTCAAAGGTTACTGTTATTTTAGCCAACACATACAAACACAACACTACCAAGTAAAACAAAATGGTGAAGTTACTGTATAAAAGAACAAGGAGGTGAGGTTATGGTAACTCTCAAAGGTTACAGATGTAAGGTTATGTCAGTCAACAACAAGTACGACACAACTCTTGACACAAGAAACTGAGGTTACTGGGTGTGAGGTTATGTTAGTCAACACAACACTACTTTAGCCAGAACAAACAAGAAACTGATGTTATTGTACATTAGCAAGTCAGATAACGCTAAAATCACACGACATGCAAGATTACTATAATACAAAGTGAGGTTATGTTACACAGAATAAAATAAATTAAAAGTGAGGTTATGTAAAATACAAAGCAAAAAGTGAGGTTATGTAAAATACAAAGCAAAAAGTGAGGTTAGGAAAAGTGAAGCCGCTATGGGGAGCAAACGCTCAAGTTTTATCTTTGCAAAACGCAACGAACGGAGCAGCGCAAAAACACGTCAGATCGCAACGGGAGCAGGGAGCAAAGAGAGAGAGAAAGCGCGCGAGATAATAGAAAGTGGTGGGGAGGTGGCTGATGCAATATGTTTATTTGTTACAGGAGGTAGCGACAGGGTCGTGGTGGTGGTTGGGGACTGGTGGTGAACGTTGTTTGGGGGATAGGCGATAGTACTGCGAAATTGTAGTGGGTGTCAACCCTTGAGCAGAACGCGAATTAACATGCCTGCCAATCAGGTTACTTAAAGTGTTACACCCGCCAGCTTAGAGAACAGGAGTTGTAGTTAGATACGCAGAAGGGGGTGAAGGATGTGGAGGTTAGATGTACAGAGGGCTAGATGATTAACAACAGAATGACACGAGGGTCAAATAATTACCACAGAAGGCTAGATGATTAACAACAGAAGGACACGAGGGTTAAATAATTACCACAGAAGGCTAGATGATTAACAACAGAAGGACACGAGGATCAATTAATTACCAGAAATGGTAGATAATTAAACATAGAGAGATGCAAAAGATAAATAATCAACCACAGAGGGTAGCAAAAGAGCCACAGAGGGAGGCAATTACACCCTAATTCCATTCCTCATAAGAGCCCATGTTATTCTATTCTCCGTAAGAGTCCATGTTAATCTATTCTCCATAAGAGTCCATGTTATTATATTCTCCATAAGACCCTATGTTGGGGCCAAAGCGCGCGGCATTACTACTGATGTTAAAAGTATGTTCACATGATTCGGTTTTATCAGGCGTGAAGATTATCCTAAGGTCAGTTTTTGTAACCTGAAAATGTATTCTGTTCTAGACGACTGAGCTCCCCAACCCCCCAAATCCTCGTACAATGTTGAAAGATGATTCAAATCAATGAACTGTGAAACCTTTATCAGGTAAATATTTCAAAAGTTATAAAATCTGCAACCTTTTCAATATGACCATGGAATATTTCATCAATTTCCACACCAAGAAATCAAACAATAATTTACAAAGTACAAAACATTCCCCATAATCTCTATTACGAATTGGAAAATCTACTAAGGGTTTTTTCTGGGTTAAATCGAAGATAGCTTGGGCATCTTCACTAGCCTAACAGTTGGCATTTTGGAGTTCAGTTCCAGGGGTTACGGATTCAAATACCGGGGTGTCCTAAAAAATGTGATGGATTCCGACAGTTTCCCCTAAAATTGTTTTTGTGCTCTATAAAAAACATGGAATGAGCGTTAAAATACAAAAAAGAAAGATAGCTGATGTCGCAACATTGGATTAAGTAGTTGACTTCTTTAAAACTACCTTGCTCATTTAGTGCGGGAATCTCGCCAATTTCCGGCGGACGATTGAGCCGGCGTGCGGGGTCAGTCCTTATTGTCCTTATTTTATGAAACCCCAGTATCCCCCAGTATCTGTGAGATGACTCGTGCTCATATATAAACAATATACTATTGCGTCGCGTACTAATGAGGGGTTACATATCTTTTGAAAAATCTACTGAGCGATGGTTAGTAATTTTGGTTGGTTCGTTAAAGCTTAATCTAATCTAGCTTGGAAATTATTTTAAAGCTTAAAACAATCTTAGGTGTTATATACAATTATTTTATTTTGCAACTAATAACTGCAGTTTTAAAAGTTCTTTAAAATTATATTTGTTGTTTAACTAAGAATAAGGTGCTTTATCACTCCATTAATATTATTTAAAAGAATTTCTTGATTTTTGTTTGGCGATTTTCAACCCCTAAAAATAATATTCGTAAACATTTAAGTATAACTAAAAAGCTCTTAGTGACTTTTGGAGTATTCAATTAATATATAATTATGATAAATAAACGTCAACATATCTTATATTAACGGCTATGAATATAGGATATAGAACAATCAATAGCAAGTGTAACAATCCAATTACTCATAGAAATATTAAAGTAAATAAACTGTTATTAATTACAATCGGCATTCAACACTGTTGTACATTGTTTAAACGCTAGATGTTGTTTTAAATATTCATTACTACCTCAGTGACGCGGTGTATTTATGTTATGTTTCAAGCACCTCAGAGTTACAAACTTTAATTAAAATACTGATAGTATTTTTGGCTGGACATTAGCATATTTATATCACCATAAGGAACTATTTAAAATCATAATATATAGTTTATCTAAAGAGTTTACATTTAATTAACGATATTTTACAGGCTTTGGTTTAATTTTGCAAGGCTTGTTTGTAAAGTAATAATATTTAATCAAGACAATTAATTTAAGTATAACCATTGCGATGAACGCAGTCAATTGTTACAAAGCTGCCAATTCATTTTGTTGAACAAATTCTGCAGTTAGCGCTTCTTGGAGGGTTGAATGGAGCAATAAACTTTCCCTGACTTTTTACCGGCCAAGAATTAACACTAATGGACCATTTACTTTAATGAACATCACCAAATATGCTCAACTTTATCTATTTTATATTTTAAGACTAGTAATATAAACGAGGAGGTAAGACAACAAATGACTTGCTGTTTTTAATAATTAACAAGTTCTTGCATAACATTTTAGAAGGCTATAATTCTCATTCCTTAAAATGTACACATATGACCAGCCTGCAGTGTGGGACTCCTACCGGACGCAGTCTACTCACTTATAAACCTCTTGTACCCTTTGAGGGACTTTTAAGAAGCGTCAAGTTTCTAATTTATTTACAACCATTTGCCAATAATAAAAATCTGGAATATTCACTTAACCAACTTGGCTCATCAAAGATCCATTATTTTGTAAGAGCACGTTATAATATTATCGCCCTTACAGTGTACAACACCCCCTACATAGTATGGCCAATTTCAGGAGCGCTGCACTTATATACTTAATATGGATAACTGCGCTATTTTAATAGCCCATAGAGTAGTCCATCAGATGTTATGCAACACTAAAAATATGGTAATTGGGCAACTGATTAGAGTAGAAGACGTTCATTGCCGTTGTAAGATCGTGTTTCATTCAATTTAAAAAATCTATTTCCTTTAGAAATTATACACTTTAATTATAATACTATATCAGTATATTGTATCTTACTTTCTGCTGATTACCGGCCTGATTCCCATCCGTACTACTTGAACTCGTCTGGAACAAATCCAAACTCAATAATAACAGGTAAACTAATTATTTTACATATTGAAACATCTTTAGTAGCATTTAACATCATTTTAACATTTAATATTGAAGTTTATAAAATCTAGCAACAATATACTTTTTGAGCAAAATCATACATGAAAGTGACAGGAATATTCATAATTGGTTACTTTACATTTGTATCATTATTAAACTGAAATTAGCAAAGATTGATTATACAAAACAATAATAATATATCTGGAAATGACATTATTTACATACAAATACATACAAATTCATTTAAATATAATAATTCAAGTTTGAAACTTACTATGTCAACGAGATAGTTTCATGTTGGGAATCAGCCATCTAATTAACTAATTTATTCTAATTGATTCTAATTACAATCACAACAGCTGTTATTTCAGTGCTGCCAACAGGTAAAATGAAATACTTATAATTAATTAACAATAATGAATCAGTTATTTTAATTTAATTATACATTTGAATTTGATTTGAATTCATTCTATCTAAAATAATGTTATTTCTAAAATGATGAAATTTTATCATCAAAAATCAGTACAACAGAAATACAGTCAATTTCATAATACAGATTATGTCACGTTATTTAATGGCATCTTCCATTGATCCTTGGATAAAAAAGTTCCTTTACAAATCGTATTTCCGTTATTTAAATCAATAACTGTAGATTATATGACACGGATTCCTTTATTGTGTTTTTTCTTACATTATTTTAAATCACATCTTGAATGAACTTGGAACACAAACAACTACCATAAACTATTAACTAAAATCCTATGCATGTGATGCTCGTGTGCATACAATTTAGAAGTATCTAGATGTGAGTGCATACAGTTTTAAAATATCTAGTTGTGAATCTTCAATACTGATCTCTCGTGCATCCATCTTGGCTCTGATTGACTTGCTAACTTGTATCTTTCGGAGAGGTTGTTTTGAAAAATGAAAATATAAAAAATATATAAAAAAATATAAAAAATAAAATATAAAAATATAAATATAAAATTGCATATTTGGTAAAACAATTTGAATATTATAATTATTTTTAGAAGTGTGTTATTAGTATAACATATATACTAACATGTTATTTAGCGTTGTAAAACTGTATGTGTGTCTAACACCTTATCACAGTCATTTTATGTTTGTTGAATGGATTACTCTAGTATAATCTAACACGGTTGATCCAATTAAGTTTTCTGTGGTTACATTGATATTTTTACACAAATGAACTATTACTCACAGTAAAAAAGACACATTTTATGCCTGGAACAACACTTTGTTGTAATTGACAACTTATATTTACAAAATGATTTATATTTTCACAGTTTATGCGAGTGATTATCAACAACACGTAAAATGATCACTAAGAAACTAGTTAAATAAGCAATTTTTGTCAAAGAAATAGTATGCCAGTAAAATATTTGGTTTTATACCATATAAACATTACAACCTGTGATATTACTAATTCCTAAGGAGTATTTGGCACATAAGGCACATTATTTATGTACTACCTCCCCCACCCAATAATTATTGTATTTGTAAATATAATTTAACATCTTTTGGGTAGTATATTTTGGGTTTAGTATATTTAGACATGATTCAAAATGTTGAGTGTTCCCCAAACACAGGTTATCGCAAAATTGCAAATATAAACGCTCTTTGAGTGACTCATTATCTTAAAGACCTATAAAACAATGCGATAAATGGTGAAAACTAGAGACCATAATATCTTTCCTGACAGAAATGGCAGCCAGTCAAAATTTCCAAAAAAAACCTTTTATTCACATCTGGAAAGCAATATTTATTGGTTTAACTTTTTACTTTACTAAGTTAAAATAAATTGATTCCCTTCGAGTTGTGTTTTTAATTTCAGATTTAGTATCTTTTGACACTGTTAAAAATTTTGAATGCTTGGGAATATTTACTGGTTACCATTTTGTTTAGGGAACTGATAGCGGTCTCTAATTTTGAAAATGAGGGGTTACTCAAAGAGGGTTTATTTTTTTAAATTTTGTGTTGCCCACAAAATAAAGGAGATTTTGGGGACACTCAAAATATTCAATAATGTCAAAGTATACGACACCTATATTTACAGTAACTACCCAAACGGTATTAGTTTATTTTAACAAATAAAACAATTAGAGGAGGAGCCGTACGATTTTTACAGGCGTTATGTATGTACCCGTGAGCAAAATAACTTTCGTGAAAACGTTCTAACTTGATGATGAACTTGTTCCAAAAACATACAGCACCATTTGTGACATTAGTTTGAAAAGAATTTGTAGCTTCATCTGTTTGTAGACTATTGCTATTTGCTTGAGGTATTGAGGCACTTACGTATCAAATGGAAACTCTAAAAGTACGAGTACACAGGTTTTATGACGGCCAGTTTGTCTTTATATTTTTTGATTAATATAACTTATTGAATGTCAAAGTTTGATACACGATTCTATAATGTGGTATTCATTAACCCATCACCAAGCACTAGATCGAGTTAACACAGAAGCAAACATTGCACTGCTCGGAGGCTTGTAAATCAACTGTTTGTCAGTAAATAAAGCTCATTAGATTTTTTTGTGTTTATTTGATTTTTTTGTTTATAAACAGGATCACCTTAAATTTATACTATTCAAAAATATCTCACAAAAAAAAACTATTAAATCATGATGTTATGTCAAACACGCTAACCGTTGTGCTAGGGAGATGCCCAAACTCCAAACACGCTAACCGTTGTGCTAGGGAGATGCCCAAACTCCAAACACGCTAAACGTTGTGTTAGGGAGATGCCCAAACTCCAAACACGCTAAACGTTGTGCTAGGGAGATGCCCAAACTCCAAACACGCTAAACGTTGTGCTAGGGAGATGCCCAAACTCCAAACACGCTAACCGTTGTGCTAGGGAGATGCCCAAACTCCAAACACGCTAACCGTTGTGCTAGGGAGATGCCCAAACTCCAAACACGCTAACCGTTGTGCTAGGGAGATGCCCACACTCCAAACACGCTAAACGTTGTGCTAGGGAGATGCCCAAACTCCAAACACGCTAACCGTTGTGCTAGGGAGATGCCCAAACTCCAAACACGCTAAACGTTGTGCTAGGGAGATGCCCAAACTCCAAACACGCTAACCGTTGTGTTAGGGAGATGCCCAAACTCCAAACACGCTAACCGTTGTGCTAGGGAGATGCCCAAACTCCAAACACGCTAACCGTTGTGCTAGGGAGATGCCCAAACTCCAAACACGCTAACCGTTGTGCTAGGGAGATGCCCAAACTCCAAACACGCTAACCGTTGTGCTAGGGAGATGCCCAAACTCCAAACACGCTAATCGTTGTGCTAGGGAGATGCCCAAACTCCAAACACGCTAACCGTTGTGCTAGGGAGATGCCCAAACTCCAAACACGCTAACCGTTGTGCTAGGAAGATGCCCAAACTCCAAACACGCTAACCGTTGTGATAGGGAGATGCCCAAACTCCAAACACGCTAATCGTTGTGCTAGGGAGATGCCCAAACTCCAAACACGCTAACCGTTGTGCTAGGGAGATGCCCAAACTCCAAACACGCTAACCGTTGTGCTAGGGAGATGACCAAATTAAATTAAATTATAAAATCGTGCTTTCATGAAATAAATACATATTAAAATATTAAAACTATGACTGCAAATATTTGGCATACGCACAATTTATCTGTAACTTTATTTCTGGGTAGTTTTGGTTTATATCGGGGATAACATGGCGGAAATGCCCATGTATGTTGTAATATTTATCTATGCATGAATTAATACATAGTTGAAAAATATAAATGACATGTGTTATTGCACACATTATTATAGCACAATTATAATAATTGTTATTGCACAATTATTATAGTGGTATTGGGTGCCCACCACGGTCACGGGGTGACCGCAAGGCAAGTAAGGTAATGAACGTTTTTGTTGCTGTTGTCGTCGTCGTTGTTCTTGTAATCCCTAATAGGGGACTACGTTTTAAGAAAAACAAACTGAAAAGCTCAATATGTCTTTTTTATAGCCATGGGCTCTTTGTTAGATGGATTGAGAGAACATAACCGTCTTAAGGGAAAGCGGTCCAAACCCATACTGATGATGTCCCGGGACCTCCCGGGAATTGAACCCGTGACCCCTTGAACCTAAGTCCAAGTCCCTAACCGTTAGGCCAGCAACACCCCCCATCCGAGTTTTTGCCGGATTAAGTATTTTCTTAGCTATTTGATACAGTAGTAGTGATATAATTGTACTCTTTTATAATAATTTAATGTATTACTACACTAGTAGAATTAATAGACGTACATATTTAAATGTTCCCATAATGATGAACGACTAATGAACTATATACTTTTACAAAAATTTGTAATTTAAATCTAAATTTAATACGATATTATAAAAACTTGATTTAATTGAAAAAAAATCAGAGATAAACATTTACAATCCGAAAATCGATACTTAAAATATATTTAATTGGTGATAGTTGCATGCGGTTAGTCTCTGGACAACAGAAACACAACCCCCAACTGACGTTTCAGCTTGAACGAGTGAACCAAACTAATTATGCTAAGTTATTCATCATCAGTTTCACACATGTTGCGCGACATGGAGATACGCCGCCTTCATAATGACTGAGCCATGAGAATTCATCAGCTGCAAAGTATCTAAAGTAGTTTTGATATAGTTTTTACTTTGATGACAACAACGTAGGAGTTTTTGGAGAATAGCTTTAATTTTAGTCACATAGATTAAGTTCGTATTTTTCGTATCTTCATCACTTTTGTGGAATTTGTTTAAATTTTCAATCAAATCACCCAGAATCAACTAAAAAAGGAATAATAAAAGGAATGCAACACAGAAATAAAATTATATAAAGTAATGCAAAATTAAGAAAAAGAAGAAGACTATTGTAGAAATATTACAAAATAATGGATATCCAAAAAGTTTTACATTTAAGAACTTAAAAGAAAACCAAAATAAAGATAATTTAGAAAATAAACCTATTTCGCGTATAACAATACCTTACATTTTCAGAAACTTACAGGACTTTCAGAAAAAATCAGAAGAATTAACAGAAAATACAACATAAGTACAGCATTCTACTCAAAAAATAAACTTAAAACAAACTTAGTTAAATTTAATTACAATTATGAAAAATATGTTATTTACGAGATACCATGCTCTGATTGTGATAGTGTATATATAGGTCAAACTGGATCGTTTCTAGAGAAAAGACTAAACCAACACAAATATAATTTAAAAACAGTAAAAACAGAAGTAAGTAATTTAGCACATCACCAGTGTACGAAAAATCATAAAATAAATTTAAATAAAACCAAAATTCTGGCAAAAGAACATTGCAAATTCAAAAGAATATTTATAGAATCAGCAGTAATGGCTTATTCAGAAAAATATGTTTTCAGTAAACCAAGTTTTGAAATTAATAGTATGTGGAAACCAATTTTAAAACAAGAATTTGAAAAGAATAATTAATAATTACATTTTTCTATTTTAATTTACCTACTAAATATTTAAACATAGATGTTAATCACATGTTTAAGAAAATTAGTTATCATATTTTGTAAACAAACAAATGTAAACAACTGACGATGAATTGAGTATCAATTCGAAATATATTGGTTTAAATTTAAAATTGTTTGACTTAATATAGTTTTATAGAAGATGAGAGTGCCTCATAGTTAACCAACAATACAATCACCATCTTCAACAACACCAGAAGGATTTAGAGAACAATTTTGTAATACAATTTCGAACAAATGTGAACCTTTTTTAGTTTTAGCAAATTTACCCTATAGGGAAGAAGCTATTACCGTAGGTGGCATGGTAAGACTTAAGCCCGAGTCCATGATAACTTTTTGTTTTGAGGTCCCCAGATGCCATAAACATTATTCGTTCTAATTTATATATATATATGTATGTATATATATATATATATATATATATATATATATATATATACACACGGTGTTTCAGAATTCGTGTCGGATAATTTCGGGTATTTTTCCTGGATGCTTAGTAAGCTCATAAATAATAAGCATTTTTTTAAAAATGCGTAAAAGGCTGTCTGTCTGTACAGACAGACAGACAGACAGATATATATATATATATGTGTGTGTCCGTTACCGCGATAAATTTTGAAAGAAGCGCCCGATTTGATGAAATTTGGTGGAGAGTAACATTTATGACTTTAAGTTCGAAAACCAGATCGATCGGTCTATGGGAAGGGGGTTTTATGGGGGTTTAAAATTTTCCAAAAATCAGTTTTTTAAACTTTTTACCCAAAAATTTTAAAAACACTAGATTTTGGTTATAGCCATTTTATAGAGCTTTAAAAAACAAACAATTTAGTATTTTGAATCATTAAGCTAGGTTTAGTGGTTTTTGATAAAAGTCAAAAAAATGTGTCCATAAAATTTCCCATGTTAATCTTATGGGGATACGGGTTTTGGTTTTTCCTCAGATAATTTCACTAAAAACTCCACATTTCTTTCTATTAATCAGTTTAGCTCTACAAAACAATCATTTTGGTGTTTTAAGTGTTGTTTTACGTCCAACCGTTGCAGTGATATTCAAAGTGCTAAACATAGAACGTTGTCCAATGTTATCATTATGGAGAATAATTGATTATGGCGACGGGGTATTTGGTTTCATTCTAAAAAATTATATCAACATTTACATTTTAATGTGCAGTTTCTTATTTAAATAATTAAAATAACAATTTTTAATAGTGAAGAGGTCATCAAAAGGAATTATGATGCTACATGTTCAAGAGTACTGAGTACGAATGAAGGGACTCATGTTTACTTCTTTATCTAGCCAGGATAACAATATAATATTGCATTGGCAACAAATTAAATACATTAAATAGTTGTTACCTAAATTTAGAACTTAAAATTAATATTGTTTCAGTAATAATTTTATTAATGAAATTATATTTTTTCTCCACGTCTCCTTTATTCTCTTTTTCACTAGGATATTTCAACCACTATATTATGGCCTTAAATCGTTAATAAATATATTACTATCATCATTTGTCTTGATTGTTAATTTATCTTTATAGTTTGATTTTTTATTTCCTGTTAGTAAATTCATGGACACGATAAAATCATTTCTCGCCAAGCCATGTCCTAAACTTATTCTTAAATATTTTTATAAGATTAATTATTTAAATCGCTCCGGCATATGGTTGTATAGGTGTATGGCCGAGTGGCTCGCTTGGTTTTTAAACAGCTTAGAAGAATGCTTGGGAATTTTAAAATTATTATTATTTCTCAAATTATGTGATGTGAATTTGAATTGATTATTTTCAAAAAGTTTGAAATTTTGCTTTAGAAAAATTATTGTTTGAAGATTATAAATAGAGGGAAATGTAAGAATCCCATATTTTTAAAATCAGTTTTGCAACAATCCCTTTGTGCCAAAAGAAATATTATTCTTATAACTCTTTTTTGATGTTTGAATATAACTTTTTAATCCATGATTGTCTGATCCCCAGATGGGCACAGCACAGTTTAGATGGGGATAAACAACTCCATAGTATGCACTTAGTAGTAATTTGGTATTGTAATTTGATGTCAGTTTTCTAATCAAGAATATTGCTGATGCCATTTTTGAGCATATCTTCTTAGTGTGCAAGTCGTGCTTTAAATGTTAATCGATTGTTATACCTAAATACCCCCGTCGCAGCAAACCTGCGTACTCAGCGAATTTCCAATGCATAATATATGTTTTAATACCATATAAAGCCGCATACCAAGTTTCATAAAAATATATTCATATATAAGCGATATATACAATTTTAATTATTCTCCATAAGAATAGCATTGGTGATGAGTACATAGGTTTGCTGAAACAAGGAACACAAACAATTGGTTTTTATGCAAATATAATTTAACTAGGTGAAGCCACATACCAAGTTTAATCAATATTCAATCATAAGTAAGCACTATATCACATTTTAATTATTCTCTATAAGAATAACATGGGAGCTGAGCAAGCAGGTTTGATGCAACAAGGAACTAAAAAAATGGGTTTTTATGCAAATATCAATATAACTCAACAAGGTGAAGCCACATACCAAGTTTTATTAATTTATGTTCATAATTAAGGGGGTCATTACATTTTACTTATTCTCCATAAGAATAACATGGGGGCTGAGTACGCAGGTTCGCTGCTACGGGGATGATAAAAAAAATGAATTTTTTGTGCAAATATCAATATACCAGTACTACGTGACCCCACGTGCCAAGTTTTATCAATATACATTCATTAATAATGGAGATATAAAATTTTATTTATTCTCCATAAGGATAACATTGGGCAACGTACAGTGTTTAGCACTTTGAATATCTCTGCAACGGTTGGACGTAGAATCACAATTTAAACACCAAAATGATTGTTTTGTTGAGCTGAGTTTATTGGTAAAAGCAAATGTGATGTTTACATTAAAATTAACTTAGGAAAAGCCAAAAACCTTTTTCCCATAAGATTAACATGGGAGATTTTATGAGCAGGTTTTTTTTGGATTTTCTCCGCAACCACTTAACCTAGCTTAATAATTCAAAATACCATATTATTTGTTTTTTAAGCTCTATAACATGGTCTAAACTAAAATTAAGTGTTTTAACAATTTTAGGGTAAAAATGCAAAAAACTGATTTTTGAAAATTTAAAACCCCCATAAACCCCCCTTCCCATGGCCCGATTTTTCTGGTTTTCGAACTTAAAGTCATAATTGTCACTTTACACATTTGTGCCAAATTTCATCGAAATCGGACGTTTTTTACTCAAGTTATCGCATTCACGGACACACACACACACACACACACACACACACACACACACACACACATATATATATATATATATATAAATAAATAAATATATATATATATATAAATTTGAACGAATAGTGTTTTAGTCATCTGGGGACCTAAACAAAAATTTGTCATGGTTTCGGGCTTAAGTCTTACCATGAGACCTACGGTAATAGCTTCTTCCCTAAAGGGGAAATTCGCTGAAACTCAATTTTACTACAATTATTAATTGGTGATTTGTCCATTAGTATGCTCATATTGCTCATGGAGTATTTTTTTTGTTTACTAAAAGCTAAAAGTAATTAATTTAGTATTTTTAATATTCATTAGTAATTTAGTCTCCTGTATTTCTTGTAATAAATTATTGCATTGCTGAAAGGTTTCTACTTCTAAATTTTCCTTATTCGTATTTGCTAATGTTGTGTAGATATCATTGGTAAATAGACATAAATAGACATAAATAGTTTTTGGTTGAACAATTGTGTAAATAATTAACATACATTAAAAATAGTACTGGTCCTTATACTGAGCCGTGAGGAACTCCTCATTTATACAATTTTTCATTTAAACTGAAAGTTTTTAGGCTATCTGTATTATCGACAAAGGGTATTTTGACAATTTGCCTTCTGTTACTGAAATAAGATTGAAACCATGACTGTGAAATTCCTTTTATTTCAACATTTTGCGTTTTTTGTATATTGATGATCGTGCAATTGATGATCGTGTAAAATGCTTTGCAAAAGTAAAAGAACAAAGTATTAACATAATTCACTTTATCCAAATTATTTACTATACTATCCACCAAGTTGAACATTGCACTTCCTGTGTTCGTTTTTTTCATTACGAAACCCATATTGATTTTCAAAAAATAATGTTATTCTGCTTTAGATATTCAGAAAGAGTATCAAAACCAACTTTTCAATGATTTTTGAATATGTCGATGTCAATGAAATTGGTCTTAAGTTGTCACATGACTTTAAGCTTCATTTTTATGCACTGTTTTAACAATATATAATTTCAATATGTTTGGAAATATTCCAGAATATCTTTGGCTCAGTTTTTGAAAGCTTAAATATTTGTTTAGTAAAACCATTGTGTTATGTAAGAATTTTGTTACCGGACCAAAGTGTATTGTACAAATTAAGTGAGTGCTAATCTATAGTCAATGGTGCTATCCTCAATGATTCAAGTACTTATTAAACCTATGTTAAACCTTTTAGTTAGTCAAAACTGGTTTACCAATGCAACTCCCTTAAGTGGAAAGCAAGACGTATCTATGTAATTGTTTTACACTCTTTCAAAGGAATATGTGATGTCTTTATGAACACTTTATACATTGCCTCTATTTATTTCTAACAAATGCAATTCAGTTATGAAAACAGTAATAATATTTGTTATCAGCGTTTACAAGATGGGTAAAGGATGAAATAATGTTTGATATCATCGGCAAGAGATGAGAAAGCTCTGGATGGAAACGAAATAGGAGAGCTGTAATTAGTTTATGAGGAACATTTGGCCTTCTCCACAATATACTTCTCCCTTATAAGTTTCTCAAACAACAACGTTTTAGGTCATTCATAAAATCTTAGATATTTGTTAACAAATGATCTATACTGATAAGGACTTAATAACTTGGAATACAATTTATTTAAGACATTTCTTTTATAAACGAATAAATTTGTTTTAAAAAACTTTTTGATTAGCACATTACGTGTTTTTATTACTTACGGGATGTAATAAAAGACGTCTTACAACACTTAAGAATATATTTACACTTATACTGATTCACATACAGACGGTAAACATATATAAAAGATGGTACAAGCCTATCGATTTCGACCAGTCACACCAGTCATCATCAGGCCAAAGAGAGAACAAACAGAATCAAAATGGCGTACCTGCTTATATCCTATTGGTTACCGGAAGTTCCAGATACAGGTTCCTAAATGAATCAAGAATCAAGATACAATGCTTTATTAACAGTTAACAAGTTACATACATTTGGTATAGTCAAGGTTTTATATATGTTTGTTACAATACTAGTCAAAAACAGACAAAAACAAGTCACACAAAACAGTGACCTAATATTGACACTGAAAAAAATACGACATTATAGAAAGGATTATCTATTAACCAATTCAGGATCTTAGGTTTTGAATATTTTGAACGGGAGCCGCAACAATTCCTTAGGCAGTTTATTTAGTCATTTTAATCCCAAGATTCTGTAGCTTGACCTTGTTTTCTCCAATCTAACAAAAGGCGCATCAATCAGATTTTTATGTCTAGTGTTAAAATTATGCATTTCTCTCCTAACAATGAGGGAGTCAATATTCTTAAAACTAGTTAACAGAATGTTAAAAACATATAAATTGACAACAGTTAAAATTTTAAGATTCCTAAAAATTGGCCTACAATGTTCCATTGGGTTAGCTTTTACCATGGTCCTAATTACCTTCTTCTGTATATTCAGAACATTGTCGATGTACGTGCCATTGCCCCAGAAAATAATTCTGTAGGGCAAAGTAGGCTGTTTTTAAATAGTCAAAAGGAATGACTTCACCTAACCTACGGAACAAGAAAGTTAATCTACTTAACCTAGTACAGAGGTGATCAATATGAGGCGACCAACAGATATGATGATCGATATGCACTCCTAGGAATTTAACCACGCTAAGACCTGGTGTTTAGTAAATCCGGGATATGCCTAAGTCCAAAAATAACAGTTTTAGTATTATCATTATTCAATAGAAAAATGTTTGCTGAAAACGGTTCATCATCTGTATTAAGGGAGTTCTCAGCATCTAGTTCCAATTCCGCTATGTAATTGTTACAGAGGAAAGTAAGGCGGTATCGTCACCATACAGGTACGCACCACTATTTAAACAATTTGGAAGATCGTTGCTGGCTTTTAAAAACAGGATGGGCCCGAGCTCAGAGCCCTGGGGAACCCCGCAGTTGCTTATGACAATGGAGGACCATTCACCCCCACAGTAAATAGCCTGTCTTCGGTTCAAAAGATAGGTTCTGAACAGATTTAATTCAATGTTTTGGAAGCCATAAAATTCCATTTTTTGGAGCAAGACGCCATGATCGACACAATCAAAGTCCTTACTGAGATCAATGAAGGTTGCCCAGGAAAATCCCTTATTTTCAAAAGCATCTAAGATGTCATGGACCATAGTGCCTATAGCATCCATAATGGATTGTCATTTCCTAAAGCCAAATTGGTGTGTATTAAAGAGTGAGTGAGAATCAAAGAAATTGCTTACCGGAAAGTAAAGTACCTGTACAAGTACCTTGGACAAAACAGGTACCAGACAAATTGGTCGACAGTTGCCTGGGCTGGATTTATCCCCATTTTTAAAAATTGGAATGATTTTAGAAATTTTGAGGCACTCAGGAAAAACCCCCTACCTGCAGACAGACATTTATACAGTATGTGAAGGGTGTTACAATAATGTCAGACATGTTTTAATAACTAGTTGGAGAAATAATAGAAATCTTTGGTTTTGGTATTTTTAATTTTGGATATTATCAACTGAACGTCATTGCAGGTCACAGGAGTGAAATTAAAACGGGATGTAATAAAAGACGGATGAAATTAAAAGCAAACTGGTTTATAGGCACATTGTCAAGAAATTGTTCATAAGTAGTGACTGGTTTCTTAATACTATCAGTTATTGTGGTAACTCAATCAATGAAATAGTCATTCAACATGTTAGGGTTGAGCAGAATTTTATTAAAATTGGACTGGACTGAGAGTTTTGTATAACTGCCCAAGCAGCTTTAAACTTATTTTATGAGTATTCTATTGACACTGCTAGGCTTCTATTGTGAAGCCTAGCAGTGTAACATTTGTGGAGTCTTGGACCGCGAGGGATGCAAAGAGCACATAAGTCTCTGAGTTCTATCATCGTTAAGCTTTAATTTGTTCAGACCAAACCACGCTCTAGCTGCGGCAAACATAAGCTCAGACCTATCCCCGGCTACAGTTGGATCACTACCAGATGTTACAAGAGTGGTATCGTCTGCAAATCTAAGTGTGTTACAATCCAGCTCAAGATCATTGATAGCCACCAGCAACAATACTGCACCCAGAACCGACGCCTGCGGATCTCCGTGGTCAACCCTACACGCTTGCGACTGCGCACCGCTATTGGAAATGACTTGGTTGCGGTTAAGATAGGTTGCGGTAGTGAAGATACTGAGTGCCAAGTCCCAGACTCCATACCGATGAAGTTTGTTAAGAAGTATTTGATTTGTCAAAAGCCTTACTCAGATCAAATAGCGTCAAAGCAACAGAAACGGTGGCTTCATATGCATCATGGATTCGCTGGACCAAATCAGTGACTGCTGTGACTGTAGACCTGCCCTGTCTAAAGCCATGCTGCAAGTCCGAGAACAAGTTATTTCGCTCAAAAAAGGAAATTAACTGCGACTTCAGCACTGTCTCCATGACCTTGGCAAATACTGGTATGATAGAGATAAGCCTATAGCTGATCATGCTAGTGAGATCGCCTTTATTAAGAATGGGCACAGTCCGTGGCACCTTCAAAATATCAGGAAAAATACCGGCTCTCAGGCACAAGTTACTAACCCAACAAAGCGGTACATCAATGATTGCCTTCCTGCCTGGATGTCCACTTGAGTGCATTTATTAACTTTCCGCCTCTGCCTTAAAATAAAATCCATAAAATGTGAATGAGTATTTTTATATTTTAGCAAGTACAACGGTATCAAGTATGTACAATTTTTGTAGCAACACCTAGATAAACTGAAGTGTTATTGCGTTAAGAGTTATAAGATCCATTATCCATTATGACTGCACTTTACTTATTGTTTGGTAATAAGTAAAGGATTAATATAAATATACTTATTAAACAATTTGTGTTGCAAAGTTGCGACATAAGGTACTTGCTCTCTTGTTCAAGTAATAAAAAGGGAAATATATACCTTTATAATATATACACGTTTCTTTTTGTAATTAGATGCTTATGCCAATAGCTATAAGATAACATTTTAATTTTACGTTGCAATGGCTAGGTTGCACCAGTAGTTATAAAATAAAAAGTATCCTTTACAAACAGTTGTTGAAAACTTTACAAATCCTTTCCCCTTTGTTAAACCACCTCAACTAGTTGAGTAGACATGTCTTTGAAGAGAACTGTGTGGTAAGTTGAATGCGGCCTGACAGATCGTGATGAATTGCTTGCCACCAGCTCGCGTTGTATGGAAATATCTGAGTGTAGCTTTGACGAAGTTTCCCTGTATCGTAATAGATAACATGGTACGTAACCCTACTTTATAGTAGTTATTTTTCTTAAATTAACTAGGTGTACGCTCAATCTTCCTGTAAAAGTATGAACGAAGATTAAATAAAAACATATATATTTTAATACACATTTTAGGCATATAGCTGTTTTAAAAATACGCAAAATGTGTATTTAAATATATTATTTTTTCAGCATTTATATAATTCAATTACAACATACAACATATCTAAATAACCATAATTTATGTTATATGTAAACTGACAAAGAAAGCTCACAAATCATAAGGATAAGAACTCAAGTTTTCCATCCGATAATGTAATATAATATTTATCAATGTTAATTCGGTAAACCTGTAAAAGCGCCTAACACAAGATGCTCTCCTGATACTCAAGAGTATTGCTAACAGTTATATTCTAACTAAAGGAAACCAAGCAGAGCAGTTCCATCCACCCCTAACAAATTTCACAAACTTACTAAAATAACTTTTTAAAATATATAAAACATCTTTGGTAATAAATATGGAATATAAATATACATGATGCTTTTTAAAGTACCTTGGAGTTGAATGCATACAACTATCGTCTAGGAGATAGGAGCAAGGCAATATTGTATCCGAGCCGACAACGCACCTGAGAGCTTTTGATAAGAGAGTCAGCTGTTAACGTTGCCATTTTATTGTTACTGACGTCTGGGTGAGAATGATTTATTCAGGATGTGGGAAAGAATTATAGTATCTTGAACCTTGTACAGGGCACTTGAGGAATGTGGTGATTAATAAAACTTCCATAAATTAGTATACAACTGACTCTAGCTATCGATTCAGTTAAATTTAAATATTACTTTCCGAGCTGTCATTATACAATCATGCGTTTAAATTAAGGATTTTGTTTAATTGTATGTCAAAAGTTACGTGACATTTTAATAAAATGAGGTTTGTAAAATTAGGGAAATCTAATTAAGACAAAAATCTCAGTAACAACGGCAGTCAAGAAGCCCGGCTTTGTCTCATTATCGGAAAACTGTCTTGAAAGTCCAGGCCTTAGGCCGTCATCGGACCGATTAACGCTGTATTATCTACTGGAGCGATGTACTATTTGGATTACTTTAAGGCTTTAAATACACAAATCTACATTAACGTCTCACTGACTGCTTTACGTTTGTTACTATCGATTCCTTTATTTATAACATACCACCAGATTTACATTAGTAAATTTTTATTTGCAGTTGGATATTCTTTCGCTACAAAGACAAAACTATATATTTGTAATTGTTATAGATTGCACATTGAAGATGAATTGAATACCATTGACATTGCAGTATTTTCGTTTTAGAAAATAGTATAAAATACCAAAATTTTCCTGGATTGTTTTTAAAAGGTTATATTGAGATTGCAATTAAAATGATATTAATTCAATTTAATTTAAACATAATACATTTAACAAGTTGATTTAAGGTCGTACTACCGAATAGATTATTTTTGGATTGAGTGAAACGAAATCCTTATACATAACTTTACTGCTTACAGTGGTAAGAGAATCAACTCGAACTGGCGTGTCTTTGTCATAAATAACTCAAAAACGCCTCTACAGATGCACTTCAAACTTTAGAGATAGATTCTATAGTACGAAATCTCGGTCAAGTTCGTTATTGGGAATATTTGGTTAAGTAATAATAAAATTATCTTTAAAACAAATCTGTTTTTTATCCCATAAGATTAACATTGGGAGCCATTTTAGTGGTACTTGAATCGTTGATATTTAGCCAACGTCTATGTTTCAACTATAGAGTAACGTAAGTCACAGTGCCATAGATTCACTACAGAACTGCAACTTAGTTATTCATGTTCATGTTGACTAGGAAAAAACTTCTTTTCGTAACTTGAAACACAAAAACTAAGTTTTCAATTTTATTAGCTTTTAAAAGTTGTATGTATATTTTATTTTATACTAATTAAAAGATGCATTATTATTTTAAATACTATTATAATAAATAACTTTATTGGTACCGTACTCTATGTAAAGAAATGCAGGCTGAGCGCTGCACTATTAACGGGACTTTGGCCAGTCCAGTCCAGACTCCAGACTCCAGACGACAGACAGAATTATATAATTATAACCGAAAGTAAAGATGTCAACAAGAAAATTATTGAAGTGATTATACGCTAATATATGTAATTATTTACATTACAATTTCCACTCATTAAAAGTAGAAAGTCTTAAGTTGTTAAAAATATTACTATCTTGCTTATAAAACTTACGGTAAGTTACCAAATAAAATTAATGTTTTGGTTTTTTATTTGGCGGTTATCACCAATGCAACTTTACAATATTACAATCATTAACATTTGTAAGAACAGAAAACAGAACAAACTATAGCTACCTATACATCGTGCTTTTAACTATGATGGTATGTTATTAAAACTTATGTGGCACATTACTTTTCACCATTTTCTGGGACTAGCCTATTTCCTTTCTGTCAGATTGAAAACTGAAGTTTAATATAAATTTATTTTCCTACAAAATGATAATTGCATTACCAGAACTTGTTTATTCAAACTCAATAAGGCAAACTCAATAAGTTTGGTCCTTTTTGGAGGTTAATATTTGTAAGGTATGCCTATCGACTTTAATTTTCTAGGCATAGTTTATGATGTCCATACACCACTGTTTTAATACAATTTTTGACTAAATTTCTTCATTTTTATCCAAAATAAACATTTTATAAATTTGTTCGGTAAGGTAAAACTTAGTCTCTGGATAATTGTGGCTTTTGGCATAAGTTCGTCGTAGGCCTACTTTTCGATTGAAAATGATCATTTTCATTGAACTAACCTCATGTAAATTTACCTCTAGAGTTTGGAAATCACATTTGTTTTTTCAGAAACAAGGGTAAAGTTATACAAATTTTAAATCTGAAATAGGCTTTGACTTGTTTAACTTACATTTAATTTACCCAGGCGAATCCAATATGGTTTCGATCTTACTCGGCTATACATTCATAAGTGGAACAAAATAAAGAACCAAATGAAATTGTTCGATAGGCTACGGTATATTAATTAGGTTGCTATTCTTAACACTGATTAATATTTATGTTATATAGCTTGGTGGAAACCTTATAATTTCATATATAAAGTTATCTTATTGGATTGAAGCGAAGCGAAAATCCTTATACCTCAGTCTAAAAATCTAATTCCTGATACGCTCTCCATTTCCACCGGTGGATGGATTGTCATGAAATTTTTAAGGTTAACGATTTGACGATTTAATGATTCTGATAAACTATACCGGAGATTGTCGAATTATTATTACATTTTAATAATTATTTTAACATTCTTCAGTAAGTTACCCTACCACTTTTGACCTTAGTGGCACACCGTACACAGGCTCTTTAGAACAGTCAAAATTCTTTAGTTGCTGTCATCTTGATGTTTGGCGTTACTTTTTTGAGGTTACGATTACAAACTAGAAGTTTATTTTTTGATAATTTGTTCTAACATCTTGATCGAAAATCATAAACTATAAACGTGACGTTCTTCATGCTCAATAATAATATTTTAATTTACATTGTAAGAATACCGGTAATCAAATGTAAACCTTCTGAGTTATGGATATGTTTCCATGGTAGTTTCATACATATCTGTCAATAAGACTGTGGTTTGTTTAGTTGGATTTAACACGATAAAAGTGACATCGGCGAGAATGAGAACATTATTCCATTACTGGTTAAATAATCTGTGGGAATAACTTTAGACTTGATGTTTTGGTATAGGCCTATAGCCTACAGTTTTATTCATAAGTAACATGTAGCCTATATAAGAAAGATGTGACTAAAAACAAACTTCTGATGCTGTCAATATACATGACATACTGTCTACAACTTTTTAATAATATATGAAGATTAAATGGTATTCTTTAAGACTAAGTTACCATACCTATTTAACTTTCATATAATGTAGATACGGTAGGCCAATGCTATTGTTTGTCAACCATCACATTCTAATTTTAGCCTTGCTGTAAGTATCCATATATAGGCCTTGGTTGTCTATTAGGGAGGATTTTATAAGAGGACTAGCTTAGCCTATATTTGGGATTTACAAAATCTCACATATGTCCACTCGCTTTTTGTGAGAAGTTTGCTGAGGTAAGCTGTAGACCTCCTTGGAATGGCCAAACACTAAAATGAATCCGACAGACCACACCACCTCATACACCTTACCTAACCCAAGGTATCTACTTAACGTGATAAGGACCCAGTGCCGTCCTTAGGGCGGCGCGACAGATGCAGCCGCACAAGAGCCTCGCGCCTACAAAGGCCTCGCACTTAGGGTTTTTTTTTCATGGAAGCTAGAGGCGTCATGGCCATGACTGGGATCAGAAATGTGGACTTTTGATGATTATCAATTGAGGAACTGAAGACAACGTACAAACAGTTAGTGGTATGTACATATTTTGCTAATATTGACAATATGTTTTAATTTAACGTCAAGTTCTGAAGTAGATGAATTAGCCGTGTATTTAGCCAATAGCGGGTGTATTTCTCAATGCAGCAAGCAAGTCTGTGTCAGGACTATATAGGGGCCATAATTTTATTTTGATATTAACGGAATGAGTTTCAGGTATTTTCCAGTTTATCCTAGCTATTTTTTTAGCGAATTTCCCCTATAGGGAAGAAGCTATTACCGTAGTCGGCATGGTAAGACCTAGGCCCGGGACCATGATAACTTTTCGTTTTGAGGTCCCCAGATCCCAAAAACACCATTCGTTCGAAACTGTATATATATATATATATATATATATATATATATATCTATATATATATATCTATATATATATATATATATATATATATATGTGTCCGTGAGCATGATAACTCTCGTAAAAATGATCCGATTTTGATGAAATTTAGTATAAACGTGTAAAGCAGCATTTATGACTTTAAGTTCGAAAACCAGCCATATCGCTCCATCCAAAGGGGTATTTTGGGGGGGTTTTGTACCCCAAAATTGGGTTTTTGGAATTTTTTACATATAATTTTTGAAAAAGTCAAATATTTGTTTTTACCATTGGATTCAGCTTAAAAAACACACAATTTGGTATTTTGATCATTCCTCTACGTCAAATGGTTACAGAGATATTGAAAGTGCTAAACACAGTACGTTGTCCAATGTTATTCTTATGGAGAATAAGAAAAATTGTATATTTCACTTATTTATCAACTTTTCCTGATGAAACTTGGTATATTGCTTCGTATCGTTGTGGTCTATTAATATTTGCACTAAAAACCATTTTTTGGCCGATAGCTCCTGTAGCAGCAAACCTGCGTACTCAGCCCCATGTTATTCTTATGGAGAATAAGCAACCTATTATCTCCCTTAATTATGAATATAAATTAATAAAACTTTGTATGTAGCTTTACCTACTTGAGTTATTTTGATGTTTGTATAAAACCTCATTTTTTGTGTTCCTTGCTTCAGCAAGCCTGCATACTCAGCCGCCATGTTATTCTTATGGAGAATGATAAAAATGTCATAAATCGTTTATTTATGAATGTATATTGATGAAACTTGGTTTGTGGATTTATGTGGTATTAAGATACATATATATGCATTGGAAATTCGCTGAGTACGCAGGTTTGCTGCTACGGGGGTATCTATCTTTTAGAACCTAGGAATTGATTTTTTGCCAAAGTCAGTGACAAGAGTGACCTTCGATGTTGAAATGGTATTTTTTTTTTTTTTTACCACCCATCTTGTACAGTGTGTTAGGTTAGGTTATCTTATGTTGTTTTTAAATAACAAATCCTATCGTATCCAACGAGGTATATATCTATAGAGGTCTCGTCTGGGGTAAAAAACTGTGCTTACATGCTGACCGCCATTTTGACGCTCTATACCCTCCGATCTTCATGGCAACAAATATGTTAACCAATCAAATACCCTCTTCACAACTTATGTTAGTCTTTATTATTCTTTGGCTAGATGTTTTCCAGTGAGGTTTCACTTTTTTAACAAAAGTGACAAAGCTCTATAATTATTTAAACCGCGTTAATCTTATCCTGACCACCACAGTGTGTTAACAGTTTTAACTGTTGCATAATCATAACCGGTTGAAATAGAAAGTATTGGACCAATAACTTATTCATAGCCTATATTATTTTTTCTGAAAGATTTTTACTGTAGCATTCACAAATAAGGTTCAGTGTTTATCAGAAACTTTTCATTCGGGTACACATTCATAAATGATGGAGCGATAATATAAAATACCCCCGTAGCAGCAAACCTGCATACTCAGCGAATTTCCGATGCATATATATGTATCTTAATACCACATAAATCCACATACCAAGTTTCATCAATATACATTCATAAATAAACGATTTATAAGAAATTTTAATTATTCTACATAAGAATAACATGACGGCTGAGTATGCAGGGTTGCTGAAGCAAGGAACACAAAAAACGGGGTTTTATACAAATATCAATATAAGTCGAGAAGGTAAAGCCACATACCAAATTTTATTAATTTATTTTCATAATTAAGGGAGATAACACGTTACTTATTCTCTATAAGAATAACATGGGGCTGAGTACGCAGGTTTGCTGCTACGGGAACTATCAGCCAAAAAGTGTTTTTAGTGCAAATATCAATAGACCACAGCGATATGAAGCAATATACCAAGTTTCATCAGGATAAGTTGATAAATAAGCGAGATATACAATTTTTCTTATTCTCCATTAGAATAACATTGGACAACGTACTGTGTTTAGCACTTTCAATATCTCTGTAACCATTTGACATAGAGAAATGTTCAAAACACCAAATCGTGCGTCTTTTTAAGCTGATTCTAAAAAAAAATAAAATTTGACGTTTTCCAAAATGATATGTAAAAAACGCAAAACCCCCATTTTTGGGGTACAAAACCCCCCCAAAATACCCCTTCGGATAGGTCAATCTGTCTGGTTTTCGAACTTTAAGTCATAAATGCTGCTTTACACGATTATACCAAATTTCATCAAAATCGGATAATTTTTACGAGAGTTATCATGCTCACGGACACATATATATATATTATGAACGAATGGTGTTTTTGGGGTCTGGGGACCTCAAAACGAAAAGTTATCATGGTCCCGGGCCTATATCTTACCATGCCGACTACGGTAATAGCTTCTTCCCTATAGGGGAAATTCGCTAAAACAAAATGAAATTGTTCGATACGGTATAGCTATTATTTAGGTTATTCGGTTATGTTCGGTCTCAAAGATGTGGAAGATATTGTCTGGAAATTTTTACAGGTAAGAAACGTTGATTCCAATAATACTTAAATATGTATTCTCGGGAGCAACCTTTTAACAGACCTATGGAAATCGTATGTTCTTTTTACATGCTGCTGTAATACCAGAAAGTTATTTCCTAGAAACCATTTAAATTTGTTTGTTTTTTAGTTTTATGTTTTGTAAATCAATTATTTTGTTTATGCAGGTAAGGTTTATTTCATTTTTATTTTAAGTTTATTTGAAAAAGAAACTAAAAAACAAATATTACGTAATAACTAACATACAGATGATAAAATATTTTACAGTCGATCTAATCAATATATCGATAAATTTATTCGGCTTTGTGTATTGTTCCGTTTATGAAAGTGTACCCTTCCGTTCTCATGGAATTTTTAAGTTCACACCACCCTGCATTAGTCAAGAGAATCCTCTCTCCAATCTGGTGTGTTTATCCGTGACGGGTAATTTTGGCTATTTAACAAACGTTAATAGGCTATACTTATTCTTAACGATCTAATGAAAGAAAATATTCGGATCCTTTCCTTTAATCCTTTCAGTGCTAAGCTTCTGAAAGGAGTAGTTGAATTTCTGATGTTTTGTTAATTTTTTAAATATCTTGAACGCCTGAACAGTTAAAATTAATAAAAACATGCTTCCGATGAACACACACACACAGTAAAGGATAGGTAAAAAGTTGTAAAACACCTGATCATATGTGCAAATCACAAAGAATCCACCCATCCCGTCAGCTTGGGCCTGAGCCGTCCACCGTTTGCTTAAGATCTGCCCTCCCCCTCAACTCTGCCACAGACAGGTGAACTCACCATGAGTTGCACATAAAAACCACCGGCTGTGACGGGATTCGAACCCTCGATCCAAGTGTTACCCCCGGCCGGGAAGGTAACGCCTTAGACCGCACAGCCACTGGTCAGGCTAGCAGCTGCAGTGGATCAGTTGGTATTATAGAGACTAGGCGCTGGACGAGGTAGTTCAATTCGTGTCTACCAGGTTTCACCACATGTCAGACTCAGACTGCAGACTGAGCGCCTAACGGTACAATCGCTTATGAAGCAGTAACAGTGTTTATTGATAATGGATTCAAAAGCTGATATATCGGTCCACAGCATTGAAAGGGTTAATACCATGACTTTTTGGGTTTTTAATTTTGTTAAATGCACTAGATACCACCGACGAAAAAAAATTAATGTACCCTATGTTTATTTTGTAGTACATAGGCCCTATTCAATATCTAAACATAAAACGTAACCAAACTTAATTAACATAAACTAAATTATTGGGGTTTTTTAAAGATTAAGTAAAAAATGCCCGACTGGAATACTCATAGGCCTATTTAGTTCTGATAGCACATTCAAACCTAACCTAATTAGGGGTAAAAATCAAATGGAAATAAATTCTGGTGTGTGGTTGGTGGCTTTGACATTTGTGCTTATTACGTGAAGTAACGTTGAGTTCGGTAAGGTATTTAACATAGGTCTAAGCACTCATACACAAAATTCAGGGTTGTGCACTCATACACACTTCCCACCAACCAACCATGCCTGTAAATTGTTTTGAAAACTCCAAAATAACTAAATCAACACAGGCTATATTACAAATCGTTTGGTGTACATACAAACCAAAGTAACGTTTTACAATTACTGTAAAACATAATTAAAATAAAGGAACACAATCTGATTTGACTCTGGGGCCATACCTGAGCTACCACGACATACCGTGAACGCTAAAAGTTACATCTCAAGAAGCAATTCATGCAACTTCTGAATTGGCAACATTGATGGTGGAGCTTTGATGTCTGAATACTTCTGGCCGCTGAGCGTGTGGAGCAGATATCGATAAGCGTTGTTAAGATAAGACCCTAGGAATTTCAGAGAAACAGGGAAAAAGAGAATGTACGTTA
The DNA here is from genome assembly GCA_963675035.1 of Allygus modestus. Lineage (NCBI taxonomy): Eukaryota > Metazoa > Arthropoda > Insecta > Hemiptera > Cicadellidae > Allygus > Allygus modestus. The sequence continues at coordinate 358,459,889 of OY776112.1, read as the reverse complement.
ACAGGTGCGCGGAATATTTTTGCTTTAGTTGTAAAAAATATTTTGAATGGTAGCAAATAAACAGAAAGCCAAAAAGCTTGTGCTGGTAAATTAACGGTAAAGATCCAAATATTCATTTGATAGTTGTTAGTACTGTAATACACTTGTAATCTAAATGAATTGAAAATACAGTATAAACTCTGTTTACTGACTTAACTGGATTGATTAGAGGTGTATAGTATCTAAAGGCCTATATGCTGATGACTGATGACATTTTTAACATGGATACCAATACACCATTCCTTGAGAGGAATAAGGAGTAGTGATGTGCAATATATGGTCACATTTCGTGATATGACTGAAGTGGTATCGCGTCACTGTTGAGACGTGTATCATTAGAAGGGTATTTCTTGTATTGTATCGTCGTTTTCATATTGTGTCATTTGAGTTTCAATGATTTCCTCTTATGAACAAATTAAAAGTCCCCAAATTTGGAGCAGCAACGTTAGACTAGCTATAGTTTCCATTTTTAAAACCCTGTTGCCACAAGGGCGAAAAAGTAAGCTTAATTTCCCAACACAATGTAAGTCTGCTCTGGGGAACGCATTTGGCACAATGAACTGTTGCCTACAGTACTGTAGCATGTTTTTTGGGTACAGTTCCGCAGACGTACCTACGATGTATTATCGAATGGAAATATATATTGATTATAAATATCGATATAATATCAAATGCAACTATCGATCGATTATAAATATTGATTGAAATTCGGTCACTACACAACAGATTAAACTTCTTTACAAACCAGGGTACACTTTTTGTACTGATTTTAAGAAGTGTTCAAATGGATCTTCATTAGAAAATAAGACTTCCCTACGATAAAGGTACTCGCATAAGTTATTTGCCAAATCGTCAGATTCTATACCACTTTTTAGAGACCTTTTCAAGCTCCTCCACAAATATATTTACAAAGAAAACGCAGATTAATTATTTTGAAGTACATTTATACTTAAACTACGAATATTATCACTTGTAGAGAACATTTTAGTTCACTTACCAAGGAAAGGAAATAACATAAACAAATAAAGCAAACAAATTATATTTCAAAACAGCTGATTTAATACGTTATTGGAAATAGCGATAACAACCATTAATTCGATCGCTAATAAATACCAAATTCCAAACGATATTTATAATCGATAGATATTTTCATTTGATAATACATCGTTGGTACGTTTGCGGAACTGTACCCCAGGAAATCAGTAAACTTCAAATTATACAATATGTCAAAGATGATACAGTATGAATGACACACGTCTTGCAATATGATAACTATATTAAAAGAATAAAACCAATCGCTTACGAACCGGTATATTAAATCCAATAACAGTATTCAGGATATTTCATTGAAGCATAACCTGTTTTATTAATAGTTGTGTATTTTGTTGGAAATATAAACTTGAAAACGACTTCGCACGCAGCACGCTGACGTGAGGGAAGTGAATTTCCTCATCCAAAACTTTTAAAACTCAAAGCCAGTGTAAAAACATTAATTTATTCCAATTTTATTGAAATCTGAAAACATTGATTTTTTGGCTGTGTTCTGATGCTCCTGGTTTCATTTACCTGCAATGCTAGGAATACAATTTTGTGCATTATAAGTTTAGGAGAAGGTCCAGTCAGGCTTGAAAGTAGGCGCGAGGTTGCTGGGGATGATACAAATACACCAACAAATAATAACATGCTTTTCTAATGTAAAAACCCCATAAGACTAAACATACTGTGTTTAGCCGATAAACATTTTCTTTAATAACTCGGTAAATATTTATGCTAGGATGACAAGAGAGGGCTTAAAACTTTCGCTTTACTAATTCCCATATTAATATAAGCATTAATTTTACGTCCGGAGCTTTTCTGACCCTTTTTGGGCCCAAAAACTTGAAATTTGAAAGAATAATCCCTTTAAAAGGGGGTTAGAGTTTTCCGATTGTTTTGCCCAACGAACTTGTCCAACTGATTATAGAAAGCAACATCCCTACCAAATTTGAAGTAAATTGGACAAAAAAATGCGACCGCTAGAGTGCATACACACACACACACACACACACACACACACACACACACACATATATATATATATATAATTTTGAACGACCCCCCAAAACGTGTTCAGGGGGGCACGTTAGGAACTTCTACGGCAGTCCCGGGCTTAAGTCTCACCGTGCGGGTCATGCTAATAGTTCACTTTTCCTTAGGAAATTCACTAATTAATAAGGATATAACTATGTTTAGTTAATGGGTATTCAAAATTTATTTGTATGCCATCTTCACACTTTGGCCGAGTCTAGGCGAGCAACGATGAACGTGAGTCAGTGGATGTGTAACTTAGTCTGGCTCCGCTCATGTTATTCCAATTGATTATTTACAATGTTTAATTTCAATGCGAGTCGCTCACCTAATACATTTGGCTAGAGTGTGAAGTGTATTACTACTGAACTTGATACTATTTATTATTAATTGTGTGTGCGAACATTAATTCTTTTTAGCAGAGTGCAACTAATATTTTTCTGAAGATACCTTCGTAAAAATTAATTTGACAAAATGTTACACGGAAGTGATTCGGAAGTGAATACGGTCATATTCATTTTTTTTTAACTTTTTATGATATGGACACGGTAGTGCATAAGACACTCCAGTTTGAATCACTTCGTTAGCAATAGAATCATTGAAGTCAGGTATGAGATCTTCCTTACTTTGTGAGCTCATCTGATTACAGTAGACACCCTCTTAACCATCCTCACTTTAACCTTCCATCGTATCAACCGCCTTTTTATTTCCAGGAAATAAGTTAACTCACATCTGCCGCCGCAGCTGTATTCCTGATACTGCACCGGAAAAAAAGATCAGATCAGAAATCGATCATATGTTTCCATAGTTAGCAAGTATTCCAAAGTTGCATCTTGGTACCTGTTTTTATACCCTTTTTTTAACTGACGTTTGACTTTTATAATTTTAGTGCTTAATATGACAAATTATCCAAACGTTATTCGTTTTAACCGACCTTTCAGTTATCCGACCCAGGGCTCAGTCCTATGGAGGGTGGTTAAGAGTGTGTCTTTTGTACTTTATTTTATTTGCATAGGCCTATTGGCAAGACTTGTTTGTAAATATATTTGTTATCAATTTAGTTGTACTACAACTTCCAATGAGACACCTTTTTTAGGTTATTTGAACGTGTCTTTCTATGGTGGTGCTACCGATACATTCAAAATAAGTGAGAATCGCCCATTTATGTTATAATTTGTATGGTTTTGAATTCTTTATTTTACACATTTAATGGTAAAAGTATCTTCAACATGATAGCTCAGTTATTCGTTCCGATGATTTATTAAGGGAAATATGGCTTAACTACAAAAACAATCAACTATTAATATGGCTTAACTACAATTTGAAATAATATATGTCCAATCTTTAATGTTCATATTATAAGGGCCATTGGTAAATTATGTCACGCTATATTCAGCCCTTTTTGACCCCCTCCCGCCCTTTATCACCCTGTCACCCTGGTCATTTCCTCCCCTCACCCATGTCATGTCACACTTATTAATTTTTAAGTATTGGATTGTGGCGTACGGTATTTTGTCACTGTAACTGACGATTTTGCATGCTTTAACAGTTTCTACTGTCACGCAGCCCGTAACCCCCCCCCCCCCCCCCCCGGTAATTGGGTGAGCGATAATTAGAATATGGGAATAATAAATGCCTGTTGGGTGGGACTCTAAAAAAAAAATCATTTGGAGTATGTCTGTCCATTCTGCTTTGAGTGCTTTAGCCATCATCCTACTGACCTTCGGCTTCATCAGTGCAGCAGTAGGTGCAAGATGGTAAACATAGCGTGAAGTACCAGTGGGGCAGGACCCCAAAGGATCTTTGGATTGAGGGAATGTGTATTTTGATTCTGGTGTATTATCTATTTTTCTAACAAATTTCAGCACCATCAGTTCGGTGGTCATTGGTGTATAATGTTTGACATGGGTATATTTATTTATTTATTTAATTTTTATTCCATGGCAATGTTTAACAATGTTTTGGAATTTACAAAACAAAATATTAAATTTATGGGGGATTCATTAAACCAGGTATCATATTCCAGTGGGGCAAAGTATTTATTATCAGGGGTAGGTTTATGTCTGACGTTAACCTCTCAGCTTTCTTTCTACTGAATTTTACCCCTCAGTCCAGTAGTAGCAGCAGTAGTAAGCTGGTTGGAATAGGTATTTTAAATTTCCAGAAGGCAGAGCCCTAAAACATTTGTAGAACATGATTAGACTTATGTTTGACTCTGATATATTAGGTACATTGCTACCGCTCAAGAGGATCCCTAATGACCATAGGATTTCCAAGCGAGTCCAGTGGGGCAAAGCACTAGGTTTTAAGTAAATGGCTATAAACCTTCCTAGGGTTACCTGGATCACTGTGCAATGTTTCACCGCAGTTCGATGTATGGTTAAGGAGCGCGTAAAGTAAAAAGAAACCAAAAGTAATTTAGAGAGAGATTATGTTTTCCGTCTTGATTTGTTTTGACACTAAAAAATTTATACTATTTACATTACAGCTTGCTACCTAAATAAATAGACAGATTTTTACAACGTTTTATATTAGTTACCTGTAAAAAAACATAACAAAATGTTCTTTCATGTGATTAGCATGGTAACATTGAAATCCAGTGGGGCGAAGTCCTTTAGTTCTAGGTTTTTTATTAGTGGCTTCCCAGGGTTAACCTGAATGACCATGCAATGTTTCATCGAAATCGGATGAGTGGTTTAGGAGGAGGTAACAGATAAACATTCAGACGCAAACAGAGACTTCAATTTATATTATGAATATATTGATTTAATTTAAATATAAACATATATTTCTACTTCACAATAAAATATTTTAAAATTGTTCACTCAGAACTACTGATTTAAAATATAAAACAATAACACAATATTTCTACTTTTTTAGTATGCCATTTTTATTAAAATGCACGCTAATGGGCAATACTATATACAGATAAGACCCTACTGTAATATCAAAATATGATGTAGCTTTCTAAATTATTGCTACAAAGTGTAACTTCCTCTAAAGTGTATTATAAGATTTGGAAATTATTGTTGATGTCCTTTATAGACAACTGCATGATTTTATTATATTTATTTGATACATCATGTAAATTTTTATTACATCTCATTTTGTTTATTTTATGCTTTACTATGATACGTTTATGAATAATTCAAATACCCCTGTCGCAGCAAACCTGCGTACTCAGAGAATTTCCAATGCATGCATAATGCATATGTTTCTCACTACCACATAAAGCCACTTACCAAGTTTCATAAAAATGCATAAGTATATAAGTGATCAATGGCATTTTATTCATTCTCCATAAGAATAACATTAGGGCTGGGACGCAGGTTTGCTGCAAAAACAAGAAGAAATATGTTTTTGGGCAGTTATCAATATTACTCAACCAGGTAAAGTTACATACTAAGTTTAATTAATTTATGTTCATAATCAAAGGAGATAGACTTATTCTCCATAAGAATAACATTAGGGCTGAGTATGCAGGTTTGCTGCTACAGGGATAACAAAAAATCTTTTTTTGGTGCAAATATCAATATACCAATACAACGTGAAGCCACATACCAAGTTTCATCGATATACATTCATAAATAATGGAGATAACAAATTTTATTTATTCTCCATAAGGATAAACATTGGACAACGTACTATGTTTAGCACTTTTAATATCTCTACAACGGTTGGACGTAGCATCACAATTTAAACACCAAAATGATTGTTTTGTGGAGCTGAGTTGATTGCTCAAAGCAAATGTGAAGTTTCCATTAAAATTAACTGAGGAAAAGCCAAAAACCTTTTCCCCATAAGATTTACATGGGAGATTTTATGAGCAGGTATTTTGGATTTTTCTGCAATCACTTAACCTAGGTTAATGATTCAAAATACTATATTATTTGTTTTTTTAAGCTCTATAACATGGTCCAACCCAAAATTAAGTTTTTTAAAAACTTTAGGGTGAAAAATGAAAAAAAAACACCTGATTTTTGGAAAATTTAAAGTCCCCAAAAACCCCTCTTCCCATAGTCTGTTTCTTCTGGTTTCCCAGTTTCAGGTTAACCCGGACACTTTTATTTATTTTTAGCGAATTTACCCTTTAGGGATTAGCGAATTTCTCCTATAGGGAAGAAGCTAATACCGTAGTCGTCATGGTAAGACCTACGCCCAGGACCATGATAACTTTTCATTTTGAGGTCCCCAGATGCCAAAAAACACCATTCTTTCAAAACTCTATATATACATATATATATATATATATATATATATATATATATACTGTATATATATATATATATATATATATATATATTTGTCCATGAGCACGATAACTCTCGTAAAAATAGTCTGATTTTGACGAAATTTGGGATAATTGTTTAAAGCATCATTTATGACTTTAATTTCAAAAACCAGACAGATCGACCTATCCGAAGGGGTTTTTTTTGGGGGGGGGGGTTTGTACCCTAAAAATAAGTTTTTTTAGTTTTTTACAAATAATCGTAGAAAAAGTCAAATTTTAGATTTTTCCATTGGAATCAGCTTAAAAATACGCACAATTTTGTGTTTTTATCATTGCTCTACGTCAAATGGTTACAGAGATATTGAAAGTACTACAGGCAGTACGTTGTCCGATTTTATTCTTACGCTAATATCAATATAACTCAACTAGGTGAAGTCATATACCAGATTTGATTAAATTATGTTCATAATTAAGGGAGACATGGCATTTAATTATTATCCATAAGAATAACATGGGGCTGAGTACGTAGGTTTGCTGCTACGGGTGCCTTTGGCAAAAAATAATTTTTTGAGCAAATATCAATATACCACAACCAGATGAAGCCATATACCAAGTTTCGTCAGTATACGTTCATAAATAAGCGAGATATAAAATTTTTTTTCCTCCATAAGAATAACATTAGACAACGTACTTTGTTTAGCACTTTCAATATCTCGGTAACCAATTGACGTAGAGAAATGATGAAAATACCAAATTGTGGGTTTTTTAAGCTGAATCCAATGATAAAAACTAAAATTTGATTTTTTCAAAAATTACCTAAAAAATTCAAAAACCCATTTTTGGGGTACAAAACCCCCCAAAAATACCCCTTCGGATAGAGCGATCTGGCTGGTTTTCGAACTTAGTCATAAATGTTGCTTTACACGTTTATACCAAATTTCATCAAAATCGGATAATTTTTACGAGAGTTATCGTGCTCACGGACACACACATATATATATATACATATATACATATATATATACCTCAAAATGAAAAGTTATCATGGTCCCGGGCCTAGGTCTTACCATGCCGACTACGGTAATAGCTTCTTCCCTATAGGGGAAATTCGCTAAAAAAGAGTTTGAGTTGCCATTCAAGTACTATTTTTATTTCCAAAATGAGAGTTTACATTCAAGTAGCTTTTTATTTCTATAATCAACATATGTATATGCCTTTCAAGTATGTTTACAGCTGCTTGGTGTAACTAACTGAACTTAGATAAAATCAATACGAACTTTGAAGGCCTGTGGGGCAGAGCTCTTAGGTCAGATTAAAAATTGTCTTTTATAAGAACCTTGTCCTGACATAAACGAACTCAACAAGAAATAATTATTCAATTTGGTCCACTAATTCTCAAGTAATCGCGTGACCAAGGCAAGTAATCGCGTGACCAAGGGAAATAGGGATCCATTTCAGTTAATTTCCCATATAGGGAAGAAGCTATTACCGTAGTCGGCATGGCCCATGACCATGATAACTTTTCATTTTGAGGTCCCCAGATGCCAAAAACACCATTCTTTCTAAAACTGTATATAGGCCTATATATATATATATATATATATATATATATATATGTGTGTCCTTGAGCACGATAACTGTCGTAAAATTCATCCAATTTTGACAAAATTTGGTATAAACGTGTAAAGTAGCATTTATTAATTTAAGTTCGAAAACCAGACGGATCGACCTATCCGAAGAGGTATTTTGGGGGGGGGTTTGTATCCCAAAAGTGGGTTTTTTGAGCTTTTTACATATAATTGTTGAAAAAGTCAAATTTTAGTTTTTTTTCCATTGGAATCAGCTTAGAAAGACGCACAATTTAGTGTTTTGATCATTGCTCTACGCCAAATGGTTACAGAGATATCGAAAGTGCTAAACCCAGTATGTTGTCCAATGTTATTCTTACGGAGAATAAGATAAATTGTATATCTCGCTTATTTATATACTTTTGCTGATGAAACTTGGTATATTACTTCATATCGTTGTGGTCTATTGATATTTGCACTAAAAAACATTTTTTCGGCCGATAGTTCCTGTAACAGCAAACCTGTGTACTCAGTCCCATGTCATTCTTATGGAGAATAAGTAACATGTTATCTCCCTTAATTATGAACATAAATTATTCACATTTGGTATGTGGCTTTACCTACTTGAGTTATATTGATATTTGTGTAAAACCCCATTTTTGGAGTTCCTTGCTTCAGCAAACCTGCACTCTCAGCCGCCATGTTATTCTTATGGAGAATAATTAAAATGTCATAAATCGTTTATTTATGAATGTATCTTGATGAAACTTGATATGTGGCTTTATGTGGCATTAAGATACATATTTATGCATTGGAAATTTGCTGAGTACGCAGGTTTGCTGCTACGGGGGTATTTATATATTAAGATGTATACAAAATCTTGGACCTTGACACAATGACTCGTGGATTCTAAGAAGTGGGTCAAAGAGTTTTAATTTCTTCCTAGATTATATTTAACATAAGATACTACTTTTCTTTTCTTTTTAAAATGAGGCAATTTATTCTTCTTAAAAACAAATTGAATGATTTAAGCCTTATTGTTTTTTAAGTTCTGCATTTATAGGTTGCCTATGTATTTGAACAACCGTATAAAGCTACAATAACAATGGGAGGCCTGGGGGGCACAGCCCCCCTCCCCCCAGTAAGGTTAATGTGTTACATTAAAACCTCTGGATTAGAGTTTAAAATATTTAGGCATTCAAAACCAATTGACTGATTTTAAAACGTATTGTTCATCAAGTTCTGTATTTATACTTATAGATTTTTACAGCAATATTAAGCTACAATAAAATAAATATCCTGATGGGTCCTCCAGTGGAACCAAAGTGTAAATAACTACTTTTAAACCACGTGCTTTCACTGATTGGGGACCTTTATTGCCGCCAACATATTACATTTTATATAAAAATCTTCAGCTAATATTATTATGAGGGCCTAGATGATACAGCCCTCAGTGAGACTGAGGGGTGAGTAACTACTTCATATGCACTTTGTCTGACTGATTGACAGGTTTCAGGCCTCATTGTTTGTCATGTTCTGGATTTGTATGTCATTGTCAAACTGCAGTTATAATGGAGGGCCCATGAGGTATATTGTCAATTGAAACATTTTTTTTTTATTTTACGCGATCACTCAATCCTTATACGCGATATAAGAGCGTACTCCTAGTATATGTATATAATTTGTAGATGTTATACATTGTCCTAGGTTGTAATAATAATAATTATTAATAATTAATGATATTAATAGTAATATAATTTGCAGGTTTGTTGCCTGGAGGTAGAAAAATTAATTATGTATGCATCTGATTTATAATTTAAAAATATATATTTGTAATGCTTGGTATATCGAATGTGCCTACGTCATTCAAGCTATCATAATTACATGTTTGGCGATTTCCATTGAGTTCCCATAGAAGTTAATCTAGAAAAAAACTAACAATTGTGTTTTATTAGGTTAAAAGTCAAGATTTTGCAAAATACCATACTTTCTTTAAAATACAAGTCTTAGGTGGGGTAAAACTATACTATTAGGAGAGTGAGGCAGGAGAATATCAAGAGTCCGCAGATAAGCAGCGGGCCAGGTCAACCTGAGGCAGGAGAACATCAGGAGTCTGAAGATTAGCAGCGGGCCAGGTCAACCTGAGGCAGGAGAACATCAGGAGTCCACAGATAAGCAGCACGCCAGGTCAACCTAAGGCAGGAGAACATCAGGAGTCCGCAGATAAGCAGCGCGCCAGGTCAACCTGAGCCAGGAGAACACCAGGAGTCCGTAGATAAGCAGCGTGCCAGGTCAACCTGAGCCAGGAGAACATAATGAGTCTGTAGATAAGCAGCGTGCCAGGTCAACCTGAGGCAGGAGAACACCAGGAGTCCTTAGATAAGCAGCGCGCCAGGTCAACCTGAGCCAGGAGAACATCAGGAGTCCGTAGATAAGCAGCGTGTCAGGTCAACCTGAGGCAGGAGAACACTAGGAGTCCGCAGATAAGCAGCGTGCCAGGTCAACCTGAGCCAGGAGAACACCAGGAGTCCGTAGATAAGCAGCGTGCCAGGTCAACCTGAGCCAGGAGAACATAATGAGTCTGTAGATAAGCAGCGTGCCAGGTCAACCTGAGGCAGGAGAACACCAGGAGTCCTTAGATAAGCAGCGCGCCAGGTCAACCTGAGCCAGGAGAACATCAGGAGTCCGTAGATAAGCAGCGTGTCAGGTCAACCTGAGGCAGGAGAACACTAGGAGTCCGCAGATAAGCAGCGCGCCAGGTCAACCTGAGCAACGGCACCCGTGAGCGTGAGCGTCAAGTGCTACTTCACAGTCTTGTGTTGGCAGTCGGAAAAAACGTTGCCTTCCTGTCAACTCTGTACTCTGGCTCTGAATGGGTTGCATGTGATACTTGATTATAGTTGTTTTAGGAAGTTAATATCAAAAGTAAACTAGATTTAAATGGGGGTTTACTTATACTTGTAAGATTTCCCAATGTGAGGGTTATCTGGTAGGAAGTAAATTACAGAATATTTATTGTAACTGAACGAGGCAGAGTATCCCCCTGCCAATTTGTAACTAGATAATAGTGAGATAATCAAGTTGGAATTGTTATTGCCCACTTGTGGACTGTGTGAGTTTTATTATTTTGACACCTAACCCCAGTACTGGAAATAAACATATCATAATGGAAATAAACAATCGTTAATTGTTTTATCAACTTAGTTTATTATGTAAATATCGAATTTAGGTCATTCGTTTTGTTTTACAGTTGTATTGTTGAGTCTTAAATAAAAACTAGTTTAAAATCAATGTAATAAATATTAAAATGTGTGCACATGTATTTGCACATTTTACTTATAAAACACGAATGTTGACTTCATTGAAAGTAGATAAGTAGATATCATAGGTAGCACATTTTCAAATTACTTTTATATAATACTTAAAGTAAAAAATAATATGCACCACATTTGCTTCTCAGCTATTTTTGTATTGTTTATTTTTCACTTATATAATTTTGTAAAACACTGTTGATATCTATAATGTGAACAGTTGATATAAAACATCAAAAGCTATAAAATTAAAATCAGTAGAGTATCAATTATTTTAATTCAATTTCATAATACCATTGAGCTTAGTTCTGCTAGGGCTTTGGTCGAGCTAAATATAGGGAATCCAATTCCGGACGATATTTTCAATCCCGGGATTGTGGGATTGGAAATACAATCCCGGGATAGGCCGTAATTTACAAAAAGCCTGGAAAAATATGCGATTAAGTGTACTTTTGTATATGTTTACGATAATTATGGTAAATTAATACTATTTTGTTTATTAAAAATGCAAAACAATAATTTAAATATATCAAATGATCAACGTTGAAAGATAAAAATATGTATTACACTATTAGTACTATTAACTTTGGTCTCACATTGGGTAGGGATTTAGGTATGCAATAAACTAATAAACCAACTCAAGATTGAATTTTTAACACTATGATATGTATTTAAATTGACAGAAAAACTCTTTCAAAAAGTATCCATCAACAAATATTTCCACCTAAAAAGTAGAAGTAGAAGTACATTTTTTAAATGTAGCTGCAGCTGCAGATGAATGAATTTATTAACCTATTACTAAGACAAGCTATGAATAAATCCCACTTGATAAAACAAAACTATCCATTCAATAAACACAGTACTTTCATAATAAAATCATTTAACAATTAGTAAACGATCTAAAATTAATCACGTAAATAATACTTTAAACAAATGTCAATGATGCTATTTTAATGAATTTACTTATTGTTGTATTGGGATCAAAACAAACTAAATTTGTTCTTAGTAAAAATAAAAAAGATGAATTATCATAAGAAAGGCATAAATATCTGACAAACGTCACTTACCCTATTCAGGTAAAATCTGATGGCTTCAAGTGACTGTAAGAAATTGGATTAAGACATAAAACTATAGTTAATATACAAGAAAGAAAAAATTATCAAATTAAGAAGATTTGATTTATAACTTTATTAAAATGGTTTTATAGTGATTTATTGCGGTTACATCAGTTAGAAATACATTACATCAGTTAGCTCACCTGTATTGCTAACTTGAAATAATTTAGAAATCCCGAAAATCCCGGTATTCGCTGTTTGAATCCAGGGATGGAAGAAACCGTAAAATTGGGCAGGATACCGGGATACCGGGGTTGGATTCCCAAGCTAAATAGTACTGTAGTTTATAGAGGAATAAAATAAGTTTTTCTTTACGAGGTGGGAGTGTTGATATTAATATTTAATTTCATAAAATATATATTCATATTTAAAAATGTAATCTAAAATTCATAGATGCATTTTTTATAGCCACTTTTTAAATACAGAAAGAGATTAACATTTCCTCTAAAACATGTCTGGTTCGAAATTAGAAATTATTTAAATTAAAAGACCTTTAGTTATCATTTATAATTCATGTATTATTCTGAAGAGATATTCAGGCAGCCAAAAGCACTAACTGCATCAACTCGTTTAATTTTGAAGTAATTAACCAGTTAGGACCTCAGACCAAACTAACTTCCAAGCACCTCACAATTGTAATACTAGGTTAAGAGACAATAGAACCTAAGTACACCACAATGTCAATGTTAACGAACGAAGACCCAAGCTACCAGTAAAGTTCTGTGCATCCAGTTGGGGACGGGATATTATTAAAATCTTTCTCAATCCTTGAAGATCTTTCCAAACTATCAAGATATGTTTCAAACAACTGAAGGATTTACTAATAGATCAATGAATTTATTCCTTAGATGAATTCCGGAAACAAAATGGACGAGAAACTCAGTTTCAATCCAAACTAGTTTTAAAGCTCTCTGACCCTCATGACTCCACTAATTTTGACCAATTCAATGACAACATCTGCGGTCTACAGGATTGCGCTGGATGAGTGAGTAATGAGTAATTATGAGTGGTGAGTGAATGATTAAATTGTATATATTTATATATGTATAGTTGTATGGTTAGGCATTGTTTGTATATAATTTCTAATGACGTATTAAATGTATATATTAATGAAGGATGTTAGTGTTTTTTTTTAATTTCTTTTAAACACAAAATCTTTCAAATTAAATTTGATAAACCTTGACGTGTGTGAATGTAAACATGTTTTGTTGGAGCCTGCTCATGAGGATATAGAATCCGTGAAACCAGGAACAGGAAGGATTATTGGCGGAATACAATATAACACAAACAATATTTTTTTCTCTAAATTAATTAGAATTATTTTGTTATATAAAAAAACACGACATGTTTTAATATAAGTCTGAGGGAAATTACAAACATTGTGAGTGATTCGTTTTTGCTTATAACTGAAAATAATACGGTAACCTTAAAAAATGACACTACAGTTATTTGTGATGATGGGGTTATGCCGTCCCCTATCAAAATGTAAAATCTGCTTCAGTTGACACTAAAAACAATCTAATGATCTAACTGGCCAATCAGGTGTGTGCGGGTGGTGTGTGCGGGTGGCGTGTGCGGGCGGCGTGTGCGGGTCGCGTGAGCAGGTGGCGTGTGCGGGTGGCATGTGCGAGTGGCGTGAGCGGGTGGCGTGTGCGGGTGGCGTGAGCGGGTGGCGTGTGCGGGTGGCGTGTGCAGGTGGCGTGTGCGGGTGGCGTGTGCGGGTGGCGTGAGCGGGTGGCGTGTGCGGGTGGCGTGAGCGGGTGGCGTGTGCGGGTGGCGTGTGCGGGTCGCGTGAGCGGGTGGCGTGTGTGGGTGGCGTGTGCGGGTGGCGTGAGCGGGTGGCGTGTGCGGGTGGCGTGAGCGGGTGGCGTGTGCGGCTCGCGTGAGCGGGTGGCGTGTGCGGGTGGCGTGAGTGGGTGGCGTGTGCCGTTCGCGTGAGCGGGTGGCGTGTGCCGTTCGCGTGAGCGGGTGGCGTGTGCGGGTGGCGGGTTCGGGTGGAGCAAGAGCTCTCAAGGGCTGCGTAATTTACACACAGTAATTACCTACTGATGTACACGGCCATTAAAGGCGTGTAATGCTGTTTCCGGCGATTCTAATTACAATGTACTTTGAACTCTTTGTAAAACCACTCTGTGTTTCGTTATGGTGAGCTCCATCTGGTGTTCATGTTTACCTATAAAAATAATTATGTGAACAAAGTAAAAATGTCATGCAGTAAAATGTCGGTCACTATCAATAATAACATGGTATATACTCACAATGAGTTATTGTTGTGTGTTCAGTTTTTAGCAAGAAGGATCAAAGCGGTTTACAAAACAAGCCAGTGACTCGGATTGAATTTCTAAACATCAAAAATCATTTTAAGGGACTAATTTACTATAATATTATGCCTAATGTGCATGACTAGTCTACTTAGTTTACAAGCTATTTAAGAAAAATAATTGCATATATAATTAGATTTTTTAATAGTTAACGCACGGAAAATCCAAAAGTAAACGTTTCCATTTTGAACAATTATTGATTTCTGAAAAGAAATAAATATTTTATGATGATGGTTTTGAAAATTGGCTTAAATGGCTTTACTAGGCAAATATGAAATAAATATTGACAATATTATATATTAATATTGTTAAACCTAAAATTTCTAACGTTATTTAACGTTTAACAAAATTTCATTTAATTTATTATACTATAAGCCCTCAGCACTTAAACTTAACACAGATAATAAATTTGTGTTCATACCTTGGTACAACGTCTCCAGTTCCGATTATAGTTGGAGACTAATCTAGGTAGACGTAATACCAAGGTTTCGAACTAACTTGCTGCCTAATGAAACAGTCTGAAGCTAGTATAAATATTTTAATAACGTTAAGTTCTCAAATAAGATGTTTTGATTGAATTGTTGTAGAATTATTTACTCTATTTTAATGGTTAGCAAATAAACTATAATTAAATTAAAACATTATTAAATATATATTGAACGTGTTTAAATCAGCCATTTGATGACCACCATAAATATTGTTTAAAATTGTACTTCAAAGATTTAATGACAATAGCAGGGAAAATATGCACAGGAACTCAGTTTAGAAATTGTAACGTTGTTTTGGTTTGCGTCGAATTATTACTATATCTATACTATGGAAAAAAACAGCAAATTGACTTATGTATTTTATGTTTTAAAGAGGGAAAGAACCTATAAAACTTTTCAATTGTGACGAATAACTTTAACAAAACTCCGGACGGGCTTCAAAACATTGTCTCATCCTTTAAAATAAGGCTGAAACATTCTTTCATCTTTTAGTTGGAACGAATTATTTTGCAGACGGTGGTGGGTCACATCATATAAATATTATACTATATTAAACTTGATGTGTATTTTAAGCATTTGTGACAACCATGGCATTTTAAAGAATTAACCATCTATTGTATACTTTACCAATAGGTATTTAAGCACGTAATTATTTATTCAATAATGATAAATTAGGTAGAATGTTATTCTATGTTAACCAAGAGTCGATGAAGATAATTACTATCTAAATAACGGTACTTAAGTAATCAACGTGGCCGTTCAAATTTTGCAAACTTTTCCCGCTGGCGATGGATCGTAATTGTCAATTGAATAACTGAGTTATCTACTAGTATTTATCTTGCATAACATTTACAAATGTGTTGAATTTCACAATCAAATTGATTTTGTATTCGCATAAGAATCAATTACGCTCTCAGGCTATGTTAAAATAAGAAAAAAATACTGTTAATTCAAATTTACTGTCAAAATTGAGGATTCTTTTGATTGTTTTAATTAATGCAAATTACTCAACAGTTATTGTAGGGTATACTATTTTCTTTTTTAACAATAAAACAGCTTAACTAACATAACTCAGTTTTTAGAAAATGTTAAATTTTAGACTATCAAGTTACATAGCTTTACTGTGAGTGTAGGAATACAATATCCTTGCCTAAGGGGTTATGGATACAATTTCATTACAGCCGTGTTTTACAAATACCCGGTTGAGCGAGGATGGTTGAAACATCATGAAAGTTTTGTTGTTTATTTAGTAGTTTTTACTGTTAAAACGTGTAAAACTGCAAAGGCTAAGAAAAATATGAGGGATAAATATTCAATTTAATGATTATTAAAACAATTGAACGACTTAATATCAGGTTTTACCCGTGGTATGTAAAATATCCATAACCCCCCCCAGACCTGTGATGGTTGAAATCAAACGTTAGAACAATAAGTGTTTTACTAATCGCAAATAACTCGAGTTTAATTGTATTTAAGACTAAGCTTATAAACTAACTTATTCCACATAATATGTCTATGGTACGTCCCTGCCTCAAATACCAATTAATGACAGTAAATTTCTTAACAAGGTTGGTTTCTCTAGGTTCACTCAGCATTGTAGGAACTCCTCGGGAGGAATTTACAAGAATATCTCAAACAATTCCCAACAGGAAAAAAGCCTGACAATAGAAAAAGCTCAGCTGACTATTTCCTCCGCGCATCTAACAATAGAATAAAATAAAGTTCCTGGTGGCCATCTGGTTTAAATTACAGCCTTGAAATAACTGTCTGTCTGTCTGACTGTTACTATTTACAACCTACCAAGACGTCCTGATTGGAAATAAGTTAACGGATAATCTTTGTTGGTGAGTAATTATTCACCCAACAATGAAACTAGTCAATAGTGGTTCAAGATCACCTGCACTGAAAGTCCACCTGTTTACACCCTACCCGAAATGATAACCCTATATTATTACAGTGTTGTTTCACTAATGAAATTATTCATAATGAAAGATTTAATAGTTAGTAATAGTACTAATTATTATTAATTTTACTATTAATATACAAAATAAATAATATTAATAATAACGCTATCGTCGCGACGCGTCGGTCACATATTGACCCAGGCATGTCACATTTTAAAATATAACTCTCTGGCTAATTGAGATTTTGTAATTTGTCGAACACTTAGTTTACACATGCCACTGATATACAAACACTTAAACATGATGATGATGATGATGATGATAACACGACGATGATGATGATAACACGATGATGATGATGATGATAACACGATGATGATGATGATGATGATGACAATGATGATGGATGGTCTAAAATGAGCATGACAATGGTTTGCCATTTCGCTAACCTCACCATGAAATTTAAGACTATCGTAAGTCATTTGTTTAGATTATGAATTTCTAAACTATACAGAGGTTATAGCACCCAATCGTATTAAGTATAATTTTATAAAGAACCATACTCATTATGGTAAATTTGTTTTACAGTTTGTTTATCCTTTGATTGTATATTTATTGCCATAGAAATATAAAATTCGTATGGGCTTTACAAAATGATGTGCTGGATAGATAAGTGGTTACATAAAAACCATCATAGCGCTACTACACCAATGTGCATTTACTTATCATCAGGATACGTATTATGTATGTATCAGCTTCATAAGGAAGTAAGCGATTAAATTATTTGGAATGACCAATTATGAGGTTTAATATTATGAGCAAAGCCTATCATTAGAAAAAATATATAGTGCAATTTAGTTAGGGAAATTGTATGACATTCTGCATGCACATTTTGAAAAAAATGTATTTTCTATTTTAAAAAGCCTAAACATATACACTATACATTATTTGGCTCAAAAAGATTCGGTTTTAAACAAACAACAGTTTTATTTTGCTAAAACATGATGTTTATTCCTACATAGCTCCACGAGTAGTTGTTCAACCGTCTGCATTTAAATGCTGTTCGATCCCGTTAGAGTTAAAGCAAAGGTAGCCCAAGTAGGATATTTGGACCCTTCTGTAGACTCTTTAAGGATGTATATAATCCAAAAATAAATAATTTGTATTGATCCCTTTCGGTTGATTGTTACTAACATCATTATTGAAAATCACATAGCTAATTAAACACAAAGTACGGCATTTACACTTTTTACTGTACAGTAATGATTTAGTAGCTGGTGAAGAGTTTTAATTGGCCGTTGAATCATTTAGGAACACGCTAAGAGGTCTTTATTTGTTACTTTAAAAGGGAGAAGCTTTTATCTGTCGAAATTGGTTCGAGAGTCTGTTATTTGTTGTGTCGAGCTCGCCGTCATCGGTTTACTGTCACGCATCGGGAGAGTTTAATTTCGTTATTCTGTTTTCCTCTAATAGTGAATTTATGGGGTGGATGTTTAAATTAACTTAGAAACCAAATGTATGTTTATTAGTTTCGATTTAATGTTGTAAAAGTTAGGTTATGAGTTACTGTAAAATGTCTATTGATATCCTTATTATTTTTAGTATATTTGGGAAGGAATAAACTGATAAACTTCAAATTATTTGAATTTAATAAATAATAAAATAACCATATGGTCAAAATGTTTAATGACTAGATTTATTATCATTGCTAATAACGTTCTTTGTTATTTATCGTTAAATTATGTTTAACAAACATTGTTAAGCAAGCGAAAAATAATTGAATACAATACCATTTATAATTTCTTATGTAATTACATAGAATATGTTATTCAATGATAAGATATTCCATAGAAACAAATATAAATTTTTATCATTAGTAAATGAACTGCATAGTGTATTTATTTTAACAAGTTCATTAAAAAATAAAAAAAATATCTTATATGATATTAAAAACAAGTGAAACATTACGTTTCCCCTAACAGTAAAGGCCAGCATTGCTTTTGTGTTGAATGATTGAATGATACGAATTTTTAGAAAAGTATAAAGCAAACCTATTTTTATTTTTACCTAGCAATTTTAGGGGATAACATAGTTAAATAGTACATATATTTTGTAGACATTTTGCTGGTTGTATTTCATAATAATACTTTTTTAATATCAAGGACCAACTAATAAAACCATCAATAAGAATTTTGTTTATATTCTTTACTAAATTATCTATTTTGTGGGATTTCGACCGATTAATTTTACTTGTTTTTAGAGATAAGTTTGTTCACTATGGGATTTTCCAGTACAGTGAACATGAACGAAGTACTTAGTTTGATTGCTACCTACTATTGACTTGGAAATGTGTTTACTAAGAAGCGTACAGTTAAGTAGAAAACTGAGTACAACTAAGTATTTAGTACGTTTATTTGGTGTTTGGTGGGCTTTAGTTGACGAGAAGACTTTTGTTAAAATTCATAACCACATTTCTGAACTTCAATTTGTTGACTTCAAGCTACAAAAATACGTACTAGTAATTTACAAACTTCTATCACTGATAAAACACAATAATTAAAGCTAAAGTAAATTATATTTGGATCAAAGTATGGACAGAGAAAGATCCTCTAGGATGGGCAATTTCATCGAAGCTATTTTTCAATTAATAAGAAAGTGTAGTAATTGTTTAAACATTTTACAGTGGTGGGTATATTGAAAGCATCGCTTCTTAATTAACTAACATTAATTTAACTATTCTGAGTATCGATTTAAATTATATGTTAATATTACCAAATATGTTTACAATTAAATTACTGGCTATGATTGAAAAAGACAGATGTTTGAATAATAAATTCGGGGGTCTGTATTTAATCCCTCTTAGGACTTCAATAGACACTTTAGCTTTCCACATCTATTCCTCTTATGGAATTGCCTTTGTTACAATGCGGTCTTGAGCCTGGGTGGTTGTGAGGTCAATCACAGACAGTTAGTCAATGTGTTGTGAGCCTGGGTGGTTGTGAGGTCAATCACAGACAGTTAGTCAATGTGTTGTGAGCCTGGGTGGTTGTGAGGTCAATCACAGACAGTTAGTCAATGTGTTGTGAGCCTGGGTGGTTGTGAGGTCAATCACAGACAGTTAGTCAATGTGTTGTGAGCCTAGGTGGTTGTGAGGTCAATCACAGACAGTTAGTCAATGTGTTGTGAGCCTAGGTGGTTGTGAGGTCAATCACAGACAGTTAGTCAATGTGTTGTGAGCCTGGGTGGTTGTGAGGTCAATCACAGACAGTTTAGCCAATGTGTTGTGAGCCTAGGTGGTTGTGAGGTCAATCACAGACACTTAGTCAATGTGTTGTGAGCCTAGGTGGTTGTGAGGTCAATCACAGACAGTTAGTCAATGTCTTGTGAGCCTGGGTGGTTGTGAGGTCAATCACAGACAGTTAGTCAATGTGTTGTGAGCCTGGGTGGTTGTGAGGTCAATCACAGACAGTTAGTCAATGTGTTGTGAGCCTGGGTGGTTGTGAGGTCAATCACAGACAGTTAGTCAATATGTTGTGAGCCTGGGTGGTTGTGAGGTCAATCACAGACAGTTAGTCAATCCAGTATGTGTTGTTATCTAACTGTGTGATCCCAGCTTTCTTTTATTGATACAACTTACTGCTTGTTGTAGGGAGAAAATTAAATTAAATACTAAATATAAATACAATAAATGGCTTATGAAAGAAAACTAAAAAGTTCACAGCATCTGTTTACATTAACAAATATAAATAATACTACTACATATATTAGTTACCTCTCAGTTTTGAGTTTTTATATATTATTTTGAACTCATCGTAGTCTGTGCAAATTACGTTACTGTGTATTTTGTTTACATTTGTGCTCTCATCATGAATTCACATTACTGATTCAGAATCGTCGACTGCTCATGAATGAAACATCGCCATGATACAGCCAATCAGCGAGTTTAAAACTTAACTTTTCACTGAGTAAAATATGTTATTGATAGAACAAAGTCGTCGTGCAATAACTATATAGCTGGTTTTGAGAAATTAATTTCGTTGTTAAGTATTAAATACACAATCACTTTATGTATTATTAAAAATTTAACTAGGTAATACGGGTTAAATTTTTAAATATTTATGTTAACTAAATCGAATATGCAAATGTATCCATAAAATATGCAAATGTTTCATCTTGTTTACCTCTTCTTATTAATTTAAAATGTATACATTTTTACCCGTCTCATTTTCTTGTAAAAATACAATTAGTCTAATCCAAATATAATAATTTTTTAACCTGAAATCATAACCCAACAAATATTTATGTAATGTTGCAAATTTGTAGAAAAAATGATAAATGAGGGCAGGTTGAACGATTGCATTCCGGACTAGAGAAACACAAGAGTAACAAAATGTAGATCTTATACACGTTTAATTAAATATACTATCTAGAATAACGACCACCTCCACCCCTCAAAGAAAATTCCCTCTGGCCTTTACTAGTATTCAAAATTAATAGCTGTTTTTTGGGGCAAGGGAAATATATGGAACCCCAACAACGGTGAGAGCTTGATTCGCCCAAGGTGACACCAGCTGTGGGTGAGACATGTCCTTGTCTGTTCCGGGAGTAGTAAGTAGGCTTAAGTGACTTGTGGGATAGAGTGCACATTTTACATCAGTATATTTAAAATTTGTTTAGATAATCTACAGAATAGTACTGCACTTTTAAAAAGTAATTTGATAATTATTTCCTACTTCAAATGCGTATTGAATGATAAACGTATGATTATTTTATTTGAATGCACTAACATCGATGGAGGAAACAGTTATTTTTGCGGGATAAACTTATCAAGTATAAGTTAATATATTTTTCATATCAATTCAGTTTAGAATCTCAACTTATTCTTCTTGTATTTTACTCTTAAAATTGAGTATAAAAATTAAGTAAGTTTTTAAAATTATTTGTTTTGAATCGTTGACGTATGGTTTTAAATATCATGGCTTGGATTGTAAATACCCATTATGTAAATACCAGACATTGGTGTGCTTCAACGTCAACCAAATTTGGTAACTTTCTGTGCATCCCCCAAATTTGACGTCATTTGTTTTGATTTTGAACGTGTGTTTTATAAGCTTTCCGTTCTGATGTAAACATTAAAAAGTAAACAAATACGACGGCAACAACATTAAAATTACAGACGGGGGTTTTTTGGACGACTACTGGCTGATTTTACCCCAAGAAGACGCCACTAAACCTGCGCAAGAGCACACCTTTGTCTGGTATTTACATCATGTAAAACACCTACACTGAAAGCTTGAAAAATTAATATGTATTTATTTAGTAGCGTACAAAGAGAGTGGAGGGCAAGGTCCCTCCCAAACTCTACATACCCATTGCAAAGTTTAGAGAGAACAACAAAATAATTCTTAAACATCATTTCTCTAAATCAATAAAAGTCTCTAGATCCAACCCTGCCCTTGATACGGTTAGTCATATTTTCTCTGCGTCTGTTTACACATACGAGTGCAGACCCGTTTATGTTTAGTAAAAATACCAGTTGTATGCCGTAGAAATACGAGATTACTGTTTATTATATTCAACTTTTTAAATATATGTATCGTGTAACAACTGTTTACGTTTTAAATATGAACAAGCAAAGTCCAAATAACAAAGCTTGGGCCTAACTATTTGGTATGAATATACAATTTTCGTAATTTTGTTTCAACGCCTCGTGGTGGTTAAATGTTATGAATACATTCAACTTTCCTGGCCGTTAATGACATGAAGTGGCGTTTTAATACCATTTATCATCATGAAATGTTCTATTAAACAAACGTATAATATAATCCCGCTTGTAATTGGAAATAACACGTTTGAACATCATTTACCAAGCAAGTGAAACATTTATTGTACCCTCCCATTTAGTGTATTACATTGTATTATAATTTTGTGGTACCATAAAATCCAGTTATACATACTTTGTGAATTTTTGACTAAAGGAAGGCCATAAGATGATCAATGATGCAAAAGACGGTTATAAGGTAATTTAATAAGGACACTACTTAAGTAAGGTAAGACAATAATTTGTTACTAAAAAGGTAAAGAAAGATTCTTTTTGGTTCCCATAACTTTGAATGTGTGTTAAATTTTGGGAGGATTCATTTTATGTATTTGACTTTATGAAGTATCATTAGATTGCAAACAAAGTTTGTGAGTAACTTGGCAAGGTAAGATCTTTGGCATTTTCTATAAACTGTTACAAGATAAGCGAGTAACTAATATTTAGGTGCATAAAGTAGCAGTATTTTTTCTCTCTGAATATCCTAGACTATTTGTTTACTTAATAGAATATTATATTCATATAATACTTTCTATACTATGCATTCAAAGTACAGTAACATAAATACCTTCATATTGCTACTAAAAATTAATAAAGCTGGATTTATTTGACTAAAATTATTTTGTATATCTGTGGTAAACTCTAAATATATATTTTTTAATAACAGGAATAACAAAAAATAGTAAAATATCGTTATTATCCTGGAACACCAAGGTCTTTTATGTTTAAGTATAATAACATTTTACCAAAAAGGGTCCAACACAGTCCTTCGAAACTCGTAATTACTTAAGACACCTACATCTACCACATTCAAAGTATGGTTTAAACAATTAAATAATGTAACTGTTTTAAATGTGAGTTCTGTTCCTCTGACCGCTGCTGCTACGGTTAGCTATTTGTTTCTGTCCACTGTTCTTGAGTACCACAGTTGGTATACAGGAAGTTCGGCCCAGGAGATGTTCCTCTGACCGCTGCTGCTACGGTTAGCTATTTGTTTCTGTCCACTGTTCTTGAGTACCACAGTTGGTATACAGGAAGTTCGGCCCAGGAGATATGCAAATTCTGTACGTTATAGGGCTGGGGACTGCAGGCTTCAGCATATAAATGGCCATCGAGGCATTGCAATCCAGGCACGGCTGAAACTAAGAACTACACATTGTTCTACTGGAATGCAATTTAATAAAACAGTCTCTATTTGAACGAATATGTTTTTAACAATAACCACGGATAACAATTTTAATTTTGATTTGAATTTAGGAGTCAACTCTTGGTGAAAGGTTTCATTAAACGTAACTGATAAATTGAATAAACCAAAGTTTATAGTAATTTGAACGATAACGATGATATAGATTATTGTTCACGTTATAACGATATTAATTTATAGTGATTTTAAACAGGATGGATAAACTACGTCTCACAACACTACAAAGTACATTTACGCTTATACTGTATTTACCGTCTTGTACGTTAGTACAGTATACGTGTAAATATACTGCTTTGTAGTGTTGTGAGACATAGTTTATTTATCCTGTTTAGTTGTAACAACACGTATCTCGCTACTAAAAATAATTTAATTAGTCTAACTGTAAGACCAACTTTAACTAATGTATACAAATTTAATAAATTTTCACTCTTCATAAATACATGATTAGAATATGCTTATTATACATGGAACAAAACCTGAAATGTACTGTAACATGGTAAACGTGCCAACTGATCCCAATGAATGTACTAATTACGTCATTGTCTTGTTGATGCTGTTGTTGGTGTTGGCTATTAAAACGTTGGAGTAATCCCAATTGTAAAAAAAATAAAATAAAAAAGATTTTAACAATACTGAATGGTGTTTTAGATGTTGTATAGTATACCATCCATACAAATTATAGGTATAGGTGAAAATTTAAATAGTGTATAAAGTGTAATAATGATATTATTACATTATTTTTCATTTAAAGCTTTAAACCCTACCAACAAATTTATGATAATCCATAAAAACATATTTAATGGAATATGTAAATGTGAAATTCTATGGAAAATGTTTTTCTTAAAAAGAGTCCCTCAAAACATTAGGAATTTTAAATTGGTAACATAAAACTTATTGCTAGTTTAACTTACAGTTTTGCAACTATAACGAAAACCCTAAAAACCACCATGTTTTCTATTAAAAAAGTAAAATAAAAATACAATTTCCGGTTTACTCTAAACTAAACACCTTTATTTACGCTTAATATTGTAATACAAACAATATATATTGCAATATAAAAATGAAATATAAACCCAGTTCTTACCTTCCATTCTTTCTTCTATCTTTTTACATTCAGGACATTTTGAATACTGTTTTTAAAGTACGTTTTCTTTAATAGTTTGACTAACGTGCAGCCAGCCATTCATTTAGTCGCATTCTTTAAAAAAATATAAACAATGTACAATATCCAATCATAAATCATTGCTTTTCGTCAAATCTGGTATTAACCAATGTGAAAATAAAGTTGTGACCTCAGTGAATACACCAACTATCACAAGGTCAGGTCTAAAGGACAAGTTTCAAACAATGCACTAGTGCACTAGTGCGATTCCCAGTTTAGTTCTGCACGCAAAAAATAGATAGCGCACAATAGACTCAGCAGCTGATGCGTAAACAAACCACCAACGCTTCCGTTTGTTTGTGTAGACATTGTCTATAATGCTCTAAACGTCAAAATAAGTATCTGAATGTTTACCATTAGACATGCACTTATTATTGCTTTTGTGATTAAGTGTAACCCAACCTCTTCTCTCTGCACACGTTGACTCGTTGATTTATACACGTTCCCCGTTAAAAATTGAAATTCATCCATTTACAATCCTCATAACTAACTATCTCATTAGGGGGTTTGACTGATTTGCAATTCCAATGACGCCTTGAGAACATGATATTAATCAGCCCTTTAACAGCTTCAAAGTATGTTTTAGCAGTTCGCATATCCAGCGAATGATGGATGGGTGATGGGTGCACTGTGCCGGCACACGGACTGATTGGGTGGGAGTAAAAATGTGAACACATTTACGGTTCTGGTTTGTTGTCTTATCACAGCTGTAAATAGTCCACTAAAATATAAGATCCACAATAAAATATATGTTTGCTAACACCAACATTCCAATCGTTTACACACCCTATTCATGTACATCCATTATTAGTTTAGTTATGCAATTTGTATAAGATTTAACCTGTACAAACTAAAATAAATTATGTGGGAACTATGTTGAAGTAGAGAGAAAGATAAATATGTTATAAAAAACTTTAGGAAATAAATTTGAAAATAAGTAAATGAAATTAAAATTACTAAGTGTATTAATGAAACCGTATTGAACTTAAAACTTAGAAAAGCTTGATATTAAGTGTCACAGAGTAGGCTGCAAGATAAGTAACTAATCACTCTAATCTGCAGCTAGAAAAGGTTCTTACATGGAGTAAATACAATTGGTTTATAAATTCGTATTTTAAAATCAACTGCTTTAGCAGATTAAGGTAAAAGTTAGTTAATTAAGTAAAAATAGCAATGTTAATCGAGTGTCTTTCATCTTAAACAATTAATCCAACCTATCTGCGGTGGGGGCTTTTAAAAAATAAGCTTCTTACCTGGAACAATCAATGTTTTTGGGTCACAACCAAACTGTATCGTATATTTTTCTTAGAAGCTGTCTATTAATATTTAAGTCAATTAATGTTAATTAATATTAATAGCTGTCAATTAATGTATTTGTGGCTACAAATAATACAGGGGTTTTATAATTTAACTAACACAGTAATACATTTAAAAATTGTGTTTATCATTTTATAACAAATAATGGTCAAAATATTAGTTACAAACGTTATCATCAATATATAACTAATTAACTCTTCTATCCACCATACCTTACAGGACAAGGAAATGCATTAAAAGAATTAAATCAGTTATACAAATATTCAATAATTTATTGAATTATAAATTGTTTACTTTAAACTCAATATATTCATTTTTCCTTTAATATGTATTTGCATATCTTATTTCTTGATAATTCAAACCAAAATTCTTCGATCCAAGTTCCTTGAAAAAATAACTATTGAAATGATCCTCAGATAGTTTAAATAATTAAATATTTACTATATTCCTATAATTCCTATTACTATAATTAGATATTTAAATATTTAATATGTTTAGAAAACAAACAGTAACTATATTTAATAGTGAGCAACAGCTAATTGGTCAAGTAAACCGAAACACGGTCACTATCATAAATTGTTGTAACATTGGAAATTTGGAATGTAATTTGAAAACCACAGAATAAGCTTTAAAAATAAAATGGTTGTTATATATTTCCAATACCAACAATTACAAAGGAACGACACAAGTGGAAACCAATCTGCTAAGAGCTCTGTATTGGGTTTCTTCAAAAGCCTCAGGCTTTTATTGAACAGAAATAACCCAGCAAACCGCATTCTTGTGGACCTTGAAGCCCGTTCTATTGACGTCGTAATTGTTAAAGTAGGGATTGGAATTATCAACAAGTATTAATTTTGTACTCTGCATATTTAAATTATAAACATAATTAGAGGTTACGGCATATGAGACACAGCTGTTTAGTTGAGTAAAAACATAAATAATATTGCACAATACAATTTGTCTCCGAGTTCGTCTAAAGGTACTACAAATATGCTCCAATTCGAACATTTAAACTTAATACATATATCACAGTTTTTTACTTAGTGTATTAGAATCGCAATGACATTAGTTTATTATATTATAAATACACATGGTTTAAAAGAAAGTTTGTTCAGATTTTAGTATTTTAATTTGTAAAACATAAAAAGCTCCATTCCCTCAGCAGATGGACACGACATGGAGTCAGAAGAATCCCCAAACGGAATAATAAATCAAATTAAGCTTTAATCTCTCTATTAGCAAACTGTACTGCATTTTTAAGTCTGTTTGTATACTAATTGTAAGGCTGTTACAAGCTCATAGGTGTATGCTTCATTACAAGCAAATCACTAAATGAAGAGGTAAATGTCATAAATCCCAGCCCAAGTGAACAAAAGAAACAAATTCATTTAATACAATACACTCACAATAGATACATAATTAGTACAATTTTATAATAATTTAAAATTCAACTCAGTTGGTACTGTAACGCAACTAATCAAACTAAGCTGTTTTAATATAACATAATCAGTAGGACTTTTAATTAATGTAATTGGAAATCAGAGCAAAATAATATTGATGGCCCTTTTCTGTTTGATTGGTTGGTTCAGTTGGTTCATACAATGACGTAATATTTGTCGTACGATCCCATTTAAATGTGCCTTTCTATTACATTTTGCCTTCTTGAATTGAAGAATGTGGCACATTATAACATTTATGTTCAGTTTCTTTAGCTTTGTGCCAATTGATTCTTTCAACAGGTAGTTGCCAGTCCTCAAACAGGTGAGTCTGCTTTTCCCATCCAGGCTCATCAGCTAGGGAATCTTGGAGAAGACGACTACAAACATGGGGGACCAAAGTGTGAGGAAAGCTTGTCATAATTTATAACATGCCATGCCATTTTCATTTCTTGCACACAGTGTTGACTCACAACTGGTACAGACCAGTCTAAATTCGTCCTGGGTGCCATTCCGTAGTGTTGTACAATTATATAGCCATCATCAATAGATATATCAAAGACGAAGGTATCTGAGCGACGCGACCGTCTAACCACGGAGACATTTACACCAACAAGGATCCGGTTCACACAATCCGTTAGCATTTGAATGTTGCTTAGAAAAGAAAACCACACATTGTTCCTTACTGTCACCAACCAAATCGATCTGGACCATACAACCAATCTTAGGGTTTCATATAATTAAACTAATATAAATAATATAAATTAAAAATATAATTTCTAATGTTGTAATTGGAAGAGCATAGATTATGAAATACTATGCTAAATCTATGTTTACAGGCAACATCCTATGACACAGTTCATGTTTTATACTCGTATTTAATTAAACTTGTAGTTATAATTGTAGTATAAATAGTTGATAACGTTGACTAAAGTTGGCGTAAATTCAGTGTTATAAGCTGTAATAGATATTTAATATAAGTCGATTTATAAACTGTTTTATGTTAAATTAGTCCGATGGGAAATAAATAACCATAATATTTCATGTTATTTTCTCAATGATACTGCGTGTCTGTTTAAGGGATTGAGATGCATGCAGAAATAATATTTTAATTTCTTAATATATATTTTTTATAATTTTAAAATTAATTTAACGAGTTATTTTAATCAGTTTATACAAAAATAAACTAGCTGATACAACAGTTTTAAGTGCTGCATTCTGAGTTTTCTTAAAATCGAATAATGATAATTTGTTTAAGTTACCATCTGATCAATCAAAAATCGGAATCGTAACTCTTGGAACCAAAGAAGAGTAATTCACATATCTAACATTTCGAGAAGTTGGGAAGTTAGTGATGATCAGTGAATAGTTGGGATATTATTTATTAATATAAAAATGCTCTTTATTAAATTTTATATAACTATAAATATTTAGGCAGAATAATATTTGAATGTTTACATTTATTTGATACAATTATGATGGAAAATATATTATTAAATAGTTTAAATGTCCTCATCAGAATAATTTTGGCTACCATGATTTTAAATACATTTACAACGTTTTAAAAACAATAAAATCCTTCAACGTCTGGTGCTGGAAATTACTGTCTTTCAGTGTTTGGGCAAGTTAAATTTTGTCAGGTCCTTCTTTTTTCAATAATAATCTTCTTGGAATCAACTTTAATGCTTCTAAGCCTTTTTTATACATATAGTTAATATTAAAAATTAAAATGTTGTCTCATCTATCTATTGGAGAATAATAACGATTCACAATTGTATTCTTAACAGCATGACGTTTCCTCTAGATTTACACCACCGTCATTGTTCATTCTTCCTTTGTTTCAATCGTCCTTGGAGTAAATAATGGAGCTCGGAGAACAATCTACTAGAGAACAGCCTGAAGTTTGGTGCGTTATAGAGATCATGGTGATGCATTTTTCTGAAGTAAAAAAAGCATTGCCATAAATTCAACAGTAGTGGGCATTTGGGGCTTCTGGGCCAAGTGATTGACAGCTTCCGGTCACGTGACCGGAAGTGCTGAGTCATGAAAGACGTCATCTGAGGCTGAGCCAGTGACGTAGGCGGTTTTGTGACGTAATGAGGGAAAGTTTAAAGTTCAAGGTCACTGGGAGGTAATTTTAAAAAAGTACTACCTCGCACTCGTAAAATCCGATTGTGATTCGATAGTTTTAATTCGATAAAAATATCGAATGAAAACAATCGAATGAAGCAATCGAATGATACGAGTGCGAGGTAGTACTATTTCATTTATTACTTTATTTCTTTTTACTTTTATTTTTATTTACAATAAGTTATGTTTACAATAATTCATGTTTACAATAGTTCCCCGTTGTTGGTTGTCATCGATGTTGTTGATCCGGACGAGTTGCGGCCATCACTTCGCTTTCTGAAGAAAGACGGTATATACTTCGATTCCTGCGCAGAGTCCATGTTGTTTTTTGATGCGTAAAGTTCCAAAGATAAATCGTAACCGGACGCAATGAGAAGTCTTAACTCTTCATTAAAAACCTCGAGGTCTTGGAAAGTCGCCAGATGAATAGAGTCATAATGAATACACCTAATTTTGATGGACATTTCAACAGAGAGCTCGATGTTCACCGGTCGAGAGCTGGAGGTGTACTGACTACTCGCTAGCTAGCGTTTTGGTATCAAACAAAATGGTGGGGGTAAAAGTGTGGTGGGGCGGAGCAGATGGCGGACGGCAGATGGCAGGCGGCAGGTGGCAGCTGGTGCGAGGCAGATGGTTGCTACTACATTCGCCGCCACAGTAATGCAATCCTTCGGCGTAATTCTTGTATTTTATCTTGTCGGTTCATTTGATATGTTTTACATCTACATATGCAATAGCTGAAACACTTGCACTTACGACAAGCTTTCCCGTCAACTTGATCGCCTGGTATTTTAAAACATTGTAACTCGCAACAATATGTCTTCAAATTGTTATCGAAAAATAAATTGTTCATAGGTGGCACCGACATGTTAGCTGCAGCGTGTGTTAGACAAGACTGAGACTAACTTCACTGCTCCCTCTCTTTTATACCTCTTCATAAGTTAACCCTGAATGAAAGTTCAAGGTCATCCATTTGAATTTTAAAAAAAAGCAACACAGCAGTATATAAAATAATATACTGCTGTGTTGCTGTTTTTATTTTTTTTTTTATATTTTTTTTTATTTATTTTTTAAATTTTTATTTTCTTTATTAAACAAACATCTTACAATACAATAAACTTAAGTCTAACATTGATGACTAGAAATACAAACAGAAAAATACAAACAAAGACATTATGTACAAGGATGCGTGATGTGCAGAGTGAGTTCCGTCGAGTTGTTGCCGCTTACACCGTGTGATACCAAATACAACGTCCCCGGTTGAATATCTCGCAAATCTTCATTTTGTAGCAGTTGAACAAATCGTTTTGGAAGAAATACTTGAAACTTCGGCTCATCTCCTGGAGAGAAAGGTCCTTCGCTCAATGAAACTAGAATTTCTTCTCCATGTGTGGTTTCCACTTTCTTGATGTTATGAATAATGTAGTGTTTTTGTTCTTTTAGTTCTGAACACTTTTTAGTTAGCAGAAGGTCGGATTTTGAATGAGTGTTGAATTGATCAACTAGTGTTTGTAGAAACTGTTGTGATGCCATCTTCGTCAGTGGTGGTTGTGGTGTCTTCTGTGATGTTGCCTCTTCGGAGTCTCGAATAATACTCGTGCTGGAGCGGTGCTGTCTCCTCGTATTTATAGGCCCCGCTACCCCCACCACATTTCTGTTCTCCGCTACCCCCACCACATTCCTGCGTTTGTTTCAAGTAAGCAGCCAAACGATACGCGTTGTATAATGCACAGTTTGTTTGGCCGTGTTTAAGATCTTTTGCAGCGACACAAATATTACCGAGATTAATGTTAAAGTCCTTACTAATAGTTATATCGAAAACATCACCGTGCGTGTACTTTTGTATCCAGTTCTTTTTTTCTAATCCTCTTGTGTATATATGTGAATATTGTTTGCAAAAGTTAAACATAATACTGTGCAGATTACTGTAGCTTATAAATCCTTCATACCAATGTATGTGATGAAAGTAGTTTGTTATCCATTTGTTTGTACTTTTTGCTTTGGTGTTAAGTTTGTTAAAAGAAAAAGGAGCATCAAACATGAATGGGTAGGCTACAAATGTAAGCAAGTCTAAAATTACTAATTCCTTGATAATAAACCTATCATCATTATTTCGAAATGCTTGAAATTCTATTACACAAGGCTTTACACTCACTTCTTCATCCCCTCCGCTCATCATGGCACCTAGCGATCAACTAAACTGTTTTCCACACCACGGTAGGTTAAATACCAGGCCGTACAGTTGCAGGCGCGTTGGTGTATATTTAACGTGGGCACCGTCCCCAATAGGCCTACCCCACGTGTGTTCTTCTTTACTAAGTCAAACTTTAGTCTTTTTTAACTTCTTCTTCTTCTTGTGTTTCGTTTTCTTCTTCTTGTTTCTCCGTTTCTTCTTCCTGTGTTGTTTCTTCTGTAGCTTCTGTAGCGATTTCTACAAGTGGTTCAAAATCCTTTAACTTTCTCCACATGCAAACTTCATGAGGTATTCTATTAAAAATAGATGTATCCACAGGTCCGTACACGATGGTGCTATCAGGTTGTTTTTCCAAAGTATCGACCAAATATTCTTTAATAATAGCGCTTGCAAATACCAACTGTCTCATGTACCTTGTAATAGGTTCTGTTGCGTAGTTTAAAACGTAGAATTCTTCACGTGACAGTAGAATCTTATTTTCATGTTGAGTCAAGTCTCTAATTCGCACTTGTAGTTGTCCACGATGTTTAACAATATCGATTTCATTGTCACAATCCAAAAGTCGAATATGTGTTTTCCTTCCACACAAACTGTTAGTTAAATAACATTCTATTAAATGTACATGTTTCAAAAATGACTCCCAAGCATTTTGCGAAAATAAAACCTTTTTTGTTCCATGGTGTAGTATTACTGTAGGGGAATAATCCAATGACTTCATCAATCCAACTGATACACTTTTACTGATGCATGCTGAGATGGGGTAAAAGATTCGCAAAAAAACTTCAGTTAAAATGTGAGGAGGAATATTTTCTTCAACTTTCTTCTTCCTCTTTGGTACTACCTTTGATGGTTCTGCATTACTTTCCTCCTCTCTATCTCTTTTACCAAACTTTAAAAATGCAGTTATTTCCTTGATGATTTCTTCTTCACTAGTATTATCACGTTCCAATAACGGTGCTACCTCTGCATCACCTTGTACAACAGATGGAGAACTCATTTTGTAGAAGATGTTACCCATGCGACGATAGACGATCAACTGAAGACCTGCATTGTTGCTCCGCTATTTATAGGTTAGCGACAGTGGCGGTGCCGGTGGTGGTACAACGTTTTACAATACTGTCTTTACAATACCGGTCAACGGTGTGTATGTAACAATTTTATCGTGCAAAATTAAACAATACGCAGATGTATTTGCAGGTACGTTTTCTTGAAATTCCATTTCTATTTTTATATCAACACTAGACGATTTTACAGATTCATTTTGTTTGGAACAATCAATTACAACAATCGGAGCTTTCGATTCAAACTGTACGGGAGATAGTAGAGGTGTATTTGTTTTGCCGTAATATGAATTTTGGAACCTAGCGTACATATCGTATAAAACACTGTACCTTTTTTTATCAAAAGAAATATTAAAGTTGTCGTAGGGAAAGAATTGTGAATTCAGGAACACTTTACAGTTTGTTAATTTACAATGGTCAAATTCACCAGCATTTTCAGTTATTATACTTTTCTTCTTTGTTTGTAATCCAAATATTACATATCTCGCTTTTTCCAAATGAGTAGAAGTTTTTACAGTCCATGTATGCCGTTGTGTTGTAGGTAAAACGGGGTATTCATGAAACTCCCAGCTTCTGAATGGCATTACAATGTCTCGATCGGATTTTAACTTTCTTAATAATGTAATCCTGTGTTCATCATTTAGTCGCACATGTGGTACTCTCCAAACAATCTTGTCTAATGTTAGTTTCCAGTCTAAATTGGCTTCAGTTGTTCCAGCAGATGCTTTAATAATATCATTATCGTTTGATGACCTTAATAAAACTAGTTCTTGTTTTACATTTATTATTATTCTTCTGTAATCTTCAGCAAATCCTAAAAGTAATCTTAAAGGTACGTAATAATCAAAGTTTCCCGAAGCGTCAGGAGTAATTATACTTTTGTCTGGTGCAACCCATCCTGCAACAGCTAACAGATTCTTCTCATTTGGTGTTAAAGACGCTAATCCTTTTAATGTACTGGAAATTCCAACCTTTTTTGTTGAATCGACTGTAACTCCTGAAATTTCATATCTAATCTCGTCAAACAAAAATGCCATAGGATTATTTATGAACGGAACAGTGGTTCCAACAGTACCGTCAGCTTTTGTTACTTTTCCTTCAATATATAAATAACTTTCGCATGGAAGAGTATAAATGTCTTGTTGTTGTATAGGAATCCTAATTTCATCGTTATTGTTTAATTTGGACGAAGCGTAAGGGTTGTGCGTGTGATATTCCTTTTCCCATAAGGTCTCGTCGAATGTTGGGCCCTGCGCTATATCCAGTATATCCATTGTTAATGACTTTTAATCCAATTTCTTCTAGAAAACGAATGTTGTCACTTGTTAATCCTTCTACAGCTGATGAGCTACTGACCTCTTTGCTGGTTGGCTTTCTCTTTTTAAATGATAACCCCATTATCTAAGCGGATGATTTTATATGTATTCTTACAGTAATAGCTTCTCCTCGAAAGTCAATAAGGTTTCCGTCTTGATCCACTATGTTCAGCACGATGTCTGAAATGAAACTGGTGTTTAACGGTAGGTACACAAGGTTTTGAGGCTTTTCTACTATCTTGAAACCCGGTGCGACTGATGGGTAGAATGTGTGTAATATATGCCGATTTTCTCCATCTCTGTAGGATCCTTGTATAATGTTACATGTAATGTCTATGCTGTTTACTATGATGATCGTCACAGTTCTATTCCCAGAATGAGTTGTATTAGGTTCTAATACCTTTGTTTCCTTAGAAAACCCCAATAAACTACCAATTGAACGTTCTTGGCCAAAATCAATGTAATACTTAGAAGTAATTTCGGCTTTCATTGTATTGTTATTGCCTTTTATCGTTATATTTTCTTTTCCCATATGTTTTTGTATAACTTCGTTTATATTATCAATTTCATAAGCTCCTGTTGGTAAACTGAATTCTTCCAAAGCTGAATATTTTCCTTTATTATCTTTTGTCTTGTAATAATGTATTTTGTTATTAATTCCTTCACTAACGTTTGGAATAGAGTTATATGTTGTTAAATCCAATAATGCGGCTTCCCATAGTCTTCCTTTTTGCAAACGTAGCGCTGGAAACAGAATACTGCGCAAAGTACATGAGTTACCGGTTAATGACACTGTATACGAAGACATCTTAAAGTTGACTAACACTTTTAGCTAAAAAGTCTAAACATAAATGACCGCAAATGGATGTATCATCAGGTTGTTTTCTTGTATAATTGTAAAAAACATTTTCTGCCGCACGAAAGTATTGTTGAAGTTCTTTCGGTGGTGGAAGGTTTCCAAAACTGTCGAAATAATAAATCGTTTCACCAAGTTTCTTGTAACACACCCAATGAGTGCCTAATCCTTCACTATTATCCAAATTTACTATACCAGTCTCATTTTTCCACATTTTAACCGGTAATTCATCTTTCATAAATACTCCTCTAAAAAATGGGATTTTCAAACAAGAAGCATATGTAATCAGTTCTTCATTGGTTAATTCTTTGTTTTTAATTATTAATTGCTCTTTCTTATTTAATACACACGATACGGTCTTAGGTATAGTCCTCCTCCCTTTTTTATCATTGACCATATTGTTGGTTTCTTTTTACCTTTACCACTAGTAGATCGACGTTTTCTTCTGATATTACCTCCTTGTTTCTTAGCGGGTCTTTTCCCACGCCTTCTTCTCTTTCCTCCTCCAAACGTAGTTTTTGCTTTCATTGCTGCTGTTACTGCTAAAGACGCTGCTTTTTCACCAATACTCGTGTCACTAGATTTTACTCTTTGCCAAGCTTTCTCAGAAAGTGCTCTATCTGCTATTGATCTATTTTTTGTATCACCAAATTTGGAATACGCTATATCGTGCTGTTTACAAGCCTGATCAAGCTTATTTATTCCACGATCTCCTCTAGCAAGCCGTTTCTCTAATTTGGTTCCAGGACCACAATATTGATATCCTCCAGGTAAATGTAATTCCACAGGTAATAAATCAATCGCCTTGTTAACTATAGCTCCAACCGGTTTACTTAATAGAGAAAATGCTGTTGATGCTATTCCCCTTCCTCTCTGTAATCTCTCTCGATTATGACTGATGCGTTTAGCCCTCAGCATGACTATTTATAGCCAAACTTACAATCAGTAGGTGCACTCTATAAATGTTTTACAATGAATGTAATATTAGTCTTGGCTTCTTGTATTATATATACTGTTTAAAATCCATTTATTATATAGAAATGGATTAATTAATTAAATGTAGACATAATAAATAAAAGTAGTAAAAATAGAAATAAGGTGTAATTGAAGATGTTTCAAATGTTTCTCCGCTGGTGATGGTATCATTGTTTTCGGTAAAATGAATAAAATCTAAATAGTTGTCATGTTCCCTTAGAAACTTGCCACTTAATCGTTGATAATTAAATAACACATTCCAGTCTAGTTTATCTTTAAAATTGTCAATGTAATTTTCAGAGAGATTTTGATATTTACTTATTACTTCCCAACAGTTATTAAAATTTGATGTCATCTCTACAAGGAAGTCTTCTGAAAACTGTTGTCTTTGTAAAATATGAATCCAGTTAACTCTGTGAAAATAAATTCTTAACATAGTCATTGTGAAGAGGTAGTGTATGGAAAGTTGTTCCCAATCCATATATCTATCAAACCGTTGAACAAAACCATCTGTCAGCACTCCTTGGGGAAATCTCGGCTCTTGAGATATTAAACTCCACGCAGTAATATTGGATTCCATCATCCTCTCTGTATCATCTCTCGAATATGACTGATGCTTTATCCCTTATCATGGGTATTTAAATTCTTTTTTCTCTTATGTAATCTTCATCGTTTTCTGTTGGTTCATTAATCACATTCACTTGATCCCCCTTTCCTAATGTCTTGGCTTTAGAAGGCTCAGACGGTTTATCTAATTGATTAGGTTTTTCTGGATTGTGTATCTTTTTCCAGTCTAAATAGTTGTGGCTGTCAACATCTGAAGCTACAGCTCTTCCTGAAGCCCGATGGATATAATTAAATAAAGCTGCACCAAACCTTTCCATATGTTTTTCATATTCTGTAGTCCATTTCTTGTGTACTATATCAAATATTTTCTTATTTACAGCGTCTCCATCCTGCTCACAATCACCTACATTTGACAATTTTAATTTTTTTACATCATAGCTTGTATCAGTTTCATTCTTTTTGTAAATCGTTAACAATTTTAAAGTCGCTAAATTTACTGCTTCACCATCATAAATGGGATGTTTTATATTGCTTAACCTTTTACCGGAAAACCCCCAATGGTCTTCGTGTACAATTGGGGTTCTTTTATCCATGTATTGTACCGTAACCGCATCAGAAGACAAAAGCGGATCACCAACATTTTGAATTACTTTTCCTTCAAAATTATAATTACCATCAGGTGTTAACGGAAACCCAGCTCTTTTTTCACTATATCCAGATTTTACTCCAAACTCGGAATACCGTCCAAACTTGTCCACACTCATGATGTAACTGAATCGCTATCGTTTAGGTTCTTACTATATATATATATATACGTCTACTGAACAATTATTTCTCGTTTTCGCAGTTCATCAACCAAAGCTACCCATTCGTTTTCTAAACCAGTGTGCCCGGCTTCCATAGCTTCATGTAATAACCTCATTCGATCAACTAACTTATTTATATCGTTGTAATATATTATATTGGTTTTATACAAATTTTTTAATAATCCCCTTCCAGATGTAGTAGGATCAGTTGTTTTTCTTTTTTTATGCAAAACATTTAATTCAGCAGAAGATAAAGCTCTTCTTTTAATTGGAGCTTTATTTGATTTCGAGGGGAAAAGACTAGATATAATGTTTGTGTATTTTATTGACCTGTTTCTATGAATAGGTAGGTCTTTGGAATATTTTTTTCTATGTGCATTTGTATACTCTAGTATATTTTTAAACAATTGTAAATCCTTTTTAGTATATTTACCAGGATTATTTTTAAAGATGAGTTCAAACAAACCCGTTGTACCTTTATATTTCTTATCACCAATAACTATATCATCATTTTCGTTTATATCTAACTTTCTATCTCCAATCATTAATCCTTTATCCTCTATTCTAGCTCCATATGTATGATAATTTCGATTAGCATGTGTGCCATGTAACATTTTTAATGTATATTTTCTTCCAAGTGTTCCTTTAAACATAATATCTGTGCCTAATTTGCTTAAGTTGGATGGGTTGATATCCTCTTCTTCTGCTCTTGTATCTTCCGCACTTGTATCTTCTGTACTTGTATCTCCTGCAATGTTCTTTTCCCTTAAATCTCCTATATCTCCGCTTTCTTCATACTCGTCGCTTTCTTCAGATGTTTGTAACTGGTCAAAACTTTCATCATTCTGAAATTCTTCTTCATATTTGGAAATTGGTAGCATTTTGTCTCCTTCGAAGCGAATTGAAGGTTTTTCCATATTTTGTGCTAATCGCTTTAAAGGTTCAGTAACAGGTTTAAATGTTGTTTCTAAAAATTGCTCTCTTTCATTTATACCTGATTTTAAAGCTCGGTTTTTTTGTCTAATAGAATCACTAAGT
This sequence comes from Allygus modestus, assembly GCA_963675035.1. Classification (NCBI taxonomy): domain Eukaryota; kingdom Metazoa; phylum Arthropoda; class Insecta; order Hemiptera; family Cicadellidae; genus Allygus; species Allygus modestus. The sequence continues at coordinate 358,420,965 of OY776112.1, read as the reverse complement.
GATTTTATTTCTTATAGTAGCTTTTCCTGGTTAACCATCTTCACACCTTGACGACTTGTACAGTAATACCGCTAATCAGTGTAGTAAAACAAATTTATCAAAACCTATTCTATAACGGCCGTCTTTTATAGCTTGATCTTTCATAATAACCAGAAATCCATACTTTTCCGCCCATGCTTTTCCGCAAAGCTCTTTAAACTTTTCAAATGCCATATCAGCATTTACATGATCGTTATATATATGTTTTAGGTTAGTATCATCTTGTTTAAATACAATTAAAACATTTGAATTATCTCTGATAAGTTGTTTTGGGATTTTGCTATAAGTTTGTCCTATATATATGCTATCGATGTTATTATGTCTTCCCATGGCAAAGTAGTTTCTAATAGTATCCTGATTTTCACAAGATACATCGTCAAATATAAATACAGAATACGGTTTCGCTTCGTTTGGTTGCATAATGCTATCACTAGCGTTAAATTTGTAAAAATTAACATCGGACACATCAGATAGGATTTTATCCAGCAATTGATACTTTGGTTGTTGTAGGGACTTTGAAAAAATATATAGGTTATTAAACCTTAATCCCTGCGGATTAGTGATCAAATTAAAGACAACATTGGTCTTTCCACAGTTTGAGGGGCCACTTACTATACATCGAACAGTGTTTGGAAATAAACTACCGTGTTTACCATTGTTGATATTAACGTTATCCACAGTTAAATCATCTATGTTATTAATATTGAATCGATCTTTACGGTGAATAATCTCCATCCTGCTCAAAGGTTAACGATAAAATGAGTTGCTTGCATTACACCAAGTCCTTTATAGGTATCCATGAATCCTCAGTTTTGTTAAACCCTAACCACCGCACTTTAACTGCGTCCTTTTTTCTTTGTAACACTTTTTCAACAAGATATACATCACCTACTGTTGACTTTAACATTTCATGTCCATAAAATGCACCTTGCAACAAATCTCCTTTGTTATCTTTTAAGATATACGTTTCAGGTACAGTCGGTTGCACTTTATACACTGTAAAAACTTCATTCGTCCAATTGGGAAGGTATTTCTTGGTAAACACTCCCCTATATTTACTAATCCGTACTTTATCACTTACATTAAATTTTCTTGGCTGCATTTTTTCTACTTTAGGCTTTGTATTTTTCTTTATGCGTTTTAATACATCTTTTGCATTTCTTCTATTTACTTTGTTAGGTTTCATACCAATAGTTCTATGAAACCTGTTGTTATAATCATTTATTAATTGTGGTAAAACATCATACCATACGTAAGAACCTCTTTTTGAAAATTGTTTATAGAGTGCTCCTTTTAAGGTTCTATTGAATCTTTCTACAATAGCTGCTTTTTTCTCTGAATTTGTAGAATAATGATTTATTTTATATTTATTCATTAACTGTGCAAAGTTTGTATTAAAGTATTCTGTTCCATCATCAGTTTGTAAATGTTTAATTTTGTTTTTATCTCTTTTTATAGCTATTTCCATGGCTTCTGTTACGCTTTTACCAGTCTTGTCCTTTAGAGGCAAAGCGTCTGCAACTTTTGTAAAACAATTAATAATTGTGAGTATATATTTAAATCCTTTGTTTATTCTGCTATGCGGTCGCATTTCAATTAAATCCGCTTGATATAGATCATTTATCCCTTTTATAACAGTATTTCTTCTTGGAAACTTTATTCTTGCAGGTTTGTGTAGTTCATTAATAATCTTCTCCTTCAGGTCTGACATGATGGTTTCACGAAGACAGCTGATATGGTATTAAATATTCTTTTGTATAAATCTGCTTATATAGGTCAAGGTCATTCTAAACTAATGTATAAAAGGGGGAACACAGCAAAATACTGCTGTGTTCCCCCTTTTATACGGAAAGGAAAAGGAAAAGGGATGTAGGACGATGAAAGGGTTACTCGTCAATAGGGTTGAGGGAGTAGTGGCCGAATGGTAGAGTGTGGATGTTGTCTGCAAGGATGTGGCGTTTGTCATCATTTGAAGAGAGAGCTTTTTTTACTTCCGTCACGCTGTACAGCTGATGGTTGAAACTTCTGATTGTGTTGAATTTTGCTGTTATATCTTGATCTTCAAATAAACATTTCTTATAGTGATTAAAATGCACATTCTTCTTTAAATACAAACTTTTTACTCCTTTAGCTTTCTTAATGACTTGGTTTTCATTTAATTGTAAAGAATATAATTTTGACATTAGTGCAACAATTTCTTGAAGTATAACACCATTGGCTTCATCTTTAAATTTGCCAAGCACTTTTTTGTTTCTGTCATTGTCGTAGTTTGGATGATCTTTTGGATAGTCGGAAAAGTCAAAGTCGTTTTTGTAATCAAATGTCCGAAGGTCTTCATACATATCGTTAGTAATTATCCAATATATAAAAGCGTCTGTATCCATGTAGGAGATGCCGATGTTTTCTCGTCCATAAAAGGTGACCATCTTTTTGTAATGAAAATCGTACATATGAGTCTTGGAGATATCCAGGATTGACATTCCTATATACAAAGGACGATCCATCTTCACACTTGTTTTCTTCATAGATACAGCTACAAGATTTTCATTAATAATTATAGATGTATTAAAGTTCGGCTGTTGTACGAGTTTCTGTAGTTTGTTCGGATCTGTAACAAGTTTAACGTTTTTATGTCTTCTTTTGTTTTCTAATGTTTTACCGAATATCGCATTGTTCATTAATTTAAAAAAGTCTTTTTGAAAGGCTGATGTAGCAGCTGCTCTTCTGGTAGTATTCGAGTCTATGTACGGTTTCAACCAGCACGATTGGGAAAATTCCACAGCTCTATTAATTTTAGTAAGACGTAAACCTAATTCGATAGCTTGTTGAACAACCCAATAATGAGCTACGTATCGTTGTTTATTGTTAAGGGTCATCATTAATTTGGGGTGTTTTCCAGTTGGTGAAATTTCTGTTCTTGCAAGGAGTGGAAGGTCATAATGAAGATCGTGTAAATGTTCTGGATATTCAAAGTCGCAATCCAAAATATATCCGGTATCTCCATGTTTTGGAATTTGTGAAATATCGCCAATACAGTCGGGATCAACCCATTTAAAGTTGTCAAATGGAAGTGGGTTCGACATGGCCCATCCATACAGATTATTCGCGTCGAAATATCCCAAGTACGTTGAAGGTTTCTCTTGATCATGGTCAGGTAGATATTTGTTGTTGGCTTTAACATGTCTAGTCACGCTTTGAGTTAATCCACCTCTAACACCCGACTCAACCATTAAAACCATATCTATATCTGTTAACAGCTGGAGTTTACATTTTGTTTCTTTTAGCATTGCTTGCCAAGCTAGTCCTGGAGATGTATACGAATGTAGAGGGTCCAAACCGTATGCTGCAAAACAGGTTCTTCGGAATTCTTCCATAACATCGCAGAGAAGAGTCACGTCAAGTTTTACATAAAAGTCTGAGTATTCTCCCAAAGTCTTCATATCCAACTCGTTCCATACTCGACATGCATGTTGATAGTCTTCAAGTGAAATTTCCGATTCATTGAGTTTGTTGTTAAATTGTTCTGGTGGAGGAAGTGATGTTTCATTAAATCTATGCAGTCCATCGATGTAATCGTAGGGGAAGACTCCTTTTCTAAGAACCAGATCCATTTTACTACTGGCTACAATTTTGCTTGTTTCTATCAGATCTTCTCTTTTTAAATTCTCAGTTAATTTCATTAGGCTAGAAGGCATAAATCTAAACAAATCAATAAACCTAAGTTTTATTTTGCCAACCGTTTTAGAGAAGCTTATAAATTTTTCCATTGTTGTTGCCAAAACATCTATTGCTCCATCATCTCTTCCTAACTCCGGGATTATGAAATGAAAGTCATATCCACTAAGGTTATGTAGAACAACAGGTATAAAAGATGGAACTTTGTAATTTAAGTTGCAAGCATTACAGGCTGCACCTCTGTAGGCTCCGGTAAGATGGTCGTGGTCACGCACTTTAACGTTTTCTGGTGTAAATAGGTTATTACACAGATAACATGTTGTTGCCAAATTGTGATGTTGAAGTTGGTGTTCATCCATAGGCTGCATCGGTATTTTAATTTTGTAGATTTCTTCCACCTTGGAGGCAATGTAATACAACTCATCTACAAAGTGTTTCGCTGCTTGTTCACCACGATAAATCTTCGGAGCAGATGATAGTCCAAATTCTTGAAGATGTTCTTCAGACAACGTGGATTTTGTTAGTATACAATAACTGTTTGGTGCATGTTTTTGATATTTGCTTCTTTTTGTGATATCCTCTTCTTGTTGTTCAATTGGAAGTAAGGATGCTTCGAAATCCGCGTACACAACAAATGGAACAGGGTATTGGTGATTTACTTTATCAAATTTTATCTGCGCTCTGCTGGGATGTGGCAATTTAATTCTTACCTCATAGTTTCCACTACATAACCTTTGATGTTCTACTAACCATTCTGTACCTCCTCTTCTTAATGGTTTGCTCACGTGGCAAAAGCATCTCTTACATGTTGTGATTTTACTTTTATGTTTTGTTAACTGTTTACATACGAGCCCTTCAAAATCTTTTATATACACGTAATGTGATATCTCTCCTTTATTGATTAATAACAGGTCAGTATGATTGTTGCGCTCATTCGATGTTATGCGCAAGGGATACACATTATTTGACGAATCCAAACCAAATATGTTGACTGAAGCCGACGGATTTTGCTTATCAAATTTTGATATATCAGTAATTGCAACAGGGTAAGTCATTCCCTGGAAATTATACTTGTGTTGAACTTCTTCATATGCTTGACTTGGTCTTTCCGGATGGTTTTTTACATATTTGGCCAACATAACATATTTAAAACATTCATTATTTTCATTTTGCACGTTAATACAGGATTTGGTATTCATAATTTTTTGAGGTAGAGGGATATAGCTACTTCCTCTCATTCCATAACCGTGTTTATGAACTCTAACATCCAGACTTGTTATACTTAATAAAGTCCATCCAGATCCTCTTCCTTCATGCTCTTGTAGTTTCGTCAAAAGTTCTTCAAGACATTCTGTTACGATCTTTTCAATATCTGACGCAGCCATGATGGTTCGGTTTTTTGTCATGAAACCTCTTGGTGATGTTTCGTTTTGAATGTTAGTGAATATGGCATCTAGCAACAGTCCAAATTTGATAAAATTTAATCTTTTTTGTTCATTCTTTAGTGTTTTGGTTACTAATTCTTTGGCGTTATGTAAAAAGTTTTCAAGTTGTAATTTTACGTTGTCAATTTTAAAATGTGTTACTACCTTACCAGGTAGTGCTTGAGCGTGTAGTTCCACATCTACTGCTGTTGATGTTGAGGGTCGGTGAAGAGTAGACATAGCAGCTGTTGATGTTGAAGGACGGTGAAGTGTAGACATAGCAGGCGTTGAAGTCGATGTTGATGGTGTTGATGTTGAAGGATGGTGAAGTGTAGACATAGCAAGCGTAGAAGTCGATGGTGTTGATGTTGAAGGATGATGAAGTGTAGACATAGCAGGCGTAGAAGACGATGCAGCTATTGATGTTGAAGGACGGTGAAGTGTAGACAGAGCAAACGTAGAATTCGATGCAGCTGTTGTTGATGGTGTTGATTGTGCATATTGAATAACACTTGGTCTGGAATGTTGGTGTTGGGCTAACATTTGATCTATTTCCTTCAATTCTTCTTCTTCATATTCTTCATCATGGTTGTTGTTATGTTTTAGTTCCTTATGAATTATTAAAAGAAATTCATCCTTAAATGAAGTCTTACAAATATTGCAGCGATGCATAATGTAGGTGTGATCTCTACACAAGGGTCAACGCAATAATAAAAAACACTGCAAATGCCCCTCTATTTATACCCTAGCAAAAGTGGTGGGGGTACGTATTACGTTAAGTTTACTATTTTTTACATTTTATATTTACTATTGTAGCTGGAGGCTACAAAGTTCTGTATTTAGGTCAAGGTCATTGAACATATTTGTCAAAACGGGGAATAGAGCAGTAAATGATTTCATTTTAAACCATAAACTGATCTATTCCCCGCTTTGTATTTAACAAGGACAATTTTCTCCAACAGGAAAATTTAATATATTTTACTACTGGCTACAATTTTGCTTGTTTCTATCAGATCTTCTCTTTTTAAATTCTCAGTTAATTTCATTAGGCTAGAAGGCATAAATCTAAACGAATCAATAAACCTAAGTTTTATTTTGTCAACCTTTTTAGAGAAGCTTATAAATTTTTCCATTGTTGTTGCCAAAACATCTATCGCCCCATCATCTCTTCCTAACTCCGGGATTATGAAATGAGAGTCATATCCGCTAAGGTTATGTAGAACAACGGGTATAAAAGATGGTACTTTGTAATTTAAGTTGCAAGCGTTACAGGCTGCACCTCTGTAGGCTCCTGTAAGATGGTCGTGATCGCGCACTTTAACGTTATCTGGTGTAAATAGGTTATTACACAGATAACATGTTGTTGCCAAATTGTGATGTTGAAGTTGGTGTTCTTCCATAGGTTGCATCGGTATTTTAATTTTGTAGAGTTCTTCCACCTTAGAGGCAATGTAATACAAATCATCTACAAAGTGTTTCACTGCTTGTTCACCGCGATAAATCTTCGAAGCAGATGTTAGTCCAAATTCTTGAAGATGTTCTTCAGACATCTTCCAATATCTTACCAAACAAAGATTTTTTCTAAGTCCCGAAGTGGGTCAAGGTCATCTGAACATGTTGCCAAAACGGGGAATAGAGCAGTAAGTGATTCCCACTTGGACCACAAACTGCTCTATTCCCCGCTCTGTATTAGGGAAGTGAATTTTGAAGAAAGGTCACAGTTATAGGCAATAAACCTGATAACAGAACCTTTTGTTAATTTATCCAAACAAAAGGAAGTTACAAATGGTTTGCAGGGAGTATTTGCAAAAGTTTCTCGAGGGTAAGATGGGTAATGTCAACCGGTTTGCGCGCCGTATTGACATAAGGTCGGTTTGCGCGCCATACCTTTTTGTAAGGGGTTAGGAAAAGGATGAGAAACATACTGATCAGTTAAAATTAATTTTACAAAGACCAACCAAGGTCGGTTTTACAAAGGTCAACAGCATCCTGAAACCCAGTCGGACGTTGGTCAGTAACGGGCGCCAGGCAACTGTGAACCAAAGTTTTGACCAAGGTTAGTTATAGCGTGTAAGAAAAGGACATACCAACCAAGGTCGGTTTTACAAAGGTCAACAACATCCTGAAACCCAGTCGGACGTTGGTCAGTAACGGGCGCCAGGCAACTGCGAACCAAAGTTTTGACCAAGATCAGTTTTAAAGCGTGAAAGAAAAGTACATATTTCATTAGTAAATAAAACACTTCAAAGACCAACACCACAAATAATTACAAACACCAACACTAACTACATTTTCTAGTAGCAAACTACAAGCTATAATCTAAAAAACAAACTAACATGCATAACATACAAACATGCTAAGGTAGAATCTTTAGTATACAGGGGTACCACCTATATACTAAAGATGCTATTACAGACAGCTAAGGCGAACAGCTAGCTAGGCTGTCAGCCTGAGACTGTGAGACCTCTGCGGTCAGCCCCCGCTTTTATAGCCGACGATCCGTGGTGGGAGGTAAATTGAAGAAAGGAAGGGGGGGGGAAGGGGGGGGGTAGTGATAGGGAAGGGGTATTATTGTAAGAGTAAATGTTTTTACCAAACAATAATTTTCTCTAAGTCCCGAAGTGGGTCAAGGTCATCTGAACATGTTGCCAAAACGGGGAATAGAGCAGTAAGTGATTCTCACTTGGACCACAAACTGCTCTATTCCCCGCTCTGTATTAGGAGAAGAGGACTAGTTTAAAGCTCGCAATTATAGGCAATAAACCTGATAACGGAACACTAACCTCTCCCCCGAAAAATTATTCACCCAACAAACAAACGATATGGTCAGTTTACAACAGTCGCGCACTCTGAAACCGCAAGGACGTTCATCACTGTGTAGGCGTCAGAGTACTACGAACCGAAGTACAATAATACCTGACCAAGGTCCCCTTAAGTTTATTTCCCCGAAGATGTATCCCCCCAAGATAAGCAAAATGGTCAGTTAACAACAGTCGTGCACTCTGAAACCGCAAGGACGTTCATCACTGTGTAGGCGCCAGAGTACTACGAACCGAAGTACAATAATCACCTGACCAAGATCCCCTTAGATTTAACCAAGATAAGCAAACTAACTGAATCTGTTTCTCGTAAGTGAGGGCTAAGATAGGTAAAAAAGTCATCCGGTTTTCATGCCGTAATGACTCAAGGTCGGTTTTCGTGCCGTACCTTTTTGTAAGGGGTTAGGAAAGGTGTTTATTTGAGAAACATAATTCCCCCTGAGATATTTAAAGACATAAGGTCGGTTTTCGTGCCATACCTTTTTGAATGGGAGCGTGAAGCGTGAAAGAAAAGTACATATTTCATTAGTAAATAAAACACTTCAAAGACCAACACCACAAATAATTACAAACACCAACACTAACTACATTTTCTAGCAGCAAACTACAAGCTATAATCTAAAAAACAAACTAACATGCATAACATACAAACATGCTAAGGTAGAATCTTTAGTATACAGGGGTACCACCTATATACTAAAGATGCTATTACAGACAGCTAAGGCGAACAGCTAGCTAGGCTGTCAGCCTGAGACTGTGAGACCTCTGCGGTCAGCCCCCGCTTTTATAGCCGACGATCCGTGGTGGGAGGTAAATTGAAGAAGGGGGGGGGGTAGTGATAGGGAAGGGGTATTATTGTAAGAGTAAATGTTTTTACCAAACAATAATTTTCTCTAAGTCCCGAAGTGGGTCAAGGTCATCTGAACATGTTGCCAAAACGGGGAATAGAGCAGTAAGTGATTCTCACTTGGACCACAAACTGCTCTATTCCCCGCTCTGTATTAGGAGAAGAGGACTAGTTTAAAGCTCGCAATTATAGGCAATAAACCTGATAACGGAACACTAACCTCTCCCCCGAAAAATTATTCACCCAACAAACAAACGATATGGTCAGTTTACAACAGTCGCGCATTCTGAAACCGCAAGGACGTTCATCACTGTGTAGGCGTCAGAGTACTACGAACCGAAGTACAATAATACCTGACCAAGGTCCCCTTAAGTTTATTTCCCCGAAGATGTATCCCCCCAAGATAAGCAAAATGGTCAGTTAACAACAGTCGCGCACTCTGAAACCGCAAGGACGTTCATCACTGTGTAGGCGTCAGAGTTTTACGAACCGAAGTACAATAATTACCTGACCAAGGTCCCCTTAAATTTAACCAAAAATAAGCAAACTGACTGAATCTGTTTCTCGTGAGTAAGGGTTAAGATAGGTAAAGTCATCCGGTTTGCGCGCCGTAATGACTTAAGGTTGGTTTTCGTGCCATACCTTTTTGTAAGGGGTTAGGAAAGGTGTTTATTTGAGAAACATAATCCCCCCTGAGATATTTAAAGACATAAGGTCGGTTTTCGTGCCATACCTTTTTGAATGGGAGCGTGAAAGAAAAGTACATATTTCATTAGTAAATAAAAAACACTTCAAAAACACTTTAAAACCAACACCAAACTAACTACAGCTAAACTAACTACATTTACTAGCAGCAAACTACAAGCGTTATCTAACATGCTTAAACAAACTAACTAAACATGCAAGGGCGCGGATCTCTTAATTGCGCGTCGGGCCCAACGCACACTTAACAGACCTACGCTGCAGCAGGCACTGCAACCCAGTGGGACGTTCATCGCAACGGGCGGCAGGCTACTGCGAAGAGACGCTCGAAATCTCGGGTTATATAGACGGAGAATGGGAAATCGGGATATTAAGGGGAAAGCGGGATAAGGGATAATCCTGCTTCGTTGCGGGATTTTATCCCGCACTTCCAAGAACATTTTTCCCTCGACCTTGACCTTGACCTTGAACATGACCCAAAAAGGGGGGGGGGTTCCGTCGGGGGGGGGGGGGGGGGTCCGTCGGGGGGGGGGTTCCGTCGGGGGGGGGGGGGGGTTCCGTCGGGGGGGGGGGGGGGGGTCCGTCGGGGGGGGGGTCCGTCAGGGGGGGGGGGCCGGTTCTAAACCAGTCCTCAGCTTTCTACCCATATATGGATAGGGCAAGGTTTCACTTTACGACCTGCTTCACTCTGCCAGCCGCCTCATTCCGGCTTTGGATTGCAACCAGTACACACGTGCTCTATCCAACTCTATCTTATCCATTTCCTCTTCCATCCTATTTACACCATGTCTTCTCCTCTGACTCCTGAAAAACTCCAGCGCTTAAAGGAATCTTTGAAGAGGTCGACGGAAAGAAGGAGCGGGTTTAAGAGACCTTCAACTTTGAAGTCTCTCAAACGGAATCTCCATGGTCATCCGCTGTATTTTGAACAACGACCCTCGACTCAGCCTCGACCTTCTACATCGGCTCAGCCTCGGCCTTCTACATCGGCGGCTCAACCTTCGTCTCCAACACCGACTGTCGATGAGGTGATGCAACGGACGCCGTTTGAAGTCTCCAAGGTCGAGTTTCGAAATCTGAAGCGGATGACGGAGTATAAATATGTGGCAACCAACGGGGACCACGTGTTCCTGTTTCAACACACCATCCACTACATCGAGGTGCGTCTGCCGCAGTCTCTCCCACCGCCACCTCCTCTGATACCTGATACACAGGAGTTATTCTTAACCAGAAAAGATGGGAGGGTAAAGTGGGTTTTGAAGAATAAAGTTTGAACTGATCCTTATCCCGACCAACCTTCAGCACGCAAACGGTCCTTTTCAGGACCACCCTAAGCATTTCAAGTTAGGGACTTGGCCTGTACATAGGCAGGAGAGTTTGTTTGTGCAGCCCACTTTGTGAAATTTTCTAAGTCCCAAAGTCCTTGAACTTGACCTTGACCTTGAACATGACCCATGTTGGGGGGGGGGTACAAAGTTTTTCCAAAGTATGTCATGTGGGTACTCAAATTACGTGAATTGATCAGACGAACAAGGAGGTGCAAACAGAATTTTGTTCCGGCCAAGGGTATATTAGCAGAAGCGAAAAAACTACAAAGTTTGTCCAAAGTATGTCATGTGGGTACTCAAATTACGCGAATTGATCAGACGAACAAGATGGTGCAAACAGAATTCAGATCCGACTAACGGTATAGCAGAAATAGCGAAAAAACCAATGTTTTCAAGGTTACATACTAATAGCTTCTTTATTATTGGGTTAAAGTATAGCGAGTGGGTACTCAAATTACGCGGGTTAATCAGACGAACAAGATGGTGCAAACAGAATTCAGATCCGACCAACGGTATAGCAGAAATAGCGAAAAAAACCAATGTTTTCAAGGTTACATACTAATAACTTCTTTATTATTGGGTTAAAGTATAGCGAGTGGGTACTCAAATTACGCGGGTTAATCAGACGAACAAGATGGTGCGAATATAATTCAGATCCGACTGAGATTAGGGAAGAAACAGCGCGAAAACAACACTTTCAAGGCCTGACATTAATAAATACTTTGTTTATGGATTAAACTACGACAAGTTATTTATAGTTTAAAGTATACCGAGGTAACGTTGTTGTGCGGGTAGGTCGGGTGGGTATCATACACGCTAGCGCTATATCATTATACTTTTAGCTCTTGCAGGATTAACATCTACCTATAGAGTTTGTGTTATTCTAAAGATGTCACAGTTTTACAGAAATATGACGAAGGTGTCCTTCAACAGTCCGCCTGCCACCACCTTCTACTTCTCCGACTGTGAAGATAGAAGGTCTACGCTGTTAGTGGATTGTGAGCGATTTCGCCGTAGAATACTCCAGGCTGAAACATTCTTAGCAAGTTGTCTGCTACGCAAGATGCATCATATGAGTACATGCAATAAATTAGATCACAGTGACTGTTATGATTGCGTAAAAACAGTGTCGAGCAAGAATTGTTAATGTTTTCAGTTACGGAGCTCCGATCCTCACAGAGTCAGAGCTAGACCCTAACTAATGCATGTCCCGTAGTTATTGTGCGATGTGAAAACTTGGTGGGGGAAACTGGTGTGGTGGGGGGTAAAGGCGAGTGTCTATCCTACATGCTTGTATCACTTCAGTATACCTGCGGCTCTTGCATAGTTCACATGGATTCGCAAATACAAGGCACTACTGTTTCTTCCACATGTTCTTCTTTTAATATTGAGCAAGCTGACAATACAAATGATGAAATACAAGTACATGAAGTTTCTAGCACAATATCTACTGATGCAGAAGCAATAATGGCATCCCTAATAGGGTTTGACTAATGATGGTGGATGTAGTAGCAACCATCTGCCGCGCACTTGCCACCTGCCGCCTACCATCTGTCGCCTGCCATCTGCCGTCCGCCATCTGCTCCGCCCCACCACACTTTTACCCCCACCATTTTGTTTGATACCAAAACGCTAGCTAGCGAGTAGTCAGTACACCTCCGGCTCTCGACCGGTGAACATCGAGCTCTCTGTTGAAATGTCCATCAAAATTAGGTGTATTCATTATGACTCTATTCATCTGGCGACTTTCCAAGACCTCGAGGTTTTTAATGAAGAGTTAAGACTTCTCATTGCGTCCGGTTACGATTTATCTTTGGAACTTTACGCATCAAAAAACAACATGGACTCTGCGCAGGAATCGAAGTATATACCGTCTTTCTTCAGAAAGCGAAGTGATGGCCGCAACTCGTCCGGATCAACAACATCGATGACAACCAACAACGGGGAACTATTGTAAACATGAATTATTGTAAACATAACTTATTGTAAATAAAAAGAAAAGTAAAAAGAAATAAAGTAATAAATGAAATAGTACTACCTCGCACTCGTATCATTCGATTGCTTCATTCGATTGTTTTCATTCGATATTTTTATCGAATTAAAACTATCGAATCACAATCGGATTTTACGAGTGCGAGGTAGTACTTTTTTAAAATTACCTCCCAGTGACCTTGAACTTTAAACTTTCCCTCATTACGTCACAAAACCGCCTACGTCACTGGCTCAGCCTCAGATGACGTCTTTCATGACTCAGCACTTCCGGTCACGTGACCGGAAGCTGTCAATCACTTGGCCCAGAAGCCCCAAATGCCCACTACTTTCAACAGCTATCCATCGTATCTAGAAGGATCCAATGCGAAATTATAGGTTTATGTATTATCCGTAAACAATTCACAGCCAGCTGATTATTGTTTTGTTGAACAGTCCAACTGACGGCGATGCAATTGCAATGACAATGATTTAATTTATTGTTCAGTTTATCTATATGTAAGTTTTACTAAATAACATCCATTTGAATTGTTCGCCGCTATTCAAAGCCACCTTACATAACTAATATTGAAATCCACCCACACACTGTGCAGATTGGATGCAACGCACATGTTCTTCTCGAAGGTACGAGTAGGTACTAGAGAATATTTTAATAAGGTATATTTACTAAACTTGTGATTGTAGTTCAAGAGATTACTTTAGTCGATAGAAAGTCCTCAGATAATCTTTCCTAGAGCTGAAAAAGACTAATTATTAAGAGACAGATTAAATAAGACCCCTTTTATTCTACGTATAATTTTGATTATACGATTGAACTTGACGTTTAACGATTTTGCTTTGCTTTACATTTTATTCCCAGAATGTTATTTTCTTATCTCATTTGAAACATTGTATACACACTACTTATGACAGGGAAAAAATTGTAATGCCCGAACTATTAACGGAAAATTCGTGTTTTATGAGTTTTTTGTTTAGGTAAATTTGATTCCATGATTTGTTATGTCAGCTTACCCCTTAAGATTTAATAAGTTTTCATTAGTTTAGATAAAATTTTTTTTGAGAATTTGTTTAGCTTAAACTGATAATAAAAACATTCAATGTAATAAGATCTAATAAACTACCATAACCATATTACTATCAGACGCTATAGAAGAAGTGAATTCAAAAAATTTAAGTTACTCTTGTAAGCAAATTTTTGGTTTCCATTTTACATTATATTTAAAAATAATCTTTGTTTTAAAGATTTATTGTTATCTCTTACCATAACTTCAATATAATATACAATATTACAATAATGAACAATTAATATTATTGTACGTTATAATTGTTTCTGCAAGAGGTAAAAGTGAGGTTTTGAAAATATAAAGAAAACACAGAAAACGAGGCAATAAAAAATAACGTTCAAATAACACTTTCTTTAACATTTTATTTGAATAACAGAAGGAATGAAAGTGCTCAGCGTTTAATTAATTTGTAAAGCTATTATTACATCTTTATGAAGATCTGGTTCGCTAACAGACCCAATTAAACGTTTTCGCTTTTTATGTTATTTCCGTTCTTTCTTTTTATACCTAAATGTATTTAGTTAAAACCCAGTTATTCTCATTTGTTAACCAAAACAACGCCACATAGAAAACAAGTTTGTTTTAATAAAACAACAGCTTTTGCTCTTAAATGAAATCGTTTGCAAGATAATAATTAATTACAAATTTATGTGTAGTTAATACGTTGATGCTGCATATACGATGTTGTAATTTGTAGAATTTTATTCATTTGTTACCAACTGATTAAATAAAAAATAAAATATAAGAACATGATACTTTTTAATAAGACGAAATATTATCTTTTGAATAAATTTATGTATAATTGAATCTAGTATTCATTTGATTCGGCTTGTGTTTTGTCCATGAGGAACATAAATATGTGTGTGGTCGTTCATCTGCTCGTTGGGGAGATATTAAGTATTTGAATTGGACTGAAATTTCTAAGTTTTCGTTGACAGGGCAAGATCTAAAAGATATGTAAATTGTTGGATGACCATGATATAAATTAATGACACCTCTCGATTATAATCTGAACCTAACTTTTTTATGCCAAAGATTGCGTGGTAGGAACATATCTATGCAAAAATAAAATGACAGCAGGAATTTGTAAGTAAAGGAAGTTTTTGTATAAGATACATGATGGCTTCACGGGTTTAACTGAAAGTCTTTTGAATAAAATAAACATACGAAGACGAATATTCTTTTTTAGTTTTAGCGGGCTAGTAACATTTAATAAGGAAAATATTTGTTACTAAGCTTTTGAATAATAAGTTAGCAATTAGTCTTTTTAAAATATATTTTCTTAAAGTTAAGTCAGTGGACAGCTATAAAATTACCATTGTAGTGATACTTACATTTTGCCTTACAAGTAGTTTTTCTCATAACTACATAGCTGGTAGGACTGTATTCAACTACATAGCTGGTAGGACTGTATTCAACTACGTAGCTGGTAGGACTGTATTCAACTACATAACTGGTAGGACTGTATTCAACTACATAGCTGGCAGGACTGTATTCAACTACATAGCTGGTAGTCAACTACTGTAACGAGGAAATAATTGAATTCACAAAATTTTCTGACTCGTATCGTTATATTATTATATTGCTTATTAGTAGCAACCAGAATGTGTATTTAGTACCGAATGTGATATTTTACAGTATTTCTGGGTCATACTCGTTCAGCACGAATCGCTCTCCCCAAGTAAGTTACCTACCAACTACCGGAATAGTTGGATTAATGGCCAAGATATCACGGCCTTAAAACACTGCAAGAACAACATAAGGTCATTTGGAAGTATTACAAGCTGTTCGTTGTACTCGTCGACAAAGTAATGTTAGTATTTTCAACGACTTGTTGAAAAATAACGTGCAAACTTCACTACCTCCGTCAAAGCGTTGTATGAATAATTTACGTTTCAAATTATAGCGATATCAAGATTATATATACATATGAAAGTTATTTATGATCTAAAATTATTTTGAATGTATGACATTTTACAGTTAGTACAATTCAAAAAGTGGAATTTTGTTGAGGTTTTGTAATTAAGTACCTTACACTTATCGAAGAAATATATTTTAAACTCTAACTTGTAAAGTTTTTTTGTTATTTGATTATTGTAAAATAATTACGCTGCCTAAAACGGTGCTCTTAAAATAAATAGTTTTTGGGAACAACTAAAACTTAACGTCTAAGACTAATTTAAAGTCTAAAAGTCTTAGTGTAATGTTTGTATTTACTTAAGATGGTTCATTAAAAGTAATATGGTAATTTGGTATTCTTTTGACTAAACTACTTAAATTTATTTTATTGATACTTAAGGTTTTTTATATTACGTTAATGTTAAAACATAGCCAAAAACATTTCAATTAAGATAAGACAAGCAACAATAAACTTTACTGCACATTTAAACCATAATATATAAGTTATTTTACTTTAAGAATATTTTATATCGCTCTTACTATTATTATACTCTTTGATTACAAATCCTTAACATGACAAATTTTATTTTACATTTTAAACTTACACTTGAACTTAGGATTAGTAATACAATATTTAGTTTATATTTTCTATTACGAACAGCAGGAGACTTACTAAGTAAAATAGTTTATTTACTTTTTCGTAGCATAAAAGGTATTCATAAAAAAAAGGTTTATACGTATTAATAATGGTTTCGTGTCTTTTTAAAGTAAAGCCTCAGACCTTACACATTTCTGTGGACCTTTCTTTCGATTTCGAGCGAATGTTGAGAGGAAAGAGCCTTTGCTGGACCTCTGAAACCTGCAAAGTGAACATTTCCCGCTTATTACTGATTGTGTTCAATGTGAGATGATCGGCACAAAGAATGTCGCTACCTCGTTTACCACGAACGTTGTCTTTGACGATTGGTAAGACTGCGTCATCGTTGTTGGTTTATTCGCTTTGACTACACTTACGGGGAAATATTTAAAAACGATGTCTAGTCTTTTGACAGCTTACTAAAAAATATTGAGCTTACAGAAATGTACAATGTTAATTCTCTAGCCGGAATAAATGGAATCTTCCCTCTTGGAGTTGTATTTAGATAAATAATCATTTACTTATTTATTGTAAAGTATGCTTACTTAATTAAAACCCTTTTTTGTTCAAAGATTCTACAGGGATTCGAAATAGCTGAGGGACAAAACAATTATACTGAATACCACCATTCCTCATTAACCACTGCGTAAATGTTTTACAATTCAATTACGAAGCACAGTTTATATTTATATTTAAAAGAATTGAACACGGACGCAATTCTAATTTGTATACCATTTCAGAGGCAAAAGACATACCTTCATTCTTAATAACATGGATGACAACACCAACATATATTATGTTGATTTTGCTTCTAAAATCATTGCTCTATCATCGGCAACGGTCTAACTAGTAGGACCTCGTCAGTAAAGGTTCAGCAGCCAAAGTAGTAGTTCGTCAGCATCATCCAGGGAGAGCATGCACTCAAGCTGTGCACCAAATGTTAACGGACATGAACAACATACCTTTATAATTTGGTGACTGAAACTGTCATCCTGTACACACGCATTATTATTGCGTTGATTAAAATTATAATAGTAGCCTAGTATGTTTTTAGTTTTAATGTATGTGGAATTAAAATCTCGTTCTTTATTTCATGATCCTGACAAGATATCAGGTCACGGTCCATTTCCAGGTGAGCGAAGCCAGCCAATAACATAAGATGGATCCTTATTCTAGGGAGAAGGTAAAGCCCGAGTGGTCGATTGGACTGAGATCCATTCCTTCCTTAGTCCTGCATTGTGGTTACAGTAAAGCTTATCTGAGGAGTGGAGCGGAAACGTAAGTCTCCTTAGGTTATTTGTTACATGCGGGTTGGTTGATAGGTTCGAATGAAACCTGAGTTTGAAATCTATGGATATGATCGGTACCTTCTTAGTGTTTATGTTTTCACTTCTAAAACTGAAATGTGGTTTGTGTATTGTTACTTCTGTTTAAGTTATAGTTCAAGTTGGCGATGTAAGGTAATGTAACCAGTACGACGGCAAATAAATATGTGGTAGTCACCTAATAAATTAGCGTTTATTATGGTTTAGATTTTTTTCACATTTAGTGGTAAAGCTAATATTATAAATTATGGCTCAATTATTGGTTTTTATCATTCATTGGCGTTCCAAAAAAACCCTTCAAAATAATATTTAAAGAGCACAGCTATTTTAAGTCAGATCTCTATTATAAATTCTGCTTAATTTATTATTTTTAGTATTTATAAAATGAGGTTTTTTACTAAAAATACCTTACCATCTTAAAATATCCAGAACACTCAATACTCTGGAATTCATTGATGCAAAATTTAATCATTTATTTTGCTATTTAATTTTATGGAACGATTAACTTCATTAATTAATGCACATTACTATTCTACAAGGCTTTTTTTACATTTAAAAATACCTTAAGTAAAAACATATTATAAACTTTATTTTGTTAATAAATCTTATGGAAGGTTAAAATTCATTAAATTATGTACATAGCATTTATACTAAGCTATATTTTAATTTAAATATATACTTTAAGTAAAAACATATTGATGAATTTGGACAATAAGAACGTATTTTTCCTAAACACATTTAAAATATAACTAAGTAACAGATACATATTAAAACAATTGTACTGATTTTTTGATCAAACGTTGTACTACCAAATGCAACCTTGGGCTTCTTAACACAAAAAAGGGAAGTAGAGTGACATAACCGAAAAAGTATTAAACAAAAGTAAAGAAGCCTATATTTGCTAACGCCTCGGTCAACAAGGACCAGAGTCTGGTGATAAGGATCAGTTTGGCTGTCAGCAGGGATTATACTAAGCCTTCCAGGCATTACTCTGATTATTAGCATATTTTTTACTCAAATCACGAACGGTATACGGTAAAATAATAACCGGCATTTGGATTATGTTTCCCAATTTTGTAAGTGTGGGACAAAATAAAACAATCTCTATATATTTGTTTTAGCATAAATAATCTTTATGAGAGCATTTGAATACAGGACAAATGTTAACAGAGAGGTTCTACAGGTTTAATATGAAGTTTTATAATGGATGTTTTACATTCTGCAATTGCTATAGCCTGACTTTAAATTACTTTCTTGAAAGGCTCAATTTTAATCGAGGTAAAGGAGAAAAATAATGCAAAACCTTTTGATAGTAGTTTTGTAAATACAACTGCTTTCGTAAAGCAATTTTTAGTCTTACTAGATGGCTTTCTTTGCTTTGAAATGGAACGCTAACGTTTGGCACTCATTTATAAAAATGGCGAAAAGTCTAAACAAAATCTGCTGAACTAGGTGATATCCATCAGATAAAAACTTTAGTTTGTATGTCCTCAAGTAAAATGTTGTGTTACAAACTTGATGATTATAATTAAAAATATGTATACATATATAAATTTAGCTCAAATATCATTAATTATAGTGCCTTCTATTAATATAACGTCTTCCTACACTCTGATTTTTAATAAGTAATTATTTTATTATTACTTATAGCTATTTTTATCTTTAAAATTACTTGTTATCCATAAAAAAATCCTTTTGTTAGGATTTATAGTGAACTTGCTTGCCGTTTCGCTGAAAATTTGTATTTTAGAAATGAAAATGTAAGAAGGTCGTTTAATTTAACAATATTAAATAAAATAAGTCAACCAGAAATACGTTATGTTTCTAGGAATATCATCGTATTGTGTTTCTCTCTATCACAAATGTTGGTTGATTTATGAACTAAAAAGAGTGTCTATCATCATAATCAACCAACACAAATATATAGTTTTATAAGCCAGGATAGTAATTTTCTGTAGTGAAAGTTTTTTCTACAAGATGAAGAGAAATACTTGTCTGCTTTATATCTTGGAGTGAAAATATGTCACAACAAAATGCGATCAAGTTTAAGTTTTGACGTTCTTTCAGAGTTTTGTTTACATGTTCCGCTCCAGCTCAAAATGTATTGAAAGTTTTTCCTTTTTAACAACGAGGTTATTCTTATTATTTGACATTGTCACTTTGTTTATAAAATAAGATTGGAGAAGATGTTTTTGAAATTTGTATACCTAAATTAAGTAGTAAAAGCATTTAAAACGCAAAAGTTCAATGAACCAAATTTAATTACGGATTAAAGTTTTAAAACTCATGTTTGTGTGTGCCCGCGCACTTTTTGGTGATTCTCGTTGGTTAAATGTCTGCAAGAAAATCTCGAGGGACTTTTAGGATTCAGGCCCCGTGCATAGGCTCAGCCTATACGGTGATCTCTTCAAATATATTATGTATTACTTTATGTATCATATTTATGAAAACAAATCTGATTCAATCAGTAGCGATTAAATAAAAGGACAGTCATATCTAAAATTTGTAAACACAGATACTCAATTATCAATATAATAAGAGTAAATTGTCAAAAACTTACATAAACAAATAATATTTAACTTTGAAAGACAATGCACCATTAGCGAGATTGCCTAATCAGTTGCATACCACTCTACGGGCATAACAATAATCGTAACACTTTCCAAGTGTCTGAACAAAGTTCAAGATACAGTGACGGGTTTCCCACTGGTCTAATTATACAAGACGTCAGTGACAATTAAATGGCAACGATACAAATCAACTCTCTAGTACGACGTGCATTGTTGAGTCAATTACTTCTACATTTTAGCCTCACCGTTAGTTCTTATACTATGGTTGTATGCATTCAACAATTCAAAGATTCCAACAATTGCTTGTAAAGGATACGTTTTATTTTACAACTATACCATAGAACATTCAGAAATTTTATAGTATTCTGTATGGTTACTATACCATAGATTACAAAAACTATATTTTATATCTATCTTAGCAAGTCACCAGATGAAATGGATGTGCTTGGTTTGGAGCAACAGATTCTTTAGTTACACCACAAATGTTATCAAAATAAACACAATTCGTTCTGGTTTTCCAGATGAAGCTCTTCTGAACGAAATCAACTAAATTCAAGCGTATGGCAACCTTAAGCAGGGTTGAGATACATGTTATCTATTACGATACAGAAAAACCGCGTCAAAGCTACGCTCAGAGACGTCAGATAACGCGAGCTGGTGGCAAGCAATACATCACGATCTACCAGGCGGCATTCAACTCGACATACAGTTCTCTTCAAAGACATCTCTGTCCAACTAGTTGCAGTGGTTTACCGAAGGGAGCAGGATTTACAAAGCTGTCAACAACTGTTTGTAAAGTGTAAGTCTTATGTAATAACTACGGACGCAACCTAGCAATTATAATGTAACTTGTAAATTGTATCTTATAAATGTGGACCTCAGCTTAAACTAAAAAAATGAGAGAACGTTGACGAGAGTGCATAGTATTTATACATGGTAGGTTGTTTAATGTTTCTATGTGTCAGTACAACTTGGTGTTTAGTGTTTAAATGTTTTTAAACTCAAGACGATGACATTATTTTGTTCTGTAATACAACAAGATTTGATAATGGGACACAACTAGTCCCGAAACTGGTAATTATATAAACAAGTGGATTGATGACGACAAGGTATGTAACCTTATTTTTTAAGTGCATAGGACCTTTCTTTGGATCTTTGTAATACAAATTATTTGTACAAGTAGATTTATATTATGATTTACCTATAAAGAAATATTGGGCATTGTGAAATTAAAATATAAATTTTAGCAGTTGATGTAGATATCGCTACAACTGCTAAATTTGTAATAAACTTAATTACAGTTTAGATATAGTAATATAAACCATCTACACAATTTATGTATTTGATTGACAGGTGCGGAAATAAAAAACGAGATCGCGTGGAGCATGCTGACGTGAGGGAAGTGAATTTCCTCACTCAAACTTTTAAGAAATCTAATAAAGGGTTTAAAACAACGCTTTTAAAATTTATATGGTAAATTGATAAATTTTATTTTGAAATAAATATTTTTCCTACAACTTCAAGTTTTGGAAACCTCAAGCATCAAAACTTTACTTTTTATTCATTATGGCTGAATTCACGAGATTTAGGCTATAAACACAATCAATCATCTGTTTATTACTTCTTGTCGCTCGTTAAACTGCAAACATTTTGTTTTACGGTGTGTTTTTAGGTGGAAAAGAAACACTTTGGCCCGGTTGTGGTAGTATATTTAATTTATAGTGCCAAAAGTGGTATTTTCATGGAAGCGATCGTGTTTTCAATTAAATTCAGTTAAGTGTTGGAAAACATTTTAGATACGAGTTATGATCCAATGTTTCATCACACTGTAAGTAATAATAATACTATTACGAAATATTTTAAGATAATTTGTATCAGGTTCGATGAGTAATATTTCTCCCATCATAATGACAACAATAGTGTTTACATTAGGTTTATGCGTTAATCTATTAATTAGATTAATAAGCTCTAATACATGAGGTAACCTGATCAGCATGTATACACATTATACATTATACAAATAACCTGGAGTTTAGATAGAAATTTGAAATAACTTAATTCTATAACCTAATTCTAATAACTTGAAACCTACGTTTCGACATTTGGGAAATTTAAATGCTCGTGACGGGTTGAGACTTGTTTGATAGGGGTGAATTCAGTCAGCTCACATAACATCACAGCGCTCCGACTCCAGCGTAAACTTACTTCATCAATTTAGTTGCACGTCATAGAAGAACTATTGGTCATTACAGTATTTTATTTATTTAATCAATTTTGGTTTTATTTATTATTATTGGTCAATATTTGGTTTATTTGATTCACTTGGTCTTGATAACAAGGAATAAAATAATGGCATGGATACTATTTGAGCCGAAAAATATCATTACAATTTTGGAAACAATATTTTACATACAAATAATTGATTGATTTCGTCAATTAAAAACTTACCCAACGTTTTAAGTAATTCATTTTTAACAACTCCCTTCCCTCTGGCTATACGTCAAATAGTTTTTTCCGATACATGTCTGAAAACTAACTTATGGACTTTAGATGTATTGGAACATTGCAGATGGTCATTAAAACTCTGACTCTGAACGGTTATAATCATTACAAAACTAAGCCTAGTTCTTCATAAATAAAAGAAAGTAAGAATAAGTTTAGAATATTAAAAATTTACACATTAAAAGCTTAATGATCTATTCACTGATGTTTCAAGTATTTATTCGTTTAAAACCAGATTATTCTGTAACAGCAACATTGTAACTAATAAAAGGTGTTTTTATAATTCACATTTTAACCTACATGTAAGCCTACCAGCAGTATTTAGTAAGTTTTACTAAATAACCACTGGGAGGCAATATTACCCTAATAAAATTGTTTTTCTTGTAATTAATATAATATAAATGCCCACTAGTAAAAAATAGCTTTAAATGAATATTCTGGTTAAACATAAAACATTTAGTAGTTATTATTATTATTATTTCTAATAAAATTGTTTATTCTATAACCATATTATTTACAATTCTAACCATGTAACAGATTAAAGCTACATACATTATTGAGTTAACAAAAACATAACTAATGTTACAACTTGTCTTGTTTATCTAAAACAACGTGATTGAAATCAATTATATTAAACATTTCCTATTTGAAAAGCTATAAGTATATAGTTTGTTTGTAAAATATAAACGTTTGCCTGATGGAATTTTAAAATACTGTTGTAAAAGAAATCTACCAAAGAGAATTAGATCGTGGAGAAAGGCCAAATGTGCCTCATAAACTAATTACAGATCTCCTACTTCGTTCCCAACAAGAACATCCTCATCTCTTCCCGATGATACCAAACATTATTTCATCGTTTTCAAACAAATAATTTCAAATATTATTGTTGTTTTTATAACGTGATTGCATTTCTTAGAATTTACAAGAGGCAATGTATACAGTGTTAAAAAAAAACAGCACATATACCTTTATATGGGCGTAAAACAATTAAATAAACTCGTTTTGATTTCCAATTAAGGGAGTGGCATTTTTATACTAGTTTTGATTACCTACAAGGTTTAATATAGTAAACAATTGCTTCAATAGTTAGATACAATATCAATCACTTAATTCCCACGATGTACTTTGGTCCGTTGACAGAATTCGTGTACAACCCGGTCGTTGTATACTATAGTAAGAAATATAACTGTCCATGAGAGTTTTATGTCGAACTCATTAACTTATAGACCAGTAACTATCATTAATAAGCATTTTACTATTAGGAGTTTTTGTGTTAATTTGTATGTAAGAAACTATTGATTATAAATAAAAGTTTGGAGGAAGTCTTTTTCAATGAAGACAAGGAACGTAATAATAAAGTATCAATGTTTCTTTGAAATTTTGTTATCACTTTAAACATAAAATCTATAATATCTTAAACATAACTTGAGATACTTTGCAGCTGATGAATTCGCATAGCTCATTATGAAGGCAGACTCTCCAAGTTACGCGACATGTGAGAGACTGATGATGAATAACTTAGCATAATTAGTTTGGTTCAATCACTCGAGCTGAAACATCAGATGTGGGTTGTATTGCTGACGTCCAGAGTAAGCGTATAGGACGTTTTCATGCAGCTATCACCACTAAATATTTTAACATATTATGGGAATAAATTATATATTTGTATTTCTATTTTACATCATAATCATGTTTACATTCTCATATCGTTCAAATAAATTAAAAATTTTACCTTGAAATGGTTTGCGATGTGTACAGCTTACTCGTCATAACATCTTTTAACATTTCGATTGGCTGCTTGCACCGTAATATTCGTCTAGCTAGTAGCCGTACCCCATTCAACGTTATATTGCAAATTTAAATCAGTTAATAGATCCACTAGTGTAGACATCCACTAGTGTAGTGTGATACATGTAATTGTTATAAAATGGGAATATTCTATCGCTATATTTCATCATATACCTAAGAAAATGCTTAATCCAACAACCACTTGGATGGGGGCGTCTCACTACCAAACAGTTCAAGCGGCCACGTTTTCAAATCCTAGGATGTCTACATCTGTATGCGTTTGGACCGTCTTTCCAAAGGTGTTTGTGTTATTTATTACCAATTAAAAATGTCTTTCGTCTTGTCAAAAAAACATCGTTAGCTGTTTCAGTAGTTGTTTTGAACACGTAGTCATATATTAAGGACAACAACAACAACAACTTCCATTGCCCAACTTATCCTGTGGCCTTGGCGGTCATCCATTGCCGCAACGTTAAATGTTATCTCTTTTTATTTCTCCATCTATTGAACTATGATAAACATTACACCATAATCTCCATTTCTTTAGGCATAATTTACAAAATATTAATAAACAGTTCCGAAATAAGAAAAGTTACAGATAATCAATTTGTATGAAAAGTATAATAAATTATATTGACATTGAGTTGTATACTTTCGTAATAAAAGCGTGATATAATATTGGAATTTTAAGTTATTCAATATACAAAACTTTAATGGTATTTATTAAATTAACTTATTAGTTACAGCTCGAAAGCATTATGAATGAAATAAAAACAATATTTTCGTAGTTATTCGAACTAGCAACATGGTGAAAGAGAGTTACAAAAGTTTAGTTTTTCACTATTAGGAAAGCAAAAATGCAATAAGTTGGGTTGGCAACATTGTGACTAAATAAAGTACAAAAAAGAGTGGTCGTTTATGATGTCAGGGGTAAAAAGTCAAAAAGGAAACAATGTTTGGACATGGTAGTAAAGTTTAAGTAGTGACGGTTATAATGTTATAAAATTGTATGCACGATCACGTAACTATTCAAACAGCGATTAATTTGTTATCATAACTACAAGTTTAAATTACTAGACTTAAAATATAAAATCAAAAGTTGAGAAAATGTTGTTATATATATCAAAGTAAATGGTCCATTACTGTTAGTTCTTAGCCGGTAAAAAGTCAGGGCAGGTTTATTACTCTATTCAACCCCTCCGAGGAGAGTTAACTGCAGAATTTGTTCAACAAAAATAATTGACCACCTGTGTAACAACTGGCTAAGTTAATCACTTCGCTTTAACTAAAATTCAAATTTCTCGATTATTAATTATTACTTTGCAAACCAGCTTTGAAAAATCAAACAACACCTGTAAAATTGGGTGTAACAAATCTAAGCACATTAAATGAATAGAATATTAGGATACAAAACAGATTATTTTGGTGAGAAAAATATTCTAATTTCATATTAGAACTATTGAACTATTTATTAATTTTTGTATAAATTTTATTTTGTATTCTCTTAAACATGATTTATAAAAGAGGGTGCAGCATTGCTCGTATAGTGTATGAGAAAGTATGTTTAATTCGTAGTTGCAAACAAACTTTGAGTAAATAATAAGGTATTTAAATTATTTATTTAATATAATTGTAACGAATTTAAATCCAAGCAACAAAAAGGGTCCGATGGTACTAAAACGATATTTAAGGTACATTAACTTGTTAATGCAAATTTACAATAGTTGCCAGTGTTTGAAAGTCCTTTTAACTTATATTCATAATGAAAAAAAAAGACACTAACATAAATCAAATAACTCCTTTTAATCGCACCTGTAACCTTCACTAGTAATTAATACTTAATAATCGTATTATCTAACTGTTGTTATTTTAAATGTAGTAAGTTATATTTTATAGTTGTATTATATAATTTATTAATTTAACATGATATACGAATTAACTTAAAATTTAATATTTATAATCGATTTCAGGAGTACAAATTTCTAAATTAGTCATGGCTAGAAAAAAATTAATATAACAGCAGCCATAAAAGTAAGCATTGAGAGGAACTCTAACATGTGTGGATGTTACCGAAAAGAGCACACCGATGGAAGATAACTATTTGATTCCAGGTCTGTTAATGAAGGCCAATATTTATTTATAATAGTGTCACATTTATATAGTGGTTTAACATTTCGACAATTTGTTGCCTTATTTGAACTTAAACTCTACATGTTGGGATCGACAACGGTATAGAGTTTATCAGTAAACTTCTTTAACCCTATATTTATCCATTTAATTCTTTAATTTTAAAACCACTGTACTGTGGTAAGTTAACGTGCAGTAGCCAATTTGGAAGTTATATCTAAAACATCTCATATTATTATACTGATGCATTGAGCTCAAATGCTGAACAAATATTCTTTCTGAGAAATGTTTATACTACTGTATAGGTCGAGTTTATTATGCATTTTAATTTGTACTGAAGAGAATGTTACTGAAGAGGGATTATATGATTTCTATGAATAAGTCCAAATAAGACGAAAACCAATACTATGGCAATAGGAAAGCTTTAACTAAAGGTTAATAGACCAAATATTAACGTTAAAACTTAACAAAATTAAGTTTCTTTTATAAACAGACCGAATAATATTTATTGTTCTTAGTTTAAATATGGTTTATGGTGTTTGGGGCTCACATTGCATAATTACATTAATATATATCGATCTATACGATGTTATTCTATTTAGATGAATGAAAAGTGTAATTTATTAGTTTAAGAATCGTATTGTACTGCTGGTAAATATAAACAACTATTTTAAACCATTCAATTATGTGGTTTGCTCTAAGTTAAAATCTCAATGAAGCTATAATGAAGTCAGAATTTACCCCATATATACTCTTGTATATCAACATTTACAATAAGTATACAACGTTCTAGAAAGTTAGTGAATATATAATGTTAATACGGTGACCCAAGTTCCGAATAACAGGAAATGTCAAGTCACAGGTTCCTGCCAACCTGAACTAATTAAACGACAGATTTATCAAAATGTTTTGAAAACAATTGAAACATGCAAATCAGTGAAAATTTCGTCCACCGGCACCGATCGCCCCGAGTTATAACTCTACTAAAGCTAGTATCCTAGGCAAGTTCCAATTTGATATTAAACTAACAAAAGAAACTCCATAGTTTAAGCTCCACTAATTATATTTTTATCATAACTTAGTGTTTTTAGTTTTTTGAGAATATTTTCACGTATTTTATGTATGATATTTTGTCAAGAGAATACAAAAGTAGGTTATTTGCTAAAACTTGCAAAACCTAGCAGGTATTGCAATTTTCCCATCACAGTAAACCTGCGTACTCAGTGAATGAATTTGTATGTGTCTTAACCACATTAAGCCACTTACCAAGTTTCATAAAAATTATATTGACAGATAAGTGATATTTAACATTATAATTATTCTCTATAAGAATAATGACGGGGTTGAGTGCGCAGGGTTGCTATAACAAGGGTAAATCATGCTAAATCATGGGTTTTTATACAAATATTAATATAACTCAACCAGGTGAAGTTGTATATTATAACTTACATATTAAGTTGTATTAATTTATGCTCATAATTAAGGGAGATGTGACATTTTACTTACCCTCTATAAAAATAACATTAGGACTGAGAACGTAAGATTGCTGCTACAGGGACCATCGAGAAAAATTATTTTCGGTGCAAATATCCATAGACCACAGACCATAGACCAGGAGAAACGACTTCCAAAGTTTCATTCACAAATAAACGATAATCTTTACCAAATCTCCATAAAAATAATATTTGACAACACGCACCGTGTTTAACACTTTCATAAATTGAGAACCAATTGAGGTAGAGTAATAATTCAAATGGTGAATGATAAAATTTGACTTTAAACAAGATTTTATGTAAAATAAAAAAACACAGTTTTAGAGTACAAACCCTTCCAAAATACCCCTTACGATGGGGCGATTTGACTGGGCTTTTGAACTTAAGAGTCATAAATTTTGCTTTACAACTTTGAACCCATTTTTTTGGTATCTGTGTACCTAAAAAAGAAATTTTATCGTGACCCTGAGCCCATATCTTTCTATGCCAACTACGGTAATGGCTTCATCCGTAGAGGGGCAAATTTACTAACAAATTTGGTTTAAGCTGAAATTAATTAATAATTTATAAAAGTTAACATGGAAGATAAATTAATCATTAACTGAATTCACAATTTAATTAACTTTACATTCTGATAAGCCTGAACAACAGTGATTAACATGTTACGTAATACATCAAAGCGATTTAATACTAAAACAATTTTAATTCCAATGTCATAGTAGAAGTTTGCAACTAATTTACCCTAGCAAAACCTCAACAATGTAAGGTCTACAGGTTCTTCAAAGGGAACTTCGTGTACTGTTAAAGCCTTTTAAAGAGAATTGTAGGCCATTGAACTCTCATTAAATCCTGAATCACATACATTTGGCGATGCAATGCAAGGGATTATATGCTTAATTTTTAAAGTCTAAACCATCCTTAACAATTTTAATTATTGATTTTAAACATATCTATTTAATTATTTATCATTTAGCCTATTTATTTATGTTATCCTCAATGTCAGTTGGCATTAAAAAAGATAATCAGACAAATTAAATCACTTACTACAATGTATGAATCTGGTATAAAATAAACTTAAAACTATCTTAATATAAAATTTACATAAAACCCTCGTTTCTGTTAAAGGAGAAAATAACTTGAAGCTTCCAAGGCATTGATTGAAAAGGGGACAACATCCAGATAAAAAAAACATTAAAGCGATCCAAGCAAAGATAAAAATAGCTTAAATATTAGTCCTGCTGCTCAGTATTCGTGAACATATCTTGCCGGTTTAAAATCAGTATTGATTTAAATATGTAACTTATATTTGTATAAAGTAAAATTGTTATAATTTCAATTGCATTTATGAAGATGAACAAAAATCTTTGTACGGTGCTTAATTTTCAATTTAACTTCATTTCCTACAGAAACAAAACGATGTCAAAACAGAATAGTTACCTATGATTGATAATAATAATAAAACTGTAACCAATAATCATCTTATGTTATTTATTATTATTAGAAAGAAATTTTCAAAATTATTATGATTCAATAACCAAAATCTATATTTTTCCAAGAAACTACTAGATGTTCTTAGTTGTCGTATTTCAATGGGATTACCACTAAACAATGTTCGTGATATGAAGCTAAAGGTTTTATATCAAATGTATTAAATAAAAATGAACGCAAGCCAATGAGAGGCTTGGTACTTTACAAATCCTATAGGTTCTGAGTTTAAATATATAACTATTGTTATCTATATATGGTTCGTTTCCATTTGTGATGTAGCATACTTATGCCACTTTATAAATGCACATTGCTCTTAAAGACAATATTTTAAATCTAGAAAATAAGTTTCGTATGATCAGTCTTATTTCAATGTAACATTATTAAAAGATGTATCTTAATTTTTATTAATAAGCTAAAATTAGATTTATATATTTATCCTATCATGAAATTGCATAATCAAATTTTCTGTGTACTAAAGAAAAATATAGAAGCTAAAAGTGTAACAACACTTTATCTGTTGAATTATTTTTTTGTTTTTGTATATTAATAATGGAATAATAATTTAACGATTTTAGGTTGATAGGTACTCGTTGTATTTTATATGTTGTACCTATTTTTACAAACTATTTTTCTGAATGGAAACATTTATAATATAATTAAAATGTATTTAATAACACCTGCGTCGTCAGGAAGCCGTTTTTTGCTTTTGTAAAGAAAAAAATCCAATACCGTGTTTATTTTTAATTTACCATAGTTATAAGATATATTTTCTTGAAACTGCAATGGTGTTTCCTTTAGTGCAGCAATGCATATTTTAAATATAATATTTCTTTCAAAAGTATACATTTTTATGTTATGATATTTTGACCAAGAGAGGGTTATGTAACAAGTTAAAATTTAGAACTCATCACAATATAGTTTCTAAAAAACTAGTTTTATAATTTATTTATTTACGTATAGTGTATTGTCTTTATTATTTCTTGTTTTATCTTGTTTTTACCACTGATATTGCAACAGTGTCCTGTTATAATTTAAGTTAACATCGCACGTTGTCTTTAACCTATAAAGAGCCAGAGGAGGTATTCCTAACGTGAATGGCATTGTGCCAGACCCTGAATAAGTTAAAATTAGTGGTTATTCTTTTAATTTTTAGAACATTTATTCCTGCAATTTTCAACATAGTATTTTTGACTAAGACCAAATACTTTCCAATTTAATATCATAGAATTTACTGTTAGAACAATTCTGTAATTTCTAAAAGATTTGTTCAAATTTAAATCTCTTTCATGTAACATAGTGAAACAGCTAAATTATACCTAACAATAGATTGATTGGTAATGCAACTAATCATAATATAAAATCCTACTTTTTTATTTTACAGAGGTTTACGGTTTTTTTGATGTGAAAGTTAAAATTGTTCTGCATCTGATGTAACAGCTGAGCAAAAACATTTTAATCTGCTGTCTGGAGGGTCAGGGAAATAGTTTTACACAAATGTCTCAATTTAACTACCAAAGCACAAAACTCAAACTAGAGTTTATGAAGCTACTATATTAACTTTAACTGTCTCAGCATCCTCAAGTTACTTTTAGTATTGGTTTAAACAAAACTCTATGGAACATACTGGGGTGAAATTGATTTCGAATTCTTTATAAGTAATTAAATTTAAAGAATAATCAAATATTTTTCCGTCATCCTTGCATACCAATGAATCAACACAAAGTACAAACAATACAATTTATTTAACGCCTAAACATCCTCAGGGTTATTATGTTTATTTTATAAAGCTTCTTAAAAACATAGCTAATGTGGCAGGTACTGTGTCCAAAGCGCTTCCAAAAATATTTTAATATAACTGTCACAGTAGAATCTTGAAACCAGCGAAGCTCGGTCCACCACAAGCTGAGAGGGATGAAGCCACCTTTAAGTCCTTTAAGTACGTAAAATATGTGCTTAAATTGAAAACATTCAATGACCGATTTACTTCAAATTTGGTAGGGACATTTGTTTCTATAACCAGTTGGACAAGTTCGTTCAACAACACGATCGGAAAACTTTAACCTCTATTTGGGAATCGGTTGAACAAATTTAGAGTTTTTGGGCCCCAAAAAGGGCCATAAAAGCCCCGGATGTAAAATTATGTAAATTAATAAGGCGAAAGTTTTAAGCGCTTTTTTATTATTATAGCATAAATATTTACCGAGTTATTAAAGAACATGTATATTGACTAAACACAGTGCGTTGTCTTATGGGGATTTTACATTAGAAAAGCCTGTTAAACATATTATGTTGGTGTAGTTTTATCACCCTCAGTATCCGAACGCCTACTTTCAATTATGACTGGACCTTTTCCTAACCTCTTAATGCGCATCATTGTTTTCCCAGCATTGCTATTAAAGAGGACCAGGAGAATCAGAACAGCAATAACATTTTTTTAATGTCCATACAAATTTTAATTATGTATGTTTCATCACAAATGATTATTTTTTTTTTAGTTTTTATGTGGAAATTACCTTATCTCATGTCTGCGTGCTGCGTGCGAACTCGTTAGATATTCTTTTACCACTATTCCTACTAATAATATTAACCACTTGATATTTTCAGTTAATAATAGTTACTTTGGTTGGTAAATTTAATTTATATTTCCTTATTAATAGTCCTATCTGTAACACTTAGATCATAACGTAATTTCTGTGGCAGTGTGAAGAAAACACTTCGATAACTGTTTACAATGACCTGTACTAGCTATTGCGGTAAGTGTAACTATGCAGGGTTATTTTAATACGTTTTCTACTATGCGAAGTGTACATTTAAAAAAAGTGATAAAATTGCAAAATAATTCAAGAAAAAGGTAATATCAGGAAAATTACTTGGAAATTATATGAAATTAGGAATAGATATTTAATTTTATTATTTTTTGTTTAAAGTCATCTAAAAGAGTGTTTGAGCTTGATAATTGCAGTGCTTGATAATTCTCCAGAGACGATTAGGTTCCAGGCGACTGCAAGTTTGTCTTAAATGCTATTTCAGACCCTTTCAAAACAAACTTGTAGTATTTTCCAATTGATATTTATGTTGTTTGTTAAATGAGTGGGATTTAAATCACAATCAAAACCGTTAAACCAATTCCAGTTATTATATTAAATAAATTAATCCTACGTACGACTTTTTTAATTTAGCTTTTACCTAAGCAATTGACTAGCGATTACTAAAAATTTTAATAAGATTAGGTTTTAGTTTTATATAAAGTTAATGCTAGCTTGAAAGTATTTTTGTTATTATTTGTTTCTTTCTTTCTATGAGCTAATGACTGGTAAGCTCAGCAAACAAATTATTTCAGAAATATACGAACCATTACAATTAAAGGGGTTCAAACTAAGAGATGGTTGTAGAAACATAACCAATATTTTATGAAAAGGTATTTGGCTGCACTCGTGAAATATTTAATAAAGCATATAAATTTGTCTATTAATACCTTACTTCTCATTATCGTGTAATTATTAACATTATTTATTTTAGGTTACCAAATGTTACTATTATTTATTTGAATAATCGATGAGGCGATATAAAGCGTAATACTGAATTTTTTTTATTCGTTATTGGTCTATTATTTCAATCCGATAAATATATAAAATGTCAATACAATTCTTGATACATACTCCGCAACGCAATTTGTTTGATATATGGTAGTGGCCAGAAAATAAATTACACACACAATTTAATTTGATTATTTTAGACGTTTCGAAAAATTAACCAATTTGTAATTTATAAAACTGATATAACAAAATAATTATCATAATATTTATTTTTAAACATCTAAATATTTTGAATTTAAATAATGTAAGATTCTGCAAGGTAATAGAAAATCGTGTAATAAATCCCCCTAAGGAGGAAAAATAGCTAAACCTTTCTTTATTAGGGAATTACCTTTTAAAATTAATAAAAAGCTACTTCAATAGCGTCATTGTTATTAAACGTAATGACTTTGGACACATTTACTCATTAATCATTTACTCAAGTTACACAAAAAGATATCTCGCGCTTGTTAGGCCCATTCAAGCTCAGAACTGTGACATAATTAACAACTTGTTAATAACGTTTACTGAAGTAGTAAAACAATAGTATGTGGAGACGTTCCACATGTAATGCTGTTTAAAAGTTGTATTGTAACCTATTTGAAATTACTTCAAGTAGAAATTTATAAGAGGCAGATTATATATACATATTACATAAGTATTATATTAATACGATATTTCACGACAACGTAACTCTTCCAAATGAAATGGCCTAAAAGCGAAAATACTCCAATTTTAAAGGTGTAGAAGGAAAATAAATATTCCTATAAAATTATATATTTGTTTTGATTGTTTCTATTTTTTAACCAAAATGAATAACTAAAAACACAAATCTAATTGGTTTATTTTCCACAACAATATCTCTCTTTATCGTCCTCTCGGATGACGTCATCAGTAGCACGATGACACCAAACACATCATCTTGGAGCTATTCATGCCTGCAGCACGTTTAATTATTGGTCCAGAAACAGACCATGTAGCTGCGACCAGGACATCGCTCATATATCCTCATATATGCTCATCAAGTGTTCTGAAGGCTCGGGTTACAACTTCAAAGGACGTCACATCATTGAAGTCTCCAGGGAGACTGTTGGCGAATGAATCACAGTCTATCCACATGTTCTTCTGGTAGTTCCTTATTATTTTTTTTTATTATTATTATTTATTATTATTATTTATTTCCTTATTATTATTTTTTCCTTATTAGCAATAGGATCAACGGTTCCAAGTGAAAGGTAAATATCTACAAAGTTTAATTAATCAATAACGGTCATGATTCTATGGAACACTTTAATTTTAATTTTATAATCTTAATGTTTTATATTATTTTCAAATATTTAGGTGTATTCAGACCACAAAACCACAAAACCACCTAAGGAAATCGGGTCAACCTACCTAATAATTTTAAAACAATTTGTTTTAGACCAATAACCTATGATAATATTCCTTCGGAAATTGAATATTTATATTACAGCACGTACTCCGACCCAGTATTAACTATTATATGAGGTATGAGGTTTTATTCTGAATATCTCAATTTTTACCTTTGTATTATGTTTTATAACGATACAATTACATTCCGCTTTACTCGTATTTAGTATCTTAAGTTAAACATAAATATACCTCATTATTCGTATAAGGAGTACCTTTATTCACGACAGTTGTTATTCATTTGTCGTTAAGTGGAAATTAAACTTTAGTTAGGACAAATAGTCTTCCTCAGAGGATCATTAAAGGATGTAGTTTCGGCACCTATTTCCAAATCCCAA
Source organism: Allygus modestus (assembly GCA_963675035.1). Lineage (NCBI taxonomy): Eukaryota > Metazoa > Arthropoda > Insecta > Hemiptera > Cicadellidae > Allygus > Allygus modestus. Next base: position 358,385,905 of record OY776112.1, on the reverse strand, counting down.
TGGGTCCATTTACATCTCTACATTCACCGCAGTGTTATAAACTTTAAATTCTGAAGAGACGCATTGCGACTTTAACATTTCTTTGCTTTAGTACGAGAGGTACTTAAGTTAACTTTAGGTTCTTTAGTTGCTGATAGCTGATGCAATGAAAAAATAAACGGAAGAGTTTGTATTTGTACGTGGTCAGATATTTAGTTGGTGAGACATTTAAGAATAACAACCGTGGTAACGTAAAAACAATAGAAACCCCAAATGAGAATTGTGAAGGCAGTATAAAAATGCTTTTTAATAAATACTCCTTAATCAGGGAGACACATTTATCTATAAACAAATTTCTTTCTAGAAGGATTTTATTTAAAATTTGAATAAAAGGTATTGTAACGTCTATCATCACTAAAAATAATTTATATTCACAGTAATTTTAATCAATCAATCTTTTTACGCAAGGTAATGCTGAAACCTTACTATATAATACTAAAGCAAGCAGACAGGAAGTCTGTACCAATTACTCCTTAAGTTTCTACGGAGGTAATTGATTGTTATGTTCTGCAGCCATTTAGATAAGACGACCAAGTTTATAGCATCCACTGTCTAATGGCATCTTAAATGTTTATATATTAAATATTTAAAGAAGTTTATTTAGAGATTATATCTATAGATATTCAATGAAGGATATTTTTAAAATAATGTAGAAGTTTATACGCTTTGCTCCACCGATTACTTTATTAATAACTTAAATTATATTATATTTAAAGTTTGGTTATTTTTTTAGGGGAAAGATGAGGACGTCTAGAAGTTGTATATTACAAGTCACTAGAACCTAAGAGTCAAACTTTTTTATTCTTTTGTTTGTTTGAAATTCTAGCGTAAACATATACTTCAAATTCCAAACTTACAAATTATGTTGTATGTTTTAAAGTATAGAAAACAAGTAAATGCGAGTGTTAACCTTATTATTACAATAAAAAAAAGACAATATCATTTTTAGTGAGCTATTATTACTAAGGAACTAAACAGCATTTATCAAAATCTGATATCATTATTAACTTGGATCATAAATAACAAAACATTTACCTTAAGTTTCCCTAGTTAATTTTATTTAGTCTTGTAAATTGATATGCGATGGTTTTCAACACGCTTAGTGTTAACGGACCCCAACTTAGTAGGGTTCTTGACTAAGTGCAAACTTTCCAGATCCGTGTAGTTCCCAAGAACTTGAGTCTTAGACAGTTTTTATCCATTCATGCAATAAAGCGACTTTGCTGTTGAAAACTCTGACTCTGCATTATAGTATTAACAAATACCACTTGCATAATTAAACAGATTAATATACTTATTGGTGTATACAAATGTAAGAAGTGTAAACAAATAACAACTTTATGATTAAGAAATCTGAATATTACTAGCTTATGTTTAATTACAGACAGATTCAATATAACTCTAGAATACTGGAAAAAAGTTAATTTGGTTCTTATACTAAGGTTTATTGTGGTTTTTATTACTACGTGTTTAATAGGTTTTTAAAATTTAAAAATATTTTATTTATCCTCTTTAAATATAAGTGGTATTAAAACTAAGTACAAATTCATATATATATAGTCAGTAAATGCCTTTTAAATCTATTACCACTTCTAAAATAATTTAACTTTGTAAATGTTTGGCTAAAGATTCATGGGTTTAGATATTAACCCTGAATATGCTGTTTTTCATTAATATATTTTTGGTGATAAGTAACTAAACAACGAAATGATATGGCTATAAATATTACAATAGCACAGTATTGTTTAAACATGGCTAACTCTGAAAGCTTTAATATTTCAATCGCTGGTAAGATTAAGTAAATCTATTGTCTTGAAACGATCTTCGGTCAAAGGCAATGTTTACTAAAGCACTGTTTTAATTGATTATCTTTGCAAGATTACTCGTGAAGCTTCATGCAGTGATCCGTGGTGTAAGGCGTCTTTTATTACGTCGCTGTTTAACATATTTTAATGTAGTATGCTCTATCTTCTCCACGCTTACACTTTAAAGTCATGGCAGATTCGTGAAACAATTTAACATTAGTTGTAAAAAGCACAATTGCATAACCTGCAATAAATTTGGTAACACAATTGTTTAAATATATACACCTTCATTTAAGAAACCTAGCATAAAAAGTTAGCTGGACGTTTTTGAAATTAACAAGTTTTTACCAAAATAAGTCAAATGGCTCACACTGTTTTAAAGTTGTGACATTGATTTAAAGTGACCAATCTAACCATATTATTGTATATTTTATAAAACAATAACCGGAGAGTGATTGTAATACGTATGCGAATTTTTTAATTAAAATTCATTGAGAGATTCCAGGGAAAGCCTTTTTAACAATCAATGAAATTTAATCCAATGTACCGCCTATTCTACAAACATTGACTAAATGCAAGCGACCATTTCCATACAAATGACCGATCAAGAAACGGGTAGAAGGCTAGGATACTTTACATTTCTTCTCCCTACATCCTTTTATATTGAGCTAATTCTCTCTATTCTACACTGCTTAGTTTATCAAAATTAATTTAAAGTCATTGAAAGTTACTTCAAAAACGCATTCGATTAGTGGGTCTAAAGATTTCGTTTCCACTAAAGCAATAAATTTAACTTGAAAATGTACCAATTTACCCTTATCCATAGTTTTTATATACTTAAACTGCAAGTTAGGGTATCGCATTGTTATTAAATGAAAAACAAGTTTGTATAATTATTTATAAAGGAAAAAAACAAATAAACTCTCTTTACCTTATAAGATTTATTTCTACTTTTGTAATAAATAGTGTTTCCTCAATTATAAAATTGTCGACTACAAATGATCATGTTGTGGTTGAGGTGTTGTTTGTTCGTGAGCAGGTTTATGCGCCACCCTCATATCGGGGATTACTTCAAAACTCCGCAAATCCGTGAAGAAAACAAACTACAACAAATTAATAAGTACAATTGTATACTTATGCAACTAATATAAACTGTATATTAATTACATACATCTACACAGTATTGATAACAAACTTGATACGTTTCTACTCGGGTTCTCTTGAATAAACAATCTCCATGGCTAAGGTGGACAAAGGAAGGAGCACAACTCGGTGCGATCAGCCATGTTCCCTGTTCGGTTGTCCTCTGTCCCGCATGAGGGAACTGTATGTCTGACATCATCGTCCGACTTCATTCACCTGTAAGGACACTGTCCACTGATATTGCTTCATTTATTAAATGCAAGGAACAAGATAGATTCGAATAAAAAAATATTACAAATTAATTATCAGTGATACAATTTTAAAATATTTCTTGTAACACAAATTTATTTCTTGTAACGCACACATTTATATATATTACAACACTTTGTTTAATTAATCTATTCGTCTAAAAACCTAAAAAGTAATTAATATTTTGTTAAATACTTTACTCACCAACAAGGTTATATTTTAATTTTATGTCTTTGGTTATTTGTGTGAAGTTGGTCACTTGGTGGGAGACGACGTTACCCACCAAGATTTAGATGTCTACCCATCTACTTTTGGTTAACAGTCATTCCTAAAAGTATATTTTTAATTTAAATAATAACACTTTACAAAATAAAACACATCAATAATACAAATATATAAATAAGTTACCCAATCACACACAGATAAAACCAAAACAGTCGCTTGTATCAAAATACAGATTATTACGACGCATAATACACAAGTTATGATTTTCTTTATCCAACGAAGATATTGGTCTGATTCTTTAGTTTGGATGGTTAATTATTTATTCAATAGGCACAACCACTCTCTTTCAGAAAATATAAAAAACAAATTTGTGATAGATATTTGCAAAGCGCTGAGTTCAACTTGGTGACACTGATATGATCTCTGCTGACGTCTATAAGACCCCGCCACTAAGCCGCTCCCTGGCTGTCAACAAATATTATGCCGGGATATAAAGCACACTGGAGTGATATATAAGTGAGTTACCTCTAATGTTTTTATCTTACAAAAAATGTTATAGTTAAGGCTGAGTAAACTTTATTGTCAGATATTATGTTTTATTAAAATATAAGATACTTAAAATTTGGATTTACTAATGATGCCTCGGTTTAGTGGCTACATTTCTTTAGAAGGGGAGTAAGTTAAACATTATTTCCAAGACGTTTCTTTAAAATTAAGTAAATTATTACTCTGAGGATTTTAGCATTGCTAAGATGACATCTAATATTGGATATTCCGGTCTTAGTGTGTATACAGTTTTGCTTCATCAGTGATATTGCACTCCGCTTTATCAGCTCAGCTCACAGCCGCGCAATCTTGCTCGGTTGCCTGTCACTTATTTATCATGGTGAGTTCTTTTATTCTTAGTTTTTTTTACCTAGAATATAACACAACAAATTGTAAAATGCATCAGTACAGCACGTAATATAAAATGAAACAGTCGACCTAACCCCATGGGTATGCCTATTTTTCTGTTAGGGATGAACTGTTATAACTGTTACCCGTGAATGATACATAGCAAAAATCCTGCATTTATTTTTATAAATGATATGTATTTGAATAATAAATAACCAACAACAGATATACCTAGTAATAATAATTATAATGGTTCTTCTTGGGTCTATTTACATACCAGCATTGATAATTTCTTTTAGTGGTTCTATTAAAGAATATTTTATTTTTTTAAACTAAAGTATTTATATTCTTGTTTAGAGGCAATCGTTGCCAACTAATTTGCTAAAAAATATACTTTAAGCAACATGTTATGGAAAAAATAAGAAAAATCCTATAGCTTCACTGTGAAATCTGCATAGTAAAAACCCACTCACATTTTTACGAAAAAAGTGAAATGGTTGACATTTGTGGCAAGTAATCTTCTTTTAAAACAGCTTTCCTTCACGTAATCTTTATTGGACGCAGTAACGCTAATAGCTTAGTTACCGAGGGGACGAATTGGCGTCCCTTTAATATCAAGACTGCTACGAACCAATTAGCATTGCGATTCTTATAAACAAAATTGCATTGACAAATGAAGTCATTATTGATATGTAAAGCATTGGAACTTCGTTTACATTTTACAAATTTCACCTCACCCATTCGTCACACACTTTTAAAACGATAACATTAAGCCAACATAACAAAATCTCACTCATAGCTTTGTGTAATCAACATTTGCATAAGTACAATGTTCTTAATGGTTAAGGCGCACTAATTGCTGTAGTGAAGTTTTATTTTGTTTTATAAAATGCAAACCAGAATATTCTTTGTGAAACGGTCTTCCATTTAACAGCATCCCAAGAACTAACATTGTATTGTTGGATATTTACGTCATTTTGATCTATGCCTTGCCAAAGTTGGTTATATTGCAAACGTTACTATGCCCTTTAAACTCTTCTACAGATTAAAAATAGCTTTTATCAAGTTTGATTCTCAGATATTTTAACAATTTTCTGGAGTAAACATTAAAGTCCCTTTCGTCTTTTGAGCAGACTATATTATATGATTTAACACCTTGTATAAGAGAATATTTTCGAGTATATCTCAAAGTAGAGAAACGTAATAGTTTTAAAAGTATTTGTTTGATTTAAATTTAGTTATTAATGACATCTGAAAATGAATCCTACCTGCATATCTGCCAAATTCAATGCTACAAATAAATACCCCCGTCACAGCAAACTTGCGTACTCAGCGAATTTCCAATGCAAAATATATGTCTTAATACCACATAAAGCCGTATACCAAGTTTCATAAAAATATATTCACATATAAGCGATATATACAATTTTAATTATTCTCCATAAGAAAACATGGGAGCTGAGTAATAATATTGGTGATGAGTACGTAGGTTTGCTGAAACAAGGAACAAAAAAATTGTTTTTTATACAAATATAAATAGAATTTAACTAGAAGAAGCAACATACCAAGTTTAATCAATATTCAATCATAAATAAGCGCTATATAACATTCTAGTTATTCTCCATAAGAAATCATGGGGGCTGAGTAAGCAGGTTTGCTGCATTAAGGAACAGAAAAATGGGGTTTTATATAATTATCAATATAACTCAACAAGTTGAAGCCACATATTAAGTTTTATTAATTTATGTTCATAATTAAGGGTGTCATTACATTTGACTTATTCTCCATAATAATAACATGGGGGCTGAGTACGCAGGTTTGCTGCTACGGGGATAATCAACAAAAAATAATTTTTTTGTACAAATATCAATATACCAGAACTACGTAAAGCCACATACTAAGTTTCATCAATATACATTCATAAATAATCGAGATATAAATTTTTATTTATTCTTCATAAGGATAACATAGGACAACGTACTGTGTTTAGCACTTTAAATATCTCTGCAACGGTGGGGTGTAGAATCAAAATTTAAACACCAAAATGACTGTTGTGTGGAGCTGAACTGATTGGTAAAAACAAATGTGAAGTTTACATTTAAATGAACTGAGGAAAAGCAAAAAACCTTTTTCCCTTAAGATTAACATGGGAGATTTTATGAGCAGATTTTCTCCGCAACCTCTTAACCTAGGTTAATAATTCAAAATACCATATTATTTGTTTTTTTTAAACTCTATAACATGGTCAAAACCAAGATTTAGTTTTTTAAAAATTTTAGGGTGATTAATGCAAAAAATTGATTTTTGGAAAACTTAAAACCCCATTAAACCCCTCTTCCCGTGGTCCGATTTTTTTGGTTTTCGAACTTAAAGTCATGAATGTCACTTTACACATTTGAGCCAAATCGCATCGAAATCGGACGTTTTTTACTCAAGTTATCGCATTCATGGACACACACACACACACACACACACACACACATATATATATATATATATAAAAATTTGAAAGAATAGTGTTTTTGGCATCTGGGGATCTCATGGTAAGTCTTACCATGAGACCTACGGTAATAGCTTCTTCCCTATAGGGGAAATTCGCTAAAACAAAATACCGAAAACCATTCCGAACTGTTACAACAAAATAATTCTTTAAATTAATCTCACATTATTAAAAATAAATGTTTTAAACAAAGCAAATCAAAGGTTATCTTATCGAGTGCTGCATTCGTAACCCCCATTAAAACATGCAAAAGGTATTTTAAAGAACAACAATTTTTTTAAACTTAGTAAAATGAAGGAAATAGTATAGCTGAATTAATACATACATTTTTCCCTTGTGTTGCATTGACTTGAGTTGTCTTGAAAAATAGGTTGTACTAAAGATCTCTGGTAAATAAAAGAATCATTTATTTTTTCATTTAATAAAACACATTAATATCATCTTTACGGATATTTCCTTAGTAAATTAGTTGCCAATTTTGTATTATAATTATCCCTTTCGATATATGTTGTTGCAATTTAGCAAAAACCCTATAACTGTGAGATATAAAAATAAAAAAAACCTTTTAATTATTTATTATAGAATTATTAAAAATATTTCTAAATGGTATTCCTGCTGGTTTTAATATGTGCACACCAAAATGTTGAAATAAAGGGTTAAAGGCTTAATATTTTGAACTATAAAAAGTGTCAAAGTTAGATATCAGTTTGCCATCGGCAATCGAAAATCGCATTTTAACTTCCAAGGCTGTTGTGGACGGCTTACAATAACTTAAACAGATTAAGTAAACAAATTATAGTTCAGTAAAGAAAAATACATTTAGTAAAACATACAACCATTAAAGTCAAGGAAATACAAAAAAACTGTGAAACACTGAAATTACCATATTGTTAAGGAAAATTCAAGAAGTAAAACACACTTCATAGTAAACCGGTCATATTAAATAGCTTAATAAATTTATACAAAAATCTTAACGATTGTTTATGCTTTGCTATGTATTTATAAATTCTCCCATTATCTAACACTGACACCTAAACACGCCTATAAATCCATGAAAGTCTTAACCTAAAGTCCTCTTAACACTGTGTTATGTGTAATAAAGTCGAAGCTTGACCAAATTTAACAGTTGTTCACGCCATATGAACTTTAGGATTTCTGTTGATGGTGAGTTGTTACTACTATTATTGCTACTACTACTACTACTATTTCAAATAAGTAACTTCGCTAATGCCATGACGACCTGTTTTGGCTTGTTTATGCCAAACATTGTTAAAGAACAACCGCTCAAACCTCTCAAGGTCAATTTGCTTAGCGACATAGTTAAAGTAGTTTAAGAATACTTGAACTTGTTAAACTATTTCGCAATAGATTCTGTTTTCCATTAATAAACACGTTTAGAAATAGGTTCAATAATCAAAAATTGGGACATTATTAATATAATCCATTTTATTGTTAATTGACTTGAAATATATCCACTCATAATATATCCTCATGGAACATTTAATACCTAGAAGATCTATTAAAATGAAAACACCAGAATAACACTTAATTACATTAATGTAATATTTATTACATTAATGTTCTTCAAAAAGGCTGTATATAACCAATAAACTAAATAAAAATAAGGTCACAAAATAAACTGTAGTTTGTATGAATAAATAAACGATACATATTTTATAAAATTATATATAGTTACAATTATAAATACCATGAAATAGCTTATTTCATGGTAATAGAAATTTGTCCTAGTGGTATGTGGAAGCGGCACTTTCTCGAAGAATAAATTATCTCTTCCTGAATGAATGAGCCTTCTACACCATTTACAAAGACTAATGGTCTATTTACACTTGTGCGTGAACCTCCCAAGACGTGAATATATTCATTCGTCTACAAAATAATATAGAGTAGTCATAGGTTACTCAATGACACTTTTCAAGAGTGAATAAATTAGTAACGTTATGTTTAATTAAATAACAAATACAAATTTGTTTAGCTACAGATTAAAAAAAAAATAAATCATGCCTAATATTCATAAACTGGCCGTAAACGACAGAAATAACTCAGAAAAACGTTGAGAGTAAGATATATTTTTCTTTTTGAAGACATAGTCAGCTGTTCGATAGTAAATGTATCACAAATTAATAAATGTATCCCGAAAAATTAATAATTATATATTATAAAATATTATTCTAAATATTTATATATATATTAATAAAATAATACCAAAAACTTAATTTATTGTTGTATTTTGTTTAAGCTTCTTTAGACATAATACAAAAAACGTTATATAACCTAACACTGAATCTAATATATATATTAGTAGTCGGTTTTTAGTTTTTGAGCGGGTTATATTTTTTTAAATATATTTGTTAATTTATTTGTTATCTTTAAAATTTTATTAAAATACACATATGTTATAGGAGTTTGTCATATAATTTTATTGAAGAATATACTAACTTAATTTGGTAACAGATTGTGCTATGTATCTGTTTATGAAAAAACTTATAAATTTATTAATATTCGCTGTAGTTTCTTCAGTTATTCCCATTGATCTGATATTGGATTTGAAATTGTTCTTTGATTCATAACTTGTTCTTGGTTTTTTAATTGAAATATGTCTAACTACGTAATCTGTTAAAAATATAAACTGTTCAACATATTTTAATCGTTAGTGTGAAGCATAAAGTGTTTTTAAACGTACTTTTTAAAGCTGTATATTTTGCCTGTTTACTGTATCTTTAAAAAGAGTAATCAATATTTTATACACAAATTATAATGTTAGTAATATATTTTTCTTTATTTCCATAAAAGTACAAATGTACTTACATTTATAAATATCAATGTAATGGTGTGATCAACAGGTTATGTAATAATTGTGAATTCAGCACAATAATTAATATAAAAGATTATCAAAACAGATTTACATCATGGATAGTCATCATGGATCTTTATTAATTGCTATGTAGAAGTTGCATCAGTATAAGTGTGCTTGGTGCTAGTAACTCCCTTTACATTTAAAAAACATACCGTACTTTGAATAATTGTTTAACAAATAAATAAATATTGTTTAAAGTGCCTAAGTGCCTAAGAAAACAATTGCGTAATATGTATAATCTTAACAAAATTACAACGGTGTTTCATGGCAGCAATAATTGTGCTAATAATAATAAATATTACCAGCACTTCCTGGTGTTCTAATTCGAGGAAATATATTTTCATTCGGGAGTATCCAGCTCATATACCGTCTTATTAGTTTACACTGACATTTCATTCAAGAGGTTTTTTTAAAACAGCTGATCTTACTTCTGTACGGTTTGTTGGTATCAACAGCTGCTGTTAACGGTTCAATTACATTGTTTTTTATATTCTTCCATAATATTAACAATGTGACTTTGAAAGCCCAGGGAGAAGAGCTCTGAAGGAGGACGTCTTCAAAACGCCCAAAAATCACATCTAGGCGACAAGTGGTTTAACACATCAACTATAATTTTAAACCTAATAATTTCGCCGGAAGCCCGTTCACAAAAATCACCTTTTTAATTTAATGATGATATAAACTTTAATATTGGCCTGAGGATGACTGGTGTGACTGGTCGAAATCGATAGCCTAGTACCATCTTTTATACATGTTTACCGTATGTATGTAAATCAGTATAAGTGTAAATATATCTTAAGTGTTGTAATACGTCTTTTATTACATCCCGTAAGTAATAGCAACACGTAATATGCTAATAAAAAGTTGTTTGGTAATATAGTTCAAAAATTGGATTTTGGAGTATTAAGGTTTACCCTTTCCTGCTGTAAATACGATCTAATGACGACTTACAAGATCAACGTAGTTACTGCTTCACAATATCATTGCAGATCATATCATCTCCTTGAAAAGGCCATCACCGGTTGAGCCCACATAAAACTCATAACGCGCTCGTAAAGTGCAAAGATCTGTGTCTATTGGAAATACTATTAAGCAGAAGAAGTATAGTGAAAAATATAAAAGTCCTCCCTTTACTCACTGGAAACAAAGAAGTTACGGAAAAATATAGGAATAATATAGTGAAAATATCGGTTGTGACTGGATAGCGCCATTACGTTTCATAATAGCTTAAATATTGGAAATCTTGTACAACGGGTGATGCACGTCATTATACAGGAATAATATAGTGAAAATATCGGTTGTGACTGGATAGCGCCATTACGTTTCATAATAGCTTAAATATTCGAAATGTTGTACAACGGGTGATGCACGTCATTATACAGGAATAATATAGTGAAAATATCGGTTGTGACTGGATAGCGCCATTACGTTTCATAATAGCTTAAATATTCGAAATCTTGTACAACGGGTGATGCATGTCATTATACAATAATTAACTTATGATTAAAACAACTATACTAATTAACATGCTTGATTAATTATGCGGAATCTTTTAATAGACCTTTGAACATCATTAGTCTTTAGGAACGTTTAACCTTAAACATACAACCACACAACATTGTAATCTTCCCGTATTACAAAATTTCAAGATATATTATTTCTGATAAATGTTTTTTCAAAATAGTACAATGTGAATTTTTTCACATCAAATTTCAACTCATAGTAGGACAACATATTTAAACTACAAAATTAATTCTCATTGATCCTTGGGAAATATTAAATGATTACAGTTTATAACTAATCATAATAGCATGCACTCTTGCAACATTCCTATTGATTTGTTTTAATATTATTTAAACTGAAAAAAAACTATTGTTGTATACTTATATCTGCAAACCTAATGTTATATGAACAAGACTACACCAACAAAACCTTTAATATTATATAAAGAAACGCTTAATGCTTATTAATTGTAAGTTAATATACGTACACAATTCACAATACATAAAATATGTAATAGGATATTTTGAAACAATCAACTATTTGTATTGCACCTGCCGTTAACGTTGTGCAATTTCCTTTACATTACATAGTAGCCCACAAAATTGCCTGGCGGCCTAGTAAAAAACTTTAATAAAATGTAAACTAATGTATAAATTGTTTAAACATTTTAGTGGACGTCAATAAAGACGAGTTATGTTCCCTAATGTCCGTTTGGAAGTAGGACACGCTATAAAGAATCAATCAGTGAAATGGTCCATTAGAGGCGTCGCCAAACGATGGTTTCATGGCTTACCTTATGACTCAAGAATAACATGATACACCCTTCTGCTCCGCAGTGTAGATATCGTTACGTATAGCTTGTTATAGTTGCACACATATGTGACACTTATACTTGTTATCCTTGTTAAACAAGTTTAAGATTTAAATTTTTTAATATTCGTTCAATCGACTCGAATGAAGAAAATAACCTTCCCGTGGGTTATGGGATGTTTAAGTATCGTTGTCTATAATTAATTTCCTTAATATATGATTTAAATGTTCTACCTTATCCTACAAATATTTTTAGCCGAAAAATATTTATATTACATTTGAAAGAAAATATATTTACTAAATAATATATACGTAAATTAATCATTTAGGATATATTTTACAAACAGTACAGTGAGATGCTATAGGTTATTGCCTAATTCCTTAGAATTACAAGGATCAACTGATTTTTTCATTTGCCCCAATGCATAATACATGTAGTTTAGAAGGTTTTATAACATTATTATCCTTTCTTTAACGCTCTACGCTGTAGTTTAGAAAGCGAAAACTATTGATTTTCTTAAGAAGTTACATCTTTTAAATGGTGTACAGTAATAATCTTTCAGCTTGGTATTTTTACCACCTTTTTATTTTGAAAACATCGTTTGATTTACTTTAAAACTTCAATCTGTACAACACCGCAGTACCACCTGCCTTATTGAGAGGATAAAGAGGAATTTTGGCCTGGTTAAGAAACTGAGTTTCATAAATTGTAACGATAAATGAAGAGTTTGGTAAGTGTATTAGTGTATTAGTATGGACCCTTATACATCTGATGATCCACAGATATATCTTTATTTTTTATATATAAAAAATACACTATAAGCAGATTAAAACCATTAGTCTGTGATTTGCCATCATGAATGCAACAATGGCCCTTAGCTCCAATGGCACCGTCAGTCAAATGAACTATTCATCACCTGTCACTGAATGAACCATCGTTCACCTTTGGACTGTACGGTTTAGCACAAGGTCAACCACTCGGGTGTTAAAATACTCCCGCCGCAGCAAACCTGCATACTCAGCGAATTACCAATGAATTATAACTGACACGTTAAAACACTTAGCAGGATTCATAAGAAATATATTCACAAACAAGCGGTTTTTAAAATATTAATTATTCTCCATAAGAATAACATTGGGGATGAGTACGCAAGTTTGCTGCAACAAGGCACACAAAATAATGGGGTTTTATGCAAAAATTAATAGAACTCATCTTAGTGGAGTCACATACCAAGTTTCATCCACATACATTCATAAATAAGCGATATATAACATTTTAAGTATTTTCCATAAGAATAACATGGGGACCAAGTACCTAGGTTTGCTGCTACAGGAACCATAGGCGAAAAATTATTTTTTTTTGCAAAAAACAATAAACCACAACCAGATAAAGCCACATACCAAATTTTGTCAGTTTATGTTCATAAATAAGCAAGATATACAATTTTTATTTTTCTCCATAAGAATAACATGAGACAACGTACTGTGTTTAGCACTTTCAATATCCCAGTAACCAACTGACGTAGATCAATGATCAAAATACCAAATTTTGTATAAGCTGAAATCAATGGTATGAATTAAAATTCGATTTAAATAAAAATTAAATGTGAAAACCCCAAAAAACACATTTTTGGGGTACAAACCCCCCCCCCCAAAAAAAACCCTTTGGATGGTGCGATTTATCTGGTTTTTGAACTAGTTCAAATAAATGGTACTTTACACATTTGTACCAAATTTCATATAATATCGGAACTTTTTGGCGAGAGTTATCGTGCTGACGGACACACACACACACACACACACACATATATATATATATTATATACATATATTATATATATCTAAATTTAAACGAATGGTGTTTTTGGCATCTGAGGACCTCAAAATGAAAAGTTATCATGGTCTCGGGCTTAAGTCTTACAATGAGACCTACGGTAATAGCTTCTTCCTTATAGGGAAAATTCGCTAATAAGAGAATTCCATTCTGGGCTAACCACTGTGGACAAAATATTATCATAAATAATATGTGTAAAGTTCCGGAAAAGTAACGTCCCACTGAAACACCTCGTTAACAGGTATAACACTGCTACAGGTCAAAACATCATTACGGTTTGTAAGTGCTAACTACTGTCTTCATCGCATTTTCAGTATGATTTAAAAATAAATTTTTAAAATCAAATGATTGTAAGGTTTGAAATGTGAACTGCTAGTTAACCAGATAAATTTATATTTTAAACATGAATGAACGGAGTGAAGATACATAAGCAACTCTGATGAATACATTTACCATAAATACGTAAGTGAATATGTTCCATGTAAGCTTGTTTTGGGTATACTACAGTGTTCATTCTAAAGGATAAACCGTGTGCCTCGATAGCTTTAAACCAATTTAAAGGGTGCTTTTTAGCGAATTTCCCCTGTAGGGAAGAAGCTATTACCGTAGTCGGCATGGTAAGACCTAGGCCCGGGACCATGATAACTTTTCGTTTTGAGGTCCCCAGACCCCAAAAACACCATTCATTTGAAACTGTATATAATATATATATATATATATATATATATATATATATATGTCCGTGGGTGCTATAACTCTACTCTAGTGGTATTTTTGGGAGGGTTTTGTATCCCAATAATGTTTTTTTTAAGTTTTTATATGTAATATTAAAAAAATCAAATCTTAGTTTTCACTATTGGATTCATCTTTAAAAACACAAATTTTGTGTTTTGATAATTTATCTACGTCAATTGGTTACAGAGATATAGAAAGTGCTAAACACAATACGTTGTTCAATGCTATTCTTATGGAGAATAAGAACAAAATTATATTTCGCTTATTTATGAACGTATACTAATGAATCTTCGTATGACGGCTTCATCTGATTGTGGTCTATTGCTTTTTGTACAAAAAAAAAAATTTTTACCGGTGATTCCCTAAGCAGCAAACCTGCGTTCTCAGTCCCTATGTTATTCTTATGGATAGTAAGTAAACTGTATTGTCACTCTTAATTATGATATAAATTAATAAAACTTGTTATGTGGCTCCACCTTGTTGAGTTATATTGATAATTGAATAAAAACCCATTTTTTTGTGTTCCTTGTTGCAGCAATTCTTTGCACTTATCCCCCATGTTATTCTTATGGAGAATAATCAAAATGGTATATATCCCTTATTTACGAATGTATTTTGATGAAACTGGGTATGTGGCTTGACCTAGTTGAGTTATATTTATGTTTGCATAAAAACTCATATATTGTGTTCCTTGTTGCAGCAAACCTGCGTACTCATCCCCAAAGTTACTCGTATGGAGAATAATTCAAATTGTATATATCGCTTATTTGTGAATATATTTTTATGAAGCTAGGTATGCGGCTTTATGTGGTATTAAGACATATATTATGTATTGGAAATTCGCTGAGTACGCAGGTTTGCTGTGACGGGGGAATTCTACTGATATGTTGGTTTTCGTTGTCTTAACGAATATCGTGTTAAACTCACTGGCAACAGTAACATCGCAAAGGAGTTACACAAAACACTATAGAAAACCCTTTCACGCTTGAATGTATCAAATTTTCAGTGTGTCTGATTTTTAAAATGAATAAATAACAAAATAAATTCCGTGTTATTGTTCCTAATAAAACTTGAAAATTTACAGTAAATACTTTGTATTAGTTAATACTCTTAGTAGATGTCTGTTCTTAAGGAAATCTAAACAAGTATCTTTATTATTATTTAATAACAAATATTTTCAGACAAATAGTTTCAACATTTATCTGTTATCAAGATTCATAACCTGTTAATACATTTCAGTTTATTTTAATTATTGGATTATAAATAAGTCTTAGCGTCATCCAAAATGATAGACCGTTTATAAAATAGTATCGAAGAGATAAAACGATATACAATCACAGAAAATAATGCGGCCCTGTAAAAAGTATTTAATTTAAAATGTTGGTGTTCAATTCCCACCACTCTGTGTTCAATTATCGACTGTCGGATACAATAATGAATGCAATTTCATAGGTGTGAATTAGTCCAGTATACTAAAACTCTTTTCTGACAAAATATTTTATTTATATTTTAAATTATTCTTATTTTTCGTTAACCATCGAATGTTAGAAAACAATTTCGTTTAAAATCATGCATTTTCCAGTTAAAAAAAAATTACATGACTGGCTAGACATCCGTTAAATTTATGACACACCCCTACCTCATATATAAAAAAACAAATAAATTCAACGGATCAAAACGGAACGGAACGGGACGGAATCAAACGGAACGTTTCATAAATTTAACGGATGTCTAGCCAGTCATGTAAGTTATTTTTTTAAACTGGGAAATGCATGATTTAAAACGAAATTGTTATTTTTCTAACATTCGGTGGTTAACGAAAAATAAGAATAATTTAAAATATAAATAAAATATTTTGTTTAGAAAAGAGTTTTAGTATACTGGACTAATTCACACCTATGAAATTGCATTAATTATTCTATTCGACAGTCGATAATTGAACACAGAGTGGTGGGAATTGAACACCAACATTTTAAATAACCACATCATTTACCCCTTATTGGCTAAGAATCGGTAGAACTTTGCTCATTTTAGTAATTGATGACCGATTTAACATAATTTAAAAATAAAATTTTGTTATTAAGTTGAAATACGTTTTACATTTTGTCTTGTGTTATAGATTGTTCTGATGATCAATGGATGAGGTAAAATTATAACTTCAAAGGCCCTTTGCTCTGGTAAGGTATCCACTTTACTATCTTTCACAAAGTGTATAAATATTGTATGACTCATATTACGTACACATGATGTAGTGGCCCACAAGCCTTTCTATAAAGCAACCTTATAAATGTTAAAATGAAACTATAATCAGCGATAAACTAAAAAACATACGTTTAAACGAGTGCCTTTAGACGCTAATGATTGGCGAACCACCGTGTGTTTGTACAGTATATTAAGTTAATGATACATGTTTCCATAGGTAACTAGTTTACATATTATTCTATTATCGGCCAGTGCAGTAATTCACTTGACCCGGGACACATATTACACTTGTGTGTTGCATGCTGTGGTCGTCATGTTGAATTATTTAAAATAACAAAAATCTTCTCGAGTGACTATCTAATAAAATGCATCTGAATATCCATAAAAATAACAATGGAATTTCGAAGACCCATGATGCAAAACCCTCAGAGAGATCTGAAATAAAACCCCTTTACCTTTACTATTCATATATTTAATGGTATTATTTGGTCTGACTTTTTCCCATCACAAAAACTGTCCAAACAATAATTCCATAAGATTTGTATCTATAAAAAAATAAATATTTTAATGCAAACAAATACTTCCAAGTACTCTAATGAGTAACGAATTTGAAAAGTAAATCGTACAACTATTTTTTTACCTCCAGAAACAACACTAATATATTCGTTATTCCTTAATTTGGATAGAACCTCTAATACCATTTTGAGAGCTCATTAAGATTCGGTACATCCATTATACAAAACCATTGTATAATGGATACAGTTATACAAAACCCAAATTCAAAATTTATTATTTCTGAAATGTGTAATAACTGAAAATAAAATGAGGGAAACATTGTATGATTGGCAACTAAGGACTTAACAGCTGTAGGACCATAAGCAAAAACTAATTTTTCATTTTGTAGACGATGTGGACAGCACAGACCCAGCTGGTCTACAACCAAACCAAGCTTGGAAAGCAAGACACGTTCTGACGGTGTCATAACCGATGTCGTCTGTGATTTCGTCCATAAAACCTTCTATCAGAATTAGATTTTACTTTCACCACCACATATCGTTTTCCGTTCATAATCATTTTCAATAATGCTAGTTTTTTATAAATACGTTTATAACAATGTTATTTAAATTTTATACACACTTTATATTAATCAAGGAACCACGCCACTGCACTGCTTGGAACTATAAAGGAAATATATACTATGAATAAACTAAATAATAATACTTCTTTGGACATTATATTCAACAATATTTGAAGTTTACGAGTGGTTAGATAGATATTAATTATTACATTCACTTGAGCTCTAATTTAATGTTCACAAAAAACGTATGTATTCATAAAAAGAACCGGAAAACTATCAAAACGTTATATTATAGATTTGATCTGAAAAATATATTTTCAAGAAAGTGTGGTTTTGCTTGATATGTTATTCCCGAACAGTAAAAACTTGAGACTATTCTATCAATCCATATCTTGCCAGGTTGGTTTCAATTTGTATGATTATCCTTTAAATGATGGGAGCTCTCTTTTTGGGTGAAGATCTGTGGCGCTGATGTCATCTGTTGTCGGGTGACTTGTATGTATGGGAAGAATGTTGTTTACTGGTGTCAGTTTTGTTTTGTCACCCTTTACCAGATTATGATTATTTAAAGTTAAAACGTTTAACTTATTACTAAAATGTTTCCTTAACAACAATTGTTTCATGTTGTTTGTTGAAATAGCGTTGTGTAATTGCGTTACTTGCTAATCCTAAGGAAGAAAATAATTGTTTATTCCAGTTTTAAAACATCAATACAATATGTGTGTCGTAGGGATACAAGACATGTTTATTTATTCTTTCCCAGTAATTAATCAGTAAACGGGCAGTATAAGGTCTTGCTCTGATATTGGTTTTACATTTTCAATGTTTATTACAAAAATATTAACTCTACAAACATAATATCAATAATTTAAGAATTCAGGGTGTTTATTGTAATCGAAAACTCAGACTCGTAATCAGTTCAGGCTTTAAGAAATGCAACTAACCAAAATAAAATATATAACGCTTTCTTTTATCAAAATAATACTGAAAGCGAAATTGCATAACGCTAATAGAGCCTTTACTTTAGGTAAGCAAACCTCATTTTCCTCCAGTGGCTGTCCTAAAAAAAAGTTTTAACATGTTACATCAGAATTTTAATATTCTACTTACTTAAGAGTCTTCATCACCGGAAGTTGCTCGACGCCAGCTTGGTATTTTGTTCCATAAGGCCAATGTTAACTTTGTGCCTTCATTACTCCTCACCTGATCGTCACATACAATTCATTTTTGTGTCAAATTAAAGGTTTAGTCGTCCTCTAGGGAAATACAATGTCGAATTCCTTAATTCGAGTATCATAGCTTAATAATAAATAGTTTAATTTTGAACTTAAACAACGTACATGTTCTCATTAATTTGTAAGAAAATCAAAATTCTACTATTGTATTTCCCTAGAGGACGACGAAACCTTTAATTTGACACCAAAATTAATTGTTTGTGACGGTCAGGTGAAGAATAACAGAGGCATAAAGTTAACATTGGCCTTATTGAACAAAACAAAAAGATGGCATCCGGCAACTTCCGGTGATGAAGACTCTTAAATTTTAAATTCTGAACTATATACAACTGCGCAAATACTTTAATTTTTAAACAGGCTATAGTAATTGATATTCTTTGTATCCCAAATTCATATAATACAAAGAACATTCATGTTCATGATACAAATGCTATGTAAATGTAATCGTGGAGCAATAAATGAAATGGGTGGCAAGTTCAAACATCATATGTGACGTGGTGACCAATAAATCTATTTCTCACGATTGTTACAGATAAATCATATGATTTGTGAACGCAATATGATGAAGCAACCATCATGTTTGCCTTCGGTATATTTCAACGCATGAGACAAATATTGGTCCGTAGAAAAGCCGATAAATGTGGATCGTCCTAAATGTCTCTACAGGATTCCGTAGGTTTGTTATCATTATACTGACCGAAACAATTTTCGATAACGTTATAGCCCTCAATCTATTTAGTTTAGAAGTATTATAATGGACGTTTTATTTAAAATTTCGTTACACAATCTTTGTTACTTAAATTTAAGAAATACGAAACTGTATGGACATTATAATTGCAAAATATTTAAATAAAAAGTTACATATTTTAATTGGATAACAATGTATACTCAGTAGTGGTAGAGATCATACAAACGTTTTTAAAATACCATCATGATCCAATCATTCACAGCAAAGTACACAATTTTTAAATAATGATAATATTAATAAAAATATATCATGAATAGACTTATGAAAGGTTTGAATAATGATAAGCAATTGAATTATTCAGTTAAATCTATCCTTTGAAATGTAAAGAATCCTTTGCATTACATTCTTGTAAGTGCCTCTTTGCGTCTTGTTCTGTGGTGATATTTGACAGAGCTCACAGCTAAGCTAGGGAGATCTATCCATTGTACATACAGGGTAGTAGTCCAGGCAATGTTTCAGTCTTAACATGGGTTTCTTATGCAGAAACGTGTAGCCAACCTAAATGAATTGCAAAACAAAAAACATGACCTACATACCAGTGGTACCAACTGTAGTTATATATATAAAGATGTATAATAAGGTAGTTATATATATAATGATGTATAATAAGGTTTTATATATATATAACAAGGTAGTTATGTCACGCTTGTAACGTAAGACACAAAATACCTGCAGTATTATAATGTAAGAGAGAGCAGCCCGCATCGCCGGGTCGCGGTTGAGCGATCAAGCTTATCGCCTGACACAGATCAAATCGGGACAACGATGCCCCTGTGCCCTCGCGTCGACTCGTGGCATTAATACTAGTGATCAATCAGTGACATCTGGTTATGGAACAGCCGAGTGACTATCGTATGGTTACTATCATAGTTGAGCGTTCCTTACGCAACTGTGTGACTCTACTCAGCCGATTCCAACCAGCAACTTTAGTCCGTACCAGGCATTGGACCACACCACATCATACCAGGTAAGTGAAAAAGTCATTTTAAAAAAGAACATTTATTTATTTATTCCTTAGTTGTAATACAGAATTAAACACTCAAGCTGAACTGTTATTAAAACTTAGTAAAATGTATTAAATACAATTGCAAATTGTGTAGACTTCAAAAAATTTCTATAGCTTAAATAGTTTTTCTTTACAAATAATTTATAAAAATGTACTTTACGTTTTTGAACAATTCAAGACTTACTTTAATACAATATTGTGTAGACTTCAAAAAATGTCTATAGCTTAAATAGTTTTTCTTTACAAATAATTTATAAAAATGTACTTTACGTTTTTGAACAATTCAAGACTTACTTTAATACAATATTATACAGTGAAACAAGGTAGGACTTTAAACTGCCTTAGGACTTAGAAAAAATAATTTTAATTTACCATAATACAATATTATACAGTGAAACAATTGGGGACTTTAAACTGCCTTAGGACTTAGAAAAAATAATTCAAGACTTACTTTAATACAATATTATACAGTGAAACAAGGTAGGACTTTAAACTGCCTTAGGACTTAGAAAAAATAATTTTAATTTACCATAATACAATATTATACAGTAAAACAATTGGGGACTTTAAACTGCCTTAGGACTTAGAAAAATAATTCAAGACTTACTTTAATACAATATTATACAGTGAAACAAGGTAGGACTTTAAACTGCCTTAGGACTTAGAAAAAATAATTTTAATTTACCATAATACAATACTATACAGTGAAACAATTGGGGACTTTAAACTGCCTTAGGACTTAGAAAAAATAATTCAAGACTTACTTTAATACAATATTATACAGTGAAACAAGGTAGGACTTTAAACTGCCTTAGGACTTAGAAAAAATAATTTTAATTTACCATAATACAATATTATACAGTGAAACAATTGGGGACTTTAAACTGCCTTGGCACTTAGAAAAAATAATTCAAGACTTACTTTAATACAATATTATACAGTGAAACAATTGGGGACTTTAAACTGCCTTAGGACTTAGAAAAAATAATTCAAGACTTACTTTAATACAATATTATACAGTGAAACAAGGTAGGACTTTAAACTGCCTTAGGACTTAGAAAAAATAATTTTAATTTACCATAATACAATATTATACAGTGAAACAATTGGGGACTTTAAACTGCCTTGGCACTTAGAAAAAAACAATTCAAGACTTACTTTAATACAATATTATACAGGGAAACAATAATTTACAAATTTACAATAATTTAAAAAAATACAACATTAAAAAAACCTAATAATTAAAAAACAACCTCGTGCGGCTGTTAACGACAGTCCTGCAAAAGGGGCAGCAGGTGACCCGGCGACTACATGCCGGGCACAATGCATGCCCACAGGGGTGGAGGGCTACAGTTGGGAGGGCACTTATACATATTTGGCACACAATGTACCTCGGCTGTTCTGTAGGAGGAGGCGTGCCACGGATAATAAGATTATCCATCCTCCTGTCATTATAGGTGAGGATCCTCTCCATGGTGGCACGGAGCTCCTCCCACACAGCCGGAGCGATCTCCCGGATTTGGTCGATCTCCGTGTCCTCCAAGGCGTTCCGTGACAACGTCAGCGCTTCAGCCAGCTCTGTCCGGACGGCCGCGATCCGGTTGACGATGCCCGGAACATCCTCGGTGGTGTTTGTCCCACGCTCCTGAAAACCACATCAGGTAAGAATCTATTCGTAAAGTTAATTATTATCTTGTCCCACGCTCCTGAAAACCACATCAGGTAAGAATCTATTTTAAAGTTAATTATTGTCCTATATCTTACCATTTCAAAAAGCCGCATCCTCATCCGTAACAAGCCTTCCTCAAAGCGACAGACGGCGCAATCGGCAGGGGGGTTGACCGCGGGCATTCGTTCCTCACACCTTAAATTCTGAAACATTACAAATTAAATATAATACAAGTTTACAAAACAAAAAAAATAAACCCTAACCCCGATAAAGATACTTACAATAGGTTCCACGCGTCTTGACGGTCCCGCTACCTCCCTTGCACCGGTGCTCGGCCTGTCTACCCTCTCCTCCAAGGCAGCAATGTGGACCTCAGGTATTGACTTAAAAAAACAAAATATCAATTATCACACGGACAAACACACACACACACACACACACACACACACACACACACACACACACACACACACACACACACACACACACACACAGTAAAAAATACAACAGTATAACAAAATAAAAATTACCAAAAGTCTGGGAGCTCTCGAGCCCGAGGGAAAGGCGAATACGTCCCCCTCCACCCTTGCACCAACCTCGTCCCGATCAGCAAACGGAATTGCAGGCACCGCCCTAATCCCAGTTACGTTCTGACCCTGTAAATAATGTTTATATTATTATTATAGCTAAAACCTAAAATGTATATCAAACATACGCAACCGTTAAACCTTATTACTTACAAGATTATTCAGTGAAGGTCTGCTAGACCAGGAGGGGAGTACCCTTGAGGGTGTAGGGCTGTTTGGTCGAGCCCTGTCCCGCCGACGCACGTCCTCCTCCTCCATCCTTGCACCTGTTACATTCTGCCCCTGAAAAAAACAGAGACCGTTAACACCATCATTAAAACCTATGACTAAAAAAAATATTTTAAACAATACGACGATACTAACCGTATAGTGTAGATGGCTTAACAGCGTCCTCGCGCTCGTTTCCTCTGAGTGGATAGAAACCGGTCCACCAGATGTTATCCGTAGAGGGGATTCGGCCAGGTGAGGACGCCTTACCGGTTCACCGCCCCTCTGTAAATAAAAAAAACAAAGCTATCAGATACCCACACCATACCAAACTATCAACACCATACCATACTCATACCATACCAAAACATACCATTAAGCGTGTGAGACACCAGCCGTCCCCAGCGATAATGGCCCTCTCTCCAAACGAGTACAACCCCGTCTCGTAGGTGTTCCTAATTTCCGCCCATAGCTCGAGTCTCCGCTGAGTAAAAGTTGACTCTGTCACCTGGCGGTACCGTGGCGGAAATCTGACGCTTCTGGGGTTGTTCTGAAAACAAAATACAATTAGTGTAATAAAATACCCGTACTTAAAACTATATACTCCCCCATACACCAAAATACTTACTGCACGTATAGAGAGCAGGTATCCATCCTCGCTGATAAAATACTGGGACTCGCCATCACTACCGACGAGCTGAAAAAGAAAATATAAAATCAATTATACAATTCTAAAAATAAGCAAGTGGAAAAAAACAAGTACCTATATAATAATAATTAATCACCTCAGTGTTAGCCTGATGAACCGCATACGTCGTAATTGGGGTATCGGGCTGGGGGCGTGGAGACCGGTCCCTTACCTGAAAAAACAGTATATTGTAATTTATCTTATTATTATTATTTTATTGTTTACTACATTATTAACGCTAAAAATCACATAGCAATGATATGTCCTTACCGAGGTGCCTCGTCTAATAATATTAGGCATCGTCCGCCTGACAGGAGATGCTGGCCTCTGCCACTGAAAAAAAACATTAGAGTTAGAGAAAACCACAAACAACCCCTAACCTCTACGTGCAAGTATTGCTAAATAAGCTAAATAAAAAAATATAAAACTTACAGTTCCTAACTCTCGCATGCTAGTCTCTATAAGCTCAGGAGCTATCTCATACTGCAACAGATAAATAAAATCAAATTTAGACTTACATTTTCTAAACCTTGAGAGATCGCCTCCCGGGCCTCAGGGCTTAGACTGGCAATATCGTCCTGTAACAAAAAAAAACACAAACCAAATAATACTATTAAATAAATAAAAAACTATAAACGTTGAAAAAAAACACGGAATAAAACCCATACTAACCGTAAACCTATTTCTGGTCAACAAACTGCCGTCATCAAGGAAGGTCCGCGAGGTCTCGATATATACCCCAGACTCGCCAGACAATCTTAACATTTGTGTTATCCTTCCGTTATATTCTTCCTAAACACATAAAAACATGTATAAACAAACGCTGTTATAAAGGCTAATATAATCATAACGAATATAAAAACTAAATAAATTAACCCACCTGAGATATGGATTGTAAACCGCTAACCGTAGAAGACCCACTCTGAAAAAATAAAAAATTATAATTAACCTCATTTCAATGTAAAACCTAAACTCTTGTATTTAAAAAAATATTTGTAAGTACGTTTTTTACCTGTTGTGACAGGCGCTGGGATAAACTGCTCAGTCCCGAACCGCTCTGAAAACAAAAAAATAAACTGTCTAAGTATACACATTCTATTAATACTAACCCTACCATAAAGTTTTAAAAAAAAGAGAAAACAAATTACTTACTGCACGTATAGAGAGCACGTCAAGATCATCAGCAAAAAACATGTCCTGACTAAGAGGTTGGGGTGTTTGGTCACCATCTTGAGGAGTCGTCGATGACAGATCCTGAAAAAAATTTATTAACTAAGTAAACTACTAAATTTATAGTGGGTAAATCTATAGTGTAATTGTTTGAGACTTTGATTACCTGATTAATGGGCGGGATGTTTTCATCTTGGTCGAAACCAATCACCAAGCGAAGGCAAACGAGAGCTAAAACTTGGAACA
The DNA here is from genome assembly GCA_963675035.1 of Allygus modestus. NCBI lineage: Eukaryota > Metazoa > Arthropoda > Insecta > Hemiptera > Cicadellidae > Allygus > Allygus modestus. The sequence goes on along the minus strand of OY776112.1, from coordinate 358,360,457 downwards.
ACATGATAACTAAAACAACCACTGCAGAGGGCATAGTACCATAACACCGGGCCAGAGGCCCGTATTTATACGCAATATCCCTTCCAACACCGGTGTAAACAGCCGACCAATCACAGCCCGCAGATTCCATTAGCCGCGCCCCCCACACTGTGCTCCTCTCTCAGTTAGCCGTGATGTCGCCTCCGAGCTTAACCAAACTTTGCTGTCAGCAAATCTGTTTAGACCTCCCTAGACTTTTCCAAATTGAAAATTTAAACGCTCCGTATCTTATCAAATCATTAATAAAATTAGAGCATTACGATAGATGCTGGACACTTAGACAATATTTTATCCGTAAATTTCTAAGATATGACCTATATGAGACTTGTCCAGAGTGCTACTTGGTAAGTAAATAGGTAATACAAGGTAATCAAATCCTTTATTAATTATTATTATTGTTGTTTTATTCTTGCTTTTATGTTACAGGACTCGTTTGAAACGAGGTATGAGAAGCTGGAGTCCTTGGGCTACAGCTCCAAAGAACCCCGACCCCCTCTGCAGAGATGCATCTCGTGTATGGAGCGGAAACGCATCAACCCTGTGTTTCCCGAATGCACCTGCCTCAACCTCATAGCAACTATGCCGGAAGAGGAGTGGACAGAGATGGTCTTAAAGCTATTGTGAGTACAATATATTTTAACTGTAGGTTTGTCCGTTAAAATGTCCTGTAGAAAAGCACTTAGTCGATCGTTATGCGGGCGGTATGACGGTTAGGGCGCGCCCCTTGAGTTAGTCACCGGACCGCATCGCCGAGTCACGCTTGGCTCGGCCGCCCACAGTGTTTGTTTAGCGTCGTCTCAGTCTGCACCATGGATTCGCCGTGTACAGAGTCCACGGTGTTTTGTGGTAGTTTTGAGCCCTTTTTCAGATTCGGGTTTTGTAGTGACGGGCACTGTGTCGAAGTTACCCCACATTTTAGACTAACGTACCACTATTGTAATAATATTATATCGTGCGCTACTTTAGTCTACTCGTGGAAGCTTGACTACAAGTGCCTCGCGTGTGAGTACGAGTTCTCCACAGATTGGGTAATTTACACGTTATAAAGGTATGTTGTTTTTTTCTTTAAACTATAATTTTGAACGCTCGCGTTTCCACACCACGGTAAGCCTTTAGGCTAGGCCGTAGGAGCGTCGGCGCGTTCTTTTTGGTTACCCAGAGCTTCCCCTGGAGGCCTAACCTCTGGGGTGAGAGGCCCCAACCATCGCCTCTCACTGTGGTAGCCACTCCATAACAAAATGCTACCTCCTTTTTTATATTTTTGTTCTCTGTTTACCCCAATAGGCTATTTACTAAGACTGTGTCCTTTCATTTTAGCCTAGAAAATAGACAGAACATTTTTTTTACTTTATATTTTTTTTGTCGCGCTTTTCAATCCGCTTTTCCCTGACAGTCGGAGGATTACAACAAACGGTTTCACGGTTTTTTAGGCCAACCTCCCCACACCCCTGGACTTACAAAGGGTTTAACCCTGCCTGATGAGTGAGCGACTGCCGGACCTTATTTTTTATTAGGCCCCACTCGAAAATATTTTTCGAGCGTAGTACTTTGCGGACTTCAAAGCGCAGTTTTCATTTTTATTTTTATGTATAATGCAAGCTACTGTAAAATCATCATCTATATACAAACTTTCATTTATTTCTTTAACATTAGGGTGAAATTCCCGAAGAAATTGAGCCTTTTCCAAACCTTTTGTGTAAATAGTTTCAAAAGGTTTACAGAGTGAGCTTAAAAGCTCCTCACTATACTCTACTTCGCCATCGTCCCACTTAATGTGGTGATAATGACGAGTCAGCCAGCGGGCTGTTCTTTTCATCTTGCTATTTAAACAATCAAAGCTGTATGGAGGTCGGAACACAATCTGTGTTCTATACGACCTCCCAACTATAGCAAGTTCTTTAATAATAAATCTATTTGTATTGCTTTTGAAGCCGTGGAATTGAACTATAGCTTCCATAATAAAATTTCCTGATATAAACGGTCGGCTACGTGAGGCGGTAATTGATCTGTACAGGTTTCAGCATCGGTTAAAACCTGATTAATATAAACCTGTATAATATCCTCAATATAAAATAATTGCAATACCTCGCGACCAATTAAAGGAATATTTTTTACAAGTTGATCCCACTCGTGACGGTTAAGAGCCAAGGAGTGTTCTCCATCAGAGACACAAACGTACTGATGCCCAAAAATATTGTTAACCTTTATGCTAGGCCCCGCGTCTATAGTTATGAAACACTGATAATTCCCCAATAAAGCCAAAGTTACTTCGTTAAACCTGTCAATTAGTTGACAGAAAGAATCGTAAGACCAAAACACAACACCTTTTCTCCCTTTAATCAATACACCCAGACTATTGTCTCGACTTTTAAAAATACCCGTCACAATACTTTTAGTTAATTCGGGGTCCAAGAAATGGACTGACTTTAAAAATACTCCAGTCATTAAATCTATTGGCTCTTTACATTTAGGAATGATTATAAATTCTTGCAAAGCCATATTTAATATTCGTCTTCTGAAGTCTCGCTATTATCAAAATCTGTACACCAATTAACAATAATGCTATCAGCCCCCGAGGGTAGTTGAAACTTTGCACTAGCGGTATTAAATACACAACAGTCTAAGTAATCCGTTTTGATTAAAAGCCCGTCTTTAAAGTATTCAATCTTAACACAACCGTTGTAACCCATGTTTACCCAACGAGTTCAAGAAAGAGACTGATTAATTATCTCTTTTGGACATATAAATGTATCTTTTACCCCCACCCCTTTGATTAAAATATGAGTCACGTGACCCTCAGGGTCCACTGTTTAAAAATTACTCGGGAAATCTTTTCTTCTGTTAATTTGATACGTCTCAAAAACCTGGCTCGGTCCCGTGCCATGAGTTCCCAATCTGATTTCCTGTCTTCTTCTGGCAAACTGTATATTTCTGTAACTACCGGGTTGGAAAAACTAACTCGAGATTTTCCTGACATCTCCCGTTATAGGCTTATAGGAATAATGTATATCATGTAGTAAAAGGCAGTATGCCCAAGTATTACCTGGAAAGGCCCTTTTTGTTGTAATTTCGAGCCTTACGTCTACAGGCCCTGTTTTAATAGTATCGTCCTGTTTTGAACAGTCAATTACATACAGAGGACACTTTGCTTTAAAATCGTCAAAATTTAATATAGGCGAACCGATTCTTCCATAATACGAGTTTTGGAAGGCAGCAAACATATCATACATTAAAGTAATATTTCCTCGAAGGTTATCGTACGGGTAAAAGTTTGAGTTTAAATAAAGTTTTACATCAGTTAGGTTGCAGGCATCAAATTGTGACATGTCCTTTGTTAAGTCGTTTTTTCTGTCTGTTTGAAAGGCGAGTACGATATACCTGGGCTTTTCTGTCTGAGTAGACGTTTTCAGTGTCCAGGAGAATGTCTCCGTACTCGGCAGGTTCGGGTATTCAATCATGTCCTACTGGCGGAAGGGAACATGTATTGCAGGGTCTTTCTCTATATATTTGTACAGTTTTAATTTTTGAGCGTCATTGATTGTTATGTGAGGTATACGCCAATAAATTTTCTCTAATGTTAAATCTAAAGTACCGGCGTTCGCTAACTTTACAGCGTTAATATCTGAAGCCGAGCGTAAAAGTATCAATTCCTGTTTTACGTTCACTAGCACCTTTTTGTAATCTTCGGCAGACCCTAACAAATGTTTTAATGGGATCGAATATACAAAATCTGTTACTTTTTCAGAATTACCAGGGCCTAGCCAGCAGGCGTTTTTAAAAGTATTTTTTTCTTCCTCGCGAATGGACAGGATATTCTTTAAAGTTGTAGTAATACCAACATTTCTCGTTCTGTCAATCTCCTTGCCACAAATCTCGTACCGGATTTCTTCAAACATAAAGGCCACTGCGTTATTTACAAAGGAAACATCCTGAGGAGTCCCGTCCGTCTTTTTAGCGCTGACTTTACCGTGAATTACAATAAAGCTTTCAAAAGGCGCAGTTATTATATCTTGCTGTAATATTGGTATTCTTATTTCATCATTATTATTGAAAGTAGAATTTGCATAGGGTAAGTGCGTGTGAAATTCCATCCCTGTTATCAAATCATCGTATACAGCCGGGCTGTCTATCGCCAATAGCGCCATTTTTTATTACTTTAAAACCGATAGAACGAAGAAACGATATGTTTTTACACGTTAACACCTTGGCTTTCTGAACACTACTGACCGACTGCCCCGTAGGCATTCCCCTAAATAGTAGCCCCATTACTCTGTCTTAAATGTAGTCTAATCGAGATTCTTTCTCCGCGAAAGTTAACAAGATTACCGTCCTGGTCTTTTATGGACACTGTTAAGGTATTGATCCTTTGACTGATTACCGGTAAGTAAATCACGTTTCTCGGGAGCTCAACTATTTTATACCCCGGTGGTTCGGCCGGGTAAAACTCGTGTATCACATGACCCTCGACTCCGTTTAGGTACGACCCGCGTGTGACATTACATTCGACCCGTATTGAATTAACTTTAATTATATCCACAGGCAGTTCAGAAACATGATGTTTATTAGCCTCGTATATTTGTTTTTTGTAGCCCAAGAGTGTTCCCAATGAATGTTCTTTAGTAAAGTCAACTTTTTCAGAGCAAAATATTGTAACTTTTAAAGTGTTATTATTTGGCTTTAACGTAAATGTTACTTTTTTCTTCGGCAGTTGAGACTGTATGTATTTTTCAATGTCCTCGATCTCGTAAGAGCCCTCAGGAATTGTAATACTTTTATCATCACCGTAGTAAAACTTATCATTAATGCCTTTCTCAATGTTTGGTATAGAATTATAAGTGGTCAGTTCAATTAAACCAAGTTCCCATTCACCCTTGCTAACATCTATGGGAAATGCTAGCTTGTGGGATAGAACACTAGTTGATCCCGTGAGACAAAACATTATAATTACAGAGAAACTTTAAACAAAGATGTCCGCAAACAACTGAGTCAAAAGTCTGTTGTCTTTCGTAATTATAGTAAAGTTCACAGCCCGCCAAGTATCGTGAGATTTCTGGTGGTGGTCTTAGGTTTCCAAAACTGTCATAATAATAGGCTTTCTTATTAATCTTTTTATAACAAACCCAGTGGGTACCTTGATTAGCTGTACTGTCCAGGTTAACTATAGCAGATTCACATTTTTTGGGGCGTTTCGGTAAACTGTCCCTCATGTAAACCCCTCTAAAGTTAGGAATCTTTAATAACCTCGCGTATTTGATTAAATCGTAATTTGTTAGCGGTTTTACAGGTATCGAGATGCTTTTTTTTCGTTCGCCTTTTTCTCCCCTTACCTGCACCTCTCTTACTACCCGCACCATCCTTCCTATAAGGCCTAAGATACAACCCTCTGCCCCGAGGACGTTTAACGGGGCGTTTCTTTTTACGGCCTCCCCCCAATTTTGATTTTGCTTTCATGGCCGTGGTGACTGCCCAAGCAGCGGCTTTCTCACCAACACTGGCGTTACTAGACTTGAATCTTTGCCAAGCGCGTTCCGCCAACTCTTTGTCAGCTTGCCTTCGCCGCTCGCTGTCGGAATACCGCGAGTATGCTATGTCGTGGACCTTACAGGCCTCGTCCAAACCGTTTATTCCTTTGTCTCCTCTTGCCAATCTCTCTTTTAATCTCGTGCCAGGACCGCAGAATTGATATCCTCCAGGCAAATGTAATTCAACAGGTAGGAGGTCTATGGCCTTATTAAGAACGGATGAAACAATACCTCCACCTCGTACGACCGCTAGCTTACGTCTGAGAGGTTTCCTTCTGTTTTTAGCCATTTATTGTAAATATCTAATAACCTCGTAGAGTTTATTTAGTAGTGACTCACGTATACACGGGATATTTAAAACTTCAAAAATGTCAGGCACCGTACGAGACACAGCGTTTGTGTACTCACTGTATTCTAACGAGCCACTGGATGTGGTAAAGTAAATCATCCCGTTTATATATCTAAAGGCACCGCTACAGTGGGCTGGGATACCGTAAAGCGTAGACGAGACCATACCCATAAAAACACCCGTATAATTACACTCGTTTATTTCAATCAGATACCAATCGTCAATAATCATGTAGCTCTTCCCCGTGTTAGTTGCAAAGGCCGCGTTAACTTTATGTACCATTCTACCGGCTATGTTATTGACATTATACATTGTAATCAAGGACAGTGAAGGGTATCTAAATAAAAACACCTCACTGTCAGTAAATAACGCGATTTCACCGTTAGGCCGTTGGTAAATGGCCGATATTTCAGTAAAATTTCGTGGTAAGAATTTGAGCCAGTGTGATATTCTTCTTGGTCGTGTTAAATCCTCAGGAATCCTATCTGCAGGGTTTAGACTAATAATCCATACATAATCCCTAAAGAAAGCAAATATCCTTTTGTTCACAATAACGTACGTATCAATTTGACCTTTTAATTCACAAATATCGCGTTTTTCAAATATTTCGGGTGGTGTTACGGCTGTAGTTGTTTTTGTTGTTGTTGTTGTTGTACTGCTAGGCGTTGTAACGGTAGTGGGTGTGGCTGCTGTTGTATTTATTTTTGGAATGGTTGCAAATGTTTTAGTGGGCTTGCCGTAAAGATACTCCATAGCGAGTCTGTCATCGTTGCTTAGCTCGTATTCGTTCAAGTCAACAATCCCTGTAGGATCCCTGTTAAAAGGAAACATTACTGATTTATCATCACCTGAATGATCCAAACCAAGGGTATGTCCAATCTCATGAACCAAAGTTAAAAAGAACGAAATGTTTCCATAGCGTGGTAAATTCATAGTAAAATCCCAATTTTCTTCCGAATCGAAGTGGATGTCTGTAGAAGCATACCCCGTATTGGGGAGATAGCCGTGGGCGAGAACTAACCCAGGACCGTCAAAGTCATAGGGGCAGGTATCGTGTCTAGAATAAAACACATGTTGTCTACCCGTAGAAAATGATATAATTATTGTTGGATTATTTATATCCTTTTTAAATGTTAAATTCGCGTGTTTGGCCCATACATCAAAAGCTTTCTGTATCAGGTCGGGGTGCTGTGGTGTTCCGTATTGGTACCACGTTATTACTGATGTATTCCACTTTCTATTGGGTAAAGCCGAGAACGGTAGTATATTGTCTCGGTGACCGCACCGAGGCGTAGACATGAGGGCCAAAGTATCGTTATCAAACACCCCCGTTGGTTCAAGACGAAAGTACTCTTAAAATTGTCTTACTGCAGAAGTAATGTTTTGTGTCAAAGCGTTTTTTTCCAAATACCCGTAATAAGTCAAAAAATCTATCGACTTGTTGCACGAGGCAAGAGGCAGAAAAAACAATAAAACAACCCGCATGTTGAACGGCTCGGCGAAGACTAATTAGTGTTTGCCAGTTAATGTGTTTTTAAACCGGATCCCGTCCTGAGGAAACTAAGGAAAGGGTCCGTGTCTATAATTTCCTCTTCATCATCATCTTTATTACGGAATTGTCGTGTATTTTCATCTAAAAAGTATTTATTTACAACATTTAATTTTACCCACGTGTCCTTGTCTGTCTGTATTGGAGCTCCTAAGGTATTGTAAATGTCAAATAGAACTTTACCCAATAGTCTTACAATATAATTTAAGTTAAGTACGTCTTGAAAATCTGTCGGATCCGACAGATTTTTTATTTGCTTTGACTGACAATCATAAAAAGTGTTATCTACGAGCTTTAAGGCTGATTTTGATGATTCTTTTAACATCCGCAAGTTTACAGCATCATACTCTTGTTCGGCATCCCGTACGTCTCTTAGTATTTTGTTTCCTATAATATAATGTTCTCCTGTAAAAGGAATACATTTGTAGTCTACGTAATATTTTGTAGCGGCGTCGTCGGAATTTTGTGGTACTTTTACATGTCGAATAACACATTTATTAGCGTCAAAATACTCTTTTTTTTCATCTAAAATCAAGGTATTGTCAGACATAAACTTTTTTGTCACCGCGTCGTTATCGTCTGCAGGTCTTTTTAGATTACATAACCGTTTATTTTGAATATCGTAGTCACCGTCGGGCGTTAAATTAAAACCCTCTCCCTTGGGGCCCTTGACGGCCTCACCTCGGGATTTTCGGCTACTACGTCCAAACTTGTCAATGGTCATTTTAGTAATGCTTTAAATCTACTGTTGCCAGCTCCTTTTATAAAGCCGGCCTCTCTCAGTTCCTCCACGATACTTAGTATTTCATTGCTATGTACTCTGTTTCCACTCTCTGTTGACATAGCAATGTGTCGCAACCGATCCACTAATTCATTGGCGTCATCCCAATGTATTATATCACGAGATCTTGCATTCTTCCACGCTAGACCCTTACCCGCTTTGGCCGGGAATAGGTCTTTAATAATTCTTCTGTACTTTAGGTTGTTGTCCCTTCTAATTGCATTGTGGAATCTGTAACCTTTCTTGTGAGCGTTGGTGGCGATAATAATACTCTTATAGGTATTAAGATCGTCTTTATTGTATATATCCTCGTCAGGGGTTCTCTTAAATATGAGCTCATACAAGCCTTCAGTAGGACTATATCTTGTGTTGTTTATTAGAATAGTTCCATCGTTGTCAAAGTCTAACACCTTATCTCCCATCATTAAAGTACTGCCTTCGTATCTAGGGCCATAATCGTGGTCAATAACTCGGACCTTACCGCTAGCATCCTTTAAAAGCATTGTCATATATCTCACTGTCATGGGGTTACTAAACTGGTTTTCGATATATTGGGACGCTGTTTCCAGTCCCGTAGGGGTTGATACAATTTGCTTTAACCCGCTGGTTTCAGGTGTAGAGACACTCGCTGGGATAAATTCAGTTATTTCTCCTTCATCGTCTGTGGTATCGTATTCCATTGGCTCTTCTTTAAAGGTTTCAGGTTCAGTTTTTATGTCTGCTGTGTTTGTTGTCGTTTTTCTAAGTTCTTGAATAATCGGTTTATACTGCTTCTCAAGCAAAATATCACTTTCAGCAGCACCCTCCTTAAAAAGTTTATATTTGCGTTTAATAGCATTACGCAACTCTATGAGTCGGCTAGTCAGTTGTTTACTGTTTCGCTCCATAGTCATAAATGATAGATTTTAGCAATCACATTTAGATTTAAGGTAGTTCAACCTGTCTAAAAAACAGGGCACGCTTCTTGCATCTTTTCATGTAACGTATTGCATCTTTCAAAGAAACACCAGCACTAAAGTCTAATCCTTTATAATATCTACTTTCCTCTCTTACAAGACTGTGTCTCGGTATTACATAACGGTTTGTTAAACTTTTAAAAACAAAGGCTCGCTTTACATTGTCTCTCCATTGGGATATATGTGTTACTATATACTTGTCGTTCTCAACGGTTTTTTCCATATACTTGCTCAACATTCTCAATGGTTTATCATGATGTCTGTTGTACATTAAATACGAGTTGAGAAGCCAAAACTCACACGGGTTGGTCCCTGTAAATGTTTTCCACTGTTCAAATAATGTTTGATTTGTCACTCTATATACACAGTTTTTTAAACTAATACCAAATCTCTCACACTGTGAGGCCACTGTGGGCAGGGCTGCTCTTAAAAACTCTGTAGTATATAACCCCTGGCAGTAGTTATTTACGGCAGCAAAAGGTTTACCCCTAGGTCCTTTGGGAGTATCGTCAGGAATCGGCCCCCAGGCTGTATTATAACTAATGTCAATATAACATTTGAGATATACGCATGTGTTATAAATACTAATAGGCGACCTGATGGGAATAGTTCTCTCTGTCAAAACTATACAACCGATCGCGTGAGGTATTTTGCAACCGTACTCCAACATTCTCAAAACAATCTGAGCAAAATTAATACTACCATGAAGGTTACGTAAAGGCAATACTTTACCAAATATATCCGGAAAGGGTCTAAATCTAGAGATTATATTTTGAGGGTCCCTCACTGTTACATTTTTCATGTCCTCATGATAAATTACTAACTCTAAGGGTACACTCTGTTCCTCACACTTTTGTAAAAAGTTTAACCAAGTATCTCTATTATATGTTCTCTCACTCGCAGATATCATTAATAAAACTACGGGTGGTAGTATCGCGGTGCTTGGAGGTTTTTTATGTCTCCAACACCTTTTATTGAACGGATGGCCGTGTTTACCCTTCCTACTGCAATAGTTTCCACAAAATTTCTTTTAGCGAATTTCCCCTATAGGGAAGAAGCTATTACCGTAGGTCTCATGGTAAGACTTAAGCCCGAGACCATGATAACTTTTTGTTTTGATGTCCCCAGATGTCCAAAACACTATTCGTTCAAATTTATATATATGTATATATATATCTATATATATATATATATATCTATATATATATATATATATATATCTATATATATATATATCTATATATGTGTCCGTGAATGCGATAACTTGAGTAAAAAACGTCCGATTTCGATGAAATTTGGCTCAAATGTGTAAACTGACATTTATGACTTTAAGTTCGAAAACCAGAAAAATCGGACCATGGGAAGGGGGGTTTATGGGGGTCTTAAATTTTCCAAAAATCAGTTTTTTGCATTTTTTACCCTAAAATTTTTAAAACACTTAATTTTGGTTTAGACCATGTTATAGAGCTTAAAAAAACAAATAATATGGTATTTTGAATTATTAACCTAGGTTAAGTGGTTGCGGAAAAAATCCAAAAAACATGCTCATAAAATCTCCCATGTTAATCTTATGGGAAAACAGTTTTTGGCTTTTCCTCAGTTAATTTTACCTTAAACTTCACATTTTCTTTTACCAATCACTTCAGCTCCACAAAACAATCATTTTGGTGTTTAAATTGTGATTCTACGTCAAACCGTTGCAGAGATATTCAAAGTGCTAAACACAGTACGTTGTCCAATGTTATCCTTATGGAGAATAAATAAAATTTGATATCTTGATTATTTATGAATGTATATTGATGAAATTTGGTATGTGGCTTCATGTTGTACTGGTATATTGATAATTGCACAAAAAATAAATGTTTTGTTGATTGTCCCCGTAGCAGCTAACCTGCATACTCAGCCCTAATGTTATTCTTATGGAGAATAAGTAAAGTTTTATATCTCCCTTAATTATGAACATAAATTAATAAAACATGGTAAGTAGCTTCACCTGGTTCAGTTATATTGATAATTGCATAAAAACTCATTTCTTATCTTCCTCGTTGCAGCAAACCTGCGTACTCAGTCCTAATGTTATTCTTATGGGGAATAAATAAAATGTAATAAATCACTAATTTATGAATGTATTTTTGTCAAAATTGGTGAGTGGCTTTATGTACTAGTGAGAAACATATCAATGCATTGGAAATTCGCTGAGTACGCAGGTTTGCTGCGACGGGGGGTATTTATCCTTGTAATAATATGTACAGAGGTTAGACCTTACGTTATGAAGTTTTTTATCAAATCCCCTTATATCGTTATAATAGTAGAAGCGACCCATTAGAAAGCTTCTATAAAACTGTCCATTCCCACTCTGTACCTTCCCTTATAAGGGTCCAAAGTTTTGTCAATAACTAGGAATCCAAAATTATCAAGCCACGCTCGAGCGCATATTTCTTTAAATTTGTCAAATGACATGTCCGTAGTGACATGATCGTTGTAAGCATGTCGTAAGTTCTTATCGTCTTGTTTAAATAGAATAATAAGGTTGCAATTGTCTCTCACCAGTTGTTTGGGAATAGCGCTGTATGTCTGTCCGAGATAAAATGTATCTAAATTGTTATGTCTCCCCATGGTAAAGTAGTTTCTAATGTTATTGTGTTTTTCGGCAGAAATATCGTCAAAAATCATTATAGAGTTTGGTTTAGCTTGATTTGGGTGTATAACTAAACTATTATCGTCAAATTCATGATACCCAACCTCCTTAGGCATAACCTGTTTAAGTAATTTGTATTTAGGCTGATAGAGGGATTTTGAAAATATATAAATGTTTTCAAATCTCAGACCGTTTGGATCAAATAATAGATTAAATAAGACATTAGTTTTTCCACATGAACTGGGCCCCACTATAATACAACGTATCGAATCTGGCAATAAAACACCGTGCTTATTCTTTTTTACCATACCGGAGCCTGTGAAATATTCGTCAAAGTTTTGAACAGGGATTTCGACTTCCTGCTTTACAAGCCGCATCGTGACTGGTTACATACAACTAATTGCTTTGGTTTTAAGTAATCACTTCACGTGCAAGCTTTTAAGTCACGGTAGAGTGACTCTAGACACGGTTGAGTGACTTTAGACACGGTTGAGCGCTTTTGCATGTCACGTTGCCTCGTTACCGCAGGACAGGAAACATCAATCTAAGATAATATCCTACGTGGTTGCATGTCATTTCCTTTCGCTAACAGAGGTCAGCCAGATGGTCAGCCAGATGGTCAGCCAGATGGTCAGCCAGATGGCCGGGCTCCGGTCATCGGCACTAAGCCAGGTAGCCGGCCTGTAGGTCATTAGCATAAGCATGTCGTTGTCCCTCACTAACGGAGGTCGTTAGCATCTATCCAACTGTCATGGCTGCTATCATACCCCCTCCATCGTACAAAGAGTTTGTCTACTTTCCTTTTTAATACTCTTTCAACTAAATAAACGTCACCGGTTTTGGACTTGCTAATTTCTTCGGCATAAAACCCACCTTTGAGTATCTCTCCTCTACTGTCTTGCAGTATGTATGTTACCGGTCTTGTTGGTTTAATTGCGTATACAGTAAACGTCTCGTTTGTCCAATTTGGTAAATACCCTTTTTTGAAAACTCTTTTCACTTTACTGATTCTAACGCTGTCGCCTACTTTTAATTTTTGTTTAAGGATTTTGTGTTTTGGTTTCTTAACTTTATTTATTCTCTTTAAAATATCTTTGACGTGTTTTTGTTTAAAATCTTTGGGTTTCATACCTATAGTCCTGTGCTTTGTATTGCTGTAAGACTTTACAATTTCTGGCAATATACTTAACCATTCGTAACTTCCACGGGCTGTAAATAGTTTGTACATTTTTGACTTGAGAGTCCTGTTTAATCTTTCTACTATACTGGCTTTAAGTTCAGAAAATGTAAAATAGTGATTGACTTTATATTTTTTCATTAGAGCATTTACATGTTTATTAAAAAAGTCGGTTCATTGGTCTGTTTGAAAGTTTTTCATTTTATATTTAGCTAAGATAGGAGCGAGTGCCTTTGCCACTTCTGGCCCTGACTTGTCTTTTAACGGTACGGCAAAAGCCACTTTGGACAAACAGTTAATCATCGTCAATATGTACTTGTACCCTTTATTAACTTGGGAATATGGCTTCATTTCAACGAGATCAGCCTGATAAAGGTCTGTTAGCCCCTTAAGGGTGACTTTACGCCTGGTATAATTTCTCCTGGCAGGTCGGTGTAGTTCATTAGCTATAGCTGTTTTACCGTCCATTTTGATAATGATTAAGATTATCCAAATCTTCTACTTATATATATTTTTTTAGTAAAGTCATGGCCCCTCCACCGCCATGACTCGTGGAGACCTTCCAAAACAAACTAGTTGTCTCCTCCGTTTATTTTTTTTTGTATTTTTACTTTTTATACTTTTTTTTTTTTACCCACCGAACCGTTCCAAGGAGTAGCCTAGGTGTTGGCCAGGCTCCTCAATGTACAGGGTCCTTCTTTCACCCGAGGTCTTTTCGATGGAGTAGCCGGGGTGTTAGCCCGGCGCCTCAATCTACTGGACCCCTCATTCACACATGGGTCTTTCGAAGGAGTAGTCTGGGTGTTAGCCAGACGCCTCGATCTACTAGACCCCCTTTCAGGTTTACGGGGCTTTTCGTCACCCGCGCCATAGACCTCCATTCGTTCATGTACATTCATGCAGTGGGGATTATAGCATTTACATTTATATTTTATATACAAGGGTTTTTTTACATAGTCTGGTACTCTAAGAGGTACCAACTCTTTAAAGTCAATGTTGTTTTTAGAGCATAATGTAACATAAGGACATTGACTATAGATAATTTCTATAAAATAATTAAGTGGTCTACGTAAGAATGTATCCCAATATAAACAATTACAGTATGCTGAGCGACCTACATAGAATTTTTTAATATACTCTTGACTTATGGCGTAATGGTTACGCCAATGGGTTTCTACAAACTTTTCGAAAATTACTGGGGGCATGTTTAGGCAAATTAGTTCGTTAATACATCGGGTGCGATCCCAGATTTGTTTTTCACAAAGTTGAAAAAGTGATTTTGGTTGATTCATAGTAAAGAGCAGGGACACGTCAGATCGCTATGGCGGCAGGGAGCAAAGAGAGAGAAAGCGCGCGAGATAATAGAAAGCGGGGGAGGGGGAAGAGTGACGCAACCTGTCGGGGTTACTCAAGTCTTTGAACTTTTTGGTAGCCAAATGGCAAGGTGTCGTACTCACCCTCGAGCCTCCTTTTAGGTCCTGTGATTTTAAACTTTTTAATTTCACTTACCGTTACAATATCTCTGTCTTTAGTCCTCCTGATTCTGTTTTCTTCAATTTCTAAAATTTCAGCTGCTTCACTAAGGACCATCTTTTTTAACTGTTCAAAATTTAATGTTTCGGAGGTCTTCATATTGAGGGTGAGGCCTTTTATTTTACACACAGTTTCTAGTTTTTGCTTTTTGGTTGACCAGACAAGGTATGCATAGGTCTTTGGTCCCCCAGAAACAAACTCTAAGATATAAGAGCCGGGCCCGTACTCACTTGCCAATTCGTCCGTCATTTCCCCGAGGTAATCTCCCGTAGAGACCTTGTACAATCCTCCCCTGTATAGATAAATACACGAGTCCGTGTCATAGTAAAGGACTTGACCTCCAAGGGCATCTAGATGTTCATACAGTTTAAGCCTCGCCTGGGCTGTGGTGTAGGCCGCAATAACAACATTTACATTTGTCAAAGGTTCCCCCACTTCCTCAATATATTCCCAGTTAACAACAACAACTTCCTCGTTAACAGTTTGAATCCTATTGACTTGTACTTCTGGACTGATTAACATTTTAAACAAGACTTTAGATTCCCTTACAATTGTTGCTTTAGTTTGGTTCTCCCTCTGTCCGAACTTTCCCCAGAAACTGTTTAGCATTAATTTAGCCAACGACCTAAGTCCCCCGTTCTTACAAATTTTTGCCTTGTCCAGTTGAATTCCCTCATGTTGGAAATAGTCTGTGATGTACTTGTCTTTGTCCTGTTCGGTATTACACCAGCTAGGATAGCCTGAGGCTTCCTGCTTCATTTTCAAAAACTTATTAATAAAGTCTGTAAACAATCCCCCTTTCTCGTATGTGGCTACCTCGTACTCCCACAACTCGTACATGTCCAGTACAGCGTAACCCTTCTCAATCGCCTTCCTAATTTCATCCATAGTCCAAGTCCCGACTAACGCTCTTTTATCATTCTCATGTTCACAGTCTCGCTGGTTTTGAGTTTCCCCGCAAGTCATACACAACACAAACATTAATTTATTATTCATTTTAACAGGGAGTACGGGGTGGTAGAGATCTCGAGGTGGCAGGATTTTACATTTTAGCAAACCATCTACATTTAATCCTCGCTGTCTGCACTCCCTATCTCCCACATAAATGGTAGGGTGGCCCAAAGGATATTTCCCATATTTATTTACATAGGGGTAGAGGGAGCAAACATCGACATACTGTATCGTTTCTCCCTCTTCGCATTTGTGGTATGTTTTCGAATTGCCCGTTCTGCCTCCAAAGAACGCTTGCCGTGGGTCAAGGGGAAGATTATTGAGGATCGGCAGGTTGTTCAAGTGATTTAGTTTATTGTCCTTTTTCAAAGCTCTAAATTCACACTCCCACATTACTACAACTTCGTAGTCACTGATTTTAGACATTTTCTTCAGAGTCCTTTCATATCTTAAGTTAAGTGAATCTGAGGGATCCTCCTTCAGAGGAGCCTCTCTGTCGTAAGGAAAACATTTCGGGCACCCGTGCCAATAACACCCGTGAAACTCATAAATTCGTTCCCCGTCAAACCCGTCAACTTTTAGCCCGTTAATTTTAACTTCATTACCCCGACCAGCGTGCTCAATCCTCAACCCTCGTTCCTCCTCTTCCCACGTTAACCACTGTAACGCAACGGCTGATTGATTGTCAGTCAGTCTGTACCCGTTTTTAGGGATTAGGCCGATTGTGTTTGGTTTTAGAAAGTTACGGCGGAAGGCCAGGTTACAAGCGCTAGCAATAGTTACGGACTCGAGGAAAGGATCTACGTTACATTCTTTCAAGAAAATACGTCTAAACTTTAATGAGGCCTGAGCTAAAATCTCTACGTCAGAGATGCAATACTCCAAGATTTCCTTTTGAAAGTCAAAGACATAGTTACTCCCCACCTGTTCCTCGTACCATTCTTCAAAGGCTTCGTGTTTCTTTTCAAACATTGATTCCGGACAGTAGTATTTTTTGTCGGGCATAGGGCCTACATAATTTTGGTTCGCCAAGGTGTTGAAGAGGTGGGGAAAGTAGCCCTTCTTTTTCTCGGGAGGCAGTTCAAAGGCGTTAGGGAGCGCAGCGAGAGCCATGGGGAAATAGCTCAGTGAGTCAATGAATCTCACATTGTCCATTTCCATTAAAATAATTTTGGTCCCCCTCATAACCAGTTCCGGGGTGAATTTAGTTTCTTCCAACACATACTTTAACAAAAACTGAAAATCAAAGCCCTGCCCGTTGTGAGCAATTACACAGACATTCTTGAACTGTTTACGAGCTTGCATCACATACTCCATGAAGTGTTTTACTGGTTCTTCCTTAAAAACTTTAGTTCTGTTTCTACATGCCGTGCAAAATCTAGACTCGATACAATTAAAGCAAAACTGTTGCGAGACGCACAAGTTAACTTGATGTACTTTTTTATCAGGGTCAGAGGGGAGAGACTCGTCTTGCCTTGTTTCCAAGTCAAAGAAAATGAAAAGATAGTCTTTAGTTTTAGGTTTTCCATCATTGGGTTGCATGTAGCATTTGTGATTCGGATCTTTGAATGATTTGCAGGGTTTACAGAAAACTTCCCCGCACTTGTGAGGTCCAGATCTCTCTTTTAAATTAATCAGTTTCCCGCAGTCTAGACACTTTTTTACTGTTTTGCATCTATCAACCTTATGGGCGATAAAACAGAGCTGGTTCCTCATAGTTAAGTTGCAGTCTGTGCAAACTATTCCCCCATGCTCCTCTTTACAGGGAGGCGAGATGGTTTGACAGTAAGGACAAATGTTTGAGCATCTGTGCTTTGCTTTGTGGTCATAGGGAACATGGCAAGCTTCACAAAAATAGTTACAGGCAAAAGCAGCGGTCAAACTGTTGATTACATTATAATGACCGTTGTGAAAGAGCAAGTTAATTTTGAATTTAGGATTTTCAACAGCCCCTTCAAAGTAAACATCACGACCTTTTTTGTCATAGTTGTAGACTGTGATTTTGTAGTCTTTTAGCAAGTCCTGAAACTTTTCCAATTCGGGGATACCGGCACCTTCCTCAGAGATCTCTACCCTAGCCCGCCGAATAAGTTCCTTTGCCCTAAACGATTGTCTTTTACCCAGGTCTTTTCGGATTGCTTTGTACTGGGGGTCTTTAGTCACGTTTGCTATGGCCACCACCAAAGCCCGGGGGAGACACAAGTTATCTTTGTTGTTAATTACTACAATACCCCGTCTCGATTTACATTCTTCATCAAAGGTATTATAAAAGCCAGGTCTTACTCTCCCAGGACGGCCGGAACCCACAGGGAGATTAACTCGGGTACATTCAACTTTAAATGTGTCAGTAGATTTAATTGATTCAGAATTTGATTGAACAATACCCCGAAAATTTGCCAAAGGATGTCCTCATCAATTTCACCAACGGGTCGGAAAGCTACAAAACCGGGTTCTTTACTTTTTAAGTTTAAGCTGTGCAAGGTGAAACCAAGCTGATCATTTTCATGGGCCCGCTCTTTCATTTCATTAACAATTTTGGCAAAACCTTGTCTTAGCCAATCAATTTCAGTAGTTTCAGGAGGAGGATTAGTAAATTTAAAAATGGTTCGTGTTCCATAAATTCTAAAATGTCTAACATAGGTTTCGTCCGAACTGAGAACCTCGACAGGATTTACAGCCATTTTTCAAATAAAAGTGAGGTTATGTTACGCAGAATAAAACAAATTAAAAGTGAGGTTATGTAAAATACAAAGCAAAAAGTGAGGTTAGAAAAAGTGAAGCCGCTATGGGGAGCAAACGCTCAAGTTTAATCTTTGCAAAACGCAACGAACGGAGCAGCGCAAAAACACGTCCGATCGCAACGGGAGCAGGGAGCAAAGAGAGAGAGAGAAAGCGCGCGGGATAATAGAAAGTGGTGGGGAGGTGGCTGATGCAATATGTTTATTTGTTACAGGAGGTAGCGACAGGGCAGTGGCGGCGCGGTTGGGGACAGGTCGGGAGGAGGAGGAGGAGGAGGCAGTGGCTGGCAAAGGTATGGATAGACGGTGGCGGGTTTACGGTGATATACATCTTTATATATATATATATATATATATATATATATATATATATATATATATATATATATATATATATATGTAATTATAACTACGTAGTATGATATTATATATATATATATTCTCTCTTACATTATAATACTGCAGGTATTTTGTGTCTTACGTTACAAGCGTGACATAACTACCTTGTTATATATATATAAAACCTTATTATACATCATTATATATATAACTACCTTATTATACATCTTTATATATATAACTACAGTTGGTACCACTGGTATGTAGGTCATGTTTTTTGTTTTGCAATTCATTTAGGTTGGCTACACGTTTCTGCATAAGAAACCCATGTTAAGACTGAAACATTGCCTGGACTACTCAGGGTGTTTCACGGTAACACTGAACAACTTCAGGAAATGGATCCTTGGGTCAAAAGAATAAAAAAGTCTCATAAACATAGGACCAGTCTCGGTCGTTTTCTATTTATAAGTAAATATATGTTTTTTCAGTTTTCAGTGTATCTATTGAAAATTTGACCTCTAGATTGAAAAAATAATAAAGTATTTTTATAAAATTAATCTATATACTATCAAACTGAAGAGAAAACGATTAATTAATGGTAGTCTTAATGGTTGTTGCTGACATCTAAGGAGATCTGATTAATGTTAACATCAATACGTGAGGCAGTGAACGTCACCGGTCATTGATCTACCTGACGCGGAACTCATCGACCATTACCGTCTGTGCCGAGGTGGATGAAGGTCTGTAGAATGACGTCTTCCTAAGCCGGTGTGAAAACTGTAATGTCAGTCAGACTGCGTTAAGATGTGTTACGCTTATTATTGAGTAGCTAAGAATTAGGATATTAAATATTTCAGACGGAATTTGAGCTAATAGAGCAAATGCTTAAATTATTTACGTTTGTTTCCATTTGAAAGAAACATTAATTAGATTTATTAAATAAAATAAGTAAAATCACATTTGGTTAAATTATAAATATTTATCTTAAGAAAGTTTTTTTATATAGGAATAAAAGACTACATTCAAGATTTATCGTAAAATCTTAAAAGGATGCAATATCTTTGTTTTATACAACCTTACTACATTCAACATAATCTAAAACTGGTTTTGCTTATGTGCAAAATAATGAGCTTTCTGTAATAATAAAAAAATAATCCAGCTGCTCAAATTCGAGCAAATACGGTTGTTCATTTAATTGTGATGCCATTCTAGAAGTTAGCTTAAAACAGCTGATCTTGCTTCTGTTCTGTGTTTTGTTATCTTCAACAGCTGTCAAATGTTCATTTCCAGTGATTACTGATTTTCCTTAAGATTGGCACTGTGGGTTTAAAGGCCTGAAAAGCGTAGCTCTGAGGGTCGATGCAAATGTTGATGACTTTCTGGAAACATACGCATCAAGATTTTTTTAAAGATACTTCAATAATGAAAATCGTTTACTCCTGAGATTTCAGAGTGACACAAAATCTGCTTTCGTATTAAAATAATTAAAATACTATATGTAATATTAAAATAATTTATTGATTTTTGATTTGCGATTTAGACCTGTATTAGTTTGTTTACATGTTTGGTGTTAGTCAACATCTCTCAGCTCTAACCCTCATGATGTTCTGTTTTAGGTTTTGAAAAAACCACCTTCAGGGCTCCATTCATAGGTTTTTAAAGTTACAATGTTAGCCTTATAGTGCTTGTTTTAAATCAGCTGTTTACATAAACACACATTTTTGCTTGAATATATTTATGCAGTTTAAATTTGTAATAATTTTGTTGTCCTCTCTATAAGTATTTCCAAGAATTTATGTATAAACAAAAAAAATCCAATGAGTACTATTTCAAATAATAACACAAGCTTAATAAATAACATTTTGTGAATTAAATAACTTATATTTTAGCATGGCATGTTTTGTTATATTAAGTTAAGCATACATTCTGCAATTGAACGATTGGTGTGATAACTGTAAACGATTGACGTGACCGGTAAAAGTCTATTGCATTTTCCTATATTTTAAGCTTATATACCATTCGGTATAGGAATACGTTATACGTGTAAATATATGTTGTGTGAATAAAAGTGTTTTAAAACGACTTGCATCACATTACTAAGTCTTAGTAAAAATACCAACTCAGTGAGTAGATATTTTTTATCTCTTTAGAATCACAGCATTTCTTATCACAGCATTAGAATGCAATGAGCTTACTGGCTCATAGTATGACGTGAAGAATACAAACTGTAAACTTCACAACTTATGACCTCCTAAATGAAGTTATGGTCCTCGAGGACTAGTTAATTACACACAGTAATTACCTACTAATGTACACGGCCATCAAAAGCGTGTAGTGTTGTTTCCGGCGATTTTAATTAACCACAACTTTTTACATACCTCTTTGTTTCGTTTTAATTTATTTTCGCTGTAGCTATAATTTTACCATTAGTTTCATAATGGATTGAAATGAAATGCTGTTAAAATATCAGTGACAAGCAATATTTACAGGGAGAAATATTTGCATGGGGAATCCTGAGTATAAGTTTAAAATAATTACGTTTAAAAATAAAATTGGTGACTCAAATTTAAATGATATATTTATAAGAAACAATAGACTGATTAATCATAGGCCTGTTTAGTAGACTAAAAGGATTTATAGACAAATAGCATATTTAATTCTACAATTATGATATGTCCTTAACATTTATCGTAAAAACATTATGTTACCATTGTTTTAATTCAATTTAGCATCTTAGGATTTGCAAAATATACATTACTTTTTCTACAAATGCATAAGTCTGTTTATCAAATATTAAAATTGTGTGTATTTATTAGACCCATCGGCTCTTGTATGGATTTCTTTCACCAGGGAGAGGCGGAAAATGCTACATGCGCACGGGGGGCCAGCCTGTAGTGTGGGACTCGTACCAGACCACTGCACCAGGCTATTCCTTCTTAGGCCGATGCCCTAAGGGTTTACGTCAGGGTTCAGGGCAACTTTAAAGTTTTTAGACCTATCCTGCATCCTATTCTAAGACTATCTTATTTGCACGGAATATGTCTTGGACTAGCCCTGACTCCAAGTCCCAATTCAGTTGCTCTCTCTCTCCATCATCCTCATAGAGACCTTGTCTGCCGATAACAGACCAAGCTGCTGTGGTCTCCAGGTGGGTTTGTCCCAACGCGGACAGCGGAAGAAAATGTGTTTCGCATTTTCGGGAATTCCCAGGCAATATATGCAGTCCAGTGAACCGGTCTTGCCCATAGCTCACACTGAATTACTAGGAATGGTACATTGAAAGAATATATATTTTGTTTAGAATGTACGCTTTGGAGGATGGTGATTAAAAAACTATATTTCCAACTTTCAAACACTTTTTAGTGCAAAAACGTGTTGATATAATCTAATAAACTGTGGCTATAGTCTAAAATCTTTTTGGGCAATCATTTTAAAAACTCTGTGCTTTGCATCAATGTTTCTTGTACTGATGATAATACAATTAATTAAGGGATACTCTTGCTTCTCTGTTTAGGATCAAAGAGAAAGAATAAATACCATTAATTATATTGTTTGAATTTTATTAAAATCTATAACACTGGTACCATTTATGAGCCATTTAAAAATGTTATACGATTAATTATTAAATAGATGAAATATTATGTAAAGTTGCAAAAGCTTACATCATCCATGTAGAAACCTTGAAATTTTAATCTAGGAGTTTAGGTAACATTTTCCTAAAGGAAAACATAAATGCTCGCGATTTTTCCATTTATAAAAAATGTTATCTTTGTTTCCTCAACCTTTTAGAAACCTATCGTTAGTAATCATAACTATTTTATTTATTTTACTCAGCCCAAATCATAACAAACATGTCCACAAATCCTCTACACATTCAAACCCATGGGGAAAATATTTCTATTGAAGAATAGAATGTTTTAACTTGTTCAAACAAAAATGAAAACCCACAAATAATTAAAACTAATTTCACTGCATTGCTTTGTCTAAATTTGATATTTCGAATCTTTTATCGAATCGACACAAATCCTCAACTTTAAGGTAACCAAACTAAGGATGAAATTGTTCTCAAAACGATGTCATTACTGAGAGGTTTCATTGAACTTACAATCAGCCTTTCCTTACCAACAACGAACTGAAAATAAAAAGGAAATGTCCTTTGGAAGATGCTGAAATGTATCTTTTGTGGGTAGCGTTCTTGCTACTCGGAAAAGAAACGAGAACACTTAACGATTCTTATTTCTTCTTCTACAGAATAAACAGCACTTCCTATTTCGTTTCAGTAAATTTAAGGCTACTTCAAGTTATCTGCTTTTATATCGATGCATTAATATCAACCGAAATGAACACAGTTAACCAATGATTTTCGCTGCAGAAATAAACAAAGTGATGAACTATTTATATAACTAATGACAAAATAATTGTAAACAAATGGGCATTGCTGTTAGGGACTGACAGAGCTGTTTACTTTGGCAGTTTATACTTCATATTTTATAGTAACAATAGTAATTGTGTAGACATTATAAAAGTATTTACAGTTTAATAGTTTCCAGAAGACCGAAACTCTAATTATTACAACGAAATTCAAATAATGTGATCAGAAACATAAGTAATCTAAGATACAAATAAAAACATAACCTATACGAACAAGAAAAGTAACATACATGTAACAAGCGTATCAACTATGGTAAAAATACTATATCTTAATAATGTAATAAAGCTGAGAGCTTATGTACTTAATCGTTTATGTACGTGTTTTTATTTTTGTTCATTTTTTTGTTTTTGTGTCACCATCATGCATTAACAACCAGACAGATTGAACTAAAAGTTAGTTTGAAGTAACACATAGGCCTATTCCAGTTTTGAAAATTCGCATGGGTTCCCCTCACTGGCCTTTGATGTTCACTTGTTCATTTTACGGATATTTAAATATACTGGAACTCGGTAAGTTGATGTCTAATAAATCTAATAAATATTAAACTTATTTCCATTCCTCAACTCCTTTAGGGCTTCGCTCCCTGAAACACCTTCAAAATGTTTAGCATCCTCACAACTGGTCTGATGGAGCTTAATACTGGTGTAACAAAAATAACTAATAAATAAGCCTGCTTTCCCCTAAATTGTCTTTTGTGGTACAGCCCGCTGTCTTTTAATATTACCATGATAACTAGGAGTACGCTCTTATATCGCGTATAAGGATTGAGTGATCGCGTAAAATAAAAAAAAAAATGTTTCAATTGACAATATACCTCATGGGCCCTCCATTATAACTGCAGTTTGACAATGACATACAAATCCAGAACATGACAAACAATGAGGCCTGAAACCTGTCAATCAGTCAGACAAAGTGCATATGAAGTAGTTACTCACCCCTCAGTCTCACTGAGGGCTGTATCATCTAGGCCCTCATAATAATATTAGCTGAAGATTTTTATATAAAATGTAATATGTTGGCGGCAATAAAGGTCCCCAATCAGTGAGAGCACGTGGTTTAAAAGTAGTTATTTACACTTTGGTTCCACTGGAGGACCCATCAGGATATTTATTTTATTGTAGCTTAATATTGCTGTAAAAATCTATAAGTATAAATACAGAACTTGATGAACAATACGTTTTAAAATCAGTCAATTGGTTTTGAATGCCTAAATATTTTAAACTCTAATCCAGAGGTTTTAATGTAACACATTAACCTTACTGGGGGGAGGGGGGCTGTGCCCCCCAGGCCTCCCATTGTTATTGTAGCTTTATACGGTTGTTCAAATACATAGGCAACCTATAAATGCAGAACTTAAAAAACAATAAGGCTTAAATCATTCAATTTGTTTTTAAGAAGAATAAATTGCCTCATTTTAAAAAGAAAAGAAAAGTAGTATCTTATGTTAAATATAATCTAGGAAGAAATTAAAACTCTTTGACCCACTTCTTAGAATCCACGAGTCATTGTGTCAAGGTCCAAGATTTTGTATACATCTTAATATATAAATACCCCCGTAGCAGCAAACCTGCGTACTCAGCAAATTTCCAATGCATAAATATGTATCTTAATGCCACATAAAGCCACATATCAAGTTTCATCAAGATACATTCATAAATAAACGATTTATGACATTTTAATTATTCTCCATAAGAATAACATGGCAGCTGAGAGTGCAGGTTTGCTGAAGCAAGGAACTCCAAAAATGGGGTTTTACACAAATATCAATATAACTCAAGTAGGTAAAGCCACATACCAAATGTGAATAATTTATGTTCATAATTAAGGGAGATAACATGTTACTTATTCTCCATAAGAATGACATGGGACTGAGTACACAGGTTTGCTGTTACAGGAACTATCGGCCGAAAAAATGTTTTTTAGTGCAAATATCAATAGACCACAACGATATGAAGTAATATACCAAGTTTCATCAGCAAAAGTATATAAATAAGCGAGATATACAATTTATCTTATTCTCCGTAAGAATAACATTGGACAACATACTGGGTTTAGCACTTTCGATATCTCTGTAACCATTTGGCGTAGAGCAATGATCAAAACACTAAATTGTGTCTTTCTAAGCTGATTCCAATGGAAAAAAAACTAAAATTTGACTTTTTCAACAATTATATGTAAAAAGCTCAAAAAACCCACTTTTGGGATACAAACCCCCCCCCCAAAATACCTCTTCGGATAGGTCGATCCGTCTGGTTTTCGAACTTAAATTAATAAATGCTGCTTTACACGTTTATACCAATTTTGTCAAAATTGGATGAATTTTACGACAGTTATCGTGCTCAAGGACACACACACACACACACACACATATATATATATATATATATATATATATATATATATATAGAGCTATATACAGTTTTAGAAAGAATGGTGTTTTTGGCATCTGGGGACCTCAAAATGAAAAGTTATCATGGTCATGGGCCATGCCGACTACGGTAATAGCTTCTTCCCTATATGGGAAATTAACTGAAATGGATCCCTATTTCCCTTGGTCACGCGATTACTTGAGAATTAGTGGACCAAATTGAATAATTATTTCTTGTTGAGTTCGTTTATGTCAGGACAAGGTTCTTATAAAAGACAATTTTTAATCTGACCTAAGAGCTCTGCCCCACAGGCCTTCAAAGTTCGTATTGATTTTATCTAAGTTCAGTTAGTTACACCAAGCAGCTGCAAACATACTTGAAAGGCATATACATATGTTGATTATAGAAATAAAAAGCTACTTGAATGTAAACTCTCATTTTGGAAATAAAAAGAGTACTTGAATGGCAACTCAAACTCTTTTTTAGCGAATTTCCCCTATAGGGAAGAAGCTATTACCGTAGTCGGCATGGTAAGACCTAGGCCCGGGACCATGATAACTTTTCATTTTGAGGTATATATATATGTATATATGTATATATATATATATATATATGTGTGTGTCCGTGAGCACGACAACTCTCGTAAAAATTATCCGATTTTGATGAAATTTGGTATAAACGTGTAAAGCAACATTTATGACTAAGTTCGAAAACCAGCCAGATCGCTCTATCCGAAGGGGTATTTTTGGGGGGTTTTGTACCCCAAAAATGGGTTTTTGAATTTTTTAGGTAATTTTTGAAAAAATCAAATTTTAGTTTTTATCATTGGATTCAGCTTAAAAAACACACAATTTGGTATTTTCATCATTTCTCTACGTCAATTGGTTACCGAGATATTGAAAGTGCTAAACAAAGTACGTTGTCTAATGTTATTCTTATGGAGGAAAAAAAACATTTTATATCTCGCTTATTTATGAACGTATACTGACGAAACTTGGTATATGGCTTCATCTGGTTGTGGTATATTGATATTTGCTCAAAAAATTATTTTTTGCCAAAGACACCCGTAGCAGCAAACCTACGTACTCAGCCCCATGTTATTCTTATGGATAATAATTAAATGCCATGTCTCCCTTAATTATGAACATAATTTAATCAAATCTGGTATATGACTTCACCTAGTTGAGTTATATTGATATTAGCGTAAGAATAAAATCGGACAACGTACTGCCTGTAGTACTTTCAATATCTCTGTAACCATTTGACGTAGAGCAATGATAAAAACACCAAATTGTGCGTATTTTTAAGCTGATTCCAATGGAAAAATCTAAAATTTGACATTTTCTACGATTATTTGTAAACAACTAAAAAAACTTATTTTTAGGGTACAAACCCCCCCCCAAAAAAAAACCCCTTCGGATAAGTCGATCTGTCTGGTTTTTGAAATTAAAGTCATAAATGCTGCTTTAAACAATTATCCAAAATTTCGTCAAAATCAGACTATTTTTACGAGAGTTATCGTGCTCATGGACAAATATATATATATATATATACAGTATATATATATATATATATATATATATATACAGTATATATATATATATATATATACAGTTTTGAAAGAATGGTGTTTTTTGGCATCTGGGGACCTCAAAATGAAAAGTTATCATGGTCCTGGGCGTAGGTCTTACCATGACGACTACGGTATTAGCTTCTTCCCTATAGGAGAAATTCGCTAATCCCTAAAGGGTAAATTCGCTAAAAATAAATAAAAGTGTCCGGGTTAACCTGAAACTGGGAAACCAGAAGAAACAGACTATGGGAAGAGGGGTTTTTGGGGATTTTAAATTTTCCAAAAATCAGTTTTTTTTTTTCATTTTTCACCCTAAAGTTTTTAAAAAACTTAATTTTGGGTTGGACCATGTTATAGAGCTTAAAAAAACAAATAATATAGTATTTTGAATCATTTACCTAGGTTAAGTGATTGCAGAAAAATCCAAAATACCTGCTCATAAAATCTCCCATGTAAATCTTATGGGGAAAAGGTTTTTGGCTTTTCCTCAGTTAATTTTAAATGGAAACTTCACATTTGCTTTGAGCAATCAACTCAGCTCCACAAAACAATCATTTTAGTGTTTAAATTGTGATGCTACGTCCAACCGTTGTAGAGATATTAAAAGTGCTAAACATAGTACGTTGTCCAATGTTTATCCTTATGGAGAATAAATAAAATTTGTTATCTCCATTATTTATGAATGTATATCGATGAAACTTGGTATGTGGCTTCACGTTGTATTGGTATATTGATATTTGCACCAAAAAAAGATTTTTTGTTATCCCTGTAGCAGCAAACCTGCATACTCAGCCCTAATGTTATTCTTATGGAGAATAAGTCTATCTCCTTTGATTATGAACATAAATTAATTAAACTTAGTATGTAACTTTACCTGGTTGAGTAATATTGATAACTGCCCAAAAACATATTTCTTCTTGTTTTTGCAGCAAACCTGCGTCCCAGCCCTAATGTTATTCTTATGGAGAATGAATAAAATGCCATTGATCACTTATATACTTATGCATTTTTATGAAACTTGGTAAGTGGCTTTATGTGGTAGTGAGAAACATATGCATTATGCATGCATTGGAAATTCTCTGAGTACGCAGGTTTGCTGCGACAGGGGTATTTGAATTATTCATAAACGTATCATAGTAAAGCATAAAATAAACAAAATGAGATGTAATAAAAATTTACATGATGTATCAAATAAATATAATAAAATCATGCAGTTGTCTATAAAGGACATCAACAATAATTTCCAAATCTTATAATACACTTTAGAGGAAGTTACACTTTGTAGCAATAATTTAGAAAGCTACATCATATTTTGATATTACAGTAGGGTCTTATCTGTATATAGTATTGCCTATTAGCGTGCATTTTAATAAAAATGGCATACTAAAAAAGTAGAAATATTGTGTTATTGTTTTATATTTTAAATCAGTAGTTCTGAGTGAACAATTTTAAAATATTTTATTGTGAAGTAGAAATATATGTTTATATTTAAATTAAATCAATATATTCATAATATAAATTGAAGTCTCTGTTTGCGTCTGAATGTTTATCTGTTACCTCCTCCTAAACCACTCATCCGATTCCGATGAAACATTGCATGGTCATTCAGGTTAACCCTGGGAAGCCACTAATAAAAAACCTAGAACTAAAGGACTTCGCCCCACTGGATTTCAATGTTACCATGCTAATCACATGAAAGAACATTTTGTTATGTTTTTTTTACAGGTAACTAATATAAAACGTTGTAAAAATCTGTCTATTTATTTAGGTAGCAAGCTGTAATGTAAATAGTATAAATTTTTTAGTGTCAAAACAAATCAAGACGGAAAACATAATCTCTCTCTAAATTACTTTTGGTTTCTTTTTACTTTACGCGCTCCTTAACCATACATCGAACTGCGGTGAAACATTGCACAGTGATCCAGGTAACCCTAGGAAGGTTTATAGCCATTTACTTAAAACCTAGTGCTTTGCCCC
This sequence comes from Allygus modestus, assembly GCA_963675035.1. Classification (NCBI taxonomy): domain Eukaryota; kingdom Metazoa; phylum Arthropoda; class Insecta; order Hemiptera; family Cicadellidae; genus Allygus; species Allygus modestus. Next base: position 358,331,534 of record OY776112.1, on the reverse strand, counting down.
ACTGGACTCGCTTGGAAATCCTATGGTCATTAGGGATCCTCTTGAGCGGTAGCAATGTACCTAATATATCAGAGTCAAACATAAGTCTAATCATGTTCTACAAATGTTTTAGGGCTCTGCCTTCTGGAAATTTAAAATACCTATTCCAACCAGCTTACTACTGCTGCTACTACTGGACTGAGGGGTAAAATTCAGTAGAAAGAAAGCTGAGAGGTTAACGTCAGACATAAACCTACCCCTGATAATAAATACTTTGCCCCACTGGAATATGATACCTGGTTTAATGAATCCCCCATAAATTTAATATTTTGTTTTGTAAATTCCAAAACATTGTTAAACATTGCCATGGAATAAAAATTAAATAAATAAATAAATATACCCATGTCAAACATTATACACCAATGACCACCGAACCAATTAACCGATGGTGCTGAAATTTGTTAGAAAAATAGATAATACACCAGAATCAAAATACACATTCCCTCAATCCAAAGATCCTTTGGGGTCCCGCCCCACTGGTACTTCACGCTATGTTTACCATCTTGCACCTACTGCTGCACTGATGAAGCCGAAGGTCAGTAGGATGATGGCTAAAGCACTCAAAGCAGAATGGACAGACATACTCCAAATGATTTTTTTTTAGAGTCCCACCCAACAGGCATTTATTATTCCCATATTCTAATTATCGCTCACCCAATTACCGGGGGGGGGGGGGGGGGGGTTACGGGCTGCGTGACAGTAGAAACTGTTAAAGCATGCAAAATCGTCTGTTACAGTGACAAAATACCGTACGCCACAATCCAATACTTAAAAATTAATAAGTGTGACATGACATGGGTGAGGGGAGGAAATGACCAGGGTGACAGGGTGATAAAGGGCGGGAGGGGGTCAAAAAGGGCTGAATATAGCGTGACATAATTTACCAATGGCCCTTATAATATGAACATTAAAGATTGGACATATATTATTTCAAATTGTAGTTAAGCCATATTAATAGTTGATTGTTTTTGTAGTTAAGCCATATTTCCCTTAATAAATCATCGGAACGAATAACTGAGCTATCATGTTGAAGATACTTTTACCATTAAATGTGTAAAATAAAGAATTCAAAACCATACAAATTATAACATAAATGGGCGATTCTCACTTATTTTGAATGTATCGGTAGCACCACCATAGAAAGACACGTTCAAATAACCTAAAAAAGGTGTCTCATTGGAAGTTGTAGTACAACTAAATTGATAACAAATATATTTACAAACAAGTCTTGCCAATAGGCCTATGCAAATAAAATAAAGTACAAAAGACACACTCTTAACCACCCTCCATAGGACTGAGCCCTGGGTCGGATAACTGAAAGGTCGGTTAAAACGAATAACGTTTGGATAATTTGTCATATTAAGCACTAAAATTATAAAAGTCAAACGTCAGTTAAAAAAAGGGTATAAAAACAGGTACCAAGATGCAACTTTGGAATACTTGCTAACTATGGAAACATATGATCGATTTCTGATCTGATCTTTTTTTCCGGTGCAGTATCAGGAATACAGCTGCGGCGGCAGATGTGAGTTAACTTATTTCCTGGAAATAAAAAGGCGGTTGATACGATGGAAGGTTAAAGTGAGGATGGTTAAGAGGGTGTCTACTGTAATCAGATGAGCTCACAAAGTAAGGAAGATCTCATACCTGACTTCAATGCTTCTATTGCTAACGAAGTGATTCAAACTGGAGTGTCTTATGCACGATAACTACCGTGTCCATATCATAAAGAGTTAAAAAAAAATGAATATGACCGTATTTTGCATCTTTTAAGCATCCGGAACTTACTGAATCACTTCCGTGTAACATTTTGTCAAATTAATTTTTACGAAGGTATCTTCAGAAAAATATTAGTTGCACTCTGCTAAAAAGAATTAATGTTCGCACACACAATTAATAATAAATAGTATCAAGTTCAGTAGTAATACACTTCACACTCTAGCCAAATGTATTAGGTGAGCGACTCGCATTGAAATTAAACATTGTAAATAATCAATTGGAATAACATGAGCGGAGCCAGACTAAGTTACACATCCACTGACTCACGTTCATCGTTGCTCGCCTAGACTCGGCCAAAGTGTGAAGATGGCATACAAATAAATTTTGAATACCCATTAACTAAACATAGTTATATCCTTGTTAATTAGTGAATTTCCTAAGGAAAAGTGAACTATTAGCATGACCCGCACGGTGAGACTTAAGCCCGGGACTGCCGTAGAAGTTCCTAACGTGCCCCCCTGAACACGTTTTGGGGGGTCGTTCAAAATTATATATATATATATATATATATATATATATATATATATATATATGTGTGTGTGTGTGTGTGTGTGTGTGTGTGTGTGTGTGTGTGTGTGTGTGTGTATGCACTCTAGCGGTCGCATTTTTTTGTCCAATTTACTTCAAATTTGGTAGGGATGTTCCTTTCTATAATCAGTTGGACAAGTTCGTTGGGCAAAACAATCGGAAAACTCTAACCCCCTTTTAAAGGGATTATTCTTTCAAATTTCAAGTTTTTGGGCCCAAAAAGGGTCAGAAAAGCTCCGGACGTAAAATTAATGCTTATATTAATATGGGAATTAGTAAAGCGAAAGTTTTAAGCCCTCTCTTGTCATCCTAGCATAAATATTTACCGAGTTATTAAAGAAAATGTTTATCGGCTAAACACAGTATGTTTAGTCTTATGGGGTTTTTACATTAGAAAAGCATGTTATTATTTGTTGGTGTATTTGTATCATCCCCAGCAACCTCGCGCCTACTTTCAAGCCTGACTGGACCTTCTCCTAAACTTATAATGCGCAAAATTGTATTCCTAGCATTGCAGGTAAATGAAACCAGGAGCATCAGAACACAGCCAAAAAATCAATGTTTTCAGATTTCAATAAAATTGGAATAAATTAATGTTTTTACACTGGCTTTGAGTTTTAAAAGTTTTGGATGAGGAAATTCACTTCCCTCACGTCAGCGTGCTGCGTGCGAAGTCGTTTTCAAGTTTATATTTCCAACAAAATACACAACTATTAATAAAACAGGTTATGCTTAAATGAAATATCCTGAATACTGTTATTGGATTTAATATACCGGTTCGTAAGCGATTGGTTTTATTCTTTTAATATAGTTATCATATTGCAAGACGTGTGTCATTCATACTGTATCATCTTTGACATATTGTATAATTTGAAGTTTACTGATTTCCTGGGGTACAGTTCCGCAAACGTACCAACGATGTATTATCAAATGAAAATATCTATCGATTATAAATATCGTTTGGAATTTGGTATTTATTAGCGATCGAATTAATGGTTGTTATCGCTATTTCCAACAATATTTATAACGTATTAAATCATCTGTTTTGAAATATAATTTGTTTGCTTTATTTGTTTATGCTATTTCCTTTCCTTGGTAAGTGAACTAAAATGTTCTCTACAAGTGATAATATTCGTAGTTTAAGTATAAATGTACTTCAAAATAATTAATCTGCGTTTTCTTTGTAAATATATTTGTGGAGGAGCTTGAAAAGGTCTCTAAAAAGTGGTATAGAATCTGACGATTTGGCAAATAACTTATGCGAGTACCTTTATCGTAGGGAAGTCTTATTTTCTAATGAAGATCCATTTGAACACTTCTTAAAATCAGTACAAAAAGTGTACCCTGGTTTGTAAAGAAGTTTAATCTGTTGTGTAGTGACCGAATTTCAATCAATATTTATAATCGATCGATAGTTGCATTTGATATTATATCGATATTTATAATCAATATATATTTCCATTCGATAATATATCGTAGGTACGTCTGCGGAACTGTACCCAAAAAACATGCTACAGTACTGTAGGCAACAGTTCATTGTGCCAAATGCGTTCCCCAGAGCAGACTTACATTGTGTTGGGAAATTAAGCTTACTTTTTCGCCCTTGTGGCAACAGGGTTTTAAAAATGGAAACTATAGCTAGTCTAACGTTGCTGCTCCAAATTTGGGAACTTTTAATTTGTTCATAAGAGGAAATCATTGAAACTCAAATGACACAATATGAAAACGACGATACAATACAAGAAATACCCTTCTAATGATACACGTCTCAACAGTGACGCGATACCACTTCAGTCATATCACGAAATGTGACCATATATTGCACATCACTACTCCTTATTCCTCTCAAGGAATGGTGTATTGGTATCCATGTTAAAAATGTCATCAGTCATCAGCATATAGGCCTTTAGATACTATACACCTCTAATCAATCCAGTTAAGTCAGTAAACAGAGTTTATACTGTCCCAAGTAGCATAAAAATTGTTGAAAACGGTCCTAAAATTGTTTTAAAACAATTTCAATATATTTTGATATAAGTTTTATATTAAAACAAATTTAATACAAACTCAAAACAACTTTAAAATTGTTTTGATATCAGTTGTAATGTCTGATATTAAAATAAATTTTAATATTAGTTTATAACAGTTTTAATGTGTTTTTGAAACAATTTTAATATCAGTTAAAAGACTTATATTAAACTTGTTTTAATACAACTTTATAATAATTTTAAAGTTGTTTTGAAACAATTTCAAAAACCGTTAAAAGACTTATATTAAACTTATTTTAATACAACTTTATAATAATTTTAAAGTTTTTTTGATACAATTTCAAAAACGGTTAAAAGACTTATATTAAACTTGTTTTAATACAACTTTATAATAATTTTAAAGTTGTTTTGAAACAATTTCAAAAACAGCCAAAAGACTTTTATTAAACTTTTGTTAATACAACTTTATAATAATTTTAAAGTTGTTTTGAAACAATTTCAATAACAGTTAAAAGACTTATATTAAACTTGTTTCAATACGAGTTTATAACAATTGTAAAGTTGATTTGAAACAATTTCTGTAATAGTTAGAAGACTCATATTAAACTTTTTTGTAATAAGAGTTTTTAACAATTGTAAAGTTGAATTGAACAAAATTTCTTTAATAGTTAAAATAGTTGCATTATTAAACTTGTTTTAAAACGTGTTTATATCAATTATAAAAAGTTGTTTTGAAACAATTTCAACAAACAGTTAAACGACTTATATTACCCTTATTTTAATACGAGTTAATTGCGATTTTAAACTTGATTATATATACATTACGATAAAAGTTAAAAAACTTATATTAAACAAGTTTGAATAGGAGTGTGTTACAATTGAAAGCACTTTCAGTTAAACAGCGCTCGTCGCGCTCTCCACAGATCACGTGACAGCGGACGTTTATGAAACGTATTGTTCAACTGTCAACTAACTCGTCGCCATTTGCCTTTATTTTCTAGATTTGTTGTTTATGTTCTTTCGGCCGATATGAAAGTATTCAAGAAATCTGTTTTGGAAGTGTTCATAACGATGGATAAAGGTAAATACAGTAAACAGTTTTATAATAGTTATAATTAGTTTTAATACTTATTTTTATTGTCAATATTCAACTGGACCCTGCATTAGTTCACTTTTCTTTGGCTTAAACCATGGCTAGGTTATGGTTAGTTAACTTTACAACTATTTTAAAGCTTTCCAACTTGTTCTTATTTCCTAATTTCACACGGCAGTCACAAACTTAATTGAATAAAGTTATTTGAAGCTAAATATGCCCATATTCATAATTAAGAATCAAATAACTTGGCCTATTTACTACAAGTCAGAGATATTTGTAAAATTGTATATAGGCCTAAGTTACTTTAAAACTCAAAGAACATGCAGGTAGCAATTAATTTTGGTTAATCCATAATCAGTCCATGCTTTGAAGTGCAATTATTCAGGTTTCTTTCACTACCTTAACAGTTAAGTTACTAACTTACAACTAGGACTGCCTACCGGTACGTAGTTAAAATAGGTTACTAGTTACATATCATTTTTGTGTAGTTACAACAGTTATGAATGAATACATCGAAGGGTTAATTATGGTAGGGTTTTTAATTGGTATTAATTAAGCGGTTAAATTATTTTCAACACTTTTTTTATTCTGTATTAAAACTACATTAGAATGAGTTTCAAGCCACTATTTTTTTCTATAGCCCTACCTATTTCTTATGTATTGATGTCTTTTCCTAAGAGTAAAAGGTAAGAGTACAGCAAATGATAAAATATTATTGATTTGTGTGGGCTACCACTTGTTGTACAGGGCGCTTAGGTGGTTAGGTTAAAAGTGTTAAGTATGTTACACGACTAACATAACCTTATTTTAACAGCACAGCGTGCTGTTGCATATATTTCTGTTAAAACTATAGGCCTAACAGCTTTTAACTGCTGAAAATTCATTATTGATAAAGGCTAACTAATGTAGCAATTGCCATTTTTAAACATTGTTTCGATAGTAACGTCGCATTCGGATAAAATATTTATAGTACCGGTACCAAAAAATATGGGTTGAAAATAATCAAACCACTTATGAATCCATACCCGTTATTCAAATACTAATAATATCTAAGTTTAATACATAAATAGAGTGTTATAATACAGTAACTTACTTTATATTTATACACCTAAAACACAACTATTTCGTGAAATAACTTTTAAAACTTCAAACTATTTTTAAAGATAAGCTTTTTTGCTGAGGAATTCTTAAGTTACACATAGTACGGTACTAACCATATGTATATATATGTATGTGTACCTAATAACTATGTATAATGTAGGCTTAGGCACATTTGAATCTACCAACAGAAACCTCAACATTTTAAACATCCGGATAAATGTACAGTTAATTACCACTTGTTTATCTATTTCAGATGAAACTTATATCGGAACACTTTCACTCGTCACAACAAGTAAGCCTGACAGACCCAGGAGCTTACCGTTGGATAATGACTGCCCAGCATCGATCAATTTGAAAGGTACCGTATTTTGAGAAGGGGTTTAAATTTTAAGTCATGGCAGTGGGGGAGTCAGGATTATAACAGTATCCTATATGTTTATTTTGAGTAGGCCTAATAGTCTTACCACTGTGCAATGATGATAATTTTATTTTTTTTAATATTAAAATTTTACTGAATGTTCTTCACACAAATAGGAATATCTCATAAAAAAATTATGACTGATGCCTAACCATATTTTGAGAAATAAAGCAATGAATTTCAGTAAAAACGCTGCATTTGTACACGACAGTTCACTGACAAGTTAGCACACAACGGCTTGATTATATCATGAGTAAAATATATTTGAGTCTCAGTCATAATTTTTTTATGAGGTATTCCTATTTGTGTAAAGAACATTCAGTAACATTTTCACTTTATTTCATTCAGTCCCTTTTCAGATACCGGTACCGGTATTGTAAGAAAACTTACATTTTTTGTTTTCGTCCTTTTTTGAAAAGCTACAGTAAATAAACGGTATCAGGAAACTGACACATACATTCTCCCTTTAAGCCAAACTTTAATGACAAAAACATTTGTTATTTACTAAATATAGAATATGAAGTATAGATAAATGTACAGAAAATTTTATAAAATAGTTATTTTCAGAAATATCCCCCAAATCCCTTTTTGGGAGGCACTATATAGAGTCCGTTGCTACACACAGTGGTTTTGAGAGGGGAAATGCCCCCTTGCCCCCCCAGGGTTAAATAGCAACACATTTCGAACATCATCTGTTGTTAAATGCTAACTTGACCTGCATATCAAATTTTAATGAAATAGATCGGTAAATAAGAGAGAAATAGTTATTTTTGTATTCCCCATAAGAATAACATTGGACAACGTACTGCGTTTACCGCTAAATGAAAATTTAAATTTTCTCCTCAACTAGCAATCGTAGAATAGTAATTTAAAATACCAATTTATTTAGTTTTTTGAGCTCTTTTTAATGGTGAATAGTAATCTTTTTTAACATTTATTATTTCTTATGAAAAATCCAAAAAACTGAATTTTGGATGTTTTAAGTCCTGTAATTTCTGAACCCGAATTTTTCCAGAAATTCGGGTGGTGTCATTTTGTTGGAAACCTAAATTTCTACAAACCACTAAAGTTTAATCAAAATCGTTAGAGCCGTTTTTGAGAAATTTTGATTTTTCATGTTTTTTGGTGGTTTTTGGGGGATAATTACCCTTAAAAATCAAAAATTCAAAAAAATGAAAAAAAATGCCTGGAGATATCGTGTATTAGTACCAACATACCAAATTTCATAAAAATCGGCCCATAGGTTAGGGCTCTACCTCTGTACACATCCACACAGACACACACACACACACACACACACACACACACACACACACACACACACACACACACACACAGACATCACGTAAAAAACACTTTTTTGGGTTCAGGGAGCACCAAAACGAATATTTCCACTAACAACTCAAATTCGAAAATTTTTACGAAAACAATACTTTCTCCATATACTATGTATAGGGGGAGAAAGTAAAAGGAGTGCATCTCAGGACTAAAATTTATACTGCACATAGTCCTAAAAGTATTTAACACAGAAATAAAAAATTATCAGTGAGTCCCTTTTCCTTCATAAAATTTTATGGTTTTAAAAAGTAACGGTTGACGACTTTTTTCAAATCTTTTACAGAGAGAGTTTGACTAACTCTCTAGTATTAAAGAATAATTAAAGTAATGTGTACTTGAAGTCCATTGTATGCTGAACAGAGTGGTTTTTGAATTATTCTGATATCTTTTAAAATGGCTTGGCAATTAAACTTTCCGCAAACCATGTTTTTTATGAAAATTTGCTCAACCACCATTTTAAAAATGGCTGCCAAACAAAATTATGGTATAGGCCTATACATTTTTTCATAGGTACTGTGTTTTGTGTTTATCTACCTATAAAGAACTCTTGATAGAAAAATCAGGAAAATAAAAAATGTTGAGCGACAAATTTTATTTATATTGGGTGATTTGAAATGGCCTGCATTACAGTGAAAAATATGTAAATCAATCAACTCCTTTTAAACAATTCGGGTACAGTATATATAAAAGTCACCTGGAGACAATCAGAAATTAAGCTAATAAGGTGTTTTCCGGCTTCTCTGGTGTATGAAACATCAAAATAACAAAAAATACCAAAACATATCTAATTAAAATAGGCCTACAGACAATTCTCTTGTTTTGTTTACATTTTTTGAGATTCATGTGGATTAAATGTTATGATTAGGTCAGTATTATCATAGATTAAACATATTCCTTAGTATTTATGAAGTTCATTTCCTGGTTGGTCCGTGTAGATGTCGACGAAGTTTTTGGCCGACGTTTCGGATATATTACAATATACATCGTCAGGGCGACGTGAATTATTAGCGAAAACCTACTAAACGCTCACTCATTGACTGGTGCGCTCGTCCGACTATCCTGCTTATATAGTCCCGCTTACGTGCCACGGCCGTAGGTTGTAAACAGACCTAACGTATTTTTCGTTTATAGTTGTCTTCAATCGCTGCTAGTACTTTAATATTCTCAGAGTTTATTAGGCCTAGATGTTTAATCTCATACGAATGTTTAGCTACGGCTGACATCTCGGTATCTCCATTCTTGGTGTTCCTTATGTGTTCTTTTAGTCTAGTAAAAATTACTCTGCGGCTTTCTGTAATGTAACTCATTCCACAGCTGCACTCTATATGATAAACCCCTGGTGTCTGCAAATGAATTTTATCCTTGACAGGCCGAAGAAACTGTTTTGTTTTCTTGTAAGGTTTGAATATTGTTGTGATTTATTTTTTTTAAGTACTGTGCCAATTCTATCAGTTTTACCTCCTAAATAAGCTAAAACAGCGTTTTTAATATTTTTGTTGTTTTCTATTCCTATCATTTCTAGTATCAATTTGAGTTTTAAATTAATTCTTGTTTCTTAAAGGCATCTAAATTGTCGGTAGTCGACGACCGAGATCAGGTCTGTTTACAACCTACGGCCGCGGCACCTATATAAGCGGAAGAGTCGGACGAGTGTGCCAGTCAATTAGTGAGTGTTTAGTACACTTTCGCTACTAATTCACGTCGCCAGTGATATTGTAATTATATCCGAAACATCGGCCACCAACTTCTTCGACATCTACCGGACTAACCCGGAAATTAACTTCATGACTGTATCTTCGGACCGTGGAAGCCTACACGATAAAAAATACTCCTTAGTAGCTTATCCAATGGTTGCTAAAGACTATACTATAAAGAGCTACTATATTTTGTACTCAAGCACCATATTTCAGCCGCCATCATTTTTAATGGAATTTTAAGTGTTCCTATTGTCTTGTCTTGTCTGAGTTTGGGTATGTTATAGAGAAATTTCTCATTCACAAACTCTTCCGTATGCTTCTGTTGTGGTTGTGCCCAGGTTGAAGGTATATTTACCGAGAATAAGGAGAAACATCCAAAAAGCCTTGTCGCTGGTAATTTCTACAGCTTGTAAAGCCTATAAGTTTTTAACCGTTAATCCTATGACAAAATAGGAAATTTAATTATCTCCAATTATTTATCTAGGACAATTGGTTAAAACTAATAAATAAGGAAATGTGAACAAAAATCATGGAATTTCCAAATTTCACCATAAAATTTCCCCATAAGAGGCTTCCCCACCACCCGCTCACCATCCTCGCTTGTGGACTTTAAGTATGATGTGCAGAAGGGGGTAATAAACAATCCTACTAATTTTCAAAACTCTGGGATAATACATAATACGTACAGCTCAGGGGCTAAAACAGTGGATGATTATGATATTATTCCATTACTGGATATACAATGCTCCCTAAAGGGATTTACTCCCCCCTTCCCCCCCAATAATGGATATTATTCATAAGAAGTTTAGGATCTAACAGCCATCACCATTTTTATTATCCGGGTGAATGTGTTTCAACTTAACATTTTTTTATAATCTGATATAGTAGCTTTTCGATGAAAGAAAGCCAAAAATGGACGTCGCAAACGATAATTGATGTTGCGGCAAGCAGTAAGAGATTCAAAGTCCATATGCCGCTGTATTTTCTGTGACTAGTTTTTCCAAATATATTAATACGTAGAATGTACAGGCTTAAAGTTAGAAATTAAAGTACAAACATTGTTATTCTTTGGTTATGGGTTTTCATTAGTTCATGGGTCATTGATGTAAGCATTGAATTACAGATAGTTACGATGCTTGGTTGAGATGTGCGGACAAAAACCATTGTTAAAAACTGTGATTGTCGTTATATTTTAGATTTATTTACTATACCACACATTTTTGTTGCAGAACAATTCATGCTGAACACATCAGTGGCGAGGAAGAAACCTAATTAGTGGAAGATAATTTTGAAAGAGGATTAAGACTGATATTATAGATTTAATAATTGTTACAATTTATATTTTTCAATAAAACGTTTACAATTTTAATTGGATATATTTTTTATCCAGAATTCTTAATGTATAAATATTTTACAAACAAGTTTTAATGAATTAAAATATATAAGAAAAACAGTTTAAATTTAAATTTTGTAAACTAATTTTAAACTATTTTTAAAAGTCAGCTTGTTAATTTTGCACAGATAATTTAAGAATAAATCATCATTTTGAAATAATTTAAAATTGTTTTAATATTGAAAACAATACCAGGTTTGACTTATATTAAAACAGTTTCACAACAATTTTTAAATATTTTAAAACAATTTCTTTAACATTTTAAAGTCGTTTAAAACTTGTTTTAATATTGGGAAAAATACCAAGTTTGACTTCTATTAAAACAATTTCACAACAATTTTGAAACATTTTAAAACAATTTCTTTAACATTTTAAAATTGTTTTAAAACTTGTTTTAATATTGGGAAAAATACTAAGTTTGACTTATATTAAAACAATTTCACAACAATTTTGAAATATTTTAAAATGATTTCTTTAACATTTTAAAGTTGTTTGAAACTTGTTTTAATAATGGAAAAAATACCAAGTTTGACTAATATTAAAACAATTTTTAAACAATTTTAAAATATTTTGAAATTGTTTTTAAACAAGTTTTATGCTACTTGGGGTATTTTCAATTAATTTAGATTACAAGTGTATTACAGTACTAACAACTATCAAATGAATATTTGGATCTTTACCGTTAATTTACCAGCACAAGCTTTTTGGCTTTCTGTTTATTTGCTACCATTCAAAATATTTTTTACAACTAAAGAAAATATTCCGCGCACCTGTTAACGTACATTCTCTTTTTCCCTGTTTCTCTGAAATTCCTGGGGTCTTATCTTAACAACGCTTATCGATATCTGCTCCACACGCTCAGCGGCCAGAAGTATTCGGACATCAAAGCTCCACCATCAATGTTGCCAATTCAGAAGTTGCATGAATTGCTTCTTGAGATGTAACTTTTAGCGTTCACGGTATGTCGTGGTAGCTCAGGTATGGCCCCAGAGTCAAATCGGATTGTGTTCCTTTATTTTAATTATGTTTTACAGTAATTGTAAAACGTTACTTTGGTTTGTATGTACACCAAACGATTTGTAATATAGCCTGTGTTGATTTAGTTATTTTGGAGTTTTCAAAACAATTTACAGGCATGGTTGATTGGTGGGAAGTGTGTATGAGTGCACAACCCTGAATTTTGTGTATGAGTGCTTAGACCTATGTTAAATACCTAACCGAACTCAACGTTACTTCACGTAATAAGCACAAATGTCAAACCCACCAACCACACACCAGAATTTATTTCCATTTGATTTTTACCCCTAATTAGGTTAGGTTTGAATGTGCTATCAGAACTAAATAGGCCTATGAGTATTCCAGTCGGGCATTTTTTACTTAATCTTTAAAAAACCCCAATAATTTAGTTTATGTTAATTAAGTTTGGTTACGTTTTATGTTTAGATATTGAATAGGGCCTATGTACTACAAAATAAACATAGGGTACATTAATTTTTTTTCGTCGGTGGTATCTAGTGCATTTAACAAAATTAAAAACCCAAAAAGTCATGGTATTAACCCTTTCAATGCTGTGGACCGATATATCAGCTTTTGAATCCATTATCAATAAACACTGTTACTGCTTCATAAGCGATTGTACCGTTAGGCGCTCAGTCTGCAGTCTGAGTCTGACATGTGGTGAAACCTGGTAGACACGAATTGAACTACCTCGTCCAGCGCCTAGTCTCTATAATACCAACTGATCCACTGCAGCTGCTAGCCTGACCAGTGGCTGTGCGGTCTAAGGCGTTACCTTCCCGGCCGGGGGTAACACTTGGATCGAGGATTCGAATCCCGTCACAGCCGGTGGTTTTTATGTGCAACTCATGGTGAGTTCACCTGTCTGTGGCAGAGTTGAGGGGGAGGGCAGATCTTAAGCAAACGGTGGACGGCTCAGGCCCAAGCTGACGGGATGGGTGGATTCTTTGTGATTTGCACATATGATCAGGTGTTTTACAACTTTTTACCTATCCTTTACTGTGTGTGTGTGTTCATCGGAAGCATGTTTTTATTAATTTTAACTGTTCAGGCGTTAAAGATATTTAAAAAATTAACAAAACATCAGAAATTCAACTACTCCTTTCAGAAGCTTAGCACTGAAAGGATTAAAGGAAAGGATCCGAATATTTTCTTTCATTAGATCGTTAAGAATAAGTATAGCCTATTAACGTTTGTTAAATAGCCAAAATTACCCGTCACGGATAAACACACCAGATTGGAGAGAGGATTCTCTTGACTAATGCAGGGTGGTGTGAACTTAAAAATTCCATGAGAACGGAAGGGTACACTTTCATAAACGGAACAATACACAAAGCCGAATAAATTTATCGATATATTGATTAGATCGACTGTAAAATATTTTATCATCTGTATGTTAGTTATTACGTAATATTTGTTTTTTAGTTTCTTTTTCAAATAAACTTAAAATAAAAATGAAATAAACCTTACCTGCATAAACAAAATAATTGATTTACAAAACATAAAACTAAAAAACAAACAAATTTAAATGGTTTCTAGGAAATAACTTTCTGGTATTACAGCAGCATGTAAAAAGAACATACGATTTCCATAGGTCTGTTAAAAGGTTGCTCCCGAGAATACATATTTAAGTATTATTGGAATCAACGTTTCTTACCTGTAAAAATTTCCAGACAATATCTTCCACATCTTTGAGACCGAACATAACCGAATAACCTAAATAATAGCTATACCGTATCGAACAATTTCATTTTGTTTTAGCGAATTTCCCCTATAGGGAAGAAGCTATTACCGTAGTCGGCATGGTAAGATCTAGGCCCGGGACCATGATAACTTTTCGTTTTGAGGTCCCCAGACCCCAAAAACACCATTCGTTCATAATATATATATATGTGTCCGTGAGCATGATAACTCTCGTAAAAATTATCCGATTTTGATGAAATTTGGTATAATCGTGTAAAGCAGCATTTATGACTTAAAGTTCGAAAACCAGACAGATTGACCTATCCGAAGGGGTATTTTGGGGGGGTTTTGTACCCCAAAAATGGGGGTTTTGCGTTTTTTACATATCATTTTGGAAAACGTCAAATTTTAGTTTTTTTTTAGAATCAGCTTAAAAAGACGCACGATTTGGTGTTTTGAACATTTCTCTATGTCAAATGGTTACAGAGATATTGAAAGTGCTAAACACAGTACGTTGTCCAATGTTATTCTAATGGAGAATAAGAAAAATTGTATATCTCGCTTATTTATCAACTTATCCTGATGAAACTTGGTATATTGCTTCGAATCGCTGTGGTCTATTGATATTTGCACTAAAAACACTTTTTGGCTGATAGTTCCCGTAGCAGCAAACCTGCGTACTCAGCCCCATGTTATTCTTATAGAGAATAAGTAACGTGTTATCTCCCTTAATTATGAAAATAAATTAATAAAATTTGGTATGTGGCTTTACCTTCTCGACTTATATTGATATTTGTATAAAACCCCGTTTTTTGTGTTCCTTGGTTCAGCAACCCTGCATACTCAGCCGTCATGTTATTCTTATGTAGAATAATTAAAATTTCTTATAAATCGTTTATTTATGAATGTATATTGATGAAACTTGGTATGTGGATTTATGTGGTATTAAGATACATATATATGTGCATCGGAAATTCGCTGAGTATGCAGGTTTGCTGCTACGGGGGTATTTTATATGATCGCTCCATCATTTATGAATGTGTACCCGAATGAAAAGTTTCTGATAAACACTGAACCTTATTTGTGAATGCTACAGTAAAAATCTTTCAGAAAAAATAATATAGGCTATGAATAAGTTATTGGTCCAATACTTTCTATTTCAACCGGTTATGATTATGCAACAGTTAAAACTGTTAACACACTGTGGTGGTCAGGATAAGATTAACGCGGTTTAAATAATTATAGAGCTTTGTCACTTTTGTTAAAAAAGTGAAACCTCACTGGAAAACATCTAGCCAAAGAATAATAAAGACTAACATAAGTTGTGAAGAGGGTATTTGATTGGTTAACATATTTGTTGCCATGAAGATCGGAGGGTATAGAGCGTCAAAATGGCGGTCAGCATGTAAGCACAGTTTGTTACCCCAGACGAGACCTCTATAGATATATACCTCGTTGGATACGATAGGATTTGTTATTTAAAAACAACATAAGATAACCTAACCTAACACACTGTACAAGATG
Source organism: Allygus modestus (assembly GCA_963675035.1). NCBI lineage: Eukaryota > Metazoa > Arthropoda > Insecta > Hemiptera > Cicadellidae > Allygus > Allygus modestus. The sequence goes on along the minus strand of OY776112.1, from coordinate 358,315,933 downwards.
GGTGGTAAAAAAAAAAATACCATTTCAACATCGAAGGTCACTCTTGTCACTGACTTTGGCAAAAAATCAATTCCTAGGTTCTAAAATATAGATACCCCCGTAGCAGCAAACCTGCGTACTCAGCGAATTTCCAATGCATATATATGTATCTTAATACCACATAAATCCACAAACCAAGTTTCATCAATATACATTCATAAATAAACGATTTATGACATTTTTATCATTCTCCATAAGAATAACATGGCGGCTGAGTATGCAGGCTTGCTGAAGCAAGCAACACAAAAAATGAGGTTTTATACAAACATCAAAATAACTCAAGTAGGTAAAGCTACATACAAAGTTTTATTAATTTATATTCATAATTAAGGGAGATAATAGGTTGCTTATTCTCCATAAGAATAACATGGGGCTGAGTACGCAGGTTTGCTGCTACAGGAGCTATCGGCCAAAAAATGGTTTTTAGTGCAAATATTAATAGACCACAACGATATGAAGCAATATACCAAGTTTCATCAGGAAAAGTTGATAAATAAGTGAAATATACAATTGTTCTTATTCTCCATAAGAATAACATTGGACAACGTACTGTGTTTAGCACTTTCAATATCTCTGTAACCATTTGACGTAGAGGAATGATCAAAATACCAAATTGTGTGTTTTTTTAAGCTGAATCCAATGGTAAAAACAAATATTTGACTTTTTCAAAAATTATATGTAAAAAATTCCAAAAACCCAATTTTGGGGTACAAAACCCCCCCAAAATACCCCTTTGGATGGAGCGATATGGCTGGTTTTCGAACTTAAAGTCATAAATGCTGTTTTACACGTTTATACTAAATTTCATCAAAATCGGATCATTTTTACGAGAGTTATCATGCTCACGGACACATATATATATATATATATATATATATATATATATATATATATATATACAGTTTCGAACGAATGGTGTTTTTGGGATCTGGGGACCTCAAAACGAAAAGTTATCATGGTCCCGGGCCTAGGTCTTACCATGCCGACTACGGTAATAGCTTCTTCCCTATAGGGGAAATTCGCTAATTCCCTATAGGGGAAATTTGCTAAAAAAATAGCTAGGATAAACTGGAAAATATCTGAAACTCATTCCGTTAATATCAAAATAAAATTATGCCCCTATATAGTCCTGACACAGACTTGCTTGCTGCATTGAGAAATACACCCGCTATTGGCTAAATACACGGCTAATTCATCTACTTCAGAACTTGACGTTAAATTAAAACATATTGTCAATATTAGCAAAATATGTACATACCACTAACTGTTTGTACGTTGTCTTCAGTTCCTCAATTGATAATCATCAAAAGTCCACATTTCTGATCCCAGTCATGGCCATGACGCCTCTAGCTTCCATGAAAAAAAAACCCTAAGTGCGAGGCCTTTTTAGGCGCGAGGCTCTTGTGCGGCTGCATCTGTCGCGCCGCCCTAAGGACGGCACTGGGTCCTTATCACGTTAAGTAGATAACGTTAAGTAGATACCTTGGGTTAGGTAAGGTGTATGAGGTGGTGTGGTCTGTCGGATTCATTTTAGTGTTTGGCCATTCCAAGGAGGTCTACAGCTTACCTCAGCAAACTTCTCACAAAAAGCGAGTGGACATATGTGAGATTTTGTAAATCCCAAATATAGGCTAAGCTAGTCCTCTTATAAAATCCTCCCTAATAGACAACCAAGGCCTATATATGGATACTTACAGCAAGGCTAAAATTAGAATGTGATGGTTGACAAACAATAGCATTGGCCTACCGTATCTACATTATATGAAAGTTAAATAGGTATGGTAACTTAGTCTTAAAGAATACCATTTAATCTTCATATATTATTAAAAAGTTGTAGACAGTATGTCATGTATATTGACAGCATCAGAAGTTTGTTTTTAGTCACATCTTTCTTATATAGGCTACATGTTACTTATGAATAAAACTGTAGGCTATAGGCCTATACCAAAACATCAGGTCTAAAGTTATTCCCACAGATTATTTAACCAGTAATGGAATAATGTTCTCATTCTCGCCGATGTCACTTTTATCGTGTTAAATCCAACTAAACAAACCACAGTCTTATTGACAGATATGTATGAAACTACCATGGAAACATATCCATAACTCAGAAGGTTTACATTTGATTACCGGTATTCTTACAATGTAAATTAAAATATTATTATTGAGCATGAAGAACGTCACGTTTATAGTTTATGATTTTCGATCAAGATGTTAGAACAAATTATCAAAAAATAAACTTCTAGTTCGTAATCGTAACCTCAAAAAAGTAACGCCAAACATCAAGATGACAGCAACTAAAGAATTTTGACTGTTCTAAAGAGCCTGTGTACGGTGTGCCACTAATGTCAAAAGTGGTAGGGTAACTTACTGAAGAATGTTAAAATAATTATTAAAATGTAATAATAATTCGACAATCTCCGGTATAGTTTATCAGAATCATTAAATCGTCAAATCGTTAACCTTAAAAATTTCATGACAATCCATCCACCGGTGGAAATGGAGAGCGTATCAGGAATTAGATTTTTAGACTGAGGTATAAGGATTTTCGCTTCGCTTCAATCCAATAAGATAACTTTATATATGAAATTATAAGGTTTCCACCAAGCTATATAACATAAATATTAATCAGTGTTAAGAATAGCAACCTAATTAATATACCGTAGCCTATCGAACAATTTCATTTGGTTCTTTATTTTGTTCCACTTATGAATGTATAGCCGAGTAAGATCGAAACCATATTGGATTCGCCTGGGTAAATTAAATGTAAGTTAAACAAGTCAAAGCCTATTTCAGATTTAAAATTTGTATCACTTTACCCTTGTTTCTGAAAAAACAAATGTGATTTCCAAACTCTAGAGGTAAATTTACATGAGGTTAGTTCAATGAAAATGATCATTTTCAATCGAAAAGTAGGCCTACGACGAACTTATGCCAAAAGCCACAATTATCCAGAGACTAAGTTTTACCTTACCGAACAAATTTATAAAATGTTTATTTTGGATAAAAATGAAGAAATTTAGTCAAAAATTGTATTAAAACAGTGGTGTATGGACATCATAAACTATGCCTAGAAAATTAAAGTCGATAGGCATACCTTACAAATATTAACCTCCAAAAAGGACCAAACTTATTGAGTTTGCCTTATTGAGTTTGAATAAACAAGTTCTGGTAATGCAATTATCATTTTGTAGGAAAATAAATTTATATTAAACTTCAGTTTTCAATCTGACAGAAAGGAAATAGGCTAGTCCCAGAAAATGGTGAAAAGTAATGTGCCACATAAGTTTTAATAACATACCATCATAGTTAAAAGCACGATGTATAGGTAGCTATAGTTTGTTCTGTTTTCTGTTGTTACAAATGTTAATTATTGTAATATTGTAAAGTTGCATTGGTGATAACCGCCAAATAAAAAACCAAAACATTAATTTTATTTGGTAACTTACCGTAAGTTTTATAAGCAAGATAATAATATTTTTAACAAATTAAGACTTTCTACTTTTAATGAGTGGAAATTGTAATGTAAACAATTACATATATTAGCGTATAATCACTTCAATAATTTTCTTGTTGACATCTTTACTTTCGGTTATAATTCTATAATTCTGTCTGTCGTCTGTAGTCTGGAGTCTGGACTGGACTGGCCAAAGTCCCATTAATAGTGCAGCGCTCAGCCTGCATTTCTTTACATAGAGTACGGTACCAATAAAGTTATTTATTATAATAGTATTTAAAATAATAATGCATCTTTTAATTAGTATAAAATAAAATATACATACAACTTTTAAAAGCTAATAAAATTTAAAACTTAGTTTTTGTGTTTCAAGTTACGAAAAGAAGTTTTTTCCTAGTCAACATGAACATGAATAACTAAGTTGCAGTTCTGTAGTGAATCTATGGCACTGTGACTTACGTTACTCTATAGTTGAAACATAGACGTTGGCTAAATATCAAGGATAGCCTTCAGTTCACAACAGATTGGCAGGTCATTCGGTAACTATCGACTATCGTATTATGAACTATCGATGTGACGGTCGTAGTCGACAAGTCGATTAGCAGCGCCGTCTACATGGATATGTACACCTTTGGTACACACACAAACACAATCTAGAGTCTTAGTCTATAAGACGGGAAAGAAAGAGGACACACTGGCACTGCTTTGCTGTATTAATAATTGTAGGTTATCTCTTGTCTGTGGTAAAACGCATCAAGTGATACCAATTAATTAATGTGTTAACAAAAACATTCCTCACCGGCCAACTCTACCTGTCAGTTTAGGGATAGGCCATTAGATCTTTCTTCAGTATAATTGTCCATATGTAATTCGGAATTACCGTTAGTAACTTAAATAAATAACTTCCAAATCATGGACTAAAAAATTCCATCCTTGTTAGATTTTACAAGTTAACTCTAGCTAGGTTTATTTAAACCATTTTGTTAAATAAAGTAACCTTTGTTCTTAGCACCCCAAAGTGGACGTTTTTGCTCAGAAATATCAATGTGTCTAATTAATTTCAGCACCTTTTTGAAATTTCTAATTTTATCGTAGGTAATTTATAAACAAGTACCTGGGGGGCCGAGCTTTGCTCGGGGGAAGGTCGGTCAGTTTGTTTAGATGACTTGTAGTAATATTTCACCACTCCCCCCTCTCAGATTTGTATTATTCATTTGCCTCTTTTCTACATTTTTAAGGTCCCTCCAGTTGTTATTTATAGCTCAATGTCCCTTTGATTTATTATACTACTCTATATATGCAATCTTAACTCAAATCTTTTAATCTCTGCTCTCAGGAAACCACATGTTAATAATTATAAACAACATGAGTATTACTTTGACAGTTCCCTGGTTGATTATGAACAGCTGTTACAATTCTTTTGTTTTGATTTTAAACTCCATAAGCCCAATGTTAATTTTTTAACTTTTCATTTTAGTTTATTTACATTATTTGATTTTTCCTAGGAATGAGGCCTGTCTAGAACTTATTTTTATCCCAGAAATTAGTTATTTTGAACATTTGAATGACATCGTTGGAGCCGTTTTTGAGATCCGTGTCACCGTGTCGCAAGCAAGCACGCAAGCACGCAAGCAAGCAAGCAAACCTTACTCATATTAGAGTATAGGATATAGCCTACCCCATGGTACTATCGGATGTATTTGTATTAGACCTGTCTAAAAGTCCAATAACAACATCTTATGTTTTTAAAATCCTACTGTATACTGGTAATAGCAAGCAAGCATGCAACTTATTACAACGCCAATACTTGTGCATAATGCTCAATAGAAACGATAGTTAACTTATTTGTTTGCAGTCATTGAGCAAATATTCCTTTATGAAATTAGCCTCGGTCGATTGTCTGTTCTTGCACAGCAAATTAAATGCTAGTATTTGCAATGTAAGTAGACCATATTGTGTTTGCCCTTTTGTATAGGCCTACAAGAATGTTATGCCTACTTATTTACCAATAAGTAAATTAGTAATTGTAATAGTATTCGTGAATTTGGTTACTAAATGGCTCAACTTAACCTTCGCATTAGGCCGAGTTTGTTTGGTGTGACTAGGCCTACGACAGTTAATATGATCTTGTCACCTTTTATTTCACATCACTCCTTGCTTACCTCTCCAGTTAACTCTCCTTGACATTTTAGGCTTAGACCTAACTTAATACCTTATCACTTATTGTCATTGCTAGACTTTTTCGATTGCTGCAGGATACTTTTCAGCTAATTATTATTATTTCATTTTAACTACTTATTAAAGATGTGTAATTTCATATTAATAATTATTAGGAATTAAGGATTATGCTTTGTAGAAAAATAACTTAAGTTATAAAATCTAATTAACTCTTAAATCTAAAATGCATCACACTGTCAGATTTAATTTCGGATCAAGAAGTCTCAGTGTCAGAAAGAAAAATAAGGGGGGAGAGCGATACCAAGGGAAGAGAAATGACAGGTCAATTTAGGTTATGAGCCAGGGTAGGGACAGGATGGGCTAGGGTGTGTTCCTAACTCAAGGTTAAGTAACTTGTTTCTTGTCCTTATCTTTATTTTCAGTAACTCTTACTTTAAATGGTAGACAAAGTTTACAAATATTTCTTTTAGAGATGCTTCCCTCCAAATTACTCGTAATAAACTTTTAGATAAAATACTATCATAATAGTAAAATATCACAATTGTAACCGTATATATGTTGAAGTGATGAGATGAGACTGCAGTGCAGACTCTGTCTCTGTCCAGCCTAAATAATCAGCTGCAGGTAACAGTCGGTGTATTTCAACAGTCGATGTATTTCATTCGATAGAGAGTGACTAACCGAATGACCTGCCAATCTGTTGTGAACTGAAGGCTATCCAAATATCAACGATTCAAGTACCACTAAAATGGCCCCCAATGTTAATCTTATGGGATAAAAAACAGATTTGTTTTAAAGATAATTTTATTATTACTTAACCAAATATTCCCAATAACGAACTTGACCGAGATTTCGTACTATAGAATCTATCTCTAAAGTTTGAAGTGCATCTGTAGAGGCGTTTTTGAGTTATTTATGACAAAGACACGCCAGTTCGAGTTGATTCTCTTACCACTGTAAGCAGTAAAGTTATGTATAAGGATTTCGTTTCACTCAATCCAATAATTTATATTAACTTCTGAAGCAATAGGGCTTCATTTGATACAAAGTTATGCATCATAATAAAAAATAGTCCTTCTGCACCGAAAATCATAAAACCTTTAAACCTTGTATCCACTGTTCATAGGACCACTGTTCAAGTATTCAATTTTTTATGTTTGCCATTCTAAAAACGTGGTCGGATTAGTTAAAATTTGATAGGACGAAAGCTAAAACACTAATATATATTTATACAAAAAACTAATATCCCCAAGTTAAGACAAATAGGGACTCATGATAAGGGAGTCCAAAGTGCCTCACAAGGTACGCAGCAACTACATTTGCTACTACTCTGTAAGCCTCAGGTATGTGAGCTATGAGGTATGTATTCTACTTCGTTCACCGTCTTATGTAAAATAACATATTCAACGCCAGAACTATTTTCATTATGTTTGCAATTTTTATTCTGCCTTAAAATTGAAGCGTTTTACGATTTTCGAAACCACAATAGTTCTGTTGTGTTATTTCTTAGCTAGCAGAATACGGAAGTGCAGTAACCAATTTTCTACCTTACTGAATACAATTTCTTTACAACTAAGCAACATTTGGGGACAATATCTGGAAATTGAACTAAATTTTACTTACATACACTTTGAAATAAAAAGCCTACACTGAAATGCAGTATGTGAATGCAAAGTGTATATGTGAGCCAAGCAAATTGTGTCTGCTCAATGCTGGGACGTAAAATCGTGTTACCTTGTTCCAGACTGATTTTGTCACAATTGCCATTCAAGAACTGTATCTCTGTGTTTTAGTACAAAGTGCTAAATTTAAATTGAAAATATTTAGTGCATTTAAGGATTATTTATTTAAAATTAAAACAATATTTGGACAACATTTAAGTGTTTATACACAAATTGATACTCGAACTAAGTTATTAGGTAATTAACCAGTAACATATTCATATATTTGTAGCTACAGTACTAACTATTCGATGTGCTTTCGTATATGAAAGATTTTTATGCACAGGAGAATCGTATAGGTATATTGTATAACTATTTAAAATGATTTGGAAATATAATTTGCAACTTGAATATATTGTGGATTGGTCAAGAAAGATTATATATGAAAGCACTGAGTTTAATCTTTTGGGAAGTTAAACTTTGAACAAACATTTATGATTAATGGGCTAAATAGTGTATAGTTTTAAACAATGCAAATGCACAACAACTTGTTTAATTCCACATTGCGATCTCGTATTTGAGTGCTCAGTAGATGGGAAGCTTTTAAATATCCACTCAAATCATATTTAGTATTTTAATGAACCTTACTTCTAGTAGGGCTGTACAGTATTTACTTCTCAAATATAAAAACTTTTTAACTTAAGGTTCGTCAATGATGTATGACGAAAAAGTTTTTATATAAAATACTATAATTATGGATAAATAAAAATAAAATATTGTTCAAACCATGTTTGTTGTATTACACATTTAGGCTTTAATTTATAGTATTATTTAAAACAGCTAGATTTTAAAACTAAATAGAACGCTACTGTAAACATGTTTATGAGGTAAGAGTTACAGTAAAATCATATTTTTACTAGTATTTATTAATGTATAGCATTTATGCTAACGGTTATTACTATTAGTTATATATTTAGTGTTCAGTGATTGATTACCTTTAAACACGGGCTACAAATGGCGGCCTCTCTGACTTAACGCCTTCCTCTCACAGCTTGAATGGTCTATGACAGAGTTCGACTTATTGTCCTTTGTACGATGAGCGAAGTTGCTAAACTTTGATTGAAGCTCTTGTGATCTACTGACAAAAGAAACTGATTGTCCTTGGATCCCATGTATGATGTAATATGTTTTGATTAACACGTTATCCCTCACGCGCCACGAGTATTAACCAATTTAATTCTAAGCCAATAAAAATGATATGAATACAAAAATTATATTGCAATAAATATAACTATGTTCACAATTCAGGGCAACTCAGATTATTAATATTATAAAAATGTTAACTGTGTACTATTTAAAACATTTTATTACAAGGCTGGACTGGTTTCGGCACCAAGGCCATCGTCAGAGCCTGATTTATAGTTATAACTTAAGTTATGAATTTGACTCTGACGATAGCCTTAGTGGCGAAACCGGTCCAGTCTTTTAATAAAACAATTTAATGGGTACACAGTTACAAATATTTTAATATTGAAATTTAAATTCTTTATTTTATCGCATGCGCATTCAATTTTACAGCAGTGCATGGGTAACTCTCTAGCTCGAAGCTATTTGAGAGACAATGCTCAAGTGTATTTTACATGCATATTACAATTATTATTTTTCTCATTAATCCTTAACTGTATAATTATTTTTCTAGGAAGAAAAAACTGTTGTTGATCACACATGTTAAAATTATTTTATTTTAATGGGCATACAATGTATTTTCTATCAGGAATAGTCTATCTATTGTACATGCTATAATATATTGAAAGTTAATTTGAATTAAACTTTCCAACAATGAATAAAAACCAACAAAATCATATGTTTAAATTACTTTGTTTAAATAAATGACGAAATTAATTGCAATAAAGATAATTAAGCCCTCCAGTCATAGTTTATGCATTGCATGAATTACATTAAGTTCCATAGGAGTCCACGCTGCACACCCGTTAAGCACTAAATAAAACAAATGCTCGTTTAAATAAATATTCAAAATAACAAGGAACACGTATTTTTTTGCTTTGAAGGCAAGCAACTCTGAAAGGTTTAAGGTTCTTATTATATAAGTAAATTAAAGAACAGTTTTAAAATAATTTGGTAATAATTCACAAAAAAAACTTCCAACTTAAAATCCTAATTACTACTCTAAGGATATCATGTCTGAACACTATTTATTAAGTTTATTTAGCATTATTTGTGGGCTCAAAATATTAACGATGTATCTGAATTTTCCATGGGGCAGTTCATTGACATTGTGGCTAATGAAGACTGGCGAACAGCTTCATGAAGTCAGGAGGATGTAATAGTGCACATTTTAGCAGTAACTACTCCTAATTACTAAGGTTTCTGATTTTCACGTGTGAGGGAACTATATATTTATAATTCTAGCTTTATATTTTTGGCAATACTGACCTGGATTTATGTCATTATAGAGTTTACATATTGGGTCACATTCCCCCTATTTAAATAATTTGGATTAAGACAGTGATTTTGTATCCATAAAAATAAACAACACATAAAATAATATGTATAACTTTCCAGAATAAGAAAAGATCTAGTTTTTTAAATCTACCATTTTTCGCCTATTCAAAACATTTATTTAGCATAGCACATTACAGTACATTTGTCTAAATTAGCACAATTATACCATTTTCTATTTATTACAGTTTTAGTAAAAAGGAACGGTAAAAAACAACGCCATCCAATTAGTCCTCAAATATAGAGTTCCTGCTATTACAACTAATAGCAGAATGACAGAATGGCTTGGACAGAATGATTATTTCATTGCAATATTAAGGTGGGCATGAATTTATGCTACTTACCACTATGTATTAACCAAACCAATTTGTGTCAAAATTATAAATTTACTCGATACTAATCAATATTTATATTTGACTTGCCTAGCTAAACCTTTCCTCAATTTAACTTAAAATAATATTTATACATAAAATGACCAGTAAACTCACTGAGATTAGGCTTCTCTTAACATTTTTTAGTGTTAGCCACTGCCTAGAATGCAGAAACTGAGCCAGACAAAACTTTAAACATAGTTTAGTAATTTACTTGATTTTTACATTACCACTAAGATTAGTGTACGTCCAGTTTAATAATATTATTATTGTTCCTTTTTATCACGCATACCCACCCACAAGAACACACACACACACACACACACACACACACACACACACACACACACACACACACACACACACACACACACACACACACACACACACGCACGCACACGCACACGCACACACACACACGCACACACACACATTTATATATACATATATATGAATATATATATATATATATATATATATATATATATATATATGATAAATTAACAACATTTCTTTGCAATATCTTCTTGAGATATTCTCTTTATCAAGCACAAAAAATGAATGAAAAACCAAAACAACAGATCAGATGATATGGAATAAAACTATTTTGATTCCGTAGAAAGAAAAGCAACCAAAAATTGTGAGATTAACGAATGTTGATATAAGTATATGTATAAATAAAATCAACAAGTGCCACTAGTTTCACTAAGTTCAAATCCTCTATAGATTTCTCAGTAGACGTTTTTATTTCAATGATAATATTGAGTCAAATATAAAACTAAGTTTTCTATGTAAATTACTTGGTTAAGTGTTAGGAATCGTTTTAACATAGTCAATATCAAAACTAAATAATTATTATAAATCGGATGACTAATGGAATAGAGGTTCTAGAGTGTCTTTACAGCTTTTTGGAGTACAAAACAATATTAGTGGTATCTGAAAAAGATCTATAATAATTGATTTGCAGCTAACAGTCATGTATAGCGAGTCTAAACCAATCTAGTAAAGTTTTTTATATTTTATATTTTAAAGAAAGTGAATTAGATTTTCCTAAATTGCCTCAGTAGTCAGTTCCTTTGTTGAGTGAGTCTTAGAGGCGTTGTATTTCAAAGTCTCTTTAGAAAGGGAGTTAAATTCGTTCATCTAATTGCAACATTTTTTATTTATACAGTGAAAAGAAAATACTGAGATGTAAACTTAACTTTATTGTAAATATATGGTATTCAAGAGATATTCGCATATTTTTCGATCATAAGTTACATAATTATTCAGTTATAATAATTTGCAAAAAATGCATGAAATAAAATAGAAGATCCAACACAGAAAATGTACCTCATCCTTTTTGATAAGTTTAAACTACCCCTAGGTAGTAGTATAATGTATAGTTCGTATGGTGTAAACTTCACAAGGATAATTCGGTTAATAAGAAAACACAAACAATCGTTTAACTAAAACGTTGCTACCGATATGGAGGACCTGTATCAATAAATAAGCATCATCGTACAAAGTCACGCAATAACATTAATTTGTATACTTATGGATAGGTAAACATTGTTTTAAAACGTAAATATCTCACATGAATATTTTAATCAGGTCTGATCAACGTATACAAATTATATCAAACCTGATCAGGAGGGGGTTATGAGAACTGATCTAGTATATCAAACATGATCAGACATAAATCAACTACTGAATGAGGGGTTTGTTTAAACATTATATATTATAATATCTATATTATATATAAAGATAGAATGAAATTATTTGTAGTGTTTGTTGTTGTTAGATTTGTAATTTTTTTTATAAGCCAGTAAATAATATTGTCATAACAATTATATTTATAAAAATGGTATTACGAAACCAAGCATAGTTAAGTTTTACATAAATGTATAATACTACATATAGTGTTTTGCCACTGAAAAAAAAATCCCCAATATTTCCTATACTTGGTTGAATAGCCTCCAAAGCTTATTATAAAAAAAGGTTACTTTACCTCCGTCTTAAGCTTTAAACTAATCTAAATGGACGACTGCTGTTTCGGAAGTTAAAATACTTCCAAATCAGGTTGAATTAAATTTTAAAAAAGATCACATTTGTCTGTTGTCAAAAGTTAGAATGTACACAAAACACGCGTTGATGGATGTATTTTAACTTCCGAAACCGCGGTCGACGATTTGTATTGTTTTAAAGCTGAAGACGGAGGTAAAGTAACCTAATTTTATTTCCTGTATATACGCTTACGCTGTTATACGCTTGTTTGATAACATCTTGATTATCAAACAATGAAATATTAAATACCCCCGTCGCAGCAAACCTGCTTACTCAGGAATTTACAATGCATATATATATATGTGCCACGCTACTATATAGAGCCAGTCACCAAGTTTCACAAAAATACATTCATAAATAAGTTATATATGTAGCATTTTATTTATTCTTCATAAGAATAAAAATAGTATTGTGGACACAGGTTTGCTGCAACGAGGAAGATAAGAATTTGTTTTGCAATTATCAATATAACTCAACCAGGTGAAGCTACATACTAAGTTTTGTTCATTTCGGTTCATAACTAAGGGAGATATACAACTTTACTTATTCTCTATATGAATTAAACGGGGGCCAAGTATGCACGTTTGCTGCTACGGGGGGGGGAATTGTTTGTGAGCAAATATCAATATACCACAATTATTTGAAGCCTCGTACCAAATTTCATTAATACACATCCATAAATAATCAAGATATAACATTTTATTTATTCTCCATAAGGATAACATTGGACAACGTACTGTGTTTAGCCTTTGAATATCTCTGCAACGGTTGGTCGTAGAATCACAATTTAAACACAAAACGATTGTTCTTGGGAAATTTTAACAATTCATTTTTTTGATTTTCTCGCAATCACTTAACATAGGTTAATGATTCAAACTACTAAATTATTTTTTTTAAGCTCTATAAAATGGTTATAGGCAAAATTTAATGTGTTAAAAATTTTAGGGTAAATATAAAGAAAAACAGATTTTTGGAAAATCTTAAACCCCCATAAAACCCCCTTCCCATGCTTCGATCGTTCAGGTTTTCGAACTTAAAATCATAAATGTTACGCTTCACATTTATGCCAAATTTCATCAAAACCGAGCGTTTCTTTCAAAAGATATCGAGGTAACGGATATATAAACGGTGTTTTTGGCATCTGGGGGCCTCGAAACGAAAAGTTATCATGGTCTAGGGCTTAAGCCTTACCGTGCCACCTACGGTAATAGCTTCATCCCTACAGGGGAAATTCGCAATAATGAAGGCTAGTTTCGAAATTTTATTCAAAATTGATCCAAAATTACTTTTCAAGAATATGTTTTCCTGCCTGAAAAACCTTCTACATATTTTTCTGGACTACTTACCTATGACGTATCGGCAGAACTAGATATAGGTGGTCTACGTAATTTAGACGGATTTCTCAAAGGCTTTTGACAGGCCGTTCAAAATATTTTGTAGCATAAACTAAATTTAGGTATTTACGGTAATTTTATTGAAATCATTTCATCATATTATCAAATCGTTCTCAAATAGTTCACATTTCTATCTAAAATTCCGGCATTTTTCATAGCACGTGAGGAGTCATATTTTTGGGGCCCTGATTTGTAGGGTTATTATCAATGTTCTTTCCGATGTGGTGACAGATTGTAAGTGCTTATTATTTGTAGATGCTCCTAAATTGCACAGGATTATTCAACAACAATCAGCCATCGAAGCTTTGCAAACTGCCATAAATATGTAGTAAATATGTATATATTTTTTATAGTAAATATGTAGTATGAATGATGCTTGTTGAACAAATTAACGTTATATATTAATATATAAAAAGGTTTAGCTATGCTTTTTAATAAAAGGACAATTAGTTTATTGATCAATTATTCAATTGACAACAATTACAGCAAGTTTTCAAAGTTAAGGAGTCGTGGGTTATATTTTACTTGTAACTAGCTGTTCCCGCAGGCTTCGCCCCACAAATAAGCTTAATATATAAAAACTGGCAGTTATTTTTGCTGTATTCTGTGGTTATCCCGTGGAAATACTACGAATCAAGTTCTGCTGTCTGTATTTTTATCAGCTCAAACTTAAAGTGAATGTCCATAAGAATAACACAGGATTGGAACTTTGACTCCCCGTATCTTAAAACCCTTTCTTAGTGAGCACCTAAGACCGAAGAGGAAGGTATGTTCCAAATTTCATTGTACATTTCATTCTGTGGTTTTGATGATTTCGTGATGAGTGAGTGAGTGAGTGAGTCAGTCAGTCAGTGGTATTTAGATTTTATATATAAGATTAAAATATGATGCTAATTTGATTTGCATGGCAAATTCAGAGTTTTGTAATCATATATAATTTATTATTTGAAAACATTGTTACTATTCATAAACTATATAGTTACTTTGCCATAAGTACGTTAGAATATGATGGAATTGTCTGAAGACCATATTAAATCAAAACATTTAACCAAATATCATCAATTTATTCATACAAGCCTCTCAGTTACATATACTTTAAAATAAATAATGCCATTGGCCAAAACTATTTTCCAACAACTCAACTGAGAAATATTTTCCACCCAGAAGCTTTCAGTTGGGATAAACTTATTAGTTTTGCTTTGTTCGTTTAAGCTCTTAATCTATATTGTTGATAGCCCGTTTAATTGGGTATTATGGGATTCTATATATCACGGACTAATTTATAGCCGTCAAATTTATTTGCTTTGCCTGGATGTAACACAGTTTATAATTTTAATTTACATATAATTCTAAGATTTCTTAACATGCATTAAAATTATATAGATATAGTTAATAACAATTAAAGTTATTTTTGACTAAATGTTGAAACCTGCTAAAGAAAAATAAATTGTGGATTGTACTCTCCACAAAAATATGATTACACATTCAACTTCGTTTCAACTCCAGTTTAATTAACAGTTGTTTTTATTTATTTTTCCAAAGCATAAAGACTAGAATCATGTGGGGAATAACAGATTTATAATATTTATTTTTGTTGGTAAGTGGTTATTTAACTACTTTTCTGTGAAAGAAATACAGAAATACTTTTATAGTTAAATCTTGGTTTTTTAATGTTTTTTTGTACTATGAATTATTCTATGTTGTTTTAGTCAGATAGCTGTTATAGGTTACAACATGTAGCTGCCATATAAATAAAGTAAATGAATAAATAATTTTGCAAATGACACACCGAGGCCGATGGTGAGTTTTTTCAGGAGATTTTAACATATTCTTCAACTTTCAATTGGTTGACAAGTTATAAAATGTTACATAGTTACAACAATAGTGGAATTTTATAGGTTATTTCGCCTAGTCAGTAAAACCAGAATTATATTTCGATATGTATTTTTCAAAATTAGATCTATTAATACCTGTATGTAGACTTTGTCTTTAACGGAAAAACAAATCTAAAATTCAAATACAAATATTAAAATGCAATACTCGCATTACTATCGTTACTAAACATAAATAAACAAATCTATTTTATAGTTTTCCGTGTTTCATTGATAACTTGGTTTAGTTGGATTATATTTAATTCCTCTAGCTTAGCATTATTTGTGGGGAACAGTTGTGCTCAACCAATGTACATTATTTTCATAAACTCTTATTATGACTTTAATATTGTGTTTGCATTCTATCTGGGTCGTGATCCAAAGTTTGGGAATCACAGTATTGAAGGAATAAATGCCTAAAATATCTTCCTGATGAGTGGAATTTATCTCTAGTTTCTTACGTAGAACAAATTTTGAAGTACAATGGACTAAGCGTGATAAGCGTGTAAAAGTTGTACAAACCCAACGAGGTAAAAGCAATCTCGATTTGCTGAAAGTGTCAACATCTCTGTTTGTGACGTTTTCCTCTTTTCCTGAAAGCTGTAAGTAGGCTGTAAAACCACTTTGACGTACATTTTATATCGGTTCCTTTGTTGACACTATTACTTGACAAAATTGTTACATAAAGTAACCTCAGACAGTAACAAAAGACTTATTGACAGAGTAAGTTTACCATAAAACATGCGATAGTATATTTATGAATGTGTATTCTTTTGTTGGAGATAACATTGGGCTTTACTCCCCCAATTTATGTTGTTCTGGAACTCACCAAAACTTACACAAAACACAATTGTACCCTGGAACGATTGCATTATTTTCTATTCGTGATCATATTCCGTCCATGTTTTGTGTAAGCTTTGACGCGTTCTAGTACAAGAAAAATTAGATGAGTGAAGCCTAATATTGGATCTGAAAATGCAATAACCTATTAAAACTAGTCGCTCTTACGTTATAGAAATGTGAAATATGGAGTTATATTAACATAGTCCCTACAACATAAATATCAGAATACTGAGTTAGTATTTATAACCTCTATTTAATCTAGTGGTAATCAGACTATTGTACTCTATGCTGCTATTTGTATTTTTTAGTATAAGTTGTTAGTAAAATAGGACTTTAAGGAATAAAAATCAAATTTTTTTACCATATCTTTATGTATATTTTAAAAATAATGCTAAAGTAAAAATACCCCGTCGCAGCAAACCTGCGTACTCAGCGAATTTCTAATGCATATATATGTGACTCACTTCTACATAGAGCTACTTACCAATGTTCTCAAAAATACATACATAAATAAGCGATATATAGCATTTTATTTATTCTCCGTAAGAATAACATTAGGGTTGAGGACGCAAGAGTGCTGCAACGAGGAAGATAAGTAATATGTTTTTTGTTTGCAATTATCAATATAACTGAACCAGGTGAAGCTATATACCAAGTTTTATTAATTTAGGTTCCTAATTAAGGGAAATACAAAACTTTACTTATTCTCCATATGAATAACGTGGGGGCCGAGTATGCAGGTTTGCTGCAACGGGGACTATCAACGTAAAACTTGTTTTTTGTGCTAATATCAATATACCACAACTAGTTGAAGCCACATACCAAGTTTCATCAATATACATTAAAAAATAATCGAGGTATAGAATTTTATTTATTCTCCATAAGGATAACATTGGACAACGTACTGTGTTTAGCACTCTGAATATCTCTGCAACGGTTGGACGTAGAACTACGATTAAAACACCGAAATGTTTGTTTTGTTGAGCTAAATACATTAATAGACAGAAATGTGAAGTTTTTAGTAAAACTATCTGAGAAAAATCTAAAAACCTTTTTCCCATAAGATTAACATGGGGCACGTTTTTTGGATTTTCTCCGCAACTACTTAACATAGGTTAATGATTCAAAATACTAAATTATTTGTTTTTCTAAGCTCTATAAAATGGCTATAACCAAAATTGAGTGTTCTTAACATTTTGGGGTCAAACTTGCTAAAAACCGATTTTTGGAAAATTTTAAACCCTCATAAAACCCCCTTTTCATAGTGCGACCGATCTGGTTTTCGAACTTAAAGTCATAAATGCTACTATCCACATTTGTGCCAAATTTAATCAAAATCGGGTGTTTCTGTCAAAAGTTATCGTGGTAACGGACACACACACACACACACATATATATACATATATATACATATATATATATATATATATATATATATATAAATTTGAACGAATAGTGTTTTTGGCATCTGGGGACCTCAAAACGAAAAGTTATCATGGTCTCGGGCTTAAGTCTTACCATGCCACCTGCGGTAATAGCTTCTTCCCTATAGGGGAAATTCGCTAAAAGGGCGTAACTCATGTCTAGTGTAACATGAGGAGAGACAACATGTTAAGTTTCATTCTCTACTTATGTAGGTTTCAAGGAAGCGTGTTTCAAGTTATGTTCAACAGGAATTTATAGAGAAACTGTGAAGTGAATATGTATGATAAATTTAATACAATTCTATGTTTTACATGTTGAAATGTCATGTAGTTAGTGTGTGTGTGTCTATGAAAGAACACCAAGAACAATTTTCATTGGACAAGATCTTTCCTAAAAGCCAAGATAACTTAGTAATTGTATTTACATAACCAGTTCATAACAGCCCATTTGAATTGATTAGTGCTGATGTACTGCCAACGTTAACAGAGTGTAAAACATCATTAGATCTAAGAAAACAAAATGTTGAGTTACATATCAGAAACAGAGGCACGGATTTTCTATGTGTTGACACCTCAAAACAGGACATGTACATGTAATTATTATTATACTAAAATAAAAACTCCAGAGTATCCGATGCTTAAAATTTTTAATACGACGCGTTTCGGCTACTGAGACATTTCCAAGTGTATGAAAAGTTAAACCTTAAAATAAAAATAATAGAATTTAAAACTCAAACTATACTCATATTATTTTGTACAGAAGATATAACGATAACTTTCTTCATATTGAAATAGATAAAAACAAACTCATTTCAATTACTTAATCAAAGTTTGTAACATAAAAACCATCAACTTTTCCCTTACAGCTTTGTTACCTAAAACTGTGCATGTATATTAAAAAATACCAAACAACTCGGTCTGATGGTAATTATTACTATGCAATAAATCCTACAGTATTTGCTCAAAAAACAAATACCCTTTTTCCTGTTTAATGCCTGATATTTCACTGAGCAAATTGTCCAATAAAATAACTCGATTCAGCATTTTAATGAAATATTGCTAATTTAAATTCACTCTAGCTTATGGGTTGTATTTACAATTATTTTTTGCATTTGTCTTTGTCATTTGTAAAATGCTGTTTTATAATGTGTAAATTATACTATGCTGCAAAGATAGGAATAAGCTAAAGTTTAAGGAAAGTTACAAATGAAAAAATTGTATTTATTTATGTAAGTCCATTTTAATGGTTTGTAGTGCATCCTATAAATTTGTTATCAAAAGTTTAATATTTTATACTCTCGGTTAAAGATCATTTAATTACTAAGCTTAATTTTGAGTTTTTTTGGGACAAGGTGACCAAGGGTAGTCTCACCATGGATGGTGAACGTACTCGCGAAAACATAATTTTACCCGGTAGTCTTTATTCTATAAATACCGTTTTAATTTCCCTTTTTTTTTAGATCATTGTTCATTCAAAATAGCATTAAACAACGCTAGATTTTATGTTACGAGAGAAATATATGTACAGGAGACATATGTTTTCTGGTTCGATAGTGCATATAAGTTATTTAATATTCGCAAAACATAACTATTTGTGGAATGTAAATACTTTTTTTCTCATAATTGTCTATCGTCATACGACGTAAGGGGATGCAGACAACACACAAAGCATGTAGTGCAGCTGAAGCAGCCAATAACATTGCTGTTAATTATGGTAGTCATTGCTCTCTCCACTGGCTGGGTCAAACTTTGTTATTTATTTTATCCATTTAGACATACAAAGCACTGGGTTCACAGGATGAAATTCAAATGCTGTACATGGCACAACAGAACAAGAGACCTGGGGACTGCAGCATATAAATGACAATTGAAGCGTTGGAATTGAGGCACAGCTGTTACTCGTAACTTGTTCCAACTATTGTTTCTCATTCCATTTATAACCTTTTTTATGTAAATGTAAATGTGATTATTGATATTTTTTAAAGGTAAATAATAATCAAGTATGTAGTTTCCTTTTAATTATGAACGTAATTTTTTCGAAAAATATTTATTTGCGAAACGTATCATGTAACACAACTTTGGATTTAATGGATTTAATGACACCGTATTTCTAAATAAAGTAAACGGTAACGGAAAACTGAAACATGCTTTTTTACTTTAAACCCTATTTTAATGAATATATTTCTTTTCAACCAAAGTATGGTAGTCTATGTATCAACTTGTAATTAAAAACAAACAAGTCCTCATTACACATTCTATTATTTAACTCCTTTAAATTGTTGGCTTAAGTATTCATCGGGAGTGAGTTAACACACAAAAATCATCATAAAAGCAGATGAATAGTTTAATACCAAACAATAATTAGATAGCTAAGCTGTAAAATAATAAAATAGACATATATGTATGTACTATGCATGAAATATTGTCCAGTGTTTTCCATATTTTTAATAAAGAACGGCCTTGGTGGTCTTATATGAGTATTTTGACAATTAATAGCCCAATTCCGTATGCCCTTTAGTGAGTAACAATCCAAGTTACTAATGCTCTCTAGCACGAATGGCAACATGCGTTCTTATCAAAGGATGATTAGCATCGTGTCTGTGCTCATTTATGCGTATTTTAAAAACCGTTGTGGTTTTACCAATATAGTCCTGGTGACAATTGTTATACGATTGTTGGCGGATTGCACTGGTAGAATCACAAGTAGGGGGTTCCCACTTATACTGTACCATTTTTTAATGCAGCTGATATTAAAAGGAGTAATCAGAACAAATGAGTTTGCAATCGGCACCTAGGGATTCATTGTAAGGGTTACATCCAGATTTTTACATTAAATTTAGAGTCATTTGAGATAATTTGGTTCTAAAAAGCATGATTTTTAATTTGGAATCCGGTTTTACAAACCTGAAGCACTATAAAGCATGAAATAGCAGTCAAAATGGTTGGCTGTGTTTATGAGAAATATTTATTTTCAATATTTTGTGCGCTTTATAGGTGAGAATTAAAATAATGAAATAAAAAATCCGTGGATAACATAGACAAGTACTTGAATATCAAATTTAATTAACATCGGGTTATTGGCGTTATATACAGGTTGTCCCGCAACCATTTGATCAAATTTTACCACGTTTTTTAGCTGGTAAAAACAATCATAAAATGCAATAAGCCATATGACCTTTCTCTTTTCGTTTTCCGTCTGTCGGTCTGTATATGGTTTTTAAAAAACCCGTAATATCTTTAAAATGTTTTGAGATAAAACCATAACATTTGGTATGAATATTAATACTATGAATACTATGCATATTATCTAGGTAGTTTACAGATTCCATGTCATTTTCATTTTAATACAATTTTCCTTTTAAAAGGTGGCGGTTTCAAATTTTCGAAGTTAAATATCTATAATACGATTTTTATGAACTATCTCAAGAGACAAAATTGTTGAATTTTATTAATTATTAAAATGAAAATATTGATAGAATCTGTAAACTACCTAGGGTAGTATTCATACCAAACGTCATGGTTTTATCTCAAACAATTTTAAAGATAATACGGTTTTTGTAAAACACTCATAAGGAAATGAAAGAGTCAGGACACATTGCATCGGAGTTTATATTACATTTCATGCTTGTTTTTACCTGTTGAACAACCTGGTAAAATCTGATCCGATGGTTGAAGGACACTTTGTACAGTAGTCAGGCATACATAACCTAAACAAACTCTTTTGTGTTAAGGTAACACCAAAACCGATATATTTCCAACAGTAACTCATATTTAGAAACATTTTAGGAAAACAATACTTTCCTCATATTTAATATAATCTGAGAAGTGATTCAGGGAGTACACCAGGCTGCTCAACCAGAAGCATTGGTTTCAGTATGCTGCAGTGTATTCAACCGTCGCTTTCTTTTGCAATGCGGAACTCATGCTTCACATTGCCTCATATTTAACCGTATATGTCCATTTCGTTGAGAAAGTGATACGTAGGACGTCTTGCGTCTCAGAACTGAACAGTTGTTGTCCTTTGTGTTGCGATAGTAGTTGGTCGTGGGTCCCAGATCACTCACTATCCAACCGATGCCGTCATTTGTCCTGATTAAGCATTCGGTTGTATCTATTCCATCACTCATTTAAGCCAACTATTGCTGTCCTTTCTCCTGTTACAGCAATCAGTTGTATCTCTTCCATCACTGATCCAAGCCAACTATTGCTGTCCTTTCTCCTGTTTCAGCAATTGGTTGTATCTCTTCCATCACTGATTCAAGCCAACTATTGATGTCCTTTCTCCTGATTCAGCAATCAGTTTTATCTCTTACATCACTCAATGAAGCCAACTATTGCTGTCCTTTGCCCTGTTACAGCAATCAGTTGTATCTCTTACATCACTCAATGAAGCCAACTATTGCTGTACTTTGCCCTGTTACAGCAATCAGTTGTATCTCTTACATCACTCAATGAAGACAACTATTGTTGTACTTTGCCCTGTTACAGCAGTCAGTTGTATCTCTTACATCACTCAATGAAGCCAACTATTGCTGTCCTTTGTCCTGTTACAGCAATCAGTTGTATCTCTTACATCACTCAATGAAGCCAACTATTGCTGTCCTTTGCCCTGATACAGCAATCAGTTGTATCTCTTACATCACTCAATGAAGCCAACTATTGCTGTCCTTTGCTCTAGCAGCAATCGGTCTTATCTCTGACATCACAAACATTATACGTAGATTTTTATTAATGAATGATTAACACCTTATTTTGTTGAATTGGCTTTGGCTCATAAATTATTAACTCCGATATACTTTAATAAAACCTGACCAAATGATTTGTTCAAGTCTGATAAAGTTTTTTTTATTTTATTTGATCAAGTAAGTTTATCTGGGCTAGTTACGTTTGCTACAGTTACATTAGTTGAGTTGATCATATTACAATAATGTGATAGATCCTGTCTAACTGACTTTAAACAAAACGTGTAATAATACAAATATGGGTAGTTGAGAATTGAAATAAACCCTATAACTTTAGCAAGAAACCACAATAGTTACTAAAAATACATTACTGGAATGTCATTATATGGTAGTTGCAACCTTTACCAGATTACTCAGTTTTAATTGATTGCGTTATGTTTCGCAGTAACTATTTGGCTATCGACCAACTTTGTTAATGATCATCGTTTTGGACGATCTACCAAATTGTACCGTTAACCTGTACGAGGATAGTTTGATCTTGTCACATCAAATGAATATTTTACATATTAAATAATTGAAGTTATTGCTATTCAAGCAGTTGTTAAGCTATACAGATTTAATTCCTGTTCAGGATACGGAGGCGAGTTTGATGAACACTAAGGTAAATTATACAAAATGGGAAGAACTGAGTTTGTCAGATTCGAGGGGAACATGTCATTTGTCACCGTCGTCGACGGGTTGGAAAATATTGTATGAAAACTTATCTTATCCGGAATAATTTATAAAATTATTCTGTAAGTCTATAAAACTATTACGCACCACACATACTTTGTATTATACAAATAATTAATTTGTTTGGTTTTTGTCATATTTTATTTATTACTAACATTATTTAAAGGCACAGTGATACATTTGTTACTTATGGCATTAGAAAGATTTACTCGAGCTGCGATCATTACCATCTTGGAATTTACTCTCGGAAACAGATTTGATAAAAGTAATATTGTTTTGTGATATGTTAAATCCGTTATGGTTCTTGTAAATAAAAGATAAATATAGGACTAGTTGGCTGTTATATAAGTTGAAAATGATTTAATTACACCTTTATGTGCTAAATGAGTGAACATAACCCCATCCAACACTGTAATGACCTTGTAGTGCACCGGTCTACTTAATGAGGACTCATATGTCTACGGCAGTTTGTCCCGTAATGAATGGGATACACGACAACCTAACACGGCATTCTGGGGGGCGAGTGCATGTAGCCATGTCATGTGCAATGTTTAAAGTTTGAATTTTTCACTGGTTAACACACTACTGACTAAATACTGTTTGCCATAATTTAGAAATATGAGTATACTTCAATGGAAAAATGTTTACGACAATTGCTCTATAAACTGGACTATAATTGGACTATAAGCTGTTTTATTTTTCTTCAAGCTAAACAAAATTCATACGTAAACTCATATTTACTTCTGCATTTATACTACCAATAGGAAAAATAATAATTTTATTTAAATGATATATTTTAATGTAGAATAGTTTTGCGAAGCATTAACTTTATCTTATGTAGTCCTCATTAATAGGTTTACAACTTTGGTAAAACCAGAGACAGTGCCTTCAAACACATTGGCGGGCTTTGAAAGCACTCTTTTAAATCAGAAGTGTCGTTTTGACGACCGGATAAAAAATGTACCCAATTAAAACTTCAACGTAGTTTTTACAAAGAACATGGTTTTAGTATTTGAAGTAATTTTTTTATTCAGATTCGTTGTAGGTTACGCGGTTGCTTCATGTTTAGTAATTTTTACACTGAGAAATTTGTAAATGTACATGTTTTATTTTGAAATAAGCCTAAAAATTAAATTTAAAAACCAGATATTTTACTTATAATGTTTTATTCCTGTTTAACTAGAGTTAAGAGAACATAGAAAATATATTTCATTGATAAACAATTCGTTTTACCATCACGAAATGCTCGAAATCCATTTTTATCTTACACTCAAGTAGGATGCATTGCCCTTACTAACCTATTGTATATACAGGTTAGTTTAACTTGCATCCTTATAATAACAACAGCAAAAATAAAAGATTTATAAGTATGCAGTTTTTGGGAATTATTTATTCCCTTTGAAGGGAAAAATCTTTATATTAAAAGTGAGTCCCTAATTCAACCTCCCTCTTTCCCCCACTCTAAACTAAAAAAGTCAAATAGCAAAGTACCCCAGGCAGCATATCAAATTAACGAGGATTGACAAAGATACTTGTTGGTGAAAAACATAATTAAAACTGGTTAGTTTGTTATTGAGATACTTAACAATATTTAAATTATTACTTACAGTTTATTATGATAACAATTATTACACAGTTACACAATTTTTAATTAAATTTTGTTTAGGTTGATCTAAAATGGACTACCCTGGTTTCTTATTGTACATGCTTCTTCAGGTATTGAAATTCAATAGAATCTTAACAGAACTTGCATGTCTGTCGTCTAAAATTAAAAAAATGACACAACACCGAACCATAGCACATGACACACGACAAAGAAAAACATATGAATTTAATGGTTGAAATAGTTAACATCTAATCTTAATATATAAAAACCAAATACCACTGGCTGACTGACTGACCTATCACAAAATTACCATAACTATAATGACTACAGGGTTGACATGTTATATATAGTTTCCTCTTTGGCCCTAGGTGCTTGCTAAGAAACGGTATTACGAAATTCCCTCTGTGTTCCGCCCTACTGGGTCACAAAGTTCCCAGGTATTCCTCATGGACATTCACTTTGGTTTGAGCTGATACAAGTTCAAACAGCTGATCTTGATTCTTATTAGTTCCATTGGCTAACCACATGTTAAAGCACACACAATATCATAGTTTACGCAAGCGAGGCTGCAACGGGTCGGCTATTAACATAATAAATTAAAACAATATTGCTTTATAAATTTAATAGTTGAGACAACTAAAACCTTAATGCAATATACTCCATTACAGGAGTATTAAGCAGTAACCACTAGAACCAGCAAGTCATTGGTATTACATACTGTTATGAAACGGTATTTTAAATTATTTCGCATATTAAACGACTATCTAATTGATCATGTCTTTAAGGTATATATATTGAGAGCTTTATATTTACACGAGTGCTCGAGTTTAACGATGAGCAGTAAAGAAGAGTTTAAATCCCTGACGACAGTTTGATAGTAGCACACGCTATAAAGGATCAGAACGTTCAATGGTATGCACGAGACATCCCCAAACGGTGGGTTTATGTGATTTTTATTATTTTTATAGCTCCAGAACTATATATCCATAAAACTTATAAGAACTTATAAAACGAAATTAATATAATCACCCATGCCTGTACAGAAAAAATGCCCTGAATATATTTTTTGTAAATCTCTTGAATCACTTCAATACCACCTGAATTTAGAAGATCTATAAACATTATAAATTAACTTGATTCAGCTAGTATTCTAACTTGAATGGTATACACAACTCAAAGCAATAACAGTCAAGGAATTTCCAGTACTCTATGTGTAATATTATGATATCAACATCATACAAGTAATCAGAATTTGTTGAATTCATTGAGGTGGAACGACTCTCACTTCGCTTCTCCGTGAGGATCACGATTTTGGTATTGCTCAACGCGAGCTAGAAACCATGATCAGTAGTCCGATTGTTTCATGACGTGTTAAAATTATACTGAGGCAGGGCATCATAAATATGTAAATAATAAATTTGGAGTAATGAATTTATGAATTAGCGACAGTACTATTTGACTGGTCGTGGAAATTCACTTGGTTATTTTCTTGTAAAGAATTCAACACAGTTAAAATTTAAATATTCAAATACATTTTAGAAACAGTATTCAATAAATAAAGCATATTAATTTGAAGATAAATAAACCACTTGAAATATTTGATTAGTACTTGACAATATACGTAATTACATTTTAAAATTATATAAAATTGATAAACATATTTTATAACTTTCAAGATATATTAATTATTAACAGCTAAACCGAAATGTATCACTGGTTTTGTTTTAAAAATATCTTAGATTATTATTGTGTGGAATCACCAATATTAATCCATAACTGTTAAACAATTTTTTTTATTTTATCCAATGAAGGTATGAATAATGAACAAATAGAATCGGATTAATAACTAAAACCTTGGTATTATTTTATCAATAATTATATTAGTAATACTAGTTTATAGATAGGTTTCCTTTAGTAAATAAACATATTTTTATATTGTTTCCTAACCATTTAATGTAAAAAATGTGCGTTTTTCAAATAGGAAGTACAGATCACAAAAGTAGTAAGAAACGCACTTTTGTGGATTCCCCTTTTGATTTCAAAGAAAAGCCCCACAAAAGTCCTGTAAAGCAAAAACATACACAATCATCGTTTGTGACTTTTGGGTTTGTCACGACCTGTCCCTCGGTGAAGGAAAATCGCTGCAAGGAATTTCATCCTTCTCATAACCTTCATAAACTTTACAAAACACAACAATGTAACGAGTGTCAACTGTTTTACGGTTTGGTTTTAAAACGAGATTATTGATTTTAAACTCACATTTTATCTGGGACCCCGAGTCATCTGTTATTTGCACAAGATGTAGGTAGAATTTCATCTCCTAAATAAAATAATTTTGATTTATATTCAAGTAATATAATTAATCATAACTTTGTTTACGTTGCAATGATGTACTTGAAACAAAAAGTTACAGTATAATTACATGATTATTTCAATCTGAAGTTGTGCATATATTTTTTCAGATTATGTTTATGTTTTTATATATTTACTACTTACTGGTTAGAATAAGTGCAATGGACTAAGTGAAGTGACTCCACAAAAATAATTGAGCTATGTAGTACCTGTAGCGATAAATGGTTCAGAGACATCGTCTGACCAAAGTTCAACATTTTACCACTGTTTGGATAGAAATAATAATGATGTAATGAGTTAATTATTGCTAATAACCTGATCCATAACTTAGAAATAATATAAACCTTTATCAAGGCTAAGTACTTGTGGAAGCTTGACATTTATGTCTCAGTGATATTGCGCTTAATCTATTGCGCATAATATTGTAGAAAATAAAGCCCAGAAGAAAAAAAGTACAGTTTGAACTACGATGGTGATATAGGGGCAAATTATTAAGCTATTAGTGCAGTGGATTAGCCCTAATATTTACCCTGAATTACTAATTTATTCTGATTGCATTCGATTAGCATATTCAATTCACGCTAGATTCCTGTTTGAGAATCTAGTATGCTGATTTAGTTACGTGTTGCGTGGTTCAACTGAAGCTTATTAGCGGAGTGCATTGATTAACTGATAATAGGGCTTTGACTAGCTCAATAAGATATGATTGAGTTGATGCTTCTAGTAGGATTAAGTTATACATAATTCAATTATCATTTGTGTGTACTGTTCTAAAATAATATGTGGTTTACTACATGTTATTGGTCGATGTATTTTTATATTTAAATTATTAATAAGAGAGAAATAAGAGGCGGAAATCAGTTTGATATATTAGTTATTACATTCTCACTTAATGTTAGCTTTATACCGTTAATCCAGCTGTTTAAATATGTACCTTGTGCACTAATGCCCCTCATGGTGTTTTAGGTAAGCTGGTCCGAGACTTCTCGTTAATGCAAGAGACCGAGCTTCATGCGCGTCATCCACGCTAAGTCAAATCTCTCTCTACCCCTGCGTAAGGCTGTTATCATCGATACTGGGTGGTGAACTTGTTTCACGTTGTTGTTATTTGAGCAAGACCCAAATATGTAGTCTTGGCGTCCTTTTTGCTGCTATCCGTGTTTCAAAAGGAACCCTGAAATAACTCTAAAATTAAATATTGAGCTGACTGCGGTGAGGTTTTCAAAAATTGTGAGAAAATTTACTCTAGAGGGAAAACATATCACTGTGTCCAAGTGTTTTCATCGCTGCTTTTTCTTTTTTGTATAGCCCCACATTTAGTGGTATTATCACAAAATAATGATAGGACATTTTGAGGCTGGTAAGAACCAATGATGTATGTGAAGTTCATTGTTTAAATTATTTCTTTAGGTAATGACATTTTATATAACGTTCATGAAATGAACACTACATACCAGTTGCATTAATGTTGTGATAGTGGCATGTATTGACTGCACACACATGTAGTAACCTGAACAGATTCCTCTTCACATGATTCTAATATATCAGTGTCAGTGGACAGTGAAGTTCCAGAAGAACGAAGCCAAATAATAACCTAAAACGGATCCTTGTCTAGGAAGAAGATCAAGAAACATCATGGTCGATTGAGTTGAGCTGTAATCCTTCCTCTTGAATTGAATTGAATATTCTATCCTCTTGAATTGAAGGTATAAAAGAGCTTTATTCGAAGTCACATTCGGAATGTTAAGCCCACCTTATATTATGTGATTTTGTAGGTAAATTCAAATTTATATTGTGTTTGAAAATTTGTAATAATATTTGTTCTCAAACCTACAAAGTATTTGTAAATTTGATATATTCAACATCAGAGTTAGGAACTGTTATAGATTCGGTTAAAGTCAACTTAAGAAAGTTTTTGAAATTTTGGTATAGGCTAAATGAAGACAAGGGTTTTAAAATAAAAACTCGTTTTGGAATCTTGAAATAGAAATGTATCCAAAACAAAAAAGCAAATGATCTTGCAATTTTGAAACTTTAGTTTGACAGATGATATTTTGAAAACATAAAACAACCATACACTACAGATTATTTACTGCAGTGATTTTCTGGAGCATGCAAATATTTATCTGCCCTTGTTATTACTGTTTGCACACTTGCTTAAATATATGACGACTTTGTAGCAGAAACAGTAAGTTGTATAATGCCTATTTTGGACATACTAAACATATATCTTTAAAACTTTAAGAGAAATGAATATCACGTGCTAACTTTTAAAAATACAAAGCTTTATTTAAAACAAAAAAGTAAATGTATCAACAATTAAAATTTTAATTAAATGCTAGGAGTCCTATAAACCATATGACAAAGAAAATCTATAAGCAGAGCCTAACCTCGTGGATCTGGGTTAAATGAAACTAAAAATAGATCTTGTATTAATAGCAAGACATATTTTGATATCTACAGATTCTGATGTTGACAACTGCTATTCAGGAATACATTTACTTAGACAACAAAAATAAACCTCAATGGTAAATACCCCTTAAAACTTAATGATAATTATTGCATAGTATGTAAGTATTCACAGAAAACTGTTGCAATTTATGAGTACAACGGGAAGTGATAAACTGGAGATGATGCGTTCGAAATCAAAATCCGGGAAAAAGCGGCAATATATGTTGTCAATAGTATTCAGAATTAGTTGAAAAACACCCAAAGGTATTGAAAATATTAGAGATTATTTAAAATATCAACATTGTATTTATTTGCTCTTGGTGAAAAAATTTCTGGGAAAAGAATTACCTTTCGAATAAACTGCAAATAATTTCGTATTATCAATATTATCAGTTCACTCTAAATTAAAAATTGTGTTGTTACAATTATACCGTTAAAGTAATACTTTGCAAGTGGTAAGCAATATGAAACATTTATAAATCACAATTAGGTTTGAAAAGGAGTCACGATTTTCTTATATAAACGCCAAACAACAAACAACATGGTTGTAAACAAACTTTCGCATGGTTGTGAGATGGGTCTGTGGGCACAGATTTATGCAGGTTTTGTCACTATCTGTTTATAAATCATTTATAGTATTTATATTACTAAAAATAAAACACATGACAGTTAAATACTTAAATACAATACTTTTGTATGTTTTTTATTGTTACACAATGGATAGGGTAAAAACAAATTCGATATTGGAATTTGAAATGTGTACATAAATGTTATAAATAAACTGAAATAATAAAAAAAATAACTATCTTTAATTTTAGTCTTCAGATAACATTTTTTACCCAAACAGGTTAATTTGTACCTATATTTACATTATGAGGTACTAGCTGTTACCCGTCAAGGTTTTGCATCGATCCCAGTATTACGTTACTGAGTTATAGAAAATTAACATTATTAAAATATATTTTTATAATTTTGGTTAAGGGTTTTTGGCATAAAGCAGTTGGTTCTGGAGTATGACTCATCATCGTGTGGAATTTTAGGACTTTTAATGTTTGATTCTTGTGTATTACATACTAAATATTAGCATAATTAGACCAATAAATAATAAATAATTATGTTAATAAGATTGATATCGGAATTCAAAGGCCGGGGAGGAAAACCCCTGAAGAACTTTTGGATCGTTAAGCAAGAATAAGTTTTGGAAACCATAGTATGTCTAAGGTGTATAAGTTACCTTCCTACCGAAATTCAGCTAAATCGGTTTCGTTATTGGTCCTAGATTACAAACAATAGAACTTTGTATGCCAGAGTAGTGGAGCCTTTACGGATTTTCATGATGTAAGTTATGAATGATCCAGGTTTTATATTCTATATTTCTACAAAAGGTCACTCGGTTCCGTAGTCATTAGATCTAGAGAATTAATATGTGAACTTTGAGGGCAGTGGGGTGGAGCTCCAAAGTAATTTTATGTCATGAGTATGTCTACACTTGTATTAAATTTATTAAGTCTCTTCCTACCAAATTCTACCACTATTGATAATGTAGTAGTTGCGAAATGGTTAACACCAGAACAAGTTTAACAACGAGGGTGGAGCCCTGAATGTTTTACCCGTTAATGTTTTATCCTAGTTTATTACATATCTACCTACCAAATTCTACCACTATTGATCATGTAGTAGTTGCGAAATGGTTAACACCAGAACAAGTTTAACAACGAGGGTGGAGCCCTGAATGTTTTACCAGTTAATGTTTTATCCTAGTTTATTACATATCTTCCTACAAAATTCTACCACTATTGATCATGTAGTAGTTGCGAAATGGTTAACACCAGAACAAGTTTAACAACGAGGGTGGAGCCCTGAATGTTTTACCAGTTAATGTTTTATCCTAGTTTATTACATATCTTTCTACCAAATTCTACCACTACTGATCATGTAGTAGTTGCGAAATGGTTAACACCACAACAAGTTTAACAACGAGGGTGGAGCCCTGAATGTTTCACAAGTTAATGTTTTATCCTAGTTTATTACATATCTTCCTACCAAATTCTACCACTATTGATCATGTAGTAGTTGCGAAATGGTTAACACCAGAACACGTTTAACAACGAAGGTGGAGCCCTGAATGTTTCACCCGTTAATGTTTTATCCTAGTTTATTACATATCTTCCTACCAAATTCTACCACTATTGATCATGTAGTAGTTGCGAAATGGTTAACACCAGAACAAGTTTAACAACGAGGGTGGAGCCCTGAATGTTTTACCAGTTAATGTTTAATCCCAGTTTATTACATATCTTCCTACCAAATTCTACCACTATTGATCATGTAGTAGTTGCGAAATGGTTAACACCAGAACAAGTTTAACAACGAGGGTGGAGCCCTGAATGTTTTACAAGTTAATGTTTTATCCTAGTTTATTACATATCTTCCTACCAAATTCTACCACTATTGATCATGTAGTAGTTGCGAAATGGTTAACACCAGAACAAGTTTAACAACGAGGGTGGAGCCCTGAATGTTTTACCAGTTAATGTTTTATCCTAGTTTATTACATATCTACCTACCAAATTCTACCACTATTGATCATGTAGTAGTTGCGAAATGGTTAACACCAGAACAAGTTTAACAACGAGGGTGGAGCCCTGAATGTTTTACCAGTTAATGTTTTATCCAAGTTTATTACATATCTTCCTACCAAATTCTACCACTATTGATCATGTAGTAGTTGCGAAATGGTTAACACCACAACAAGTTTAACAACGAGGGTGGAGCCCTGAATGTTTTACAAGTTAATGTTTTACCCTAGTTTATTACATATCTTCCTACCAAATTCTACCACTATTGATCATGTAGTAGTTGCGAAATGGTTAACACCAGAAAAAGTTTAACAACGAGGGTGGAGCCCTGAATGTTTTACAAGTTAATGTTTTATCCTAGTTTATTACATATTTTCCTACCAAATTCTACCACTATTGATCATGTAGTAGTTGCGAAATGGTTAACACCAGAACAAGTTTAACAACGAGGGTGGACCCCTGAATGTTTTACCCGTTAATGTTTTATCCTAGTTTATTACATATCTTCCTACCAAATTCTACCACTATTGATCATGTAGTAGTTGCGAAATGGTTAACACCAGAACAAGTTTAACAACGAGGGTGGAGCCCTGAATGTTTTACAAGTTAATGTTTTATCCTAGTTTATTACATATCTTCCTACCAAATTCTACCACTATTGATCATGTAGTAGTTACGAAATGGTTAGCACCAGAACAAGTTTAACAACGAGGGTGGAGCCCTGAATGTTTTACCAGTTAATGGTTTTATCCTAGTTTATTACATATCTTCCTACCAAATTCTACCACTATTGATCATGTAGTAGTTGCGAAATGGTTAACACCACAACAAGTTTAACAACGAGGGTGGAGCCCTGAATGTTTTACAAGTTAATGTTTTATCCTAGTTTATTACATATCTTCCTACCAAATTCTACCACTATTGACCATGTAGTAGTTGCGAAATGGTTAACACCAGAACAAGTTTAACAACGAGGGTGGAGCCCTGAATGTTTTACCAGTTAATGTTTTATCCTAGTTTATTACATATCTTCCTACCAAATTCTACCACTATTGATCATGTAATAGTAGCGAAATGGTTAACACCAGAACTAGTTTAACAACGAGGGTGGAGCCCTGAATGTTTTACCAGTTAATGTTTTATCCTAGTTTATTACATATCTTCCTACCAAATTCTACCACTATTGATCATGTAGTAGTTGCGAAATGGTTAACACCAGAACAAGTTTAACAACGAGGGTGGAGCCCTGAATGTTTTACCAGTTAATGTTTTATCCTAGTTTATTACATATCTTCCTACAAAATTCTACCACTATTGATCATGTAGTAGTTGCGAAATGGTTAACACCAGAACACGTTTAACAACGAAGGTGAAGCCCTGAATGTTTCACCCGTTAATGTTTTATCCTAGTTTATTACATATCTTTCTACCAAATTCTACCACTATTGATCATGTAGTAGTTGCGAAATGGTTAACACCAGAACAAGTTTAACAACGAGGGTGGACCCGTGAATGTTTTACCCGTTAATGTTTTATCCTAGTTTATTACATATCTTCCTACCACATTCTACCACTATTGATCATGTAGTAGTTGCGAAATGGTTAACACCAGAACAAGTTTAACAACGAGGGTGAAGCCCTGAATGTTTTACAAGTTAATGTTTTATCCTAGTTTATTACATATCTTCCTACCAAATTCTACCACTATTGATCATGTAGTAGTTGCGAAATGGTTAGCACCAGAACAAGTTTAACAACGAGGGTGGACCCCTGAATGTTTTACCAGTTAATGGTTTTATCCTAGTTTATTACATATCTTCCTACCAAATTCTACCACTATTGATCATGTAGTAGTTGCGAAATGGTTAACACCAGAACAAGTTTAACAACGAGGGTGGAGCCCTGAATGTTTTACAAGTTAATGTTTTATCCTAGTTTATTACATATCTTCCTACCAAATTCTACCACTATTGATCATGTAGTAGTTGCGAAATGGTTAACACCAGAACAAGTTTAACAACGAGGGTGGAGCCCTGAATGTTTTACCAGTTAATGGTTTTATCCTAGTTTATTACATATCTTCCTACCAAATTCTACCACTATTGATCATGTAGTAGTTGCGAAATGGTTAACACCAGGACAAGTTTAACAACGAGGGTGGAGCCCTGAATGTTTTACAAGTTAATGTTTTATCCTAGTTTATTACATATCTTCCTACCAAATTCTACCACTATTGATCATGTAGTAGTTGCGAAATGGTTAACACCAGAACAAGTTTAACAACGAGGGTGGACCCCTGAATTCTTTACCCGTTAATGTTTTATCCTAGTTTATAACATATCTTCCTACCAAATTCTACCACTATTGATCATGTAGTAGTTGCGAAATGGTTAACACCAGAACAAGTTTAACAACGAGGGTGGAGCCCTGAATGTTTTACAAGTTAATGTTTTATCCTAGTTTATTACATATCTTCCTACCAAATTCTACCACTATTGATCATGTAGTAGTTGCGAAATGGTTAGCACCAGAACAAGTTTAACAACTAGGGTGGAGCCCTGAATGTTTTACCAGTTAATGGTTTTATCCTAGTTTATTACATATCTTCCTACCAAATTCTACCACTATTGATCATGTAATAGTAGCGAAATGGTTAACACCAGAACAAGTTTAACAACGAGGGTGGAGCCCTGAATGTTTTACCAGTTAATGTTTTATCCTAGTTTATTACATATCTTCCTACCAAATTCTACCACTATTGATCATGTAGTAGTTGCGAAATGGTTAACACCAGAACAAGTTTAACAACGAGGGTGGAGCCCTGAATGTTTTACCAGTTAATGTTTTATCCTAGTTTATTACATATCTTCCTACCAAATTCTACCACTATTGATCATGTAGTAGTTGCGAAATGGTTAACACCAGAACACGTTTAACAACGAAGGTGGAGCCCTGAATGTTTCACCCGTTAATGTTTTATCCTAGTTTATTACATATCTTCCTACCAAATTCTACCACTATTGATCATGTAGTAGTTGCGAAATGGTTAACACCAGAACAAGTTTAACAACGAGGGTGGAGCCCTGAATGTTTCACAAGTTAATGTTTTATCCTAGTTTATTACATATCTTCCTACCAAATTCTACCACTATTGATCATGTAGTAGTTGCGAAATGGTTAACACCAGAACAAGTTTAACAACGAGGGTGGAGCCCTGAATGTTTTACAAGTTAATGTTTTATCCTAGTTTATTACATATCTTCCTACCAAATTCTACCACTATTGATCATGTAGTAGTTGCGAAATGGTTAACACCAGAAAAAGTTTAACAACGAGGGTGGAGCCCTGAATGTTTTACAAGTTAATGTTTTATCCTAGTTTATTACATATTTTCCTACCAAATTCTACCACTATTGATCATGTAGTAGTTGCGAAATGGTTAACACCAGAACAAGTTTAACAACGAGGGTGGACCCCTGAATGTTTTAGCCGTTAATGTTTTATCCTAGTTTATTACATATCTTCCTACCAAATTCTACCACTATTGATCATGTAGTAGTTGCGAAATGGTTAACACCAGAACAAGTTTAACAACGAGGGTGGAGCCCTGAATGTTTTACCAGTTAATGTTTTATCCTAGTTTATTACATATCTTCCTACCAAATTCTACCACTATTGATCATGTAGTAGTTGCGAAATGGTTAACACCAGAACAAGTTTAACAACGAGGGTGGAGCCCTGAATGTTTTACCAGTTAATGTTTTATCCTAGTTTATTACATATCTTCCTACCAAATTCTACCACTATTGATCATGTAATAGTAGCGAAATGGTTAACACCAGAACTAGTTTAACAACGAGGGTGGAGCCCTGAATGTTTTACCAGTTAATGTTTTATCCTAGTTTATTACATATCTTCTTACCAAATTCTACCACTATTGATCATGTAGTAGTTGCGAAATGGTTAACACCAGAACAAGTTTAACAACGAGGGTGGAGCCCTGAATGTTTTACCAGTTAATGTTTTATCCTAGTTTATTACATATCTTCCTACCAAATTCTACCACTATTGATCATGTAGTAGTTGCGAAATGGTTAACACCAGAACAAGTTTATCAACGAGGGTGGAGCCCTGAATGTTTCACAAGTTAATGTTTTATCCTAGTTTATTACATATCTTCCTACCAAATTCTACCACTATTGATCATGTAGTAGTTGCGAAATGGTTAACACCAGAACAAGTTTAACAACGAGGGTGGAGCCCTGAATGTTTTACCAGTTAATGTTTTATCCTAGTTTATTACATATCTTCCTACCAAATTCTACCACTATTGATCATGTAGTAGTTGCGAAATGGTTAACACCAGAACACGTTTAACAACGAAGGTGAAGCCCTGAATGTTTCACCCGTTAATGTTTTATCCTAGTTTATTACATATCTTTCTACCAAATTCTACCACTATTGATCATGTAGTAGTTGCGAAATGGTTAACACCAGAACAAGTTTAACAACGAGGGTGGACCCGTGAATGTTTTACCCGTTAATGTTTTATCCTAGTTTATTACATATCTTCCTACCACATTCTACCACTATTGATCATGTAGTAGTTGCGAAATGGTTAACACCAGAACAAGTTTAACAACGAGGGTGGAGCCCTGAATGTTTTACAAGTTAATGTTTTATCCTAGTTTATTACATATCTTCCTACCAAATTCTACCACTATTGATCATGTAGTAGTTGCGAAATGGTTAGCACCAGAACAAGTTTAACAACGAGGGTGGACCCCTGAATGTTTTACCAGTTCATGGTTTTATCCTAGTTTATTACATATCTTCCTACCAAATTCTACCACTATTGATCATGTAGTAGTTGCGAAATGGTTAACACCAGGACAAGTTTAACAACGAGGGTGGAGCCCTGAATGTTTTACAAGTTAATAATTATCCTAGTTTATTACATATCTTCCTACCAAATTCTACCACTATTGATCATGTAGTAGTTGCGAAATGGTTAACACCAGAACAAGTTTAACAACGAGGGTGGACCCCTGAATTCTTTACCCGTTAATGTTTTATCCTAGTTTATAACATATCTTCCTACCAAATTCTACCACTATTGATCATGTAGTAGTTGCGAAATGGTTAACACCAGAACAAGTTTAACAACGAGGGTGGAGCCCTGAATGTTTTACAAGTTAATGTTTTATCCTAGTTTATTACATATCTTCCTACCAAATTCTACCACTATTGATCATGTAGTAGTTGCGAAATGGTTAGCACCAGAACAAGTTTAACAACTAGGGTGGAGCCCTGAATGTTTTACCAGTTAATGGTTTTATCCTAGTTTATTACATATCTTCCTACCAAATTCTACCACTATTGATCATGTAATAGTAGCGAAATGGTTAACACCAGAACAAGTTTAACAACGAGGGTGGAGCCCTGAATGTTTTACCAGTTAATGTTTTATCCTAGTTTATTACATATCTTCCTACCAAATTCTACCACTATTGATCATGTAGTAGTTGCGAAATGGTTAACACCAGAACAAGTTTAACAACGAGGGTGGAGCCCTGAATGTTTTACCAGTTAATGTTTTATCCTAGTTTATTACATATCTTCCTACCAAATTCTACCACTATTGATCATGTAGTAGTTGCGAAATGGTTAACACCAGAACACGTTTAACAACGAAGGTGGAGCCCTGAATGTTTCACCCGTTAATGTTTTATCCTAGTTTATTACATATCTTCCTACCAAATTCTACCACTATTGATCATGTAGTAGTTGCGAAATGGTTAACACCAGAACAAGTTTAACAACGAGGGTGGAGCCCTGAATGTTTCACAAGTTAATGTTTTATCCTAGTTTATTACATATCTTCCTACCAAATTCTACCACTATTGATCATGTAGTAGTTGCGAAATGGTTAACACCAGAACAAGTTTAACAACGAGGGTGGAGCCCTGAATGTTTTACAAGTTAATGTTTTATCCTAGTTTATTACATATATTCCTACCAAATTCTACCACTATTGATCATGTAGTAGTTGCGAAATGGTTAACACCAGAACACGTTTAACAACGAAGGTGGAGCCCTGAATGTTTCACCCGTTAATGTTTTATCCTAGTTTATTACATATCTTCCTACCAAATTCTACCACTATTGATCATGTAGTAGTTGCGAAATGGTTAACACCAGAACAAGTTTAACAACGAGGGTGGAGCCCTGAATGTTTTACCAGTTAATGTTTTATCCTAGTTTATTACATATCTTCCTACCAAATTCTACCACTATTGATCATGTAGTAGTTGCGAAATGGTTAACACCAGAACAAGTTTAACAACGAGGGTGGAGCCCTGAATGTTTTACAAGTTAATGTTTTATCCTAGTTTATTACATATCTTCCTACCAAATTCTACCACTATTGATCATGTAGTAGTTGCGAAATGGTTAACACCAGAACAAGTTTAACAACGAGGGTGGAGCCCTGAATGTTTTACCAGTTAATTTTTTATCCTAGTTTATTACATATCTTCCTACCAAATTCTACCACTATTGATCATGTAGTAGTTGCGAAATGGTTAACACCAGAACAAGTTTAACAACGAGGGTGGAGCCCTGAATGTTTTACAAGTTAATGTTTTATCCTAGTTTATTACATATCTTCCTACCAAATTCTACCACTATTGATCATGTAGTAGTTGCGAAATGGTTAGCACCAGAACAAGTTTAACAACGAGGGTGGAGCCCTGAATGTTTTACCAGTTAATGGTTTTATCCTAGTTTATTACATATCTTCCTACCAAATTCTACCACTATTGATCACGTAGTAGTTGCGAAATGGTTAACACCACAACAAGTTTAACAACGAGGGTGGAGCCCTGAATGTTTTACAAGTTAATGTTTTATCCTAGTTTATTACATATCTTCCTACCAAATTCTACCACTATTGATCATGTAGTAGTTGCGAAATGGTTAACACCAGAACAAGTTTAACAACGAGGGTGGAGCCCTGAATGTTTTACCAGTTAATGTTTTATCCTAGTTTATTACATATCTTCCTACCAAATTCTACCACTATTGATCATGTAATAGTAGCGAAATGGTTAACACCAGAACAAGTTTAACAACGAGGGTGGAGCCCTGAATGTTTTACCAGTTAATGTTTTATCCTAGTTTATTACATATCTTCCTACCAAATTCTACCACTATTGATCATGTAGTAGTTGCGAAATGGTTAACACCAGAACAAGTTTAACAACGAGGGTGGAGCCCTGAATGTTTTACCAGTTAATGTTTTATCCTAGTTTATTACATATCTTCCTACCAAATTCTACCACTATTGATCATGTAGTAGTTGCGAAATGGTTAACACCACAACAAGTTTAACAACGAGGGTGGAGCCCTGAATGTTTCACAAGTTAATGTTTTATCCTAGTATATTACATATCTTCCTACCAAATTTTACCACTATTGATCATGTAGTAGTTGCGAAATGGTTAACACCAGAACAAGTTTAACAACGAGGGTGGAGCCCTGAATGTTTTACAAGTTAATGTTTTATCCTAGTTTATTACATATCTTCCTACCAAATTCTACCACTATTGATCATGTAGTAGTTGCAAAATGGTTAACACCAGAACACGTTTAACAACGAAGGTGGAGCCCTGAATGTTTCACCCGTTAATGTTTTATCCTAGTTTATTACATATCTTCCTACCAAATTCTACCACTATTGATCATGTAGTAGTTGCGAAATGGTTAACACCAGAACAAGTTTAACAACGAGGGTGGAGCCCTGAATGTTTTACCAGTTAATGTTTTATCCTAGTTTATTACATATCTTTCTACCAAATTCTACCACTATTGATCATGTAGTAGTAGCGAAATGGTTAACACCAGAACAAGTTTAACAACGAGGGTGGACCCCTGAATGTTTTACCCGTTAATGTTTTATCCTAGTTTATTACATATCTTCCTACCAAATTCTACCACTATTGATCATGTAGTAGTTGCGAAATGGTTAACACCACAACAAGTTTAACAACGAGGGTGGAGCCCTGAATGTTTTATCAGTTAATGTTTTATCCTAGTTTATTACATATCTTCCTACCAAATTCTACCACTATTGATCATGTAGTAGTTGCGAAATGGTTAACACCAGAACAAGTTTAAAAACGAGGGTGGAGCCCTGAATGTTTTACCAGTTAATGGTTTATCCTAGTTTATTACATATCTTCCTACCAAATTCTACCACTATTGATCATGTAGTAGTTGCGAAATGGTTAACACCACAACAAGTTTAACAACGAGGGTGGAGCCCTGAATGTTTCACAAGTTAATGTTTTATCCTAGTTTATTACATATCTTCCTACCAAATTCTACCACTATTGATCATGTAGTAGTTGCGAAATGGTTAACACCAGAACAAGTTTAACAACGAGGGTGGAGCCCTGAATGTTTTACAAGTTAATGTTTTATCCTAGTTTATTACATATCTTCCTACCAAATTCTACCACTATTGATCATGTAGTAGTTGCGAAATGGTTAACACCAGAACAAGTTTAACAACGAGGGTGGAGCCCTGAATGTTTTACCAGTTAATGTTTTATCCTATTTTATTACATATCTTCCTACCAAATTCTACCACTATTGATCATGTAGTAGTTGCGAAATGGTTAGCACCAGAACAAGTTTAACAACGAGGGTGGAGCCCTGGATGTTTTACCAGTTAATGGTTTTATCCTAGTTTATTACATATCTTCCTACCAAATTCTACCACTATTGATCATGTAATAGTAGCGAAATGGTTAACACCAGAACAAGTTTAACAACGAGGGTGGAGCCCTGAATGTTTTACCAGTTAATGTTTTATCCTAGTTTATTACATATCTTCCTACCAAATTCTACCACTATTGATCATGTAAGTAGTTGCGAAATGGTTAACACCAGAACAAGTTTAACAACGAGGGTGAAGCCCTGAATGTTTTACAAGTTAATGTTTTATCCTAGTTTATTACATATCTTCCTACCAAATTCTACCACTATTGATCATGTAGTAGTTGCGAAATGGTTAACACCAGAACACGTTTAACAACGAAGGTGGAGCCCTGAATGTTTCACCCGTTAATGTTTTATCCTAGTTTATTACATATCTTCCTACTAAATTCTACCACTATTGATCATGTAGTAGTTGCGAAATGGTTAACACCAGAACAAGTTTAACAACGAGGGTGGAGCCCTGAATGTTTTACAAGTTAATGTTTTATCCTAGTTTATTACATATCTTCCTACCAAATTCTACCACTATTGATCATGTAGTAGTTGCGAAATGGTTAACACCAGAACACGTTTAACAACGAAGGTGGAGCCCTGAATGTTTCACCCGTTAATGTTTTATCCTAGTTTATTACATATCTTCCTACTAAATTCTACCACTATTGATCATGTAGTAGTTGCGAAATGGTTAACACCAGAACAAGTTTAACAACGAGGGTGGAGCCCTGAATGTTTTACAAGTTAATGTTTTATCCTAGTTTATTACATATCTTCCTACCAAATTCTACCACTATTGATCATGTAGTAGTTGCGAAATGGTTAACACCAGAACACGTTTAACAACGAAGGTGGAGCCCTGAATGTTTCACCCGTTAATGTTTTATCCTAGTTTATTACATATCTTCCTACCAAATTCTACCACTATTGATCATGTAGTAGTTGCGAAATGGTTAACACCAGAACAAGTTTAACAACGAGGGTGGAGCCCTGAATGTTTTACCAGTTAATGTTTTATCCTAGTTTATTACATATCTTCCTACCAAATTCTACCACTATTGATCATGTAGTAGTTGCGAAATGGTTAACACCAGAACAAGTTTAACAACGAGGCTGGAGCCCTGAATGTTTTACAAGTTAATGTTTTATCCTAGTTTATTACATATCTTCCTACCAAATTCTACCACTATTGATCATGTAGTAGTTGCGAAATGGTTAACACCAGAACAAGTTTAACAACGAGGGTGGAGCCCTGAATGTTTTACCAGTTAATGTTTTATCCTAGTTTATTACATATCTTCCTACCAAATTCTACCACTATTGATCATGTAGTAGTTGCGATATGGTTAACACCAGAACAAGTTTAACAACGAGGGTGGAGCCCTGAATGTTTTACCAGTTAATGTTTTATCCTAGTTTATTACATATCTTCCTACCAAATTCTACCACTATTGATCATGTAGTAGTTGCGAAATGGTTAACACCAGAACAAGTTTAACAACGAGGGTGGAGCCCTGAATGTTTTACAAGTTAATGTTTTATCCGAGTTTATTACATATCTTCCTACCAAATTCTACCACTATTGATCATGTAGTAGTTGCGAAATGGTTAGCACCAGAAAAAGTTTAACAACGAGGGTGGAGCCCTGAATGTTTTACAAGTTAATGTTTTATCCTAGTTTATTACAAATCTTCCTACCAAATTCTACCACTATTGATCATGTAGTAGTTGCGAAATGGTTAGCACCAGAACACGTTTAACAACGAGGGTGGAGCCCTGAATGTTTTACCAGTTAATGGTTTTATCCTAGTTTATTACATATCTTCCTACCAAATTCTACCACTATTGATCACGTAGTAGTTGCGAAATGGTTAACACCACAACAAGTTTAACAACGAGGGTGGAGCCCTGAATGTTTTACAAGTTAATGTTTTATCCTAGTTTATTACATATCCTCCTACCAAATTCTACCACTATTGATCATGTAGTAGTTGCGAAATGGTTAACACCAGAACAAGTTTAACAACGAGGGTGGAGCCCTGAATGTTTTACCAGTTAATGTTTTATCCTAGTTTATTACATATCTTCCTACCAAATTCTACCACTATTGATCATGTAATAGTAGCGAAATGGTTAACACCAGAACAAGTTTAACAACGAGGGTGGAGCCCTGAATGTTTTACCAGTTAATGTTTTATTCTAGTTTATTACATATCTTCCTACCAAATTCTACCACTATTGATCATGTAGTAGTTGCGAAATGGTTAACACCAGAACAAGTTTAACAACGAGGGTGGAGCCCTGAATGTTTCACAAGTTAATGTTTTATCCTAGTTTATTACATATCTTTCTACCAAATTCTACCACTATTGATCATGTAGTAGTAGCGAAATGGTTAACACCAGAACAAGTTTAACAACGAGGGTGGACCCCTGAATGTTTTACCCGTTAATGTTTTATCCTAGTTTATTACATATCTTCCTACCAAATTCTACCACTATTGATCATGTAGTA
Source organism: Allygus modestus (assembly GCA_963675035.1). NCBI lineage: Eukaryota > Metazoa > Arthropoda > Insecta > Hemiptera > Cicadellidae > Allygus > Allygus modestus. The sequence goes on along the minus strand of OY776112.1, from coordinate 358,272,435 downwards.
GTTGCGAAATGGTTAACACCAGAACAAGTTTAACAACGAGGGTGGAGCCCTGCATGTTTTACAAGTTAATGTTTTATCCTAGTTTATTACATATCTTCCTACCAAATTCTCCCACTATTGATCATGTAGTAGTTGCGAAATGGTTAGCACCAGAACAAGTTTAACAACGAGGGTGGAGCCCTGAATGTTTTACCAGTTAATGGTTTTATCCTAGTTTTTTACATATCTTCCTACCAAATTCTACCACTATTGATCATGTAGTAGTTGCGAAATGGTTAACACCAGAACAAGTTTAACAACGAGGGTGGAGCCCTGAATGTTTTACCAGTTAATTTTTTATCCTAGTTTATTACATATCTTCCTACCAAATTCTACCACTATTGATCATGTAGTAGTTGCGAAATGGTTAACACCAGAACAAGTTTAACAACGAGGGTGGAGCCCTGAATGTTTTACAAGTTAATGTTTTATCCTAGTTTATTACATATCTTCCTACCAAATTCTACCACTATTGATCATGTAGTAGTTGCGAAATGGTTAGCACCAGAACAAGTTTAACAACGAGGGTGGAGCCCTGAATGTTTTACCAGTTAATGGTTTTATCCTAGTTTATTACATATCTTCCTACCAAATTCTACCACTATTGATCACGTAGTAGTTGCGAAATGGTTAACACCACAACAAGTTTAACAACGAGGGTGGAGCCCTGAATGTTTTACAAGTTAATGTTTTATCCTAGTTTATTACATATCTTCCTACCAAATTCTACCACTATTGATCATGTAGTAGTTGCGAAATGGTTAACACCAGAACAAGTTTAACAACGAGGGTGGAGCCCTGAATGTTTTACCAGTTAATGTTTTATCCTAGTTTATTACATATCTTCCTACCAAATTCTACCACTATTGATCATGTAATAGTAGCGAAATGGTTAACACCAGAACAAGTTTAACAACGAGGGTGGAGCCCTGAATGTTTTACCAGTTAATGTTTTATCCTAGTTTATTACATATCTTCCTACCAAATTCTACCACTATTGATCATGTAGTAGTTGCGAAATGGTTAACACCAGAACAAGTTTAACAACGAGGGTGGAGCCCTGAATGTTTTACCAGTTAATGTTTTATCCTAGTTTATTACATATCTTCCTACCAAATTCTACCACTATTGATCATGTAGTAGTTGCGAAATGGTTAACACCACAACAAGTTTAACAACGAGGGTGGAGCCCTGAATGTTTCACAAGTTAATGTTTTATCCTAGTATATTACATATCTTCCTACCAAATTTTACCACTATTGATCATGTAGTAGTTGCGAAATGGTTAACACCAGAACAAGTTTAACAACGAGGGTGGAGCCCTGAATGTTTTACAAGTTAATGTTTTATCCTAGTTTATTACATATCTTCCTACCAAATTCTACCACTATTGATCATGTAGTAGTTGCAAAATGGTTAACACCAGAACACGTTTAACAACGAAGGTGGAGCCCTGAATGTTTCACCCGTTAATGTTTTATCCTAGTTTATTACATATCTTCCTACTAAATTCTACCACTATTGATCATGTAGTAGTTGCGAAATGGTTAACACCAGAACAAGTTTAACAACGAGGGTGGAGCCCTGAATGTTTTACAAGTTAATGTTTTATCCTAGTTTATTACATATCTTCCTACCAAATTCTACCACTATTGATCATGTAGTAGTTGCGAAATGGTTAACACCAGAACACGTTTAACAACGAAGGTGGAGCCCTGAATGTTTCACCCGTTAATGTTTTATCCTAGTTTATTACATATCTTCCTACTAAATTCTACCACTATTGATCATGTAGTAGTTGCGAAATGGTTAACACCAGAACAAGTTTAACAACGAGGGTGGAGCCCTGAATGTTTTACAAGTTAATGTTTTATCCTAGTTTATTACATATCTTCCTACCAAATTCTACCACTATTGATCATGTAGTAGTTGCGAAATGGTTAACACCAGAACACGTTTAACAACGAAGGTGGAGCCCTGAATGTTTCACCCGTTAATGTTTTATCCTAGTTTATTACATATCTTCCTACCAAATTCTACCACTATTGATCATGTAGTAGTTGCGAAATGGTTAACACCAGAACAAGTTTAACAACGAGGGTGGAGCCCTGAATGTTTTACCAGTTAATGTTTTATCCTAGTTTATTACATATCTTCCTACCAAATTCTACCACTATTGATCATGTAGTAGTTGCGAAATGGTTAACACCAGAACAAGTTTAACAACGAGGCTGGAGCCCTGAATGTTTTACAAGTTAATGTTTTATCCTAGTTTATTACATATCTTCCTACCAAATTCTACCACTATTGATCATGTAGTAGTTGCGAAATGGTTAACACCAGAACAAGTTTAACAACGAGGGTGGAGCCCTGAATGTTTTACCAGTTAATGTTTTATCCTAGTTTATTACATATCTTCCTACCAAATTCTACCACTATTGATCATGTAGTAGTTGCGATATGGTTAACACCAGAACAAGTTTAACAACGAGGGTGGAGCCCTGAATGTTTTACCAGTTAATGTTTTATCCTAGTTTATTACATATCTTCCTACCAAATTCTACCACTATTGATCATGTAGTAGTTGCGAAATGGTTAACACCAGAACAAGTTTAACAACGAGGGTGGAGCCCTGAATGTTTTACAAGTTAATGTTTTATCCGAGTTTATTACATATCTTCCTACCAAATTCTACCACTATTGATCATGTAGTAGTTGCGAAATGGTTAGCACCAGAAAAAGTTTAACAACGAGGGTGGAGCCCTGAATGTTTTACAAGTTAATGTTTTATCCTAGTTTATTACAAATCTTCCTACCAAATTCTACCACTATTGATCATGTAGTAGTTGCGAAATGGTTAGCACCAGAACACGTTTAACAACGAGGGTGGAGCCCTGAATGTTTTACCAGTTAATGGTTTTATCCTAGTTTATTACATATCTTCCTACCAAATTCTACCACTATTGATCACGTAGTAGTTGCGAAATGGTTAACACCACAACAAGTTTAACAACGAGGGTGGAGCCCTGAATGTTTTACAAGTTAATGTTTTATCCTAGTTTATTACATATCCTCCTACCAAATTCTACCACTATTGATCATGTAGTAGTTGCGAAATGGTTAACACCAGAACAAGTTTAACAACGAGGGTGGAGCCCTGAATGTTTTACCAGTTAATGTTTTATCCTAGTTTATTACATATCTTCCTACCAAATTCTACCACTATTGATCATGTAATAGTAGCGAAATGGTTAACACCAGAACAAGTTTAACAACGAGGGTGGAGCCCTGAATGTTTTACCAGTTAATGTTTTATTCTAGTTTATTACATATCTTCCTACCAAATTCTACCACTATTGATCATGTAGTAGTTGCGAAATGGTTAACACCAGAACAAGTTTAACAACGAGGGTGGAGCCCTGAATGTTTCACAAGTTAATGTTTTATCCTAGTTTATTACATATCTTTCTACCAAATTCTACCACTATTGATCATGTAGTAGTAGCGAAATGGTTAACACCAGAACAAGTTTAACAACGAGGGTGGACCCCTGAATGTTTTACCCGTTAATGTTTTATCCTAGTTTATTACATATCTTCCTACCAAATTCTACCACTATTGATCATGTAGTAGTTGCGAAATGGTTAACACCAGAACAAGTTTAACAACGAGGGTGGAGCCCTGCATGTTTTACAAGTTAATGTTTTATCCTAGTTTATTACATATCTTCCTACCAAATTCTCCCACTATTGATCATGTAGTAGTTGCGAAATGGTTAGCACCAGAACAAGTTTAACAACGAGGGTGGAGCCCTGAATGTTTTACCAGTTAATGGTTTTATCCTAGTTTTTTACATATCTTCCTACCAAATTCTACCACTATTGATCATGTAGTAGTTGCGAAATGGTTAACACCAGAACAAGTTTAACAACGAGGGTGGAGCCCTGAATGTTTTACCAGTTAATTTTTTATCCTAGTTTATTACATATCTTCCTACCAAATTCTACCACTATTGATCATGTAGTAGTTGCGAAATGGTTAACACCAGAACAAGTTTAACAACGAGGGTGGAGCCCTGAATGTTTTACAAGTTAATGTTTTATCCTAGTTTATTACATATCTTCCTACCAAATTCTACCACTATTGATCATGTAGTAGTTGCGAAATGGTTAGCACCAGAACAAGTTTAACAACGAGGGTGGAGCCCTGAATGTTTTACCAGTTAATGGTTTTATCCTAGTTTATTACATATCTTCCTACCAAATTCTACCACTATTGATCACGTAGTAGTTGCGAAATGGTTAACACCACAACAAGTTTAACAACGAGGGTGGAGCCCTGAATGTTTTACAAGTTAATGTTTTATCCTAGTTTATTACATATCTTCCTACCAAATTCTACCACTATTGATCATGTAGTAGTTGCGAAATGGTTAACACCAGAACAAGTTTAACAACGAGGGTGGAGCCCTGAATGTTTTACCAGTTAATGTTTTATCCTAGTTTATTACATATCTTCCTACCAAATTCTACCACTATTGATCATGTAATAGTAGCGAAATGGTTAACACCAGAACAAGTTTAACAACGAGGGTGGAGCCCTGAATGTTTTACCAGTTAATGTTTTATCCTAGTTTATTACATATCTTCCTACCAAATTCTACCACTATTGATCATGTAGTAGTTGCGAAATGGTTAACACCAGAACAAGTTTAACAACGAGGGTGGAGCCCTGAATGTTTTACCAGTTAATGTTTTATCCTAGTTTATTACATATCTTCCTACCAAATTCTACCACTATTGATCATGTAGTAGTTGCGAAATGGTTAACACCACAACAAGTTTAACAACGAGGGTGGAGCCCTGAATGTTTCACAAGTTAATGTTTTATCCTAGTATATTACATATCTTCCTACCAAATTTTACCACTATTGATCATGTAGTAGTTGCGAAATGGTTAACACCAGAACAAGTTTAACAACGAGGGTGGAGCCCTGAATGTTTTACAAGTTAATGTTTTATCCTAGTTTATTACATATCTTCCTACCAAATTCTACCACTATTGATCATGTAGTAGTTGCAAAATGGTTAACACCAGAACACGTTTAACAACGAAGGTGGAGCCCTGAATGTTTCACCCGTTAATGTTTTATCCTAGTTTATTACATATCTTCCTACCAAATTCTACCACTATTGATCATGTAGTAGTTGCGAAATGGTTAACACCAGAACAAGTTTAACAACGAGGGTGGAGCCCTGAATGTTTTACCAGTTAATGTTTTATCCTAGTTTATTACATATCTTTCTACCAAATTCTACCACTATTGATCATGTAGTAGTAGCGAAATGGTTAACACCAGAACAAGTTTAACAACGAGGGTGGACCCCTGAATGTTTTACCCGTTAATGTTTTATCCTAGTTTATTACATATCTTCCTACCAAATTCTACCACTATTGATCATGTAGTAGTTGCGAAATGGTTAACACCACAACAAGTTTAACAACGAGGGTGGAGCCCTGAATGTTTTATCAGTTAATGTTTTATCCTAGTTTATTACATATCTTCCTACCAAATTCTACCACTATTGATCATGTAGTAGTTGCGAAATGGTTAACACCAGAACAAGTTTAAAAACGAGGGTGGAGCCCTGAATGTTTTACCAGTTAATGGTTTATCCTAGTTTATTACATATCTTCCTACCAAATTCTACCACTATTGATCATGTAGTAGTTGCGAAATGGTTAACACCACAACAAGTTTAACAACGAGGGTGGAGCCCTGAATGTTTCACAAGTTAATGTTTTATCCTAGTTTATTACATATCTTCCTACCAAATTCTACCACTATTGATCATGTAGTAGTTGCGAAATGGTTAACACCAGAACAAGTTTAACAACGAGGGTGGAGCCCTGAATGTTTTACAAGTTAATGTTTTATCCTAGTTTATTACATATCTTCCTACCAAATTCTACCACTATTGATCATGTAGTAGTTGCGAAATGGTTAACACCAGAACAAGTTTAACAACGAGGGTGGAGCCCTGAATGTTTTACCAGTTAATGTTTTATCCTATTTTATTACATATCTTCCTACCAAATTCTACCACTATTGATCATGTAGTAGTTGCGAAATGGTTAGCACCAGAACAAGTTTAACAACGAGGGTGGAGCCCTGGATGTTTTACCAGTTAATGGTTTTATCCTAGTTTATTACATATCTTCCTACCAAATTCTACCACTATTGATCATGTAATAGTAGCGAAATGGTTAACACCAGAACAAGTTTAACAACGAGGGTGGAGCCCTGAATGTTTTACCAGTTAATGTTTTATCCTAGTTTATTACATATCTTCCTACCAAATTCTACCACTATTGATCATGTAAGTAGTTGCGAAATGGTTAACACCAGAACAAGTTTAACAACGAGGGTGAAGCCCTGAATGTTTTACAAGTTAATGTTTTATCCTAGTTTATTACATATCTTCCTACCAAATTCTACCACTATTGATCATGTAGTAGTTGCGAAATGGTTAACACCAGAACACGTTTAACAACGAAGGTGGAGCCCTGAATGTTTCACCCGTTAATGTTTTATCCTAGTTTATTACATATCTTCCTACTAAATTCTACCACTATTGATCATGTAGTAGTTGCGAAATGGTTAACACCAGAACAAGTTTAACAACGAGGGTGGAGCCCTGAATGTTTTACAAGTTAATGTTTTATCCTAGTTTATTACATATCTTCCTACCAAATTCTACCACTATTGATCATGTAGTAGTTGCGAAATGGTTAACACCAGAACACGTTTAACAACGAAGGTGGAGCCCTGAATGTTTCACCCGTTAATGTTTTATCCTAGTTTATTACATATCTTCCTACTAAATTCTACCACTATTGATCATGTAGTAGTTGCGAAATGGTTAACACCAGAACAAGTTTAACAACGAGGGTGGAGCCCTGAATGTTTTACAAGTTAATGTTTTATCCTAGTTTATTACATATCTTCCTACCAAATTCTACCACTATTGATCATGTAGTAGTTGCGAAATGGTTAACACCAGAACACGTTTAACAACGAAGGTGGAGCCCTGAATGTTTCACCCGTTAATGTTTTATCCTAGTTTATTACATATCTTCCTACCAAATTCTACCACTATTGATCATGTAGTAGTTGCGAAATGGTTAACACCAGAACAAGTTTAACAACGAGGGTGGAGCCCTGAATGTTTTACCAGTTAATGTTTTATCCTAGTTTATTACATATCTTCCTACCAAATTCTACCACTATTGATCATGTAGTAGTTGCGAAATGGTTAACACCAGAACAAGTTTAACAACGAGGCTGGAGCCCTGAATGTTTTACAAGTTAATGTTTTATCCTAGTTTATTACATATCTTCCTACCAAATTCTACCACTATTGATCATGTAGTAGTTGCGAAATGGTTAACACCAGAACAAGTTTAACAACGAGGGTGGAGCCCTGAATGTTTTACCAGTTAATGTTTTATCCTAGTTTATTACATATCTTCCTACCAAATTCTACCACTATTGATCATGTAGTAGTTGCGATATGGTTAACACCAGAACAAGTTTAACAACGAGGGTGGAGCCCTGAATGTTTTACCAGTTAATGTTTTATCCTAGTTTATTACATATCTTCCTACCAAATTCTACCACTATTGATCATGTAGTAGTTGCGAAATGGTTAACACCAGAACAAGTTTAACAACGAGGGTGGAGCCCTGAATGTTTTACAAGTTAATGTTTTATCCGAGTTTATTACATATCTTCCTACCAAATTCTACCACTATTGATCATGTAGTAGTTGCGAAATGGTTAGCACCAGAAAAAGTTTAACAACGAGGGTGGAGCCCTGAATGTTTTACAAGTTAATGTTTTATCCTAGTTTATTACAAATCTTCCTACCAAATTCTACCACTATTGATCATGTAGTAGTTGCGAAATGGTTAGCACCAGAACACGTTTAACAACGAGGGTGGAGCCCTGAATGTTTTACCAGTTAATGGTTTTATCCTAGTTTATTACATATCTTCCTACCAAATTCTACCACTATTGATCACGTAGTAGTTGCGAAATGGTTAACACCACAACAAGTTTAACAACGAGGGTGGAGCCCTGAATGTTTTACAAGTTAATGTTTTATCCTAGTTTATTACATATCCTCCTACCAAATTCTACCACTATTGATCATGTAGTAGTTGCGAAATGGTTAACACCAGAACAAGTTTAACAACGAGGGTGGAGCCCTGAATGTTTTACCAGTTAATGTTTTATCCTAGTTTATTACATATCTTCCTACCAAATTCTACCACTATTGATCATGTAATAGTAGCGAAATGGTTAACACCAGAACAAGTTTAACAACGAGGGTGGAGCCCTGAATGTTTTACCAGTTAATGTTTTATTCTAGTTTATTACATATCTTCCTACCAAATTCTACCACTATTGATCATGTAGTAGTTGCGAAATGGTTAACACCAGAACAAGTTTAACAACGAGGGTGGAGCCCTGAATGTTTCACAAGTTAATGTTTTATCCTAGTTTATTACATATCTTTCTACCAAATTCTACCACTATTGATCATGTAGTAGTAGCGAAATGGTTAACACCAGAACAAGTTTAACAACGAGGGTGGACCCCTGAATGTTTTACCCGTTAATGTTTTATCCTAGTTTATTACATATCTTCCTACCAAATTCTACCACTATTGATCATGTAGTAGTTGCGAAATGGTTAACACCAGAACAAGTTTAACAACGAGGGTGGAGCCCTGCATGTTTTACAAGTTAATGTTTTATCCTAGTTTATTACATATCTTCCTACCAAATTCTCCCACTATTGATCATGTAGTAGTTGCGAAATGGTTAGCACCAGAACAAGTTTAACAACGAGGGTGGAGCCCTGAATGTTTTACCAGTTAATGGTTTTATCCTAGTTTTTTACATATCTTCCTACCAAATTCTACCACTATTGATCATGTAGTAGTTGCGAAATGGTTAACACCAGAACAAGTTTAACAACGAGGGTGGAGCCCTGAATGTTTTACAAGTTAATGTTTTATCCTAGTTTATTACATATCTTCCTACCAAATTCTACCACTATTGATCATGTAGTAGTTGCGAAATGGTTAACACCAGAACAAGTTTAACAACGAGGGTGGAGCCCTGAATGTTTTACCAGTTAATGGTTTTATCCTAGTTTATTACATATCTTCCTACCAAATTCTACCACTATTGATCATGTAGTAGTTGCGAAATGGTTAACACCAGAACAAGTTTAACAACGAGGGTGGAGCCCTGAATGTTTTACAAGTTAATGTTTTATCCTAGTTTATTACATATCTTCCTACCAAATTCTACCACTATTGATCATGTAGTAGTTGCGAAATGGTTAACACCAGAACAAGTTTAACAACGAGGGTGGACCCCTGAATGTTTTACCCGTTAATGTTTTATCCTAGTTTATTACATATCTTCCTACCAAATTCTACCACTATTGATCATGTAGTAGTTGCGAAATGGTTAACACCAGAACAAGTTTAACAACGAGGGTGGAGCCCTGAATGTTTTACAAGTTAATGTTTTATCCTAGTTTATTACATATCTTCCTACCAAATTCTACCACTATTGATCATGTAGTAGTTGTGAAATGGTTAGCACCAGAACAAGTTTAACAACGAGGGTGGAGCCCTGAATGTTTTACCAGTTAATGGTTTTATCCTAGTTTATTACATATCTTCCTACCAAATTCTAACACTATTGATCATGTAATAGTAGCGAAATGGTTAACACCAGAACAAGTTTAACAACGAGGGTGGAGCCCTGAATGTTTTACCAGTTAATGTTTTATCCTAGTTTATTACATATCTTCCTACCAAATTCTACCACTATTTATCATGTAGTAGTTGCGAAATGGTTAACACCAGAACAAGTTTAACAACGAGGGTGGAGCCCTGAATGTTTTACCAGTTAATGTTTTATCCTAGTTTATTACATATCTTCCTACCAAATTCTACCACTATTGATCATGTAGTAGTTGCGAAATGGTTAACACCACAACAAGTTTAACAACGAGGGTGGAGCCCTGAATGTTTCACAAGTTAATGTTTTATCCTAGTTTATTACATATCTTCCTACCAAATTCTACCACTATTGATCATGTAGTAGTTGCGAAATGGTTAACACCAGAACAAGTTTAACAACGAGGGTGGAGCCCTGAATGTTTTACAAGTTAATGTTTTATCCTAGTTTATTACATATCTTCCTACCAAATTCTACCACTATTGATCATGTAGTAGTTGCGAAATGGTTAACACCAGAACAAGTTTAACAACGAGGGTGGAGCCCTGAATGTTTTACCAGTTAATGTTTTATCCTATTTTATTACATATCTTCCTACCAAATTCTACCACTATTGATCATGTAGTAGTTGCGAAATGGTTAGCACCAGAACAAGTTTAACAACGAGGGTGGAGCCCTGGATGTTTTACCAGTTAATGGTTTTATCCTAGTTTATAACATATCTTCCTACCAAATTCTACCACTATTGATCATGTAATAGTAGCGAATTGGTTAACACCAGAACAAGTTTAACAACGAGGGTGGAGCCCTGAATGTTTTACCAGTTAATGTTTTATCCTAGTTTATTACATATCTTCCTACCAAATTCTACCACTATTGATCATGTAAGTAGTTGCGAAATGGTTAACACCAGAACAAGTTTAACAACGAGGGTGAAGCCCTGAATGTTTTACAAGTTAATGTTTTATCCTAGTTTATTACATATCTTCCTACCAAATTCTACCACTATTGATCATGTAGTAGTTGCGAAATGGTTAACACCAGAACACGTTTAACAACGAAGGTGGAGCCCTGAATGTTTCACCCGTTAATGTTTTATCCTAGTTTATTACATATCTTCCTACTAAATTCTACCACTATTGATCATGTAGTAGTTGCGAAATGGTTAACACCAGAACAAGTTTAACAACGAGGGTGGAGCCCTGAATGTTTTACAAGTTAATGTTTTATCCTAGTTTATTACATATCTTCCTACCAAATTCTACCACTATTGATCATGTAGTAGTTGCGAAATGGTTAACACCAGAACACGTTTAACAACGAAGGTGGAGCCCTGAATGTTTCACCCGTTAATGTTTTATCCTAGTTTATTACATATCTTCCTACTAAATTCTACCACTATTGATCATGTAGTAGTTGCGAAATGGTTAACACCAGAACAAGTTTAACAACGAGGGTGGAGCCCTGAATGTTTTACAAGTTAATGTTTTATCCTAGTTTATTACATATCTTCCTACCAAATTCTACCACTATTGATCATGTAGTAGTTGCGAAATGGTTAACACCAGAACACGTTTAACAACGAAGGTGGAGCCCTGAATGTTTCACCCGTTAATGTTTTATCCTAGTTTATTACATATCTTCCTACCAAATTCTACCACTATTGATCATGTAGTAGTTGCGAAATGGTTAACACCAGAACAAGTTTAACAACGAGGGTGGAGCCCTGAATGTTTTACCAGTTAATGTTTTATCCTAGTTTATTACATATCTTCCTACCAAATTCTACCACTATTGATCATGTAGTAGTTGCGAAATGGTTAACACCAGAACAAGTTTAACAACGAGGCTGGAGCCCTGAATGTTTTACAAGTTAATGTTTTATCCTAGTTTATTACATATCTTCCTACCAAATTCTACCACTATTGATCATGTAGTAGTTGCGAAATGGTTAACACCAGAACAAGTTTAACAACGAGGGTGGAGCCCTGAATGTTTTACCAGTTAATGTTTTATCCTAGTTTATTACATATCTTCCTACCAAATTCTACCACTATTGATCATGTAGTAGTTGCGATATGGTTAACACCAGAACAAGTTTAACAACGAGGGTGGAGCCCTGAATGTTTTACCAGTTAATGTTTTATCCTAGTTTATTACATATCTTCCTACCAAATTCTACCACTATTGATCATGTAATAGTTGCGAAATGGTTAACACCAGAACAAGTTTAACAACGAGGGTGGAGCCCTGAATGTTTTACAAGTTAATGTTTTATCCGAGTTTATTACATATCTTCCTACCAAATTCTACCACTATTGATCATGTAGTAGTTGCGAAATGGTTAGCACCAGAAAAAGTTTAACAACGAGGGTGGAGCCCTGAATGTTTTACAAGTTAATGTTTTATCCTAGTTTATTACAAATCTTCCTACCAAATTCTACCACTATTGATCATGTAGTAGTTGCGAAATGGTTAGCACCAGAACACGTTTAACAACGAGGGTGGAGCCCTGAATGTTTTACCAGTTAATGGTTTTATCCTAGTTTATTACATATCTTCCTACCAAATTCTACCACTATTGATCACGTAGTAGTTGCGAAATGGTTAACACCACAACAAGTTTAACAACGAGGGTGGAGCCCTGAATGTTTTACAAGTTAATGTTTTATCCTAGTTTATTACATATCCTCCTACCAAATTCTACCACTATTGATCATGTAGTAGTTGCGAAATGGTTAACACCAGAACAAGTTTAACAACGAGGGTGGAGCCCTGAATGTTTTACCAGTTAATGTTTTATCCTAGTTTATTACATATCTTCCTACCAAATTCTACCACTATTGATCATGTAATAGTAGCGAAATGGTTAACACCAGAACAAGTTTAACAACGAGGGTGGAGCCCTGAATGTTTTACCAGTTAATGTTTTATCCTAGTTTATTACATATCTTCCTACCAAATTCTACCACTATTGATCATGTAGTAGTTGCGAAATGGTTAACACCAGAACAAGTTTAACAACGAGGGTGGAGCCCTGAATGTTTCACAAGTTAATGTTTTATCCTAGTTTATTACATATCTTTCTACCAAATTCTACCACTATTGATCATGTAGTAGTAGCGAAATGGTTAACACCAGAACAAGTTTAACAACGAGGGTGGACCCCTGAATGTTTTACCCGTTAATGTTTTATCCTAGTTTATTACATATCTTCCTACCAAATTCTACCACTATTGATCATGTAGTAGTTGCGAAATGGTTAACACCAGAACAAGTTTAACAACGAGGGTGGAGCCCTGCATGTTTTACAAGTTAATGTTTTATCCTAGTTTATTACATATCTTCCTACCAAATTCTACCACTATTGATCATGTAGTAGTTGCGAAATGGTTAGCACCAGAACAAGTTTAACAACGAGGGTGGAGCCCTGAATGTTTTACCAGTTAATGGTTTTATCCTAGTTTTTTACATATCTTCCTACCAAATTCTACCACTATTGATCATGTAGTAGTTGCGAAATGGTTAACACCAGAACAAGTTTAACAACGAGGGTGGAGCCCTGAATGTTTTACAAGTTAATGTTTTATCCTAGTTTATTACATATCTTCCTACCAAATTCTACCACTATTGATCATGTAGTAGTTGCGAAATGGTTAACACCAGAACAAGTTTAACAACGAGGGTGGAGCCCTGAATGTTTTACCAGTTAATGGTTTTATCCTAGTTTATTACATATCTTCCTACCAAATTCTACCACTATTGATCATGTAGTAGTTGCGAAATGGTTAACACCAGAACAAGTTTAACAACGAGGGTGGAGCCCTGAATGTTTTACAAGTTAATGTTTTATCCTAGTTTATTACATATCTTCCTACCAAATTCTACCACTATTGATCATGTAGTAGTTGCGAAATGGTTAACACCAGAACAAGTTTAACAACGAGGGTGGACCCCTGAATGTTTTACCCGTTAATGTTTTATCCTAGTTTATTACATATCTTCCTACCAAATTCTACCACTATTGATCATGTAGTAGTTGCGAAATGGTTAACACCAGAACAAGTTTAACAACGAGGGTGGAGCCCTGAATGTTTTACAAGTTAATGTTTTATCCTAGTTTATTACATATCTTCCTACCAAATTCTACCACTATTGATCATGTAGTAGTTGTGAAATGGTTAGCACCAGAACAAGTTTAACAACGAGGGTGGAGCCCTGAATGTTTTACCAGTTAATGGTTTTATCCTAGTTTATTACATATCTTCCTACCAAATTCTAACACTATTGATCATGTAATAGTAGCGAAATGGTTAACACCAGAACAAGTTTAACAACGAGGGTGGAGCCCTGAATGTTTTACCAGTTAATGTTTTATCCTAGTTTATTACATATCTTCCTACCAAATTCTACCACTATTGATCATGTAGTAGTTGCGAAATGGTTAACACCAGAACAAGTTTAACAACGAGGGTGGAGCCCTGAATGTTTTACCAGTTAATGTTTTATCCTAGTTTATTACATATCTTCCTACCAAATTCTACCACTATTGATCATGTAGTAGTTGCGAAATGGTTAACACCACAACAAGTTTAACAACGAGGGTGGAGCCCTGAATGTTTCACAAGTTAATGTTTTATCCTAGTTTATTACATATCTTCCTACCAAATTCTACCACTATTGATCATGTAGTAGTTGCGAAAGGGTTAACACCAGAACAAGTTTAACAACGAGGGTGGAGCCCTGAATGTTTTACAAGTTAATGTTTTATCCTAGTTTATTACATATCTTCCTACCAAATTCTACCACTATTGATCATGTAGTAGTTGCGAAATGGTTAGCACCAGAACAAGTTTAACAACGAGGGTGGAGCCCAGAATGTTTTACCAGTTAATGGTTTTATCCTAGTTTATTACATATCTTCCTACCAAATTCTACCACTATTGATCACGTAGTAGTTGCGAAATGGTTAACACCACAACAAGTTTAACAACGAGGGTGGATTCCTGAATGTTTTACAAGTTAATGTTTTATCCTAGTTTATTACATATCTTCCTACCAAATTCTACCACTATTGCTCATGTAGCAGTTGCGAAATGGTTAACACCAGAACAAGTTTAACAACGAGGGTGGAGCCCTGAATGTTTTACCAGTTAATGTTTTATCCTAGTTTATTACATATCTTCCTACCAAATTCTACCACTATTGATCATGTAATAGTAGCGAAATGGTTAACACCAGAACAAGTTTAACAACGAGGGTGGAGCCCTGAATGTTTTACCAGTTAATGTTTTATCCTAGTTTATTACATATCTTCCTACCAAATTCTACCACTATTGATCATGTAGTAGTTGCGAAATGGTTAACACCAGAACAAGTTTAACAACGAGGGTGGAGCCCTGAATGTTTTACCAGTTAATGTTTTATCCTAGTTTATTACATATCTTCCTACCAAATTCTACCACTATTGATCATGTAGTAGTTGCGAAATGGTTAACACCACAACAAGTTTAACAACGAGGGTGGAGCCCTGAATGTTTCACAAGTTAATGTTTTATCCTAGTTTATTACATATCTTCCTACCAAATTCTACCACTATTGATCATGTAGTAGTTGCGAAAGGGTTAACACCAGAACAAGTTTAACAACGAGGGTGGAGCCCTGAATGTTTTACAAGTTAATGTTTTATCCTAGTTTATTACATATCTTCCTACCAAATTCTACCACTATTGATCATGTAGTAGTTGCGAAATGGTTAGCACCAGAACAAGTTTAACAACGAGGGTGGAGCCCTGAATGTTTTACCAGTTAATGGTTTTATCCTAGTTTATTACATATCTTCCTACCAAATTCTACCACTATTGATCACGTAGTAGTTGCGAAATGGTTAACACCACAACAAGTTTAACAACGAGGGTGGAGCCCTGAATGTTTTACCAGTTAATGTTTTATCCTAGTTTATTACATATCTTCCTACCAAATTCTACCACTATTGATCATGTAGTAGTTGCGAAATGGTTAACACCAGAACAAGTTTAACAACGAGGGTGGAGCCCTGAATGTTTTACCAGTTAATGTTTTATCCTAGTTTATTACATATCTTCCTACCAAATTCTACCACTATTGATCATGTAGTAGTTGCGAAATGGTTAACACCACAACAAGTTTAACAACGAGGGTGGAGCCCTGAATGTTTCACAAGTTAATGTTTTATCCTAGTATATTACATATCTTCCTACCAAATTTTACCACTATTGATCATGTAGTAGTTGCGAAATGGTTAACACCAGAACAAGTTTAACAACGAGGGTGGAGCCCTGAATGTTTTACAAGTTAATGTTTTATCCTAGTTTATTACATATCTTCCTACCAAATTCTACCACTATTGATCATGTAGTAGTTGCAAAATGGTTAACACCAGAACACGTTTAACAACGAAGGTGGAGCCCTGAATGTTTCACCCGTTAATGTTTTATCCTAGTTTATTACATATCTTCCTACCAAATTCTACCACTATTGATCATGTAGTAGTTGCGAAATGGTTAACACCAGAACAAGTTTAACAACGAGGGTGGAGCCCTGAATGTTTTACCAGTTAATGTTTTATCCTAGTTTATTACATATCTTTCTACCAAATTCTACCACTATTGATCATGTAGTAGTAGCGAAATGGTTAACACCAGAACAAGTTTAACAACGAGGGTGGACCCCTGAATGTTTTACCCGTTAATGTTTTATCCTAGTTTATTACATATCTTCCTACCAAATTCTACCACTATTGATCATGTAGTAGTTGCGAAATGGTTAACACCACAACAAGTTTAACAACGAGGGTGGAGCCCTGAATGTTTTATCAGTTAATGTTTTATCCTAGTTTATTACATATCTTCCTACCAAATTCTACCACTATTGATCATGTAGTAGTTGCGAAATGGTTAACACCAGAACAAGTTTAAAAACGAGGGTGGAGCCCTGAATGTTTTACCAGTTAATGTTTTATCCTAGTTTATTACATATCTTCCTACCAAATTCTACCACTATTGATCATGTAGTAGTTGCGAAATGGTTAACACCACAACAAGTTTAACAACGAGGGTGGAGCCCTGAATGTTTCACAAGTTAATGTTTTATCCTAGTTTATTACATATCTTCCTACCAAATTCTACCACTATTGATCATGTAGTAGTTGCGAAATGGTTAACACCAGAACAAGTTTAACAACGAGGGTGGAGCCCTGAATGTTTTACAAGTTAATGTTTTATCCTAGTTTATTACATATCTTCCTACCAAATTCTACCACTATTGATCATGTAGTAGTTGCGAAATGGTTAACACCAGAACAAGTTTAACAACGAGGGTGGAGCCCTGAATGTTTTACCAGTTAATGTTTTATCCTATTTTATTACATATCTTCCTACCAAATTCTACCACTATTGATCATGTAGTAGTTGCGAAATGGTTAGCACCAGAACAAGTTTAACAACGAGGGTGGAGCCCTGGATGTTTTACCAGTTAATGGTTTTATCCTAGTTTATTACATATCTTCCTACCAAATTCTACCACTATTGATCATGTAATAGTAGCGAAATGGTTAACACCAGAACAAGTTTAACAACGAGGGTGGAGCCCTGAATGTTTTACCAGTTAATGTTTTATCCTAGTTTATTACATATCTTCCTACCAAATTCTACCACTATTGATCATGTAAGTAGTTGCGAAATGGTTAACACCAGAACAAGTTTAACAACGAGGGTGAAGCCCTGAATGTTTTACAAGTTAATGTTTTATCCTAGTTTATTACATATCTTCCTACCAAATTCTACCACTATTGATCATGTAGTAGTTGCGAAATGGTTAACACCAGAACACGTTTAACAACGAAGGTGGAGCCCTGAATGTTTCACCCGTTAATGTTTTATCCTAGTTTATTACATATCTTCCTACTAAATTCTACCACTATTGATCATGTAGTAGTTGCGAAATGGTTAACACCAGAACAAGTTTAACAACGAGGGTGGAGCCCTGAATGTTTTACAAGTTAATGTTTTATCCTAGTTTATTACATATCTTCCTACCAAATTCTACCACTATTGATCATGTAGTAGTTGCGAAATGGTTAACACCAGAACACGTTTAACAACGAAGGTGGAGCCCTGAATGTTTCACCCGTTAATGTTTTATCCTAGTTTATTACATATCTTCCTACTAAATTCTACCACTATTGATCATGTAGTAGTTGCGAAATGGTTAACACCAGAACAAGTTTAACAACGAGGGTGGAGCCCTGAATGTTTTACAAGTTAATGTTTTATCCTAGTTTATTACATATCTTCCTACCAAATTCTACCACTATTGATCATGTAGTAGTTGCGAAATGGTTAACACCAGAACACGTTTAACAACGAAGGTGGAGCCCTGAATGTTTCACCCGTTAATGTTTTATCCTAGTTTATTACATATCTTCCTACCAAATTCTACCACTATTGATCATGTAGTAGTTGCGAAATGGTTAACACCAGAACAAGTTTAACAACGAGGGTGGAGCCCTGAATGTTTTACCAGTTAATGTTTTATCCTAGTTTATTACATATCTTCCTACCAAATTCTACCACTATTGATCATGTAGTAGTTGCGAAATGGTTAACACCAGAACAAGTTTAACAACGAGGCTGGAGCCCTGAATGTTTTACAAGTTAATGTTTTATCCTAGTTTATTACATATCTTCCTACCAAATTCTACCACTATTGATCATGTAGTAGTTGCGAAATGGTTAACACCAGAACAAGTTTAACAACGAGGGTGGAGCCCTGAATGTTTTACCAGTTAATGTTTTATCCTAGTTTATTACATATCTTCCTACCAAATTCTACCACTATTGATCATGTAGTAGTTGCGATATGGTTAACACCAGAACAAGTTTAACAACGAGGGTGGAGCCCTGAATGTTTTACCAGTTAATGTTTTATCCTAGTTTATTACATATCTTCCTACCAAATTCTACCACTATTGATCATGTAGTAGTTGCGAAATGGTTAACACCAGAACAAGTTTAACAACGAGGGTGGAGCCCTGAATGTTTTACAAGTTAATGTTTTATCCGAGTTTATTACATATCTTCCTACCAAATTCTACCACTATTGATCATGTAGTAGTTGCGAAATGGTTAGCACCAGAAAAAGTTTAACAACGAGGGTGGAGCCCTGAATGTTTTACAAGTTAATGTTTTATCCTAGTTTATTACAAATCTTCCTACCAAATTCTACCACTATTGATCATGTAGTAGTTGCGAAATGGTTAGCACCAGAACACGTTTAACAACGAGGGTGGAGCCCTGAATGTTTTACCAGTTAATGGTTTTATCCTAGTTTATTACATATCTTCCTACCAAATTCTACCACTATTGATCACGTAGTAGTTGCGAAATGGTTAACACCACAACAAGTTTAACAACGAGGGTGGAGCCCTGAATGTTTTACAAGTTAATGTTTTATCCTAGTTTATTACATATCCTCCTACCAAATTCTACCACTATTGATCATGTAGTAGTTGCGAAATGGTTAACACCAGAACAAGTTTAACAACGAGGGTGGAGCCCTGAATGTTTTACCAGTTAATGTTTTATCCTAGTTTATTACATATCTTCCTACCAAATTCTACCACTATTGATCATGTAATAGTAGCGAAATGGTTAACACCAGAACAAGTTTAACAACGAGGGTGGAGCCCTGAATGTTTTACCAGTTAATGTTTTATTCTAGTTTATTACATATCTTCCTACCAAATTCTACCACTATTGATCATGTAGTAGTTGCGAAATGGTTAACACCAGAACAAGTTTAACAACGAGGGTGGAGCCCTGAATGTTTCACAAGTTAATGTTTTATCCTAGTTTATTACATATCTTTCTACCAAATTCTACCACTATTGATCATGTAGTAGTAGCGAAATGGTTAACACCAGAACAAGTTTAACAACGAGGGTGGACCCCTGAATGTTTTACCCGTTAATGTTTTATCCTAGTTTATTACATATCTTCCTACCAAATTCTACCACTATTGATCATGTAGTAGTTGCGAAATGGTTAACACCAGAACAAGTTTAACAACGAGGGTGGAGCCCTGCATGTTTTACAAGTTAATGTTATATCCTAGTTTATTACATATCTTCCTACCAAATTCTACCACTATTGATCATGTAGTAGTTGCGAAATGGTTAGCACCAGAACAAGTTTAACAACGAGGGTGGAGCCCTGAATGTTTTACCAGTTAATGGTTTTATCCTAGTTTTTTACATATCTTCCTACCAAATTCTACCACTATTGATCATGTAGTAGTTGCGAAATGGTTAACACCAGAACAAGTTTAACAACGAGGGTGGAGCCCTGAATGTTTTACAAGTTAATGTTTTATCCTAGTTTATTACATATCTTCCTACCAAATTCTACCACTATTGATCATGTAGTAGTTGCGAAATGGTTAACACCAGAACAAGTTTAACAACGAGGGTGGACCCCTGAATGTTTTACCCGTTAATGTTTTATCCTAGTTTATTACATATCTTCCTACCAAATTCTACCACTATTGATCATGTAGTAGTTGCGAAATGGTTAACACCAGAACAAGTTTAACAACGAGGGTGGAGCCCTGAATGTTTTACAAGTTAATGTTTTATCCTAGTTTATTACATATCTTCCTACCAAATTCTACCACTATTGATCATGTAGTAGTTGTGAAATGGTTAGCACCAGAACAAGTTTAACAACGAGGGTGGAGCCCTGAATGTTTTACCAGTTAATGGTTTTATCCTAGTTTATTACATATCTTCCTACCAAATTCTAACACTATTGATCATGTAATAGTAGCGAAATGGTTAACACCAGAACAAGTTTAACAACGAGGGTGGAGCCCTGAATGTTTTACCAGTTAATGTTTTATCCTAGTTTATTACATATCTTCCTACCAAATTCTACCACTATTTATCATGTAGTAGTTGCGAAATGGTTAACACCAGAACAAGTTTAACAACGAGGGTGGAGCCCTGAATGTTTTACCAGTTAATGTTTTATCCTAGTTTATTACATATCTTCCTACCAAATTCTACCACTATTGATCATGTAGTAGTTGCGAAATGGTTAACACCACAACAAGTTTAACAACGAGGGTGGAGCCCTGAATGTTTCACAAGTTAATGTTTTATCCTAGTTTATTACATATCTTCCTACCAAATTCTACCACTATTGATCATGTAGTAGTTGCGAAATGGTTAACACCAGAACAAGTTTAACAACGAGGGTGGAGCCCTGAATGTTTTACAAGTTAATGTTTTATCCTAGTTTATTACATATCTTCCTACCAAATTCTACCACTATTGATCATGTAGTAGTTGCGAAATGGTTAACACCAGAACAAGTTTAACAACGAGGGTGGAGCCCTGAATGTTTTACCAGTTAATGTTTTATCCTATTTTATTACATATCTTCCTACCAAATTCTACCACTATTGATCATGTAGTAGTTGCGAAATGGTTAGCACCAGAACAAGTTTAACAACGAGGGTGGAGCCCTGGATGTTTTACCAGTTAATGGTTTTATCCTAGTTTATTACATATCTTCCTACCAAATTCTACCACTATTGATCATGTAATAGTAGCGAATTGGTTAACACCAGAACAAGTTTAACAACGAGGGTGGAGCCCTGAATGTTTTACCAGTTAATGTTTTATCCTAGTTTATTACATATCTTCCTACCAAATTCTACCACTATTGATCATGTAAGTAGTTGCGAAATGGTTAACACCAGAACAAGTTTAACAACGAGGGTGAAGCCCTGAATGTTTTACAAGTTAATGTTTTATCCTAGTTTATTACATATCTTCCTACCAAATTCTACCACTATTGATCATGTAGTAGTTGCGAAATGGTTAACACCAGAACACGTTTAACAACGAAGGTGGAGCCCTGAATGTTTCACCCGTTAATGTTTTATCCTAGTTTATTACATATCTTCCTACTAAATTCTACCACTATTGATCATGTAGTAGTTGCGAAATGGTTAACACCAGAACAAGTTTAACAACGAGGGTGGAGCCCTGAATGTTTTACAAGTTAATGTTTTATCCTAGTTTATTACATATCTTCCTACCAAATTCTACCACTATTGATCATGTAGTAGTTGCGAAATGGTTAACACCAGAACACGTTTAACAACGAAGGTGGAGCCCTGAATGTTTCACCCGTTAATGTTTTATCCTAGTTTATTACATATCTTCCTACTAAATTCTACCACTATTGATCATGTAGTAGTTGCGAAATGGTTAACACCAGAACAAGTTTAACAACGAGGGTGGAGCCCTGAATGTTTTACAAGTTAATGTTTTATCCTAGTTTATTACATATCTTCCTACCAAATTCTACCACTATTGATCATGTAGTAGTTGCGAAATGGTTAACACCAGAACACGTTTAACAACGAAGGTGGAGCCCTGAATGTTTCACCCGTTAATGTTTTATCCTAGTTTATTACATATCTTCCTACCAAATTCTACCACTATTGATCATGTAGTAGTTGCGAAATGGTTAACACCAGAACAAGTTTAACAACGAGGGTGGAGCCCTGAATGTTTTACCAGTTAATGTTTTATCCTAGTTTATTACATATCTTCCTACCAAATTCTACCACTATTGATCATGTAGTAGTTGCGAAATGGTTAACACCAGAACAAGTTTAACAACGAGGCTGGAGCCCTGAATGTTTTACAAGTTAATGTTTTATCCTAGTTTATTACATATCTTCCTACCAAATTCTACCACTATTGATCATGTAGTAGTTGCGAAATGGTTAACACCAGAACAAGTTTAACAACGAGGGTGGAGCCCTGAATGTTTTACCAGTTAATGTTTTATCCTAGTTTATTACATATCTTCCTACCAAATTCTACCACTATTGATCATGTAGTAGTTGCGATATGGTTAACACCAGAACAAGTTTAACAACGAGGGTGGAGCCCTGAATGTTTTACCAGTTAATGTTTTATCCTAGTTTATTACATATCTTCCTACCAAATTCTACCACTATTGATCATGTAATAGTTGCGAAATGGTTAACACCAGAACAAGTTTAACAACGAGGGTGGAGCCCTGAATGTTTTACAAGTTAATGTTTTATCCGAGTTTATTACATATCTTCCTACCAAATTCTACCACTATTGATCATGTAGTAGTTGCGAAATGGTTAGCACCAGAAAAAGTTTAACAACGAGGGTGGAGCCCTGAATGTTTTACAAGTTAATGTTTTATCCTAGTTTATTACAAATCTTCCTACCAAATTCTACCACTATTGATCATGTAGTAGTTGCGAAATGGTTAGCACCAGAACACGTTTAACAACGAGGGTGGAGCCCTGAATGTTTTACCAGTTAATGGTTTTATCCTAGTTTATTACATATCTTCCTACCAAATTCTACCACTATTGATCACGTAGTAGTTGCGAAATGGTTAACACCACAACAAGTTTAACAACGAGGGTGGAGCCCTGAATGTTTTACAAGTTAATGTTTTATCCTAGTTTATTACATATCCTCCTACCAAATTCTACCACTATTGATCATGTAGTAGTTGCGAAATGGTTAACACCAGAACAAGTTTAACAACGAGGGTGGAGCCCTGAATGTTTTACCAGTTAATGTTTTATCCTAGTTTATTACATATCTTCCTACCAAATTCTACCACTATTGATCATGTAATAGTAGCGAAATGGTTAACACCAGAACAAGTTTAACAACGAGGGTGGAGCCCTGAATGTTTTACCAGTTAATGTTTTATCCTAGTTTATTACATATCTTCCTACCAAATTCTACCACTATTGATCATGTAGTAGTTGCGAAATGGTTAACACCAGAACAAGTTTAACAACGAGGGTGGAGCCCTGAATGTTTCACAAGTTAATGTTTTATCCTAGTTTATTACATATCTTTCTACCAAATTCTACCACTATTGATCATGTAGTAGTAGCGAAATGGTTAACACCAGAACAAGTTTAACAACGAGGGTGGACCCCTGAATGTTTTACCCGTTAATGTTTTATCCTAGTTTATTACATATCTTCCTACCAAATTCTACCACTATTGATCATGTAGTAGTTGCGAAATGGTTAACACCAGAACAAGTTTAACAACGAGGGTGGAGCCCTGCATGTTTTACAAGTTAATGTTTTATCCTAGTTTATTACATATCTTCCTACCAAATTCTACCACTATTGATCATGTAGTAGTTGCGAAATGGTTAGCACCAGAACAAGTTTAACAACGAGGGTGGAGCCCTGAATGTTTTACCAGTTAATGGTTTTATCCTAGTTTTTTACATATCTTCCTACCAAATTCTACCACTATTGATCATGTAGTAGTTGCGAAATGGTTAACACCAGAACAAGTTTAACAACGAGGGTGGAGCCCTGAATGTTTTACAAGTTAATGTTTTATCCTAGTTTATTACATATCTTCCTACCAAATTCTACCACTATTGATCATGTAGTAGTTGCGAAATGGTTAACACCAGAACAAGTTTAACAACGAGGGTGGAGCCCTGAATGTTTTACCAGTTAATGGTTTTATCCTAGTTTATTACATATCTTCCTACCAAATTCTACCACTATTGATCATGTAGTAGTTGCGAAATGGTTAACACCAGAACAAGTTTAACAACGAGGGTGGAGCCCTGAATGTTTTACAAGTTAATGTTTTATCCTAGTTTATTACATATCTTCCTACCAAATTCTACCACTATTGATCATGTAGTAGTTGCGAAATGGTTAACACCAGAACAAGTTTAACAACGAGGGTGGACCCCTGAATGTTTTACCCGTTAATGTTTTATCCTAGTTTATTACATATCTTCCTACCAAATTCTACCACTATTGATCATGTAGTAGTTGCGAAATGGTTAACACCAGAACAAGTTTAACAACGAGGGTGGAGCCCTGAATGTTTTACAAGTTAATGTTTTATCCTAGTTTATTACATATCTTCCTACCAAATTCTACCACTATTGATCATGTAGTAGTTGTGAAATGGTTAGCACCAGAACAAGTTTAACAACGAGGGTGGAGCCCTGAATGTTTTACCAGTTAATGGTTTTATCCTAGTTTATTACATATCTTCCTACCAAATTCTAACACTATTGATCATGTAATAGTAGCGAAATGGTTAACACCAGAACAAGTTTAACAACGAGGGTGGAGCCCTGAATGTTTTACCAGTTAATGTTTTATCCTAGTTTATTACATATCTTCCTACCAAATTCTACCACTATTGATCATGTAGTAGTTGCGAAATGGTTAACACCAGAACAAGTTTAACAACGAGGGTGGAGCCCTGAATGTTTTACCAGTTAATGTTTTATCCTAGTTTATTACATATCCTCCTACCAAATTCTACCACTATTGATCATGTAGTAGTTGCGAAATGGTTAACACCAGAACAAGTTTAACAACGAGGGTGGAGCCCTGAATGTTTTACCAGTTAATGTTTTATCCTAGTTTATTACATATCTTCCTACCAAATTCTACCACTATTGATCATGTAATAGTAGCGAAATGGTTAACACCAGAACAAGTTTAACAACGAGGGTGGAGCCCTGAATGTTTTACCAGTTAATGTTTTATCCTAGTTTATTACATATCTTCCTACCAAATTCTACCACTATTGATCATGTAGTAGTTGCGAAATGGTTAACACCAGAACAAGTTTAACAACGAGGGTGGAGCCCTGAATGTTTCACAAGTTAATGTTTTATCCTAGTTTATTACATATCTTTCTACCAAATTCTACCACTATTGATCATGTAGTAGTAGCGAAATGGTTAACACCAGAACAAGTTTAACAACGAGGGTGGACCCCTGAATGTTTTACCCGTTAATGTTTTATCCTAGTTTATTACATATCTTCCTACCAAATTCTACCACTATTGATCATGTAGTAGTTGCGAAATGGTTAACACCAGAACAAGTTTAACAACGAGGGTGGAGCCCTGCATGTTTTACAAGTTAATGTTTTATCCTAGTTTATTACATATCTTCCTACCAAATTCTACCACTATTGATCATGTAGTAGTTGCGAAATGGTTAGCACCAGAACAAGTTTAACAACGAGGGTGGAGCCCTGAATGTTTTACCAGTTAATGGTTTTATCCTAGTTTTTTACATATCTTCCTACCAAATTCTACCACTATTGATCATGTAGTAGTTGCGAAATGGTTAACACCAGAACAAGTTTAACAACGAGGGTGGAGCCCTGAATGTTTTACAAGTTAATGTTTTATCCTAGTTTATTACATATCTTCCTACCAAATTCTACCACTATTGATCATGTAGTAGTTGCGAAATGGTTAACACCAGAACAAGTTTAACAACGAGGGTGGAGCCCTGAATGTTTTACCAGTTAATGGTTTTATCCTAGTTTATTACATATCTTCCTACCAAATTCTACCACTATTGATCATGTAGTAGTTGCGAAATGGTTAACACCAGAACAAGTTTAACAACGAGGGTGGAGCCCTGAATGTTTTACAAGTTAATGTTTTATCCTAGTTTATTACATATCTTCCTACCAAATTCTACCACTATTGATCATGTAGTAGTTGCGAAATGGTTAACACCAGAACAAGTTTAACAACGAGGGTGGACCCCTGAATGTTTTACCCGTTAATGTTTTATCCTAGTTTATTACATATCTTCCTACCAAATTCTACCACTATTGATCATGTAGTAGTTGCGAAATGGTTAACACCAGAACAAGTTTAACAACGAGGGTGGAGCCCTGAATGTTTTACAAGTTAATGTTTTATCCTAGTTTATTACATATCTTCCTACCAAATTCTACCACTATTGATCATGTAGTAGTTGTGAAATGGTTAGCACCAGAACAAGTTTAACAACGAGGGTGGAGCCCTGAATGTTTTACCAGTTAATGGTTTTATCCTAGTTTATTACATATCTTCCTACCAAATTCTAACACTATTGATCATGTAATAGTAGCGAAATGGTTAACACCAGAACAAGTTTAACAACGAGGGTGGAGCCCTGAATGTTTTACCAGTTAATGTTTTATCCTAGTTTATTACATATCTTCCTACCAAATTCTACCACTATTGATCATGTAGTAGTTGCGAAATGGTTAACACCAGAACAAGTTTAACAACGAGGGTGGAGCCCTGAATGTTTTACCAGTTAATGTTTTATCCTAGTTTATTACATATCTTCCTACCAAATTCTACCACTATTGATCATGTAGTAGTTGCGAAATGGTTAACACCACAACAAGTTTAACAACGAGGGTGGAGCCCTGAATGTTTCACAAGTTAATGTTTTATCCTAGTTTATTACATATCTTCCTACCAAATTCTACCACTATTGATCATGTAGTAGTTGCGAAAGGGTTAACACCAGAACAAGTTTAACAACGAGGGTGGAGCCCTGAATGTTTTACAAGTTAATGTTTTATCCTAGTTTATTACATATCTTCCTACCAAATTCTACCACTATTGATCATGTAGTAGTTGCGAAATGGTTAGCACCAGAACAAGTTTAACAACGAGGGTGGAGCCCAGAATGTTTTACCAGTTAATGGTTTTATCCTAGTTTATTACATATCTTCCTACCAAATTCTACCACTATTGATCACGTAGTAGTTGCGAAATGGTTAACACCACAACAAGTTTAACAACGAGGGTGGATTCCTGAATGTTTTACAAGTTAATGTTTTATCCTAGTTTATTACATATCTTCCTACCAAATTCTACCACTATTGCTCATGTAGCAGTTGCGAAATGGTTAACACCAGAACAAGTTTAACAACGAGGGTGGAGCCCTGAATGTTTTACCAGTTAATGTTTTATCCTAGTTTATTACATATCTTCCTACCAAATTCTACCACTATTGATCATGTAATAGTAGCGAAATGGTTAACACCAGAACAAGTTTAACAACGAGGGTGGAGCCCTGAATGTTTTACCAGTTAATGTTTTATCCTAGTTTATTACATATCTTCCTACCAAATTCTACCACTATTGATCATGTAGTAGTTGCGAAATGGTTAACACCAGAACAAGTTTAACAACGAGGGTGGAGCCCTGAATGTTTTACCAGTTAATGTTTTATCCTAGTTTATTACATATCTTCCTACCAAATTCTACCACTATTGATCATGTAGTAGTTGCGAAATGGTTAACACCACAACAAGTTTAACAACGAGGGTGGAGCCCTGAATGTTTCACAAGTTAATGTTTTATCCTAGTTTATTACATATCTTCCTACCAAATTCTACCACTATTGATCATGTAGTAGTTGCGAAAGGGTTAACACCAGAACAAGTTTAACAACGAGGGTGGAGCCCTGAATGTTTTACAAGTTAATGTTTTATCCTAGTTTATTACATATCTTCCTACCAAATTCTACCACTATTGATCATGTAGTAGTTGCGAAATGGTTAGCACCAGAACAAGTTTAACAACGAGGGTGGAGCCCTGAATGTTTTACCAGTTAATGGTTTTATCCTAGTTTATTACATATCTTCCTACCAAATTCTACCACTATTGATCACGTAGTAGTTGCGAAATGGTTAACACCACAACAAGTTTAACAACGAGGGTGGAGCCCTGAATGTTTTACAAGTAAATGTTTTATCCTAGTTTATTACATATCTTCCAACCAAATTCTACCACTATTGATCATGTAGTAGTTGTGAAATGGTTAACACCAGAACAAGTTTAACAACGAGGGTGGAGCCCTGAATGTTTTACCAGTTAATGTTTTATCCTAGTTTATTACATATCTTCCTACCAAATTCTACCACTATTGATCATGTAATAGTAGCGAAATTGTTAACACCAGAACAAGTTTAACAACGAGGGTGGAGCCCTGAATGTTTTACCAGTTAATGTTTTATCCTAGTTTATTACATATCTTCCTACCAAATTCTACCACTATTGATCATGTAGTAGTTGCGAAATGGTTAACACCAGAACAAGTTTAACAACGAGGGTGGAGCCCTGAATGTTTTACCAGTTAATGTTTTATCCTAGTTTATTACATATCTTCCTACCAAATTCTACCACTATTGATCATGTAGTAGTTGCGAAATGGTTAACACCACAACAAGTTTAACAACGAGGGTGGAGCCCTGAATGTTTCACAAGTTAATGTTTTATCCTAGTTTATTACATATATTCCTACCAAATTTTACCACTATTGATCATGTAGTAGTTGCGAAATTGTTAACACCAGAACAAGTTTAACAACGAGGGTGGAGCCCTGAATGTTTTACAAGTTAATGTTCTATCCTAGTTTATTACATATCTTCCTACCAAATTCTACCACTATTGATCATGTAGTAGTTGCAAAATGGTTAACACCAGAACACGTTTAACAACGAAGGTGGAGCCCTGAATGTTTCACCCGTTAATGTTTTATCCTAGTTTATTACATATCTTCCTACCAAATTCTACCACTATTGATCATGTAGTAGTTGCGAAATGGTTAACACCACAAAGAGTTTAACAACGAGGGTGGAGCCCTGAATGTTTTACCAGTTAATGTTTTATCCTAGTTTATTACATATCTTTCTACCAAATTCTACCACTATTGATCATGTAGTAGTAGCGAAATGGTTAACACTAGAACAAGTTTAACAACGAGGGTGGACCCCTGAAAGTTTTACCCGTTAATGTTTTATCCTAGTTTATTACATATCTTCCTACCAAATTCTACCACTATTGATCATGTAGTAGTTGCGAAATGGTTAACACCAGAACAAGTTTAACAACGAGGGTGGAGCCCTGCATGTTTTACAAGTTAATGTTTTATCCTAGTTTATTACATATCTTCCTACCAAATTCTACCACTATTGATCATGTAGTAGTTGCGAAATGGTTAGCACCAGAACAAGTTTAACAACGAGGGTGGAGCCCTGAATGTTTTGCCAGTTAATGGTTTTATCCTAGTTTTTTACATATCTTCCTACCAAATTCTACCACTATTGATCATGTAGTAGTTGCGAAATGGTTAACACCAGAACAAGTTTAACAACGAGGGTGGAGCCCTGAATGTTTTACAAGTTAATGTTTTATCCTAGTTTATTACATATCTTCCTACCAAATTCTACCACTATTGATCATGTAGTAGTTGCGAAATGGTTAACACCAGAAAAAGTTTAACAACGAGGGTGGAGCCCTGAATGTTTTACCAGTTAATGGTTTTATCCTAGTTTATTACATATCTTCCTACCAAATTCTACCACTATTGATCATGTAGTAGTTGCGAAATGGTTAACACCAGAACAAGTTTAACAACGAGGGTGGAGCCCTGAATGTTTTACAAGTTAATGTTTTATCCTAGTTTATTACATATCTTCCTACCAAATTCTACCACTATTGATCATGTAGTAGTTGCGAAATGGTTAACACTAGAACAAGTTTAACAACGAGGGTGGACCCCTGAATGTTTTACCCGTTAATGTTTTATCCTAGTTTATTACATATCTTCCTACCAAATTCTACCACTATTGATCATGTAGTAGTTGCGAAATGGTTAACACCAGAACAAGTTTAACAACGAGGGTGGAGCCCTGAATGTTTTACAAGTTAATGTTTTATCCTAGTTTATTACATATCTTCCTACCAAATTCTACCACTATTGATCATGTAGTAGTTGTGAAATGGTTAGCACCAGAACAAGTTTAACAACGAGGGTGGAGCCCTGAATGTTTTACCAGTTAATGGTTTTATCCTAGTTTATTACATATCTTCCTACCAAATTCTACCACTATTGATCATGTAATAGTAGCGAAATGGTTAACACCAGAACAAGTTTAACAACGAGGGTGGAGCCCTGAATGTTTTACCAGTTAATGTTTTATCCTAGTTTATTACATATCTTCCTACCAAATTCTACCACTATTGATCATGTAGTAGTTGCGAAATGGTTAACACCAGAACAAGTTTAACAACGAGGGTGGAGCCCTAAATGTTTTACCAGTTAATGTTTTATCATAGTTTATTACATATCTTCCTACCAAAATCTACCACTATTGATCATGTAGTAGTTGCGAAATGGTTAACACCACAACAAGTTTAACAACGAGGGTGGAGCCCTGAATGTTTCACAAGTTAATGTTTTATCCTAGTTTATTACATATCTTCCTACCAAATTCTACCACTATTGATCATGTAGTAGTTGCGAAATGGTTAACACCAGAACAAGTTTAACAACGAGGGTGGAGCCCTGAATGTTTTACAAGTTAATGTTTTATCCTAGTTTATTACATATCTTCCTACCAAATTCTACCACTATTGATCATGTAGTAGTTGCGAAATGGTTAACACCAGAACACGTTTAACAACGAAGGTGGAGCCCTGAATGTTTCACCCGTTAATGTTTTATCCTAGTTTATTACATATCTTCCTACCAAATTCTACCACTATTGATCATGTAGTAGTTGCGAAATGGTTAACACCAGAACAAGTTTAACAACGAGGGTGGAGCCCTGAATGTTTTACAAGTTAATGTTTTATCCTAGTTTATTACATATCTTCCTACCAAATTCTACCACTATTGATCATGTAGTAGTTGCGAAATGGTTAACACCAGAACAAGTTTAACAACGAGGGTGGAGCCCTGAATGTTTTACCAGTTAATGTTTTATCCTAGTTTATTACATATCTTCCTACCAAATTCTACCACTATTGATCATGTAGTAGTTGCGAAATGGTTAACACCACAACAAGTTTAACAACGAGGGTGGAGCCCTGAATGTTTTACAAGTTAATGTTTTATCCTAGTTTATTACATATCTTCCTACCAAATTCTACCACTATTGATCATGTAGTAGTTGCGAAATGGTTAACACCAGAACAAGTTTAACAACGAGGGTGGAGCCCTGAATGTTTTACCAGTTAATGTTTTATCCTAGTTTATTACATATCTTCCTACCAAATTCTATCACTATTGATCATGTAATAGTAGCGAAATGGTTAACACCAGAACAAGTTTACAACGAGGGTGGAGCCCTGACTGTTTTACCAGTTAATGTTTTATCCTAGTTTATTACATATCTTCCTACCAAATTCTACCACTATTGATCATGTAGTAGTTGCGAAATGGTTAACACCACAACAAGTTTAACAACGAGGGTGGAGCCCTGAATGTTTCACAAGTTAATGTTTTATCCTAGTTTATTACATATCTTCCTACCAAATTCTACCACTATTGATCATGTAGTAGTTGCGAAATGGTTAGCACCAGAACAAGTTTAACAACGAGGGTGGAGCCCTGAATGTTTTACCAGTTATTGGTTTTATCCTAGTTTATTACATATCTTCCTACCAAATTCTACCACTATTGATCATGTAGTAGTTGCGAAATGGTTAACACCAGAACAAGTTTAACAACGAGGGTGGAGCCCTGAATGTTTTACAAGTTAATGTTTTATCCTAGTTTATTACATATCTTCCTACCAAATTCTACCACTATTGATCATGTAGTAGTTGCGAAATGGTTAACACCAGAACAAGTTTAACAAAGAGGGTGGAGCCCTGAATGTTTTACCAGTTAATGGTTTTATCCTAGTTTATTACATATCTTCCTACCAAATTCTACCACTATTGATCATGTAGTAGTTGCGAAAATGTTAACACCAGAACAAGTTTAACAACGAGGGTGGAGCCCTGAATGTTTTACAAGTAAGATTTATCCTAGTTTATTACATATCTTCCTACCAAATTCTACCACTATTGATCATGTAGTAGTTGCGAAATGGTTAACACCAGAACAAGTTTAACAACGAGGGTGGACCCCTGAATGTTTTACCCGTTAATGTTTTATCCTAGTTTATTACATATCTTCCTACCAAATTCTACCACTATTGATCATGTAGTAGTTGCGAAATGGTTAACACCAGAACAAGTTTAACAACGAGGGTGGAGCCCTGAATGTTTTACAAGTTAATGTTTTATCCTAGTTTATTACATATCTTCCTACCAAATTCTACCACTATTGATCATGTAGTAGTTGCGAAATGGTTAGCACCAGAACAAGTTTAACAACGAGGGTGGAGCCCTGAATGTTTTACCAGTTAATGTTTTATCCTAGTTTATTACATATCTTCCTACCAAATTCTACCACTATTGATCATGTAATAGTAGAGAAATGGTTAACACCAGAACAAGTTTAACAACGAGGGTGGAGCCTTGAATGTTTTACCAGTTAATGTTTTATCCTAGTTTATTACATATCTTCCTACCAAATTCTACCACTATTGATCATGTAGTAGTTGCGAAATGGTTAACACCAGAACAAGTTTAAAAACGAGGGTGGAGCCCTGAATGTTTTACCAGTTAATGTTTTATCCTAGTTTATTACATATCTTCCTACCAAATTCTACCACTATTGATCATGTAGTAGTTGCGAAATGGTTAACACCACAACAAGTTTAACAACGAGGGTGGAGCCCTGAATGTTTCACAAGTTAATGTTTTATCCTAGTTTATTACATATCTTCCTACCAAATTCTACCACTATTGATCATGTAGTAGTTGCGAAATGGTTAACACCAGAACAAGTTTAACAACGAGGGTGGAGCCCTGAATGTTTTACAAGTTAATGTTTTATCCTAGTTTATTACATATCTTCCTACCAAATTCTACCACTATTGATCATGTAGTAGTTGCGAAATGGTTAACACCAGAACACGTTTAACAACGAAGGTGGAGCCCTGAATGTTTCACCCGTTAATGTTTTATCCTAGTTTATTACATATCTTCCTACCAAATTCTACCACTATTGATCATGTAGTAGTTGCGAAATGGTTAACAACGGAACAAGTTTAACAACGAGGGTGGAGCCCTGAATGTTTTACCAGTTAATGTTTTATCCTAGTTTATTACATATCTTCCTACCAAATTCTACCACTATTGATCATGTAGTAGTTGCGAAATGGTTAACACCAGAACAAGTTTAACAACGAGGGTGGAGCCCTGAATGTTTTACAAGTTAATGTTTTATCCTAGTTTATTACATATCTTCCTACCAAATTCTACCACTATTGATCATGTAGTAGTTGCGAAATGGTTAACACCAGAACAAGTTTAACAACGAGGGTGGAGCCCTTAATGTTTTACCAGTTAATGTTTTATCCTAGTTTATTACATATCTTCCTACCAAATTCTACCACTATTGATTATGTAGTAGTTGCGAAATGGTTAACACCACAACAAGTTTAACAACGAGGGTGGAGCCCTGAATGTTTTACAAGTTAATGTTTTATCCTAGTTTATTACATATCTTCCTACCAAATTCTACCACTATTGATCATGTAGTAGTTGCGAAATGGTTAACACCAGAACAAGTTTAACAACGAGGGTGGAGCCCTGAATGTTTTACCAGTTAATGTTTTATCCTATTTTATTACATATCTTCCTACCAAATTCTACCACTATTGATCATGTAGTAGTTGCGAAATGGTTAGCACCAGAACAAGTTTAACAACGAGGGTGGAGCCCTGGATGTTTTACCAGTTAATGGTTTTATCCTAGTTTATTACATATCTTCCTACCAAATTCTACCACTATTGATCATGTAATAGTAGCGAAATGGTTAACACCAGAACAAGTTTAACAACGAGGGTGGAGCCCTGAATGTTTTACCAGTTAATGTTTTATCCTAGTTTATTACATATCTTCCTACCAAATTCTACCACTATTGATCATGTAGTAGTTGCGAAATGGTTAACACCAGAACAAGTTTAACAACGAGGGTGGAGCCCTGAATGTTTTACCAGTTAATGTTTTATCCTAGTTTATTACATATCTTCCTACCAAATTCTACCACTATTGATCATGTAGTAGTTGCGAAATGGTTAACACCACAACAAGTTTAACAACGAGGGTGGAGCCCTGAATGTTTCAGAAGTTAATGTTTTATCCTAGTTTATTACATATCTTCCTACTAAATTCTACCACTATTGATCATGTAGTAGTTGCGAAATGGTTAACACCAGAACAAGTTTAACAACGAGGGTGGAGCCCTGAATGTTTTACAAGTTAATGTTTTATCCTAGTTTATTACATATCTTCCTACCAAATTCTACCACTATTGATCATGTAGTAGTTGCGAAATGGTTAACACCAGAACACGTTTAACAACGAAGGTGGAGCCCTGAATGTTTCACCCGTTAATGTTTTATCCTAGTTTATTACATATCTTCCTACCAAATTCTACCACTATTGATCATGTAGTAGTTGCGAAATGGTTAACACCAGAACAAGTTTAACAACGAGGGTGGAGCCCTGAATGTTTTACCAGTTAATGTTTTATCCTAGTTTATTACATATCTTCCTACCAAATTCTACCACTATTGATCATGTAGTAGTTGCGAAATGGTTAACACCAGAACAAGTTTAACAACGAGGCTGGAGCCCTGAATGTTTTACAAGTTAATGTTTTATCCTAGTTTATTACATATCTTCCTACCAAATTCTACCACTATTGATCATGTAGTAGTTGCGAAATGGTTAACACCAGAACAAGTTTAACAACGAGGGTGGAGCCCTGAATGTTTTACCAGTTAATGTTTTATCCTAGTTTATTACATATCTTCCTACCAAATTCTACCACTATTGATCATGTAGTAGTTGCGAAATGGTTAACACCAGAACAAGTTTAACAACGAGGGTGGAGCCCTGAATGTTTTACAAGTTAATGTTTTATCCTAGTTTATTACATATCTTCCTACCAAATTCTACCACTATTGATCATGTAGTAGTTGCGAAATGGTTAACACCAGAACAAGTTTAACAACGAGGGTGGAGCCCTGAATGTTTTACCAGTTAATGTTTTATCCTAGTTTATTACATATCTTCCTACCAAATTCTACCACTATTGATCATGTAGTAGTTGCGAAATGGTTAACACCAGAACAAGTTTAACAACGAGGGTGGAGCCCTGAATGTTTTACAAGTTAATGTTTTATCCTAGTTTATTACATATCTTCCTACCAAATTCTACCACTATTGATCATGTAGTAGTTGCGAAATGGTTAACACCAGAACAAGTTTAACAACGAGGGTGGAGCCCTTAATGTTTTACCAGTTAATGTTTTATCCTAGTTTATTACATATCTTCCTACCAAATTCTACCACTATTGATTATGTAGTAGTTGCGAAATGGTTAACACCACAACAAGTTTAACAACGAGGGTGGAGCCCTGAATGTTTTACAAGTTAATGTTTTATCCTAGTTTATTACATATCTTCCTACCAAATTCTACCACTATTGATCATGTAGTAGTTGCGAAATGGTTAACACCAGAACAAGTTTAACAACGAGGGTGGAGCCCTGAATGTTTTACCAGTTAATGTTTTATCCTATTTTATTACATATCTTCCTACCAAATTCTACCACTATTGATCATGTAGTAGTTGCGAAATGGTTAGCACCAGAACAAGTTTAACAACGAGGGTGGAGCCCTGGATGTTTTACCAGTTAATGGTTTTATCCTAGTTTATTACATATCTTCCTACCAAATTCTACCACTATTGATCATGTAATAGTAGCGAAATGGTTAACACCAGAACAAGTTTAACAACGAGGGTGGAGCCCTGAATGTTTTACCAGTTAATGTTTTATCCTAGTTTATTACATATCTTCCTACCAAATTCTACCACTATTGATCATGTAGTAGTTGCGAAATGGTTAACACCAGAACAAGTTTAACAACGAGGGTGGAGCCCTGAATGTTTTACCAGTTAATGTTTTATCCTAGTTTATTACATATCTTCCTACCAAATTCTACCACTATTGATCATGTAGTAGTTGCGAAATGGTTAACACCACAACAAGTTTAACAACGAGGGTGGAGCCCTGAATGTTTCAGAAGTTAATGTTTTATCCTAGTTTATTACATATCTTCCTACTAAATTCTACCACTATTGATCATGTAGTAGTTGCGAAATGGTTAACACCAGAACAAGTTTAACAACGAGGGTGGAGCCCTGAATGTTTTACAAGTTAATGTTTTATCCTAGTTTATTACATATCTTCCTACCAAATTCTACCACTATTGATCATGTAGTAGTTGCGAAATGGTTAACACCAGAACACGTTTAACAACGAAGGTGGAGCCCTGAATGTTTCACCCGTTAATGTTTTATCCTAGTTTATTACATATCTTCCTACCAAATTCTACCACTATTGATCATGTAGTAGTTGCGAAATGGTTAACACCAGAACAAGTTTAACAACGAGGGTGGAGCCCTGAATGTTTTACCAGTTAATGTTTTATCCTAGTTTATTACATATCTTCCTACCAAATTCTACCACTATTGATCATGTAGTAGTTGCGAAATGGTTAACACCAGAACAAGTTTAACAACGAGGCTGGAGCCCTGAATGTTTTACAAGTTAATGTTTTATCCTAGTTTATTACATATCTTCCTACCAAATTCTACCACTATTGATCATGTAGTAGTTGCGAAATGGTTAACACCAGAACAAGTTTAACAACGAGGGTGGAGCCCTGAATGTTTTACCAGTTAATGTTTTATCCTAGTTTATTACATATCTTCCTACCAAATTCTACCACTATTGATCATGTAGTAGTTGCGAAATGGTTAACACCAGAACAAGTTTAACAACGAGGGTGGAGCCCTGAATGTTTTACAAGTTAATGTTTTATCCTAGTTTATTACATATCTTCCTACCAAATTCTACCACTATTGATCATGTAGTAGTTGCGAAATGGTTAACACCAGAACAAGTTTAACAACGAGGGTGGAGCCCTGAATGTTTTACCAGTTAATGTTTTATCCTAGTTTATTACATATCTTCCTACCAAATTCTACCACTATTGATCATGTAGTAGTTGCGAAATGGTTAACACCAGAACAAGTTTAACAACGAGGGTGGAGCCCTGAATGTTTTACAAGTTAATGTTTTATCCGAGTTTATTACATATCTTCCTACCAAATTCTACCACTATTGATCATGTAGTAGTTGCGAAATGGTTAGCACCAGAAAAAGTTTAACAACGAGGGTGGAGCCCTGAATGTTTTACAAGTTAATGTTTTATCCTAGTTTATTACAAATCTTCCTACCAAATTCTACCACTATTGATCATGTAGTAGTTGCGAAATGGTTAGCACCAGAACAAGTTTAACAACGAGGGTGGAGCCCTGAATGTTTTACCAGTTAATGGTTTTATCCTAGTTTATTACATATCTTCCTACCAAATTCTACCACTATTGATCACGTAGTAGTTGCGAAATGGTTAACACCACAACAAGTTTAACAACGAGGGTGGAGCCCTGAATGTTTTACAAGTTAATGTTTTATCCTAGTTTATTACATATCCTCCTACCAAATTCTACCACTATTGATCATGTAGTAGTTGCGAAATGGTTAACACCAGAACAAGTTTAACAACGAGGGTGGAGCCCTGAATGTTTTACCAGTTAATGTTTTATCCTAGTTTATTACATATCTTCCTACCAAA
This sequence comes from Allygus modestus, assembly GCA_963675035.1. Taxonomy (NCBI): domain Eukaryota; kingdom Metazoa; phylum Arthropoda; class Insecta; order Hemiptera; family Cicadellidae; genus Allygus; species Allygus modestus. Next base: position 358,234,037 of record OY776112.1, on the reverse strand, counting down.
TTCTACCACTATTGATCATGTAATAGTAGCGAAATGGTTAACACCAGAACACGTTTAACAACGAAGGTGGAGCCCTGAATGTTTCACCCGTTAATGTTTTATCCTAGTTTATTACATATCTTCCTACCAAATTCTACCACTATTGATCATGTAGTAGTTGCGAAATGGTTAACACCAGAACAAGTTTAACAACGAGGGCGGAGCCCTGAATGTTTTACCAGTTAATGTTTTATCCTAGTTTATTACATATCTTCCTACCAAATTCTACCACTATTGATCATGTAGTAGTTGCGAAATGGTTAACACCAGAACAAGTTTAACAACGAGGCTGGAGCCCTGAATGTTTTAAAAGTAATGTTTTATCCTAGTTTATTACATATCTTCCTACCAAATTCTACCACTATTGATCATGTAGTAGTTGCGAAATGGTTAACACCAGAACAAGTTTAACAACGAGGGTGGAGCCCTGAATGTTTTACCAGTTAATGTTTTATCCTAGTTTATTACATATCTTCCTACCAAATTCTACCACTATTGATCATGTAGTAGTTGCGAAATGGTTAACACCAGAACAAGTTTAACAACGAGGGTGGAGCCCTGAATGTTTTACAAGTTAATGTTTTATCCTAGTTTATTACATATCTTCCTACCAAATTCTACCACTATTGATCATGTAGTAGTTGCGAAATGGTTAACACCAGAACATGTTTAACAACGAGGGTGGAGCCCTGAATGTTTTACCAGTTAATGTTTTATCCTAGTTTATTACATATCTTCCTACCAAATTCTACCACTATTGATCATGTAGTAGTTGCGAAATGGTTAACACCAGAACAAGTTTAACAACGAGGGTGGAGCCCTGAATGTTTTACAAGTTAATGTTTTATCCGAGTTTATTACATATCTTCCTACCAAATTCTACCACTATTGATCATGTAGTAGTTGCGAAATGGTTAGCACCAGAAAAAGTTTAACAACGAGGGTGGAGCCCTGAATGTTTTACAAGTTAATGTTTTATCCTAGTTTATTACAAATCTTCCTACCAAATTCTACCACTATTGATCATGTAGTAGTTGCGAAATGGTTAGCACCAGAACAAGTTTAACAACGAGGGTGGAGCCCTGAATGTTTTACCAGTTAATGGTTTTATCCTAGTTTATTACATATCTTCCTACCAAATTCTACCACTATTGATCACGTAGTAGTTGCGAAATGGTTAACACCACAACAAGTTTAACAACGAGGGTGGAGCCCTGAATGTTTTACAAGTTAATGTTTTATCCTAGTTTATTACATATCCTCCTACCAAATTCTACCACTATTGATCATGTAGTAGTTGCGAAATGGTTAACACCAGAACAAGTTTAACAACGAGGGTGGAGCCCTGAATGTTTTACCAGTTAATGTTTTATCCTAGTTTATTACATATCTTCCTACCAAATTCTACCACTATTGATCATGTAATAGTAGCGAAATGGTTAACACCAGAACAAGTTTAACAACGAGGGTGGAGCCCTGAATGTTTTACCAGTTAATGTTTTATCCTAGTTTATTACATATCTTCCTACCAAATTCTACCACTATTGATCATGTAGTAGTTGCGAAATGGTTAACACCAGAACAAGTTTAACAACGAGGGTGGAGCCCTGAATGTTTTACCAGTTAATGTTTTATCCTAGTTTATTACATATCTTCCTACCAAATTCTACCACTATTGATCATGTAGTAGTTGCGAAATGGTTAACACCAGAACAAGTTTAACAACGAGGCTGGAGCCCTGAATGTTTTACAAGTTAATGTTTTATCCTAGTTTATTACATATCTTCCTACCAAATTCTACCACTATTGATCATGTAGTAGTTGCGAAATGGTTAACACCAGAACAAGTTTAACAACGAGGGTGGAGCCCTGAATGTTTTACCAGTTAATGTTTTATCCTAGTTTATTACATATCTTCCTACCAAATTCTACCACTATTGATCATGTAGTAGTTGCGAAATGGTTAACACCAGAACAAGTTTAACAACGAGGGTGGAGCCCTGAATGTTTTACAAGTTAATGTTTTATCCTAGTTTATTACATATCTTCCTACCAAATTCTACCACTATTGATCATGTAGTAGTTGCGAAATGGTTAACACCAGAACAAGTTTAACAACGAGGGTGGAGCCCTGAATGTTTTACCAGTTAATGTTTTATCCTAGTTTATTACATATCTTCCTACCAAATTCTACCACTATTGATCATGTAGTAGTTGCGAAATGGTTAACACCAGAACAAGTTTAACAACGAGGGTGGAGCCCTGAATGTTTTACAAGTTAATGTTTTATCCGAGTTTATTACATATCTTCCTACCAAATTCTACCACTATTGATCATGTAGTAGTTGCGAAATGGTTAGCACCAGAAAAAGTTTAACAACGAGGGTGGAGCCCTGAATGTTTTACAAGTTAATGTTTTATCCTAGTTTATTACAAATCTTCCTACCAAATTCTACCACTATTGATCATGTAGTAGTTGCGAAATGGTTAGCACCAGAAGAAGTTTAACAACGAGGGTGGAGCCCTGAATGTTTTACCAGTTAATGGTTTTATCCTAGTTTATTACATATCTTCCTACCAAATTCTACCACTATTGATCACGTAGTAGTTGCGAAATGGTTAACACCACAACAAGTTTAACAACGAGGGTGGAGCCCTGAATGTTTTACAAGTTAATGTTTTATCCTAGTTTATTACATATCCTCCTACCAAATTCTACCACTATTGATCATGTAGTAGTTGCGAAATGGTTAACACCAGAACAAGTTTAACAACGAGGGTGGAGCCCTGAATGTTTTACCAGTTAATGTTTTATCCTAGTTTATTACATATCTTCCTACCAAATTCTACCACTATTGATCATGTAATAGTAGCGAAATGGTTAACACCAGAACAAGTTTAACAACGAGGGTGGAGCCCTGAATGTTTTACCAGTTAATGTTTTATCCTAGTTTATTACATATCTTCCTACCAAATTCTACCACTATTGATCATGTAGTAGTTGCGAAATGGTTAACACCAGAACAAGTTTAACAACGAGGGTGGAGCCCTGAATGTTTTACCAGTTAATGTTTTATCCTAGTTTATTACATATCTTCCTACCAAATTCTACCACTATTGATCATGTAGTAGTTGCGAAATGGTTAACACCACAACAAGTTTAACAACGAGGGTGGAGCCCTGAATGTTTCACAAGTTAATGTTTTATCCTAGTTTATTACATATCTTTCTACCAAATTCTACCACTATTGATCATGTAGTAGTAGCGAAATGGTTAACACCAGAACAAGTTTAACAACGAGGGTGGACCCCTGAATGTTTTACCCGTTAATGTTTTATCCTAGTTTATTACATATCTTCCTACCAAATTCTACCACTATTGATCATGTAGTAGTTGCGAAATGGTTAACACCAGAACAAGTTTAACAACGAGGGTGGAGCCCTGCATGTTTTACAAGTTAATGTTTTATCCTAGTTTATTACATATCTTCCTACCAAATTCTACCACTATTGATCATGTAGTAGTTGCGAAATGGTTAGCACCAGAACAAGTTTAACAACGAGGGTGGAGCCCTGAATGTTTTACCAGTTAATGGTTTTATCCTAGTTTTTTACATATCTTCCTACCAAATTCTACCACTATTGATCATGTAGTAGTTGCGAAATGGTTAACACCAGAACAAGTTTAACAACGAGGGTGGAGCCCTGAATGTTTTACAAGTTAATGTTTTATCCTAGTTTATTACATATCTTCCTACCAAATTCTACCACTATTGATCATGTAGTAGTTGCGAAATGGTTAACACCAGAACAAGTTTAACAACGAGGGTGGAGCCCTGAATGTTTTACCAGTTAATGGTTTTATCCTAGTTTATTACATATCTTCCTACCAAATTCTAACACTATTGATCATGTAGTAGTTGCGAAATGGTTAACACCAGAACAAGTTTAACAACGAGGGTGGAGCCCTGAATGTTTTACAAGTTAATGTTTTATCCTAGTTTATTACATATCTTCCTACCAAATTCTACCACTATTGATCATGTAGTAGTTGCGAAATGGTTAACACCAGAACAAGTTTAACAACGAGGGTGGACCCCTGAATGTTTTACCCGTTAATGTTTTATCCTAGTTTATTACATATCTTCCTACCAAATTCTACCACTATTGATCATGTAGTAGTTGCGAAATGGTTAACACCAGAACAAGTTTAACAACGAGGGTGGAGCCCTGAATGTTTTACAAGTTAATGTTTTATTCTAGTTTATTACATATCTTCCTACCAAATTCTACCACTATTGATCATGTAGTAGTTGTGAAATGGTTAGCACCAGAACAAGTTTAACAACGAGGGTGGAGCCCTGAATGTTTTACCAGTTAATGGTTTTATCCTAGTTTATTACATATCTTCCTACCAAATTCTAACACTATTGATCATGTAATAGTAGCGAAATGGTTAACACCAGAACAAGTTTAACAACGAGGGTGGAGCCCTGAATGTTTTACCAGTTAATGTTTTATCCTAGTTTATTACATATCTTCCTACCAAATTCTACCACTATTGATCATGTAGTAGTTGCGAAATGGTTAACACCAGAACAAGTTTAACAACGAGGGTGGAGCCCTGAATGTTTTACCAGTTAATGTTTTATCCTAGTTTATTACATATCTTCCTACCAAATTCTACCACTATTGATCATGTAGTAGTTGCGAAATGGTTAACACCACAACAAGTTTAACAACGAGGGTGGAGCCCTGAATGTTTCACAAGTTAATGTTTTATCCTAGTTTATTACATATCTTCCTACCAAATTCTACCACTATTGATCATGTAGTAGTTGCGAAAGGGTTAACACCAGAACAAGTTTAACAACGAGGGTGGAGCCCTGAATGTTTTACAAGTTAATGTTTTATCCTAGTTTATTACATATCTTCCTACCAAATTCTACCACTATTGATCATGTAGTAGTTGCGAAATGGTTAGCACCAGAACAAGTTTAACAACGAGGGTGGAGCCCTGAATGTTTTACCAGTTAATGGTTTTATCCTAGTTTATTACATATCTTCCTACCAAATTCTACCACTATTGATCACGTAGTAGTTGCGAAATGGTTAACACCACAACAAGTTTAACAACGAGGGTGGATTCCTGAATGTTTTACAAGTTAATGTTTTATCCTAGTTTATTACATATCTTCCTACCAAATTCTACCACTATTGCTCATGTAGCAGTTGCGAAATGGTTAACACCAGAACAAGTTTAACAACGAGGGTGGAGCCCTGAATGTTTTACCAGTTAATGTTTTATCCTAGTTTATTACATATCTTCCTACCAAATTCTACCACTATTGATCATGTAATAGTAGCGAAATGGTTAACACCAGAACAAGTTTAACAACGAGGGTGGAGCCCTGAATGTTTTACCAGTTAATGTTTTATCCTAGTTTATTACATATCTTCCTACCAAATTCTACCACTATTGATCATGTAGTAGTTGCGAAATGGTTAACACCAGAACAAGTTTAACAACGAGGGTGGAGCCCTGAATGTTTTACCAGTTAATGTTTTATCCTAGTTTATTACATATCTTCCTACCAAATTCTACCACTATTGATCATGTAGTAGTTGCGAAATGGTTAACACCACAACAAGTTTAACAACGAGGGTGGAGCCCTGAATGTTTCACAAGTTAATGTTTTATCCTAGTTTATTACATATCTTCCTACCAAATTCTACCACTATTGATCATGTAGTAGTTGCGAAAGGGTTAACACCAGAACAAGTTTAACAACGAGGGTGGAGCCCTGAATGTTTTACAAGTTAATGTTTTATCCTAGTTTATTACATATCTTCCTACCAAATTCTACCACTATTGATCATGTAGTAGTTGCGAAATGGTTAGCACCAGAACAAGTTTAACAACGAGGGTGGAGCCCTGAATGTTTTACCAGTTAATGGTTTTATCCTAGTTTATTACATATCTTCCTACCAAATTCTACCACTATTGATCACGTAGTAGTTGCGAAATGGTTAACACCACAACAAGTTTAACAACGAGGGTGGAGCCCTGAATGTTTTACAAGTAAATGTTTTATCCTAGTTTATTACATATCTTCCAACCAAATTCTACCACTATTGATCATGTAGTAGTTGCGAAATGGTTAACACCAGAACAAGTTTAACAACGAGGGTGGAGCCCTGAATGTTTTACCAGTTAATGTTTTATCCTAGTTTATTACATATCTTCCTACCAAATTCTACCACTATTGATCATGTAATAGTAGCGAAATGGTTAACACCAGAACAAGTTTAACAACGAGGGTGGAGCCCTGAATGTTTTACCAGTTAATGTTTTAAACTAGTTTATTACATATCTTCCTACCAAATTCTACCACTATTGATCATGTAGTAGTTGCGAAATGGTTAACACCAGAACAAGTTTAACAACGAGGGTGGAGCCCTGAATGTTTTACCAGTTAATGTTTTATCCTAGTTTATTACATATCTTCCTACCAAATTCTACCACTATTGATCATGTAGTAGTTGCGAAATGGTTAACACCACAACAAGTTTAACAACGAGGGTGGAGCCCTGAATGTTTCACAAGTTAATGTTTTATCCTAGTTTATTACATATATTCCTACCAAATTTTACCACTATTGATCATGTAGTAGTTGCGAAATTGTTAACACCAGAACAAGTTTAACAACGAGGGTGGAGCCCTGAATGTTTTACAAGTTAATGTTCTATCCTAGTTTATTACATATCTTCCTACCAAATTCTACCACTATTGATCATGTAGTAGTTGCAAAATGGTTAACACCAGAACACGTTTAACAACGAAGGTGGAGCCCTGAATGTTTCACCCGTTAATGTTTTATCCTAGTTTATTACATATCTTCCTACCAAATTCTACCACTATTGATCATGTAGTAGTTGCGAAATGGTTAACACCAGAACAAGTTTAACAACGAGGGTGGAGCCCTGAATGTTTTACCAGTTAATGTTTTATCCTAGTTTATTACATATCTTTCTACCAAATTCTACCACTATTGATCATGTAGTAGTAGCGAAATGGTTAACACCAGAACAAGTTTAACAACGAGGGTGGACCCCTGAATGTTTTACCCGTTAATGTTTTATCCTAGTTTATTACATATCTTCCTACCAAATTCTACCACTATTGATCATGTAGTAGTTGCGAAATGGTTAACACCAGAACAAGTTTAACAACGAGGGTGGAGCCTTGCATGTTTTACAAGTTAATGTTTTATCCTAGTTTATTACATATCTTCCTACCAAATTCTACCACTATTGATCATGTAGTAGTTGCGAAATGGTTAGCACCAGAACAAGTTTAACAACGAGGGTGGAGCCCTGAATGTTTTGCCAGTTAATGGTTTTATCCTAGTTTTTTACATATCTTCCTACCAAATTCTACCACTATTGATCATGTAGTAGTTGCGAAATGGTTAACACCAGAACAAGTTTAACAACGAGGGTGGAGCCCTGAATGTTTTACAAGTTAATGTTTTATCCTAGTTTATTACATATCTTCCTACCAAATTCTACCACTATTGATCATGTAGTAGTTGCGAAATGGTTAACACCAGAAAAAGTTTAACAACGAGGGTGGAGCCCTGAATGTTTTACCAGTTAATGGTTTTATCCTAGTTTATTACATATCTTCCTACCAAATTCTACCACTATTGATCATGTAGTAGTTGCGAAATGGTTAACACCAGAACAAGTTTAACAACGAGGGTGGAGCCCTGAATGTTTTACAAGTTAATGTTTTATCCTAGTTTATTACATATCTTCCTACCAAATTCTACCACTATTGATCATGTAGTAGTTGCGAAATGGTTAACACTAGAACAAGTTTAACAACGAGGGTGGACCCCTGAATGTTTTACCCGTTAATGTTTTATCCTAGTTTATTACATATCTTCCTACCAAATTCTACCACTATTGATCATGTAGTAGTTGCGAAATGGTTAACACCAGAACAAGTTTAACAACGAGGGTGGAGCCCTGAATGTTTTACAAGTTAATGTTTTATCCTAGTTTATTACATATCTTCCTACCAAATTCTACCACTATTGATCATGTAGTAGTTGTGAAATGGTTAGCACCAGAACAAGTTTAACAACGAGGGTGGAGCCCTGAATGTTTTACCAGTTAATGGTTTTATCCTAGTTTATTACATATCTTCCTACCAAATTCTACCACTATTGATCATGTAATAGTAGCGAAATGGTTAACACCAGAACAAGTTTAACAACGAGGGTGGAGCCCTGAATGTTTTACCAGTTAATGTTTTATCCTAGTTTATTACATATCTTCCTACCAAATTCTACCACTATTGATCATGTAGTAGTTGCGAAATGGTTAACACCAGAACAAGTTTAACAACGAGGGTGGAGCCCTGAATGTTTTACCAGTTAATGTTTTATCATAGTTTATTACATATCTTCCTACCAAAATCTACCACTATTGATCATGTAGTAGTTGCGAAATGGTTAACACCACAACAAGTTTAACAACGAGGGTGGAGCCCTGAATGTTTCACAAGTTAATGTTTTATCCTAGTTTATTACATATCTTCCTACCAAATTCTACCACTATTGATCATGTAGTAGTTGCGAAATGGTTAACACCAGAACAAGTTTAACAACGAGGGTGGAGCCCTGAATGTTTTACAAGTTAATGTTTTATCCTAGTTTATTACATATCTTCCTACCAAATTCTACCACTATTGATCATGTAGTAGTTGCGAAATGGTTAACACCAGAACACGTTTAACAACGAAGGTGGAGCCCTGAATGTTTCACCCGTTAATGTTTTATCCTAGTTTATTACATATCTTCCTACCAAATTCTACCACTATTGATCATGTAGTAGTTGCGAAATGGTTAACACCAGAACAAGTTTAACAACGAGGGTGGAGCCCTGAATGTTTTACAAGTTAATGTTTTATCCTAGTTTATTACATATCTTCCTACCAAATTCTACCACTATTGATCATGTAGTAGTTGCGAAATGGTTAACACCAGAACAAGTTTAACAACGAGGGTGGAGCCCTGAATGTTTTACCAGTTAATGTTTTATCCTAGTTTATTACATATCTTCCTACCAAATTCTACCACTATTGATCATGTAGTAGTTGCGAAATGGTTAACACCACAACAAGTTTAACAACGAGGGTGGAGCCCTGAATGTTTTACAAGTTAATGTTTTATCCTAGTTTATTACATATCTTCCTACCAAATTCTACCACTATTGATCATGTAGTAGTTGCGAAATGGTTAACACCAGAACAAGTTTAACAACGAGGGTGGAGCCCTGAATGTTTTACCAGTTAATGTTTTATCCTAGTTTATTACATATCTTCCTACCAAATTCTACCACTATTGATCATGTAATAGTAGCGAAATGGTTAACACCAGAACAAGTTTACAACGAGGGTGGAGCCCTGACTGTTTTACCAGTTAATGTTTTATCCTAGTTTATTACATATCTTCCTACCAAATTCTACCACTATTGATCATGTAGTAGTTGCGAAATGGTTAACACCAGAACAAGTTTAACAACGAGGGTGGAGCCCTGAATGTTTTACCAGTTAATGTTTTATCCTAGTTTATTACATATCTTCCTACCAAATTCTACCACTATTGATCATGTAGTAGTTGCGAAATGGTTAACACCACAACAAGTTTAACAACGAGGGTGGAGCCCTGAATGTTTCACAAGTTAATGTTTTATTCTAGTTTATTACATATCTTCCTACCAAATTTTACCACTATTGATCATGTAGTAGTTGCGAAATGGTTAACACCAGAACAAGTTTAACAACGAGGGTGGAGCCCTGAATGTTTTACAAGTTAATGTTTTATCCTAGTTTATTACATATCTTCCTACCAAATTCTACCACTATTGTTCATGTAGTAGTTGCAAAATGGTTAACACCAGAACACGTTTAACAACGAAGGTGGAGCCCTGAATGTTTCACCCGTTAATGTTTTATCCTAGTTTATTACATATCTTCCTACCAAATTCTACCACTATTGATCATGTAGTAGTTGCGAAATGGTTAACACCAGAACAAGTTTAACAACGAGGGTGGAGCCCTGAATGTTTTACCAGTTAATGTTTTATCCTAGTTTATTACATATCTTTCTACCAAATTCTACCACTATTGATCATGTAGTAGTAGCGAAATGGTTAACACCAGAACAAGTTTAACAACGAGGGTGGAACCCTGAATGTTTTACCCGTTAATGTTTTATCCTAGTTTATTACATATCTTCCTACCAAATTCTACCACTATTGATCATGTAGTAGTTGCGAAATGGTTAACACCACAACAAGTTTAACAACGAGGGTGGAGCCCTGAATGTTTTACAAGTTAATGTTTTATCCTAGTTTATTACATATCTTCCTACCAAATTCTACCACTATTGATCATGTAGTAGTTGCGAAATGGTTAGCACCAGAACAAGTTTAACAACGAGGGTGGAGCCCTGAATGTTTTACCAGTTAATGGTTTTATCCTAGTTTATTACATATCTTCCTACCAAATTCTACCACTATTGATCACGTAGTAGTTGCGAAATGGTTAACACCACAACAAGTTTAACAACGAGGGTGGATTCCTGAATGTTTTACAAGTTAATGTTTTATCCTAGTTTATTACATATCTTCCTACCAAATTCTACCACTATTGCTCATGTAGCAGTTGCGAAATGGTTAACACCAGAACAAGTTTAACAACGAGGGTGGAGCCCTGAATGTTTTACCAGTTAATGTTTTATCCTAGTTTATTACATATCTTCCTACCAAATTCTACCACTATTGATCATGTAATAGTAGCGAAATGGTTAACACCAGAACAAGTTTAACAACGAGGGTGGAGCCCTGAATGTTTTACCAGTTAATGTTTTATCCTAGTTTATTACATATCTTCCTACCAAATTCTACCACTATTGATCATGTAGTAGTTGCGAAATGGTTAACACCAGAACAAGTTTAACAACGAGGGTGGAGCCCTGAATGTTTTACCAGTTAATGTTTTATCCTAGTTTATTACATATCTTCCTACCAAATTCTACCACTATTGATCATGTAGTAGTTGCGAAATGGTTAACACCACAACAAGTTTAACAACGAGGGTGGAGCCCTGAATGTTTCACAAGTTAATGTTTTATCCTAGTTTATTACATATCTTCCTACCAAATTCTACCACTATTGATCATGTAGTAGTTGCGAAAGGGTTAACACCAGAACAAGTTTAACAACGAGGGTGGAGCCCTGAATGTTTTACAAGTTAATGTTTTATCCTAGTTTATTACATATCTTCCTACCAAATTCTACCACTATTGATCATGTAGTAGTTGCGAAATGGTTAGCACCAGAACAAGTTTAACAACGAGGGTGGAGCCCTGAATGTTTTACCAGTTAATGGTTTTATCCTAGTTTATTACATATCTTCCTACCAAATTCTACCACTATTGATCACGTAGTAGTTGCGAAATGGTTAACACCACAACAAGTTTAACAACGAGGGTGGAGCCCTGAATGTTTTACAAGTAAATGTTTTATCCTAGTTTATTACATATCTTCCAACCAAATTCTACCACTATTGATCATGTAGTAGTTGCGAAATGGTTAACACCAGAACAAGTTTAACAACGAGGGTGGAGCCCTGAATGTTTTACCAGTTAATGTTTTATCCTAGTTTATTACATATCTTCCTACCAAATTCTACCACTATTGATCATGTAATAGTAGCGAAATGGTTAACACCAGAACAAGTTTAACAACGAGGGTGGAGCCCTGAATGTTTTACCAGTTAATGTTTTAAACTAGTTTATTACATATCTTCCTACCAAATTCTACCACTATTGATCATGTAGTAGTTGCGAAATGGTTAACACCAGAACAAGTTTAACAACGAGGGTGGAGCCCTGAATGTTTTACCAGTTAATGTTTTATCCTAGTTTATTACATATCTTCCTACCAAATTCTACCACTATTGATCATGTAGTAGTTGCGAAATGGTTAACACCACAACAAGTTTAACAACGAGGGTGGAGCCCTGAATGTTTCACAAGTTAATGTTTTATCCTAGTTTATTACATATATTCCTACCAAATTTTACCACTATTGATCATGTAGTAGTTGCGAAATTGTTAACACCAGAACAAGTTTAACAACGAGGGTGGAGCCCTGAATGTTTTACAAGTTAATGTTCTATCCTAGTTTATTACATATCTTCCTACCAAATTCTACCACTATTGATCATGTAGTAGTTGCAAAATGGTTAACACCAGAACACGTTTAACAACGAAGGTGGAGCCCTGAATGTTTCACCCGTTAATGTTTTATCCTAGTTTATTACATATCTTCCTACCAAATTCTACCACTATTGATCATGTAGTAGTTGCGAAATGGTTAACACCAGAACAAGTTTAACAACGAGGGTGGAGCCCTGAATGTTTTACCAGTTAATGTTTTATCCTAGTTTATTACATATCTTTCTACCAAATTCTACCACTATTGATCATGTAGTAGTAGCGAAATGGTTAACACCAGAACAAGTTTAACAACGAGGGTGGACCCCTGAATGTTTTACCCGTTAATGTTTTATCCTAGTTTATTACATATCTTCCTACCAAATTCTACCACTATTGATCATGTAGTAGTTGCGAAATGGTTAACACCAGAACAAGTTTAACAACGAGGGTGGAGCCTTGCATGTTTTACAAGTTAATGTTTTATCCTAGTTTATTACATATCTTCCTACCAAATTCTACCACTATTGATCATGTAGTAGTTGCGAAATGGTTAGCACCAGAACAAGTTTAACAACGAGGGTGGAGCCCTGAATGTTTTGCCAGTTAATGGTTTTATCCTAGTTTTTTACATATCTTCCTACCAAATTCTACCACTATTGATCATGTAGTAGTTGCGAAATGGTTAACACCAGAACAAGTTTAACAACGAGGGTGGAGCCCTGAATGTTTTACAAGTTAATGTTTTATCCTAGTTTATTACATATCTTCCTACCAAATTCTACCACTATTGATCATGTAGTAGTTGCGAAATGGTTAACACCAGAAAAAGTTTAACAACGAGGGTGGAGCCCTGAATGTTTTACCAGTTAATGGTTTTATCCTAGTTTATTACATATCTTCCTACCAAATTCTACCACTATTGATCATGTAGTAGTTGCGAAATGGTTAACACCAGAACAAGTTTAACAACGAGGGTGGAGCCCTGAATGTTTTACAAGTTAATGTTTTATCCTAGTTTATTACATATCTTCCTACCAAATTCTACCACTATTGATCATGTAGTAGTTGCGAAATGGTTAACACTAGAACAAGTTTAACAACGAGGGTGGACCCCTGAATGTTTTACCCGTTAATGTTTTATCCTAGTTTATTACATATCTTCCTACCAAATTCTACCACTATTGATCATGTAGTAGTTGCGAAATGGTTAACACCAGAACAAGTTTAACAACGAGGGTGGAGCCCTGAATGTTTTACAAGTTAATGTTTTATCCTAGTTTATTACATATCTTCCTACCAAATTCTACCACTATTGATCATGTAGTAGTTGTGAAATGGTTAGCACCAGAACAAGTTTAACAACGAGGGTGGAGCCCTGAATGTTTTACCAGTTAATGGTTTTATCCTAGTTTATTACATATCTTCCTACCAAATTCTACCACTATTGATCATGTAATAGTAGCGAAATGGTTAACACCAGAACAAGTTTAACAACGAGGGTGGAGCCCTGAATGTTTTACCAGTTAATGTTTTATCCTAGTTTATTACATATCTTCCTACCAAATTCTACCACTATTGATCATGTAGTAGTTGCGAAATGGTTAACACCAGAACAAGTTTAACAACGAGGGTGGAGCCCTGAATGTTTTACCAGTTAATGTTTTATCATAGTTTATTACATATCTTCCTACCAAAATCTACCACTATTGATCATGTAGTAGTTGCGAAATGGTTAACACCACAACAAGTTTAACAACGAGGGTGGAGCCCTGAATGTTTCACAAGTTAATGTTTTATCCTAGTTTATTACATATCTTCCTACCAAATTCTACCACTATTGATCATGTAGTAGTTGCGAAATGGTTAACACCAGAACAAGTTTAACAACGAGGGTGGAGCCCTGAATGTTTTACAAGTTAATGTTTTATCCTAGTTTATTACATATCTTCCTACCAAATTCTACCACTATTGATCATGTAGTAGTTGCGAAATGGTTAACACCAGAACACGTTTAACAACGAAGGTGGAGCCCTGAATGTTTCACCCGTTAATGTTTTATCCTAGTTTATTACATATCTTCCTACCAAATTCTACCACTATTGATCATGTAGTAGTTGCGAAATGGTTAACACCAGAACAAGTTTAACAACGAGGGTGGAGCCCTGAATGTTTTACAAGTTAATGTTTTATCCTAGTTTATTACATATCTTCCTACCAAATTCTACCACTATTGATCATGTAGTAGTTGCGAAATGGTTAACACCAGAACAAGTTTAACAACGAGGGTGGAGCCCTGAATGTTTTACCAGTTAATGTTTTATCCTAGTTTATTACATATCTTCCTACCAAATTCTACCACTATTGATCATGTAGTAGTTGCGAAATGGTTAACACCACAACAAGTTTAACAACGAGGGTGGAGCCCTGAATGTTTTACAAGTTAATGTTTTATCCTAGTTTATTACATATCTTCCTACCAAATTCTACCACTATTGATCATGTAGTAGTTGCGAAATGGTTAACACCAGAACAAGTTTAACAACGAGGGTGGAGCCCTGAATGTTTTACCAGTTAATGTTTTATCCTAGTTTATTACATATCTTCCTACCAAATTCTACCACTATTGATCATGTAATAGTAGCGAAATGGTTAACACCAGAACAAGTTTACAACGAGGGTGGAGCCCTGACTGTTTTACCAGTTAATGTTTTATCCTAGTTTATTACATATCTTCCTACCAAATTCTACCACTATTGATCATGTAGTAGTTGCGAAATGGTTAACACCAGAACAAGTTTAACAACGAGGGTGGAGCCCTGAATGTTTTACCAGTTAATGTTTTATCCTAGTTTATTACATATCTTCCTACCAAATTCTACCACTATTGATCATGTAGTAGTTGCGAAATGGTTAACACCACAACAAGTTTAACAACGAGGGTGGAGCCCTGAATGTTTCACAAGTTAATGTTTTATTCTAGTTTATTACATATCTTCCTACCAAATTTTACCACTATTGATCATGTAGTAGTTGCGAAATGGTTAACACCAGAACAAGTTTAACAACGAGGGTGGAGCCCTGAATGTTTTACAAGTTAATGTTTTATCCTAGTTTATTACATATCTTCCTACCAAATTCTACCACTATTGTTCATGTAGTAGTTGCAAAATGGTTAACACCAGAACACGTTTAACAACGAAGGTGGAGCCCTGAATGTTTCACCCGTTAATGTTTTATCCTAGTTTATTACATATCTTCCTACCAAATTCTACCACTATTGATCATGTAGTAGTTGCGAAATGGTTAACACCAGAACAAGTTTAACAACGAGGGTGGAGCCCTGAATGTTTTACCAGTTAATGTTTTATCCTAGTTTATTACATATCTTTCTACCAAATTCTACCACTATTGATCATGTAGTAGTAGCGAAATGGTTAACACCAGAACAAGTTTAACAACGAGGGTGGAACCCTGAATGTTTTACCCGTTAATGTTTTATCCTAGTTTATTACATATCTTCCTACCAAATTCTACCACTATTGATCATGTAGTAGTTGCGAAATGGTTAACACCACAACAAGTTTAACAACGAGGGTGGAGCCCTGAATGTTTTACAAGTTAATGTTTTATCCTAGTTTATTACATATCTTCCTACCAAATTCTACCACTATTGATCATGTAGTAGTTGCGAAATGGTTAACACCAGAACAAGTTTAACAACGAGGGTGGAGCCCTGAATGTTTTACCAGTTAATGTTTTATCCTAGTTTATTACATATCTTCCTACCAAATTCTACCACTATTGATCATGTAATAGTAGCGAAATGGTTAACACCAGAACAAGTTTACAACGAGGGTGGAGCCCTGAATGTTTTACCAGTTAATGTTTTATCCTAGTTTATTACATATCTTCCTACCAAATTCTACCACTATTGATCATGTAGTAGTTGCGAAATGGTTAACACCAGAACAAGTTTAACAACGAGGGTGGAGCCCTGAATGTTTTACCAGTTAATGTTTTTTTATCCTAGTTTATTACATATCTTCCTACCAAATTCTACCACTATTGATCATGTAGTAGTTGCGAAATGGTTAACACCACAACAAGTTTAACAACGAGGGTGGAGCCCTGAATGTTTCACAAGTTAATGTTTTATTCTAGTTTATTACATATCTTCCTACCAAATTTTACCACTATTGATCATGTAGTAGTTGCGAAATGGTTAACACCAGAACAAGTTTAACAACGAGGGTGGAGCCCTGAATGTTTTACAAGTTAATGTTTTATCCTAGTTTATTACATATCTTCCTACCAAATTCTACCACTATTGATCATGTAGTAGTTGCAAAATGGTTAACACCAGAACACGTTTAACAACGAAGGTGGAGCCCTGAATGTTTCACCCGTTAATGTTTTATCCTAGTTTATTACATATCTTCCTACCAAATTCTACCACTATTGATCATGTAGTAGTTGCGAAATGGTTAACACCAGAACAAGTTTAACAACGAGGGTGGAGCCCTGAATGTTTTACCAGTTAATGTTTTATCCTAGTTTATTACATATCTTTCTACCAAATTCTACCACTATTGATCATGTAGTAGTAGCGAAATGGTTAACACCAGAACAAGTTTAACAACGAGGGTGGAACCCTGAATGTTTTACCCGTTAATGTTTTATCCTAGTTTATTACATATCTTCCTACCAAATTCTACCACTATTGATCATGTAGTAGTTGCGAAATGGTTAACACCAGAACAAGTTTAACGACGAGGGTGGAGCCCTGCATGTTTTACAAGTTAATGTTTTATCCTAGTATATTATATATCTTCCTACCAAATTCTACCACTATTGATCATGTAGTAGTTGCGAAATGGTTAGCACCAGAACATGTTTAACAACGAGGGTGGAGCCCTGAATGTTTTACCAGTTAATGGTTTTATCCTAGTTTATTACATATCTTCCTACCAAATTCTACCACTATTGATCATGTAGTAGTTGCGAAATGGTTAACACCAGAACAAGTTTAACAACGAGGGTGGAGCCCTGAATGTTTTACAAGTTAATGTTTTATCCTAGTTTATTACATATCTTCCTACCAAATTCTACCACTATTGATCATGTAGTAGTTGCGAAATGGTTAACACCAGAACAAGTTTAACAACGAGGGTGGAGCCCTGAATGTTTTACCAGTTAATGGTTTTATCCTAGTTTATTACATATCTTCCTACCAAATTCTACCACTATTGATCATGTAGTAGTTGCGAAATGGTTAACACCAGAACAAGTTTAACAACGAGGGTGGAGCCCTGAATGTTTTACAAGTTAATGTTTTATCCTAGTTTATTACATATCTTCCTACCAAATTCTACCACTATTGATCATGTAGTAGTTGCGAAATGGTTAACACCAGAACAAGTTTAACAACGAGGGTGGACCCCTGAATGTTTTACCCGTTAATGTTTTATCCTAGTTTATTACATATCTTCCTACCAAATTCTACCACTATTGATCATGTAGTAGTTGCGAAATGGTTAACACCAGAACAAGTTTAACAACGAGGGTGGAGCCCTGAATGTTTTACAAGTTAATGTTTTATCCTAGTTTATTACATATCTTCCTACCAAATTCTACCACTATTGATCATGTAGTAGTTGTGAAATGGTTAGCACCAGAACAAGTTTAACAACGAGGGTGGAGCCCTGAATGTTTTACCAGTTAATGGTTTTATCCTAGTTTATTACATATCTTCCTACCAAATTCTACCACTATTGATCATGTAATAGTAGCGAAATGGTTAACACCAGAACAAGTTTAACAACGAGGGTGGAGCCCTGAATGTTTTACCAGTTAATGTTTTATCCTAGTTTATTACATATCTTCCTACCAAATTCTACCACTATTGATCATGTAGTAGTTGCGAAATGGTTAACACCAGAACAAGTTTAACAACGAGGGTGGAGCCCTGAATGTTTTACCAGTTAATGTTTTATCCTAGTTTATTACATATCTTCCTACCAAATTCTACCACTATTGATCATGTAGTAGTTGCGAAATGGTTAACACCACAACAAGTTTAACAACGAGGGTGGAGCCCTGAATGTTTCACAAGTTAATGTTTTATCCTAGTTTATTACATATCTTCCTACCAAATTCTACCACTATTGATCATGTAGTAGTTGCGAAATGGTTAACACCAGAACAAGTTTAACAACGAGGGTGGAGCCCTGAATGTTTTACAAGTTAATGTTTTATCCTAGTTTATTACATATCTTCCTACCAAATTCTACCACTATTGATCATGTAGTAGTTGCGAAATGGTTAACACCAGAACACGTTTAACAACGAAGGTGGAGCCCTGAATGTTTCACCCGTTAATGTTTTATCCTAGTTTATTACATATCTTCCTACCAAATTCTACCACTATTGATCATGTAGTAGTTGCGAAATGGTTAACACCAGAACAAGTTTAACAACGAGGGTGGAGCCCTGAATGTTTTACCAGTTAATGTTTTATCCTAGTTTATTACAT
Source organism: Allygus modestus (assembly GCA_963675035.1). NCBI lineage: Eukaryota > Metazoa > Arthropoda > Insecta > Hemiptera > Cicadellidae > Allygus > Allygus modestus. Next base: position 358,215,170 of record OY776112.1, on the reverse strand, counting down.
ATCTTCCTACCAAATTCTACCACTATTGATCATGTAGTAGTTGCGAAATGGTTAACACCAGAACAAGTTTAACAACGAGGGTGGAGCCCTGAATGTTTTACAAGTTAATGTTTTATCCTAGTTTATTACATATCTTCCTACCAAATTCTACCACTATTGATCATGTAGTAGTTGCGAAATGGTTAACACCAGAACAAGTTTAACAACGAGGGTGGAGCCCTGAATGTTTTACCAGTTAATGTTTTATCCTAGTTTATTACATATCTTCCTACCAAATTCTACCACTATTGATCATGTAGTAGTTGCGAAATGGTTAACACCACAACAAGTTTAACAACGAGGGTGGAGCCCTGAATGTTTTACAAGTTAATGTTTTATCCTAGTTTATTACATATCTTCCTACCAAATTCTACCACTATTGATCATGTAGTAGTTGCGAAATGGTTAACACCAGAACAAGTTTAACAACGAGGGTGGAGCCCTGAATGTTTTACCAGTTAATGTTTTATCCTAGTTTATTACATATCTTCCTACCAAATTCTACCACTATTGATCATGTAGTACGCAGGTTTGCTGCTACGGGAGCCTTGGGTAAAAAATTGTTTTTTTAACAAATATCAATGGTCCATAACCAGATGAAGCCGTATACCAAGTTTCGTCAGTATACGTTCATAAATAAGCGATATATAAAATTTTTATTTTCCTCCGTAAGAATAACATTAGACAACGTCCTGTGTTTAGCACTTTTAATATCTCGGTAACCAATTGACGTAGAGAAATGATCAAAATACCAAATTGTGTGTTTTTTTAAGCTAAATCTAATGGACAAAACTAAAATTTGACTTTTTCAAAAATTATATGTAAAAAGATCGAAAAACCCATTTTTGGGGTATAAAATCCCCTCAAAATACCCCTTCGCATAGCGCGATCTGGCTGGTTTTCGAACTTAAAGTCCTAAATGTTGCTTTACACGTTTATCCCAAATTTCATCAAAATCGGATCATTTTTACAAGAGTTATCGTGCTCACGGACACACACACACACATATACATATATATATATATATATATATATATATATATATATATATATATATATATATATACAGTTTCGAACGAATGGTGTTTTTGGGTCTGGGGACATCAAAAAGAAAAGTTATCATGGTCACGGGCCTAGGTCTTACCATGCCGACTACGGTAATAGCTTCTTCCCTATAGGGGAAATTCGCTAAAAGTAAATATTATGATTATTTAGAATTATTCATGTAAAAGTAATATTCAACGAAGACTTTGTTGTTACAAATTATTGATTACATAATACAACTTTACATAATACATTACGGTTCGGTGAGTAGCAGTTAATTTTTTGATATAAATATACTCAAAAACTGTATTGAAACCGAACAAATACATACTCAAAACTTACGTGTGACTAAAGGCTTCATTTTATAGATTGTGATCACTACAGTGTATATGCAGTTTATGGTCTTTATCAATCCCAACATAAATGTTTGAAAATATTAACATATTAACTAATTTAATGAAATACCTATACCTATATGAAGTTTGTAGCTTAATATAACTGAGCTTACCCTTATAACATTAATATTAACTACACTGAATTTTGTAATTGATCTCTTACCTTACAAGTCAAATGTTATTATTAATAACAGTGCATCCGGTGTATTATCTTATAATGCATTCTAATACCATAAATATTAATAAACTTTAAGAACTTGCGAATATTCATTTAATGGTATTATTAACCTTTGACGTGAAAAAGGTATAATTAATCAAAGCTAAACTAAATGTTTCCCGTCCTTTAATAAGCTTTGAAATCTGATAATCGTGATAAAAAGCTAGTCTGTGAAAAGTTTTAATTAATGTTCCCTTCCTTACCGTGGGGTTGGTAACACTCAAGTGATTTTGTTCTTCTTTTAAATATACTTAAAAATCAATTATCTTATTAAAAAAGCGTTTTATACTTCGTTAAATAAGCCGAGAAAGTAAGTTTTGTAAAATTTCTGGTCAGGATAAAAACTTTAACTATTAGGTGCTAACAAGATGTTTTTAATACCATTTTCAACACTTTAGGATACATGTACAGTTACTTGACGCAGTGTGTGTATGGCAGCCAATACACATATTAGAGGTATTTCCATAAGTAGGATTAACTGATGTAACTTATTGGTTTCTTAACACCTAATGTAGAGATATAATAATGTAATATATGTATAATGTATACCATGTATATGTTAGACTGTGTCCCTTTACTAATCAGGAGTGTGTTTTATTTGGAGTTTAACATTGCGATGTCTTAGGATCGGAAATTTGACGAGTTTCGCCAAAAAATGCATATTTAGAGAGGTGATCGTGGCGCGTAACAGATTAAAGAGTTGATGATAGTATTAGTATCAGTTATTTTTGTTTCTTCATATTAGGTAATTTACTTTCTAAACTACCCAGAACGCCAAACTAGCCCAAATAAAACTGGGTATAGTAATGACCAGAGTCCGTGTCTGTATGGAGGACCATGGTCTCCAGCTGGTCCTCTCCAAAAGAGAGATTGTCATGCTCACCAAGCGAAGAATCCCCACCGTTGTCCCGATGACGGTGGGCTCCGAGTTGGTCCAGACCAAACGGGCGGTGAAGTACCTGGGGGCTACGCTTGACAATCGGCTATCATTCTAGGAGATCATTAGCCTGGATTATGATAAGGGCTCAGTTCTAGTGTTACAGCTGGGTAAGGTGATGGAAAATATCGACGGTCCGTCGAATTGCAAGAGACAACTTCTAATAGCGTCGGCTCAGTCTGTTCTACTCTGCGGGGCTGAAATCTGGGCTGATGACCTCAGAATGAAAAGGCACAGGCAGCGGCTTCTGTCTGTTCAATGCCAGGGTGCGCTTAGCATAGTCCGAAGCTATAGGACTGTTTCCGAATCTGCGGTTCTCGTTTAGGCCGGAGTGATCCCTATTGACTTACTAGTCCGAGAACATCGTTCTCAGCGTGGACTTATGTCGTCAGGAAGCTGCGTCACGCGCCCGCGACAACACCATGCGGGTGTGGCAGCAGCGTTGGAACGAGTCGGACACTGGTCAATGAACGTTCAGGGTTGTCCGGGTTCTAGAGCCATGGGACCGGCGAAATCACGGTGAGGTGTGTCAGCTTCCTGTGTCAGCTTCTGATGGGCCACAGCTATTTCCGAAACTAATTGCATAGGATGGGAAAATTCGGGACATCTACATGCCGGTACCCTCCTTAGGAAAGTGATAATGCATATCACACTTTCTTCGTCTGCAGTCGTTTTGAGGAAGCAAGGCGGACGCTGACTTTCACGATCGGAGACCCTAGCCCGGAAACCATTGTTGGAGCTATGCTTGAGTGTTAGGAGAAGTGGAAGACGGTTGCGGCGTACTTTACCAATTTTAAAGTTGAAATCATAACAAATAAAGAGGAAAAAGATTGAACTGAGCCTTAAAGAGCCAAGGTGCTCCGCGCAAAAAACAGGGAAGGGGTTCTCGACCCATAAAGAAGCCGCACGATTAGCTAGCACAACCAGGCGAAGCAATACTTAACTACGCAGCGCCATCTGGGGTTATGTGGGTCCGTAGTGGTGTTAGTGGGTAAAACTCTATCGAGATTATGGGAGGGAGTGTTACACAGTTCCTTTAGATTCGCGCATAAAGCGTTTCCCCTACGTAAAAAAAAAAAACATTTACTTCCTTTATATGAATTACTAAGATCTAAATTAACTAGTAACAAATGATAAGCATTCATGTTAAGGCTCATTTACCTGTTTTTGAGGTTGAATGTATTTTTAACACGTTTAATATTATAACCTTTAACATTAAAAATACTTATGAAAAAGGAAAATAATAATTAACAAGTTTAAACAGAAGTTTGAAATGTTCAAATGTGTCTCTCGCACCCTCTCTTTGTCTATTACTAAATAAGAAAATTGTCAATACGTCATATAAAATCTAGCTATTTAGACAATATTTTATGAATAAATTATGTATTATGTTCACAAATAATATGTTTGTTGAATAGATTTTGCTTCATTAGTGTATTTGTAGTAGAACGTAAAATGTGAACTATGTTTTTCTCTCTTTTAACGATATGAATTGTGATGTAGTTCAGAAAACACTTACTTTAACCTTTGCCACCTTTCCCTTGTACCTTTTGCAATTATATTTTACTTTTTTTGTAAACAAGTTGTTATTACATACTAATATTTAGAACAAAGTTAATTGAGAAAATATATTATTCCAAAAAGTCAACCATTTGTTTAAAAAATTTACCTACAGTATTCTTTTGTTTGAAATATTGAATACCTTTTAACGTAATACAAATATATATATGTATATATATATGTGTATATATATATATATATATATATATATATATATATATGTATTTATTGTACCTCGTTGTTACCTAATTATTATAAACCTCAAATTTAAATCTGCTTGACACACTATTAGATAACAACTTTACCTTCAAACCCAGTGCTCTGATGCCTTTGACCATTTTTACTATAATTTTACCACACTGGCACGGTACAAACTTATCGTTAAGGATTTAACTTAAAATAATTACACCTGTACTTATTATACTAATTGTGGTTTATTGAATTAACTGAAAATTAATATTTCTCTCATTCATTTTTAAAATAAAACTTTACCCTACTGAGCATACTTGAATTTAATTGACTCTACCCCAACTAGTTACAATTTTTACTTTAATTAAATGGATATTGGGAAAACAAAGGAATCCGTTGTTCTGTACGTAGTTCCATTACTAGGAGTTACTCGTAAGTACTCGTTAGCCATATTAACAAAACAGCACAGCCTTTGCTGTAGTAATGATATCTAAATCTGATTTTACATGAGACAAAAAACTTAACGATTTCCCTATTAAATTGACTTTAATACTTTGTTACAATATTTTATACCAACGAATGCCATGTCCTAATATGCTGAAATATACATTGAATAAATAAACTTTGTTAAACTGTAGACAAGACTTATTACTAATTTCCTGAAATGACAAATTATACAATATGAAGTTGACGGTACCTTCAGGTGAAGGGAAGTCTGGAGAAGACCAGGAGACGTGGGTATAACACGACCAGGGAGCTGCCACACGAATGAGGATCTTCTACTTACATTTGGCAGAGAAAGGGTTAACCCCCATCTAGCTACTTAATTCTAACATCTTGAATTTCCTGATTTTATTTGCTAAACTAGGATTATCTAACAACTTGTTTCTACTGGTTATAACTATCTTGTTCCCTCATGAAATTATTAAATGGCCATTCGTGGTTTTTTAGACTTTTATCTTGAATATTTAATAAATGATTGAAAAATTTATAAAAAAAATCCAAATATGGTACATTATAAAACAATGGATATTTGAAGTTATTAAGATCATACACATATAAATTCATTCTTTAGTAGTTGTATTATAATTATTATTTTTTATTTAAAAATAGAACTAATTAAAAGTTTTTTAAGCACTTTTGAAAAAAGTTGTAATATGTTGAAATAATTTATTAAAGTTCTCCTTTATCAAATTGAAGCTTTTTATTGGATTACTTGGCAAGCCGCTGGCTGTTATTAAACCCAAATTGCTCGCAAAAGCACAAAAGTTTCCTCAAGCTCTTGTAATTTCAATTAGATTTCTTTTTAGTAGTATTACATTGCAATATATAAAATACTTTCAGAATAGATTATTCTAAAATAATTGTATTTTCAATATTTATTATACTAATATAAGAGCATAATATATAAGAATAAGTAATAACGAAAAATGTAACAGAAGTTTATTATAAAAATAAACGATCGTGACATGAATTTAACAAACAAAATTGTGTTTATAGCTGTTAAAGGTTTTTGGCAAGTGGTCAAAGCTATCAACGACGTAAAGGTGACGGGATAGAGCTCTTGATGTTTATAGAAAGCTAAGAGAAACTGATGCAGAGGGGATTGCTGATAATATGTAAATGACTCAGTAAGCTGCTTTTCTTGAACGTTGTAGACTGAATGTGCTGATTTATTCCCATTTTCCTAAAAAAAAATCTTTAGAGAAATAACTACAACCACTAACTTCAAAACCGATACTGACATATTTGTGGGATATTTCCAACTTATAACAATTAATTTTACAGTTTTTCATAGGAATTCCATGTTCATGTTTAAAGTTAATGTGTATCGTTAAACCTAGACCCGGGACGGTGATAACTTAAGTTAAAGTGTACAAAGTGCACAGACGTAAACAAGTTACCAAATATTACAACAATTGACTCACTGTTTATAACTTTTATTTTAATTTTAGTTTTGATTTAATATAGCTATTTTACACTAGTTTATGAATTTGAAAAATTAAACGTATACTAAATATTCAGGTTAATGTGAAAGCTATTTACTCTTATAATGTTTTCGAATATAGTTTAATAACTACAAGTTTGAAGATTGTGCTTATATTAAAATGAAGAAGTTACTTTATTTATAAGACATAAAACAGCGTAATATTTACTATGGACTGGATACTTTAATAAAACAAATGTGGTTGAATAATGAACTCCATATCTCTAAAGCGAATCATGTCGCTGAGTACAAGCTTAGTTAACACAGCCACTGGATAACTCATCCCATTCATTGAAATGGCAAGCGCCTCACATCACTGAACGTGGAGAAGGTTTTTAATCTGTAGAGTGAACACTTCAGATACTCAAAAAGGCTTCCTTTTAAACACTTATTTCTTTCAAATGCTTCTCCACTTACGATAAAGAGCAAGTTTTGTTCGAACATTCATTAGGATTCCTCTACTCTAGCAATCTTCTGCGGATTAAATTTTAGGCTTTCCTGCTAACAGATTGTTGTTAAGATTTTAATTCGTCAGATATTTCCCGCATTAAAACAAACCACCTTAAAATATATACAGGGTATACCTGAACTCTCTGAGATAATTGTGTAAATTGTTCCTAGGGTAAACACAAACAAAAAATGTTATATAAACATAGTGCCTATCTCACTCCCTTACCAATTTGTAGGTATGAGTTTTTTAACAGATACAAAAAACCTTAGGAAAAACTCAATATACTTGAAATTAAACTTAAAACGTGCATTGTACTAGTTTAGGGAAAATTCTGCATTAAATTTGGCGTTTATAGCTTTTGCCGTTCAAAAATGGCGACCATTTCAAGTTTTTGAAACTAAATTTTGTTGAAACAGAGAGTTTTGAGTAATTGATTTACATATTTATAAATACACGATTTAAAGCCAAAACTATGGTATAAAAACATTGAAGATCCCTCAACCCATAAACAGCAGGGCAATTGCAATTTGTATGAGTAAAATCATACACATTCTGTGTAAATTGCCAGCAATTACAAGGATTTAACTCACACCAATTTCAGTTGGCCGGTATGTATGGATAGAGCGATCATCAAAGTCTTCATAAAATAGTTTTCGGATAACAATTTTACAATTTGTTAGTATTTAGATGAAGTACTCAATAATTGAAGTTTTAAGCAATTAAGCTTTAAAAACTTGAAACCCTCGACATTGAAACGGTTAAAGCTATAAATGTCATATTCAAAACTAATTTTTCCCTAAACTAGTATAATTCACTTGTCATATTTCAAGTTAGTTACTCAAGTGGTTCAAAAGGAATGATGCATTGATTAAAAACACATGCAGACACACAAATGGGTAACGGAGTAAGATAGGCCCTACCATGTTTTGTTTGTGTTGACCCTGGTAACAATTTTAAGAAATATTTTATGAGAGTTTAGGGACACCCTTCACACTTAGGTAGTCCTTTAATCTTAGTGAAGTTACTCTCAGCGATGGTATAAACCTGTAAGTGAGGTTTTACTGTTCTGTAATAACTTTCATAGCTAAGTATTTTGAATTGTATATACATGTCGTGTTTATTTTCACCCGGAAAATTAGAAAACATTCTGTTTTCACTCAGTCAAAAGTTAACTACTTATACATTTATAGAAAATTTTATTTCACCTCTTAACTCTAGTGAAGGTTTATAAGGATGAGCATAAAACATTTATTAAATTTCTGTATTACAATCAACTGACAATTTAAATTCATTCCATATTTTAACAACTGGCATATAGAAACTCTAAACATTGTTTCTGTGACGTTGATAGTAATTTTGAATGTAATATTACATAAACCAACAGGGTCAGTACACACATAAACGTAATCATGTCTCAAATTGCGGCATGTAGTGGTGTATCGTATTTTATTCATGGCCAATGAAGTAATCAACGAACATATTGGTTGGAGAGGAATTTAATATGAACATTAAAACATGCTGTTATGTAATTTTGTTCAAACTTAAAAATTCGTTTTGTAAAGTTGGTAGATAGTTGTTGTGTAAGTGGAAAGGTAATTCCTGGCAAATAAAAATAATAATAATATATTATATTATATGTACCTAGTACATTATAAGTCCGTCTTAGAAAATATATACAGCATAAAGAACTTTAGATATTTGTTATTTTGTAAACATATGTTTGCATTATCATACTGGTTGAAGGTTTAATCCTATATATCAATACGCTAGGGGTGTTTTCTTCACAGTCATAACTTGACAACGGCTGGACGGATTTTAACGTTTGAGATGTCAAATTAAAGGCATTTTTACGAAGATTTGCCAAATCCGTCTCTGAAATTAAAGAAAAGGCATCACTTAAATACAGTAAAGGGCAACATTTTCGGAACAATGGCGCTATCTGACGGTGGAAGTCTAAACTACGTGTTCATTGAAAGTACGTTGTTGCCATCCGTTTTAATATCAGTTGTTTTTTATGTTTATTTAAAACTGAAGTGACCTTTCGTTGGGTACAAACTTGCTCGGATTCGAGCAACAAGACAACTAGTATTATTTTAATGAATTCAACAATTCTGTTGTTTTCTCGTATACTCATTATTAAAGCATGCTATAAATTAAATAAACATTTGTTAGCTTTAGATAGAATTTCCCTTTATAATTTTTTTAAAAAGTATTTAACAATCTTAAAAAAGTGGTAGGAACAATATTTTATATATTGAAATATATGCATTAAATATATGCTTTTGTTAAATGCTGTAACTTAATAAGACCTGCGATGGCTGTAACTGTAACTAGGACAAAGCTTCTTATACCATTTGACGGTGCGATATGCAAGAAGGAAGGGCTCAGGGTTCATTTCCAAGTCAACTGGAGGGGAGACCAACGTTAACAAAGGTCTGAAAGCATGTTCTGGTGTTGATCATTAATATAGATGTATATTATTATTAGTTTTTATTAGAACCACATAAATCAAATCGTTTAGTGAAATTCTCTTAATTAACACTTTAAGCTACATAATGAATTAAACGTTTGATACATTTTGACTGCAGTTTACTCCACCCGTTCTTTAAAAGCTCAGCCTGTTCAATAATGTGCCAGACGAAGTTGTTGAAACGTTTCACCATCGATTCACAAATACATTAAACAATAATATAGATGTTCAATTTATAATACCTGAGTTTTTTCCCTCCCACTCCATGCTTAAGTGAATCCAGCAGCAAATTTTAAATTAATGATAAGCATCAATTACAGCTTGTGGTGCAGTTTAAATGTTGATTCGAAACCAAACTGACAACCATTTTTCATAGTGAATTCTTTACACTATAAATGGAGATAGTATTTTACCTATGTGCTTTTCACTTTATACAAATCCCAAACTTTCGTAAGCGGGGATGATCAGGAACACTAATCCGCAATACTCCGCAGAGCTAAAATGTAAAGTTATGTGATACATTAATTATTTAGACTCCGAGTCGAGCTGAGACAGATAGTCTTATTAATCTTTCCTTGGCTTGAACAACAAACGGTATTTATTGTTACAAGGAAGATTAGGAAACTTTTACCCTCACATTCATACACTTTAGATGTGTTTCCCTTATATTTATAAATATTACTAATAATAGTCACAACCTCATGCTTATTTTGTATACTAAAATCTAAGACATTTATAACGTTACTCTAATCTTTCTTTTAAATTAGTTTTTATTTAAGGAATAGTAGTAAGAGTACAACACAAAACTAGTTTCGTTTCGTTTAGGGCAGAAATTTGATTAATAAACAAATCTTCTCAGTTATAAACAAAAAAATATCTTCGGATATAAGGTTTCATACCATCGTGTTGTTGCTAATTTATTATGCTTAAATTATTATTAAGTTTTAAGATTTTGAACTCTATCATTGTTGCATTCATTTTCATTTTACATGTTATTGTTATGCTAATATGTAGTTATGGTAATGTGGGTAATTTTGTTACTTTTGTTATATTTGGCAAAGTTGTACCACTAGTTTAAGCATTTCACATGTACTATCTGTATTTTTGTAACCTTGTACTTGTATGTATTATTGGTGTATAATGCAAGTAAATTAAATAAAATTAATTGAAATCGAATACGTAAATCATAACAAAGTAAACTTCAGCCAGCTAAACTTACTTACTAAACTTACTCATCAGGTGTGGCGATGAGTATTTTGCACATTATTTTCCTATTATAGCATTTTCTTAAAATTTGATTAGTATAATTCACTCTTTAGGCTCTCCTGTGACTCACATTGAAAGCAACTTCTAGACTGTTATTCTGTAAACACAATTATATAAGACTCTGGATCCCCGCGAGTCATGCAATCTCACTGTGATGACATACATTCGCAGTAAACGTCATACAACTGATGTAGTATATTCGGGTCGAAATCACAATAAGAAAATCAATATCAGCTGTGGAAGAATAAAAAAACAATGACAAACTAAATGATACCCATCACAGTTAATAAAACAAAGTACCAAACCGTTGTTTGATAATAGTTCGTAAATATGCTACTCCAATACAATTATATTTCAATAATGATAAAATATAAAATATATATATATATATATATATATATATATATATATGTACGAGTGGAACAAAAATCTTTCTGAAAGTCGAACAAATTTGTATAATCTAAACATAATCGTGATGTTATCTTTAGACCGTTAAAATTTACATGATTTGGGATTCTTTTAAGTTCATGCAGTGGTATTATTGCTTATACCTTTTGTATTAAAAACCACAATTATAACTGTGTCTAAGAATGAACAACATTTCAGAGATATACAAGCTTTGACAATGATCTTAACATTTTCTTAAATTATGGTTCTATACATTTGTAATGGGTTGAATCGGCTTTGAACTATTCTGTAACACTATTCTGTACTATGTTTAATTATAGTAAAGGTGTAATTGGTAAACAGTCACCGGAAACCTATAACTTAAAAAAATATGTTATAAATATATCAAAATCAAAATATATCAAAATATATGCAAAAGAAAGAAAATAGGAAAGGAACGAAATCATTCTCTAATTTTCAATTAGTCACAGATTCTCTGAATCTATATTTTTAGTAGTGGTAATATAAACGATAAAAGAAAGGTTAAGAAAGAACACCCTTTATTATGCAAAAGGAATCGTGCACTTTAGAATATTTAACAAACTTTAAACTCTATCGACACCTGGTGACTGATTCGCCATGAATAAAATATCGCCATAAATGAGTCAACCACTGAATAAAACATTCCAATTGTCATTTTATTGCTTCACAACGGCAATTGTTTTACAATTCTGTATAAAAAAATAGCATAGCTGTAGTTAAAATGCTTTATCAATCTGTATCCAAATTAATCAAATACATTGTTTGACGTACGTTTAACTAAGAATATTGAATAAAATGCTAACGCTATTTGTTTTACTTTTTCAATTAAATCAGTTGCAGATCAGGGATAACTCTGACTCATGAAACCCGACCGAGTCTTAAACCATCATGTACCTGCAAGTGTTAAAAATATATAATAATTTTTATCACCGAGGTTTTTGATTTGTTTATTGTTATTTCAACTCCAACTGCATATATATATCGCTTCAAAAGTATAAGAAATACCCCCGTCGCAGCAAATCTGCGTACTCAGTGAATTTTCAATGCATATATGTGTGTCTCACTACTACATAGAGCCACTTTGGCTACCAAGTTTCACAAAAATACATTAATAAATAAGTGATATATAGAATTTTATATATTCTCCATAAGAATAACATTAGGGCTGAGTACACAAGTTTGCTGCAACGAGGAAGATAAAAATTTGTATTTTTGCAATTATCAATATAACTCAACCAGGTGAAGCTACATACCAAGTTTTATTAATTTAGGTTCATAACTAAGGGAGCTGTACAACTTTACTTATTCTCCATATGAATAACTTGGGGGACGAGTATGCAGGTTTGCTGCTACGGGGTGAATCAACAAAAAAACTTGTTTGTGCAAATATCAATATTCCACAACTATTTGAAGCCACATACAAAGTTTCATCAATATACATTCATAAATAATCAAGATATCAAATTTTATTTATCCTCCATAAGGATAACATTGGACAACGTACTGTGTTTAGGATTTTGAATATCTTTGCATCGGTTTGACGTATAACAACAATTAAAACACCAAAATGATTGTTTCGTAGAGCTAAGCTTATTGGTAAAAATAAATGTGAAGATTTTTGTAAAATTATCTGAGGAAAATCCAAAAACCTTTTTCCCATAAGTTTAACATGGGAAATTTTATGGACGCATTTTTTGACTTTTCTCTGCAACTACTTAACTTAGGGTAATGATTCAAAATACCAAATGTTTTAAGCTGTATAAAATGGCTATGACAAAATTAAGTGTTTTAAAATTTTAGGGGAAAAAATTCAAAAAACTGATTTTTGGAAAATGTAATACACCCATAAAACCCCCTTCCCATAGTCCGATCGATCTGGTTTTCGAACGTAAAGTCATAAATGTTACTCTACACATTTTTGCAAAATTTAATTAAAGGCGTTTTTAGCGAATTTCCCCTATAGGGAAGAAGCTATTACCGTAGGTCTCATGGTAAGACTTAAGCCCGAGACTATGATAATTTTTTGTTTTGAGGTCCCCAGATGACAAAAACACTAATCGTTCAAATTTAAATATATGTATATATATTTCTATCTATATATATGACAAAAACAACATCAACAGGACTTACCTTATGGTATATATATATATATATATATATATATATATATATATATGTGTGTGTGTGTGTGTGTGTGTGTGTCCGTGAATGCGATAACTTGAGTAAAAACCATCCGATTTCAATGAAATTTGGCTCAAATGTGTAAAATGACATTCATGACTTTAAGTTCGAAAACCAAAAAAATCGGACTATGGGAAGGGGGGTTTATGGGGGTTTTAAATTTTAGAAAAATAAGTTTTTTGCATTTTCACCCTACAATTTTTTAAAACCTTAATTTTAGTTTTAACCATTATATAGAGCTTAAAAAACAGATAATATAGTATTTTGAATCATTAACCTAGGTTAAGTGGTTGCGGAGAAAATCCAAAAAACATACTCATAAAATCTCCCATGTCTTATACCCATAAAATCTTATGGGAAAAAGGTTTTGGGCATTTTCTCAGTTTATTTTAATATAAATTTCATATTTGCTTTTAGAAATCTGTTCAGTTCCACAAAAAAATCATTTTGGTGTTTAAATTGTGATTCTACGCCCAACCGTTGCTGAGATATCCAAAGTGCTAAACACAGTACGTTGTCCAATGTTATCCTTATGGAGAATAAATAAAATTTGATATCTCGATTATTTATGAATGTATGTTGATGAAACTTGGTATGTGGCTTCACGTAGTTACTGGTTACCTAGTTACTGGTATATTGATATTTGCACAAAAATTTGATTTTTTGTTGATTATTCCCGTAGCAGCATACCTGCGTACTCAGCCCCCATGTTATTCTTATGGAGAATAAGTAAAATGTAATGGCTCCCTTAATTATGAACATAAATTAATAAAACTTGGTATGTAGCTTCACTTGGTTGAGTTATATTGATAATTGCATAAAACCCCATTTTTTTGTTCCTTGTTGCAGCAAACCTGCTTACTCAGCCCCCATGTTATTCTTATGGAGAATAACTAAAATGTTATATAGCGCTTATTTATGATTGAATATTGATGAAACATGGTATGTGGCTTCGCCTAGTTAAATTATATTTATATTAGCATAAAAATCAATTATTTGTGTTCCTTGTTTCAGCAAACCTATGTACTCATAACGAATGTTATTGTTATGGAGAATAATACAAATCGCTTATATGTGAATATATTTTTATGAAACTTGGTACGCGGCTTTATGTGGAATTCAGACAAATATTATGCATTGGAAATTCGCTGAGTACGCAGTTTTTCTGCGACGGGGGTATTTTAAATTGTTATCGCGGTAACGGACACACACATATATATAAATTTGAACGAACAGTGTTTTTGGCATCTGGGGACCTCAAAACAAAAAGTTATCATGGTCTCGGGCTTAAGTCTCACCATGCCACCTACGGTAATAACTTCTTCCCTATAGGGGAAATTCGCTAAAAGAGGTTCAAACTCGTCAAATGATTGTAGATACCCTGGAAATCGACCCCTTAAACCAAAAGCCAAGACGCTAACCGAAAGGCTTGTGAGATGCCTAAAGGGATGTTTTGTTATGTGGCTTGGTGGATAACATATTAGTTATCATCAATAGTTTTAGCAGCCCTTCATTGCAAATTTTTAAACAAAATACAACTCGTATTAGTACAAATTTAAATATATGTAATCTCATATTACCTTATGGTAAAAAACATAAATTACTGGTTCGCAAAACAAATATTTGTGAGAGTAAACACACTAATAACAAATCCAATTTAATGTAACGTGAAAAAACAATTATACAGATATTATAAAAATATGGTGCTCAGTACTCGTTTTAAGTATAAATCTATTACATAAATTTCTAGTTCAATAATGTCCCAGGACTACCTTAAAACTTGCCTAAACCAGTTTTGAGGCTGAAATTGGGTACAGCAAATGAAGTTATTACATTACGGTAAGCCTTTTGGCTGTCCATTATGACAAACTTCCCTTTCACCTTTGGTCCCTCCATTTGGAGCAGCTAGGGACAGAATCTGTGAGTTTGGTCTCCAACCTGTTAACCTGAGAATGGATGGACCCTGACTGTTGTACATGGATACCTTGTCAGTTAAGTTGACCAGTTGGAGGGCAGAATGCGGTCCCCTGTATGAGAGCCTCATCCCTGCTTTCACAGGGGCACGGGAGTTGGACCTCTGAAGGGTCGATTTGGCAATTGTGGAAGATGTGCCTAGCAGCTATGCTGTGGTTCCCTAATCCGCAAGAATGTTGATGATGAAATAGTTCAATAATGTAGTGAGTTTATTTGGTTTAGAAAAGGCATTTGGTTTTGGTTGAATTGCACAATCTTGGAATTATAATAATTATGAATTAGGAATTCTCAAAAGTAATATGAATCGGGCAAATTTTCCTTCATATTTGGAACATTCATTATAATTATAATTTTTTATAATTATAAAAATAAACCCACTTGTAAAAGAAATGAGAATAAGCCTGGTAAATCTGTCCTCCTTTGGCAAAATTTCAATAACTTACTAAAATAATTTATAATTTTTAGTAAACTTAAATATAAATGAGAGGAAAAAAATTACTGGTCATCTTGCTAATCTGGATTGAAAACTTGCCTAAACTTTGGATTAAAAATTTAGCCCAGTGAAAAAATCGTTGTAAATTTAACTTTCAACAATTGCAATCTGTTCAACATGATTAACGATAACATGTTTCAATAGTGAGTTATGAGCTATATCTGGTCACTACCAGAATTACCGGACTTAGGACGGGTTTTCCGGCCAGAAAATAGTAAGCCTTCAGAGTGTATGTTAACATCGGCATTTCCTGGAGCCATATGATAAACAGTTCCCGTGTTACTGTTTTAAAAGGTAGAGCAGGCTTTTTAGTGGGCATACAGACCCCACCCTACAGGCTGGCCAGTTGTGGGCATAAACGCATTTTCCTACCTCTTTCTCTTAAAAATGTGCACTAAAGTAAATAATAAGATTATTGCATAGCAAAGCTGAGATTCTTGTTTCGGCGTGGACGAGGTTTTCAAAATCGAGTTACAAAAATCTGACCTCAATTGACATCATAAACTGACTTTATGTCGATGATGTGTTGAAACTAAATTATACCTCACTATTCGGTGCACGTGTTTATAATGCAGATTTCACCTTGTATTGAAAAATAAATTAAGTTCTTAACTGTTTATACTATTTTTATATTTGTTATATTTAGCTTTATATATAGCGTTAGCCATAGTGCAATGACAGTATAATTAATTCGGAAAAATAAATGATCCATCCCACACAGTAAAACATGTTATAACGTAAATAAATGTATACATTTTACAATAGTTTAGTTAACAACTATTTTTTTATTCATAAAACGTACTATGTATGTGACCTTTCCAAACCATACCATTTACATTTAATGTACGTATAGAACAAGTTATCAATAATTCAAAAACTGTCTTTAAAAATCTTCAGCTTATTTTCACAGATATTTTATATATTAAAATAATAATGTTGTCAACATAGCAAGGGAAGTTTGGTTGAAATTAAATCATATTTTTACAACTACGGAATTCCTATTATGGCAGAAACAAACAAACGACAGAAGTCGATACCAATCGGCTAAGAGCCCTTTATTGGGTTTCTTCAAAAGGCTTAGCTCTTCATACAACCGAGATAACCCGGTGAACCTACTGCTTCGTTGGGGCAAAGCCAATAAGGGTTACTAAATATATCATTTACTTTTTCTTTTTAATAATTTTACAAATTAAATATTTATTTTCAACGATATTCGTTCGTAATATATCAGCGTAAAAATAATCAAAACATAAAAAATGCGACTGAATGCGTTCTGAATTTAATTCCAGAACCAAAGTTCACTAGACGTTGGATAATGTCATTAAAATTTGTGATTATAATCTTTGCTTGGGCTTTCTTGCAAACTAAATTGTGTAATTTAAATATGTTTGTACCAACTAAATATAGTTATTTATTGCTTTATTACTCACTGAGTTGTACTGAGTCAGTCAATGGGACCTCTACATCCATTAAGATTGTAGTGATATTATTTTGTGTTAGTATCATTGTATTTCCCATTTATTTATTAGTGTTCATTTGTGTTGTTTTTCTTTTAAGATAGACTGAGTTAATTATTAGAGCTAATGCAGTGTTTACAACTACTAATATTATTGGTAACAGTTTATTTAACACCATATGACGCGAGATATTGAACAAATCTTCTTGAAATATATAATTGCTTCACTAGAATAGTAAAGAAAACCAAAATTATCTCATAAAGCCACCAAAATCTAGTTTTAACTATAGAAAATAAAAATGATGGAGTAAAACAACAAAAGGCTGCTGAACCAATTATTTCAATTGATGTTGAAGGTGAAAAGCAAATTTGAAAACAGACAAAGAGATAATACTGAAAAGACCGAAAATGCTTGTGTCAGATACAGTGGCCCGTAACGAAATTGCATAATGTATTTCGCCTGGGGGTCTGTCAGAAACTGGCAAGCAAGACGTTCTGACGCGGATATAGAATTTGTATAAAATATACACGTCGTGTAAAGATACAGTTTGAAGCGAACTATTTTCTGAGAAATCTCTAACTAGTTTATTAGAGAAGATCTGATAAATACGTACACAAAATTATAAACAAATCCTAACAGAGCAAATTATTATGCAGTGAAAGCTATTTTTCACCACACTATGCTGTAATCACTTGTTTTCCGAACGTCATTTGAATACCGAAAGTAGAGTTTTTCCGCCCAAGGGCCAAAAGGCAGCTGATCTATTTAGCCAGTGTTGCCAACTTTTTTTCAAGCGTACACAACGTTACCTGGTTAGTACGTGCATACTATTTTGCGTTCTTTGGTTGAAACACTGGAACAAATAACAATAAAATACAAAACATTGTACTATCGATGATTTGTTTATTAGTTAACTGTTTGAAATTTAAATTTTTACGTCGGAAGTGACTACGTACATGTCCGACGTAAGCCGCTACCGCTTAGGTTAGGTTAGGTTAGGTTAGTTTAGGTTAGGTTAGGAGGTTTTCGTTATGTGTCACTGAATCACAAACTGTATTAAGAATCACAGGAAAAGTAACGTACGGTGCATAATTTGGAACGGACGTGAACAGAAGCGGCTCACGTTGGACGTGTACGTAGCCTCTGCCTGACTGTTTTTAGTCCGAGATTGCATGAGGCCGCTGTGTTTTATGACAGATCACATTTAACCCGTTAATAATTGTAGTATGGTGAAAAATAGCATTCACACCTCTGCCGAAAGGGTTTTGCATAGCCCTCGAACGATTTATGACCTCGACTTCGTCTCGGTCATAAAACACGATCTCGGGCCAGCAAAACCCCACTTTCGGCCCTTGGTGCGAAATATACTATTTAGTACCAATGAAATACATATAAAGAAAATACATACGTAGTAAGTACAGTTTTTTAATTAATCTTCCACAGGCAAACCTTAAAAGTGTCCACATAATGGATATGAAAGTCTCCGTTATTGCCTCCCCACAAGCATTACTTCTGAATGAGTGATGAGCTTATGTATGTGCAGGTTTCAATGGCAGGAAAATGTTTGATTGAAGATTTATTATGATTGTTTTAAATAATGGGGTAGAAAGTGCAATTTAAAACATATTTATACTTAGTGTATCTTTCCTAAAACCTAATTTTTCCCTAAATGGCAAAACATTTTTGGAAATTAAATGCATTTTAAAACGGAGATTGAAAAAGTAAAGGGGGTTTTTCATAAGAAGCCATCTGTCAGATATCAAATAAAAAAGGTTAGCTATTGGACTAGTTTATTCTGGACACCATGTATATTGTAAACTAACAAGCACCAACTAAACTCATCTCTGGTTATTACCAACCTAGTTCTAATGAAATTAAATATATTTAAATCTATCACTAAAGCCACCAAAAAAAACTCTATCTTGAAGTGTTATGCATACAGTAGTTGACAGAGTCATTTGTAAACACACTCACACCTATAGTAAAGGTGCCAGTTGCAGTAACGCAGCCACCGATGACAACCCAGTTAAGTACGTTAGCGTCACGTTTAGCAATGCAATACGGCGCAGCCCTCTCGAAGTGTTATGCTTAGTTGACAGAGTCATTTGTAAACACACTCACACCTATAGTAAAGGTGCCAGTTGCAGTAACGCAGCCGTCGATGACAACCCAGTTAAGTACGTTAGCGTCACGTAGCAATGCAATACGGCGCAGCCCTCTCGAAGTGTTATGCTTAGTTGACAGAGTCATTTGTAAACACACTCACACCTATAGTAAAGGTGCCAGTTGCAGTAACGCAGCCGTCGATGACAACCCAGTTGAGTACGTTAGCGTCACGTAGCAATGCAATACGGCGCAGCCCTCTCGAAGTGTTATGCTTAGTTGACAGAGTCATTTGTAAACACACTCACACCTATAGTAAAGGTGCCAGTTGCAGTAACGCAGCCGTCGATGACAACCCAGTTAAGTACGTTAGCGTCCGTAGCAATGCAATACGGCGCAGCCCTCTCGAAGTGTTATGCTTAGTTGACAGAGTCATTTGTAAACACACTCACACCTATAGTAAAGGTGCCAGTTGCAGTAACGCAGCCGTCGATGACAACCCAGTTAAGTACGTTAGCGTCACGTAACAATGCAATACGGCGCAGCCCTCTCGAAGTGTTATGCATAGTTGACAGAGTCATTTGTAAACACACTGACACCTATAGTAAAGGTGCCAGTTGCAGTAACGCAGCCGTCGACGACAACCCAGTAAAGTACGTTAGCGTCACGTAGCAATGCAATACGGCGCAGCCCTCTCGAAGTGTTATGCTTAGTTGACAGAGTCATTTGTAAACACACTCACACCTATAGTAAAGGTGCCAGTTGCAGTAACGCAGCCGTCGATGACAACCCAGTTAAGTACGTTAGCGTCACGTAGCAATGCAATACGGCGCAGCCCTCTCGAAGTGTTATGCATACAGTAGTTGACAGATTCATTTATTAACACACTCACACCTATAGTAAAGGTGCCAGTTGCAGTAACGCAGCCGTCGATGACAACCCAGTTAAGTACGTTAGCGTCACGTAGCAATGCAATACGGCGCAGCCCTCTCGAAGTGTTATGCTTAGTTGACAGAGTCATTTGTAAACACACTCACACCTATAGTAAAGGTGCCAGTTGCAGTAACGCAGCCGTCGATGACAACCTAGTTAAGTACGTTAGCGTCACGTAGCAATGCAATACGGCGCAGCCCTCTCGAAGTGTTATGCATAGTTAACAGAGTCATTTGTAAACACACTCACACCTATAGTAAAGGTGCCAGTTGCAGTAACGCAGCCATCGATGACAACCCAGTTAAGTACGTTAGCGTCACGTAGCAAGGCAATACGGCGCAGCCCTCTCGAAGTGTTATGCTTAGTTGACAGAGTCATTTGTAAACACACTCACACCTATAGTAAAGGTGCCAGTTGCAGTAACGCAGCCGTCAATGACAACCCAGTTAAGTACGTTAGCGTCACGTAGCAATGCAATACGGCGCAGCCCTCTCGAAGTGTTATGCATACAGTAGTTCACAGATTCATTTGTAAACACACTCACACCTATAGTAAAGGTGCCAGTTGCAGTAACGCAGCCGTCGATGACAACCCAGTTAAGTACGTTAGCGTCACGTAGCAATGCAATACGGTGCAGCCCTTTCGAAGTGTTATGCTTAGTTGACAGAGTCATTTGTAAACACACTCACACCTATAGTAAAGGTGCCAGTTGCAGTAACGCAGCCGTCGATGACAACCCAGTTAAGTACGTTAGCGTCACGTAGCAATGCAATACGGTGCAGTCCTTTCGAAGTGTTATGCTTAGTTGACAGAGTCATTTGTAAACACACTCACACCTATAGTAAAGGTGCCAGTTGCAGTAACGCAGCCGTCGATGACAACCCAGTTAAGTACGTTAGCGTCACGTAGCAATGCAATACGGCGCAGCCCTCTCGAAGTGTTATGCTTAGTTGACAGAGTCATTTGTAAACACACTCACACCTATAGTAAAGGTGCCAGTTGCAGTAACGCAGCCGTCGATGACAACCCAGTTAAGTACGTTAGCGTCACGTAGCAATGCAATGCGGCGCAGCCCTCTCGAAGTGTTATGCATAGTTGACAGAGTCATTTGTAAACACACTGACACCTATAGTAAAGGTGCCAGTTGCAGTAACGCAGCCGTCGACGACAACCCAGTAAAGTACGTTAGCGTCACGTAGCAATGCAATACGGCGCAGCCCTCTCGAAGTGTTATGCTTAGTTGACAGAGTCATTTGTAAACACACTCACACCTATAGTAAAGGTGCCAGTTGCAGTAACGCAGCCGTCGATGACAACCCAGTTAAGTACGTTAGCGTCACGTAGCAATGCAATACGGCGCAGCCCTCTCGAAGTGTTATGCATACAGTAGTTGACAGATTCATTTATTAACACACTCACACCTATAGTAAAGGTGCCAGTTGCAGTAACGCAGCCGTCGATGACAACCCAGTTAAGTACGTTAGCGTCACGTAGCAATGCAATACGGCGCAGCCCTCTCGAAGTGTTATGCTTAGTTGACAGAGTCATTTGTAAACACACTCACACCTATAGTAAAGGTGCCAGTTGCAGTAACGCAGCCGTCGATGACAACCTAGTTAAGTACGTTAGCGTCACGTAGCAATGCAATACGGCGCAGCCCTCTCGAAGTGTTATGCATAGTTAACAGAGTCATTTGTAAACACACTCACACCTATAGTAAAGGTGCCAGTTGCAGTAACGCAGCCGTCGATGACAACCCAGTTAAGTACGTTAGCGTCACGTAGCAATGCAATACGGCGCAGCCCTCTCGAAGTGTTATGCATACAGTAGTTGACAGATTCATTTGTAAACACACTCACACCTATAGTAAAGGTGCCAGTTGCAGTAACGCAGCCGTCGATGACAACCCAGTTAAGTACGTTAGCGCCACGTAGCAATGCAATACGGCGCAGCCCTCTCGAAGTGTTATGCTTAGTTGACAGAGTCATTTGTAAACACACTCACACCTATAGTAAAGGTGCCAGTTGCAGTAACGCAGCCGTCGATGACAACCCAGTTAAGTACGTTAGCGTCACGTAGATATGCAATACGGCGCAGCCCTCTCGAAGTGTTATGCTTAGTTGACAGAGTCATTTGTAAACACACTCACACCTATAGTAAAGGTGCCAGTTGCAGTAACGCAGCCGTCGATGACAACCCAGTTAAGTACGTTAGCGTCACGTAGCAATGCAATACGGCGCAGCCCTCTCGAAGTGTTATGCTTAGTTGACAGAGTCATTTGTAAACACACTCACACCTATAGTAAAGGTGCCAGTTGCAGTAACGCAGCCGTCGATGACAACCCAGTTAAGTACTTTAGCGTCACGTAGCAATGCAATACGGCGCAGCCCTCTCGAAGTGTTATGCTTAGTTGACAGAGTCATTTGTAAACACACTCACACCTATAGTAAAGGTGCCAGTTGCAGTAACGCAGCCGTCGATGACAACCCAGTTAAGTACGTTAGCGTCACGTAGCAATGCAATACGGCGCAGCCCTCTCGAAGTGTTATGCATAGTTGACAGAGTCATTTGTAAACACACTCACACCTATAGTAAAGGTGCCAGTTGCAGTAACGCAGCCGTCGATGACAACCCAGTTAAGTACGTTAGCGTCACGTAGCAATGCAATACGGCGCAGCCCTCTCGAAGTGTTATGCATACAGTAGTTGACAGAGTCATTTGTAAACACACTCACACCTATAGTAAAGGTGCCAGTTGCAGTAACGCAGCCGTCGATGACAACCCAGTTAAGTACGTTAGCGTCACGTTTAGCAATGCAATACGGCGCAGCCCTCTCGAAGTGTTATGCATACAGTAGTTGACAGAGTCATTTGTAAACACACTCACACCTATAGTAAAGGTGCCAGTTGCAGTAACGCAGCCGTCGATGACAACCCAGTTAAGTACGTTAGCGTCACGTTTAGCAATGCAATACGGCGCAGCCCTCTCGAAGTGTTATGCATACAGTAGTTGACAGAGTCATTTGTAAACACACTCACACCTATAGTAAAGGTGCCAGTTGCAGTAACGCAGCCGTCGATGACAACCCAGTTAAGTACGTTAGCGTCACGTTTAGCAATGCAATACGGCGCAGCCCTCTCGAAGTGTTATGCATACAGTAGTTGACAGAGTCATTTGTAAACACACTCACACCTATAGTAAAGGTGCCAGTTGCAGTAACGCAGCCGTCGATGACAACCCAGTTAAGTACGTTAGCGTCACGTTATCAATGCAATACGGCGCAGCCCTCTCGAAGTGTTATGCATACAGTAGTTGACAGAGTCATTTGTAAACACACTCACACCTATACTAAAGGTGCCAGTTGCAGTAACGCAGCCGTCGATGACAACCCAGTTAAGTTTGTTAGCGTCACGTATCAATGCAATACGGCGCAGCCCTCTCGAAGTGTTATGCATACAGTAGTTGACAGAGTCATTTGTAAACACACTCACACCTATAGTAAAGGTGCCAGTTGCAGTAACGCAGCCGTCGATGACAACCCAGTTAAGTACGTTAGCGTCACGTTTAGCAATGCAATACGGCGCAGCCCTCTCGAAGTGTTATGCATAGTTGACAGAGTCATTTGTAAACACACTCACACCTATAGTAAAGGTGCCAGTTGCAGTAACGCAGCCGTCGATGACAACCCAGTTAAGTACGTTAGCGTCACGTTTAGCAATGCAATACGGCGCAGCCCTCTCGAAGTGTTATGCATAGTTGACAGAGTCATTTGTAAACACACTCACACCTATATTAAAGGTGCCAGTTGCAGTAACGCAGCCGTCGATGACAACCCAGTTAAGTACGTTAGCGTCACGTTTAGCAATGCAATACGGCGCAGCCCTCTCGATGTGTTATGCTTAGTTGACAGAGTCATTTGTAAACACACTCACACCTATAGTAAAGGTGCCAGTTGCAGTAACGCAGCCGTCGATGACAACCCAGTTAAGTACGTTAGCGTCACGTTTAGCAATGCAATACGGCGCAGCCCTCTCGAAGTGTTATGCATACAGTAGTTGACAGAGTCATTTGTAAACACACTCACACCTATAGTAAAGGTGCCAGTTGCAGTAACGCAGCCGTCGATGACAACCCAGTTAAGTACGTTAGCGTCACGTTTAGCAATGCAATACGGCGCAGCCCTCTCGAAGTGTTATGCATAGTTGACAGAGTCATTTGTAAACACACTCACACCTATAGTAAAGGTGCCAGTTGCAGTAACGCAGCCGTCGATGACAACCCAGTTAAGTACGTTAGCGTCACGTTTAGCAATGCAATACGGCGCAGCCCTCTCGAAGTGTTATGCATAGTTGACAGAGTCATTTGTAAACACACTCACACCTATAGTAAAGGTGCCAGTTGCAGTAACGCAGCCGTCGATGACAACCCAGTTAAGTACGTTAGCGTCACGTTTAGCAATGCAATACGGCGCAGCCCTCTCGAAGTGTTATGCATACAGTAGTTGACAGAGTCATTTGTAAACACACTCACACCTATAGTAAAGGTGCCAGTTGCAGTAACGCAGCCGTCGATGACAACCCAGTTAAGTACGTTAGCGTCACGTAGCAATGCAATACGGCGCAGCCCTCTCGAAGTGTTATGCATACAGTAGTTCACAGATTCATTTGTAAACACACTCACACCTATAGTAAAGGTGCCAGTTGCAGTAACGCAGCCGTCGATGACAACCCAGTTAAGTACGTTAGCGTCACGTAGCAATGCAATACGGTGCAGCCCTTTCGAAGTGTTATGCTTAGTTGACAGAGTCATTTGTAAACACACTCACACCTATAGTAAAGGTGCCAGTTGCAGTAACGCAGCCGTCGATGACAACCCAGTTAAGTACGTTAGCGTCACGTAGCAATGCAATACGGTGCAGTCCTTTCGAAGTGTTATGCTTAGTTGACAGAGTCATTTGTAAACACACTCACACCTATAGTAAAGGTGCCAGTTGCAGTAACGCAGCCGTCGATGACAACCCAGTTAAGTACGTTAGCGTCACGTAGCAATGCAATACGGCGCAGCCCTCTCGAAGTGTTATGCTTAGTTGACAGAGTCATTTGTAAACACACTCACACCTATAGTAAAGGTGCCAGTTGCAGTAACGCAGCCGTCGATGACAACCCAGTTAAGTACGTTAGCGTCACGTAACAATGCAATACGGCGCAGCCCTCTCGATGTGTTATGCTTAGTTGACAGAGTCATTTGTAAACACACTCACACCTATAGTAAAGGTGCCAGTTCCAGTAACGCAGCCGTCGATGACAACCCAGTTAAGTACTTTAGCGTCACGTAGCAATGCAATACGGCGCAGCCCTGGCTTTTGGTTGTCATATGCTTGTTTCAGATATATTTTACATGATATTGTCCTTTTAAATGTTTTTGTCGTATTAGTGTGAATGTTTCATGTTTTTAATTTGTTTAAAACCTAGTGATAGATTACAAACAACTTCATTGTAAAAAGCTGAGGATGACTTGCTAGCTTTTAAACGTGTCTTTAGCACGAATTGTTTATAAACAGTTTATAAACATTAACGTTTCCATACCTTAAGAGTAGAGACAATAGTTCAGACTTCATATACATATTTTTTATTACTGGCTGAATCTTTATTAGTATAACATTATATCATTAGTAAAGAAAAAGTTACCATTTTATTTTCTTATGTTAATTTAACCTGTAACTAGATTTAAACTAGTGGAGGTTTACAGTAGTCGGCCAAGTTTCTCAGGAAGCAATTAAAGTCCGCATAGTTCGTATTAGTTCTGTTTAAACTTCTGATCCCACCTTACCGGTAATGAAGTCAGGAAGTTTACCTCGCAATTTAATAAAAGGTTTATAGAATATGGTGGGTATTATCAAATAAAATATAAAGTATAATGATAAATATAATACATGTTGCTTATGCTAATGAAAAGCCGATTGAAAAATCGTTGAAATAAATTTAAATTTATAACGAACTTTTCCAATTTTGTCTTCCATTGAGTCTATAAATGGACGGTACCAATAATAATGTGTCACGGAACCAATTTTATTATTTTTCATAAATCATCTTACTTTTCTAAAACAGTAAAGACATTCTACTTTCACGACATATTTTATATTTGAATTCAATCTACTTTAATAGTAATAATTTTCCATTGCATTACTTTTTTATGATGTTTCATATAATGTTCGAACTTACAGAACTTTCGTATGGCTTAATCTACTGTCTTATTGGATCTTTGCTCCCAGATCAACATTACTATGAGGGATGTTTCCATTTAAGCGTAAATCAAATATACATTACGGTCTATACATGATTTTGTTCCTTCCATCTCAGATTGGCTCACTGCGAGGGTTTAAAATAAAATTTGTAATGTATAACTCGTTAATTACAATTTTAATAAGAACAACAATATCGCACATGCAGTGTTATTACATATCCTACTAAAGTGGAAACATAAGTTTTATTCTTATAAAAAGTAGTAACTATATTAATGACGATTGATAGTAAAAAACTTACGATCCCTCCATATACAAATAAGACGTCCTGCCTCTCAGGACATCCATGGAAAGTAATTTGTTTACATACATATACCAAATAAGTATGATGATAATATATGATTGTCATTTGTTTATGCCATACTGTAGTCATTCAAGGTGGTAAATTTATATAGGAATGGAACAAGAAAATCTATTGCAACTAATCATACCTGTAATCGTCAGGGCAAATGTACACATGAATTATTTATCTTGTAGAAACATTACCTGTGTTAACCTATTTCGTGATTTATTATGTCTTGTTTTCTTTTAATTTGCCCGATTGTAAAACAACGTAACAAACCCATTATTACTGCACAAAAGTTTAACTTTACAAAATGTGTCGTAAGTCTGACATTAAAGTACAAGCTTACACAATTGCTGGTAAAAAATAGTTACAAAAACATTTCTGAAAGTATTTTATTAATTTAGCTTACATTATTAAATTTGAATTATAAATATAAAAGACAAAAACCTTTACGGCGTTTTGCTGATCCATCTTAAAAACTTCTTAATGCGCGATAAATTACCTAATAATAAAATGTTCAACAATGCTGATGGGGAAATTACCACCTTAATAGACTTTGAACATCTTATTTGAAAATACCTTGTCCAGAAAGTAAACTTGCTTAGTTGGCTGCAGAATATAATTGTCTCCGAATAAACTCATTACAGACTTCTTGCCTATTTGTCCTGGAGTAGTATTATTTACTTTCAGATCACGATTGTATTGATTGTTTAGCAATTATGAAAGTCTTCTACAAATATATAATATATATAAAATACTAAACTTAAATTGCATATTGTTTAGTTATTTACAATTGATCTGTGGTTCCACCCAAAATACCTTCTTATTAGGTCAATAACAATTCCAAGCGAACAATGCCCAATTCTATATTATTTTAAGTATTCTAATTATTTAGGAAACATTTCAATTATTTATATAGTGGTATACAAGTCATACATATAATTTAAACTAGAGTCATAAAAAACCTCTACAAATGTACATACAGTTTTAAACGACCTACCATCTATGTTTTTTAATCTACAAATAACAATCATACTAAAGACTAGTCAATTTGTTTTTATTTTACTAAGGTTATTTAAAATATTTACGAAACATCTTATTGATGCTATTTGCCTTTTACTTCCCAGGTTTAGTCTGGAGTCCATAGAAAGCCCTGATGGTCGTAGACTATTAAAAATGGGGAAGGTGCTACAGCCTGACATATTAATATGACGACAAATATTACAGCTTTGATTATATATAATGTAAGTGTTTCTGAATAACAAAATGCGGTTTTATACAGTAAAACTTTGACCATACCTAATAACCGTTGTTTATTTCACATAGAAAATCAGCCTTGAATATGAATCCTAATTTGAATATCAACAGTGCCACTGGTCGGAAATAAAAACAATGGCTTGATGGCCAAGCATCTAGGACAAACAATGATATAAAGGTAATTTAAATTGATATGATCAAACTGAAATAAGTTTTTCAAATTGAATTTCGACTTATAATATTAACCGTCGTTTATAACGTTTTTCCAATTCTTAAATCACGTATTTTGTCATACTTAATCCATTTATGGTACACGAGATATAATTGTGATATTTATTTTAATGACGAATTGTAATATTTAATACATATGTGACAAAAAAAAACATATATTCCATTGTTATTTATCACGTTATTATTATTTTTTTCATTTCCTGAAAGTAGGGTTGGCAGTGATTGAGAACCGGAAGTGGCATAGTGGTTAGAGCGCGTTATTCCGGAAAGAGTAAGAAGAAAATTATCCCGCCAAATTTGCGTGCCAAAAAAAAAATTGGCGCCAAACCTAACCTCACTTTCCTTCCCGCCACTTTTTTCCCTCCAGGTAGTGTTGCCAACTTAGCAGAGCTAATGTACCATACGTAATTATATGTATCATATATAATTATATGTACCATATATAATACTACAGTGTATAATCATATATATATGTACCATAATAGTGTATAATATACCATCACCAGAAAGGTAAGTGGCTATCTAACCTCACTTAGCCAGTGTTACCACCCTAAACGCTACCTACAAAACCTAAATCAGTTACGCAAAATTATTATATGTATTATGTCAAACTATCTAAAATTATTATATGTATATATTACGTCACGCTACGATGTGTTACCAACCTATGGCAATGTATATTTCGCAAGCAAGTACAGCCAAACCATTATATAAAACCATTACATGTATATATACCAGAAAGTACCGCTAACTCAAAATATAAAACTATTACATGTATATATCGCAAGAAAGTGTTGCCAAAAAACCAAAAATCGCTTATATCTCGAAAACGGTAAGTCCTAGGGTCATTCTGACCCCAGAAAACTGCCTACTACGTGGTGTAGGCACTCCAGGGGGGTATCTACCCATATGAAAAATCTTAACTAAAATGTTGCGGGTTGCATCTCAAAAAATGAAGGGGCAAATTTTCAAAATCAAATATCTCAAGAACGGCTTGGCCGATTTTCACGAAACTTGGCATGTATGTACCTGTTAACCTCCGCTACATATTACAAAAACCTAAACTCTGTACTGCGGGAAGTATCAAAACAATTGAAGGAGTCATACTTTAAAAATCAATATCTTAAGAACGGGTGAGACGATATAATTGAAACTTGACATGTGGATACTTGTTAACATCCTCTAACCTTCAATTTTGTTGGAGGGTAGAAAAGGGTTGTTTAGGGGATGATGGAGGGTGTAAAACTTTAAAATTTAATATATTGAGAACGGCTTGGCCGATTCTAATGAAACTTGGTATATAGGTACCTGTTAACCTCCGCTACTATTTAAAAAAAAACTTAAACTCTGTACTGCGGGAAGTATCAAAACAATTGAAGGAGCTATATTTTAAAAATCAATATCCCAAGAACGGCTTGGCCGATTTTAATGAAATTTGGTATGTATGTACCTGTTAACATCCTTTACATCTTACAAAAACCTTAACCTCTGTACTGTGGGCAAGTATCAAAATAATTGAAGGGGTACCAATAAATACCTTAAATCTCGCAGCATAATCGGGGGGAACGCGGTGGTCTAGTGGTTAGCGCCTTGGACTACGGTTCAGGAGGTCTCGGGTTCGATTCCCTCTTTAGGTTCTTCATCAAAGGTATTGTAAAAGTCGGGTCTTGCCCTTCCTTTACCTACTGGAATGTTTATCCGTGCTACATCTACTCTAAACGTGTCACTGCTGGTAATTGATTCAGCGTTGCTTTGAATTATGCCCCCAAAAATCTCCCAAAGGACATTGCAGGGAACATAGCATGATCTAGGCTAAGTAAGGCAAACTCCCACAGGGGGAATTTTTAAAACCACAAACTAAGCTGTAATAGAACAAAGAAAAATACAACCCAGAATAAATCCGAGAGGAGTGGTGGCGATTATATAGCCAGGCAGTGTCTATGGTACCATCACTCTGTGTCTTGAACATATATGTAGTGCATTTCCAAACAAACATCAGCTTTTAAGTATTGAGCCCAAACCTACAGTGAAAGACAGTGGTGACCTACAGTGGACCACAGCGCCTATATTACTTCACTTTAGGGTGTTTACTGTTTCATTGTATAAAATATACCATGCCAGATACTCTCTCAGATCCTAAAGCGTTTAATCTGGTTTTACACTGTGATGCTTGCGGGGTCATCACAACACCATCTTGGAGAGATTGTCGCTGTTAAGGTAAGATATTTATCTATATTATTAGTTAGAGGTTTCTACCTCCCCTGGGGAATCATTTACCTTTGTCAGAGACTTCTAAAAGTGTTAAGCTTCCGCTGGACAGTATCGCTTGGGAGGTAAGACAACATACCTCACCAAATAAACTGAAAGTAAACATAATAAGGAAAGTTTTATAATGCCAAAAACCTGAAGACGGTGGATTTTTAGAGTTAGAATTACTGTGGAGTGACGATTGGTCAATCACCAACTCCCTTCAACACACAAACTCTGCTCATCCTGAACCAGTCAAGCTCACTTCATGATGAATACTCCGCTTAGCCTAACTAAACTTTTTCTTAAACAAATCTGTTCTGACAATAAATTACTTGACAACATTGTAAAAACAAATGCCCCCTACCTTATTCAACACAATATTATATTTTAGCACAGAAAAAACTACAATTCAGCACTACAGTCCATATTACCATTGGGAAGGAAGGAGGTATTGCGAATAATGCATTACGGTAAGTAAATGAGATTATAAAAGACAGATACATTATTCATTAATAAATATTGTTCTTTTTTTCATTGTAACTAAAACTGCTATTATTAGCGTTTCCATATTTTTATATTCTAAAATCCCAGCAATATATTTTGCTTTAAACCACGGATTGTTTACAATCTGTTCTTGTTTGACAGAGATGGCACCCTCAAGCTCTCGAGGCAAACGTGCGGTAACAGCTTAAAGTCCCGCTCGGGTATTCTACCAGCCGACCGATTCAACCACTCATATATCGCAACTGCCAGAGGCCTGTGGCTGGAGGATTGTTGAACAGCTGCACTTGTGTGAGTACATTTTATTTTCTCATCATTTAAATTTCCCGGTCAAAATATTTCAAAGTCCGTTAAATCGTTTGCCAGGGCCGTGGTGTATTTTGACGGCGTAATAACTTGACCAATCGTACCCAAGACCGCTAAAAACTGCCCCGAGGGCCTTGATGTACTTGGCCTGCAACGTTTTAAATTCTTCGGTCAGATACTTCCAAGTCAAACGTTTCCCTGTGGCCAGTGTTTCAGCCTAGATCCATCGAGTCTCCACCGTCTAGGACCCCGTGCACTCCGTGACACGGTACCTCTATCACTACGCAAGTCAGAAAAACACTAACACACAAACTACGCAAGTCAAATCAGAACTACAAGTTACCAAAGGTTAACTCTAAGGAAGGTAGAAAACACTACTCTAACCAAAACCGCATTAAAGATCAAGAATAGAAAGTAAGATTACTGTTACCCAGCACATACAAATACAACACTACGCCTGACACATGGAAGTCAGGGTTTGTTTAATTCCTTTACTGTAAACTACCAAATAAAACAATTGAATACAAACACAACACTAATCTAGCCAAGTCAGACAGTTATACTGTTTAGAAACCTCAATATACTAATTACAGTAACTTAAAGGAGAGAAGAGGCTTGTAAAAACCAGCAGAAAACTACAGGCAAGAAACTGATAACCCCACTCCACGGGTTTATTAACCTGCTTGGCGGGGACCGTGTGGTACTTTGTTCATGTAATTTCTTGGTCGAACGTTTCCGAGTCCGCTGAAGTTACCTTTATCGGGGGTTACATTTAAATTGACCGAAACTTCTTAAATTTCTCGGTCATTTACTCCTGCCTCCGCTGAAGCTACATTATAATGTGTTACATTTCACCTTAACGGGGATCTTTTTAAATTTATCGGCTAAACACTCCTAACCCCGGTGAAATAATTTTGAACGCTCACGTTTCCACACCACGGTAAGCCTTTAGGCTAGGCCGTAGGAGCGTCGGCGCGTTCTTTTTGGTTACCCAGAGCTTCCCCTGGAGGCCTAACCTCTGGGGTGAGAGGCCCCAACCATCGCCTCTCACAGTGGTAGCCACTCCATAACAAAATGCTACCTCCTTTTATTGTTTATTTTATTTTATTTTTTACAAGTCCCACCGTGCGGACTGTTCCAAGAAGTAACCTGGGTCTAAGCCAGGCCCTCAATCTACTAAACCCTTCATCACAAATTTAGGTTTACGGGGCTTTTCGTCACCCGCGCCAGTGACCTTCATTCAGGTTTACGGGGCTTTTCGTCACCCGCGCCAGTGACCTTCATTCACACACACACACACACATACAGTGGGAACTTATGCATTATTCAAGACATGCTCAACTATATTTACAAAATTGTGAGAAGTTAGGATATTGTTGTATGCAGAGTCAAAGTGCATACCATAACTCTTCATTACTTCTTTAGCTTTGTTAAGTACATTAATCCCGTTAGGAACAGGAGACTTGATGAAACAAGGTACGAAACCTTCATTTTTGGCTTTAATGAGAGCTTCGTTAAATTTTCTTTTTTGTATGCGAATACATTTGTACTCACAGACTCCGTACAGCTCCAGAAGAGTTTCTTTAATAAGGACACATAAAACATGTTTAAGTCCATCGTCGTCTGACATCACAGCAACCTTCGGTGCCTGTTTAGTCAGCAACTCATTCAGTGACTGGTTTTCTTCACACATTATATCGTTTGTAGTTTTAAATTCTGAGTTAATTTGAGCTAGCTTTTGGTTGTTTTCTAGAGACCATGTAATTTCAGCCAAGAGTTGAGAGTTTTGATTTTTTAACTGATTATTTTCATGTTTGATTTTATACACTCCATACTTTCTAATGGAAGGCAGGACTTCTTCAAAAACCCAGTATTTAAATGTTTTAGCAACTGGTAGTTTAGAGGAAAAAATCAACTCGTATAAACCCGGTTCTGATATAAAAACTACTTTAGAATCATGATAATTGAGTTGGGACCCATTTTGGGTCCCAACTACTTCCGGTTGAGTTGATTTGTATATTTCACTGATATGTGCTAGAAGAGCTTTTTTAGGGTTAGAGTAGCCCAGGATTTGAGCCACTTCTTTTCCATTGAACCAAGGATTATTTTCTCTGTCAAACAGGACAGCAACGGCCTGGTTATTAAATATATAAGAAGTTAAGTGAGACATTTTATATCAAGTAATGTGCAATAGTACAGATCAGAGCTACGTAAGGACACGTCTTACCTTGGCAGGAGCAGCGGCAAAAGTGACCGAGGCAGAGCGATTCGCGGGAGGGGAAAGTATGACTCATTATGGGTTAGGGGGGTGTTTCGTCCCCCTTGCACTTCCGGTGTTGTTTTACTCAAGTCTTTGTTTTTTAAAGCCGAAAGGCAAGGTATCGTGATCATCATTAAATTTCCTCTTGGGTCCTGTAATTTTAAACTTTTTAACTTCGCTTACTGTAACGACTTCTCGTCTCTTTGTTCTCCTGATTCTGTTTTCTTCAATTTCTAAAACTTTAGCAGCTTCACTAAGGACCATCTTTTTCAATTGCTCAAAATTTAATGTTTCGGAGGTTTTTAGGTTGAGGGCGAGGCCCTTGATTTTACACACAGATTCTAGTTTTTGCTTTTTGGTTGACCAAACAAGGTATGCATAAGTTTTAGGCCCCCCAGAAATAAACTCTACGATATAAGAGCCGGGCCCGTACTCGCTTGCCAATTCATCTGTCATTTCCCCGAGGTAATCTCCCGTAGGGACCCTGTACAGCCCTCCACTGTATAAATAAATACATGAGTCCATGCCATAATACAAGACCTGCCCTCCAAGGGCATCCAAGTGTTCATAAAGTTTAAGTCTCGCCTGGGCAGTGGTGTAGGCCGCAATTACAACATTTCCAGTTCTTAGAGCCTCATTGGCGTCATCAACATTCTGCCAATTAACTAATAAAACCTCTTGGTTAGTTATTTCAACAAACTTTACTTTTATTCCTGGTTGAGTTAACGATTTGAAAAATTCCTTAGAGTCTCTCACAATTGAAGTTTTGTCATGTTTTCGCGTTGACCAAACATGCCCCAAAATGAATTTAACATTAATTTAGCTACTGACCTGAGTCCTCCATTTTTAGCAATTTTGTCCTTGTCCAGTTGAATACCCTCACGCTCAAATAAATCAGAAATATACTTGTCTTTATCCTCCTGTGTTTTACACCAAGCGGGATACCCTGAAGCTTCCTGCTTTACTTTCAAGAATTTATTAATAAAATCGGTAAAAAGCCCACCTTTCTCGTATGTGGCGACTTCATACTCCCACTACTCATACATGTCCAAAATCACATAACCTTTCTCTACAGCTTTTCTAATTTCACCCATGGTCCATGTTCCTACCATTGCCCTTTCCTCACTATCATCAAAACATTCCCCTTGGTTTAAAGTCTCCCCGCAAGTTCTGCACAAAACAATTTATTATTCATTTTAGCGGGGAGTACGGGATGATACAAGTTGTAAGGAGGTAGAATTTTACATTTTAACAAGCCCTCTACTTCAAGACCTCTCTCTCGGCACTCATTTCCAACGTAAACAGTAGGATGACCCACGGGATACTTACAATATTTATTTACATATGGGTAGAGGGATCAGACATCAACATACTGGATTGTTTCTCCCTCTTCACATTTACAATACGTTTTAGTATTACCCATCCTACCTAGGATTAAGTGTAAGTGTGTTTAGAATGGACAGTTGGATCAGGTGATTTAATTTATTGTCCTTCTTCAAAGCTCTAAACTCACACTCCCACATTACTACAACTTCATAGCTATTAAATTTTGCCATTTTGGACTTGGTTCTCTCGTAACGGAGATGCAAACTGTTTGAAGGATCCTCCGGCAGAGGTTCTTCTCTGCTGTATTGATAACATTTTGGGCAGCCGTGCCAATAACACCCGTGAAACTCATAAATTCGCTCACCGTCAAACCCATCTACTTTCATTCCTTTAATTTTCAACTTCTTTACCCCGGCCCGCATGTTGAATCTTTACTCCACGTTTCTCCTCCTCCCATGTTAGCCACTGTAAAGCAATGGCTGACTGATTGTCTGCAAGTCGGTACCCTGATTTTGGTATAAGTCCAATAGTATTTTCTTTTAAGAAGTTACGGCGGAAGGCCACGTTACATGCGCTGGCTATTGTTATAGCCTCAGGAAACGGATCTACGTTACACTCTTGAAGAAGCATGGCTCTAAATTTAATACACGCTTGAGCTAGGATTTCTACGTCTAAAATACAGTACTCCAAGATTTATTTTTGAAAATCAAACACGTAGTCTTCAGCGACTCGTTCGTCATACCATACATCAAAATCATCGTGTTTCTTTTCAAACATAGACTCGGGGCAATAGTATTTTTTGTCGGGCATAGGACCAATATAATTTTGGTTTGCCAGAGTGTTGAAAATATGCGGGAAGTAGCCCTTCTTTTTCTCGCGAGATAGGTCGAAGGCTTTAGGGAGTGCAGAGAGGGCCATGGGAAAGTAGCTAATTGAGTCCACAAACCTTACGTTTGCTACTTCAATAAGAATAGCTTTAGTTCCCCGAGGCGTTATTTTTGGGGTAAATTTAGTATCTTCTATGATGTAGAATGAATTGGAAATCAAAACCCTGCCCGTTGTGGGCAATTACACAAACATCCTTAAATTTTTTTAGAATTTCCATTACATAGTCCATAAACTGTTTTACCGGTTCTTTTTCAAATACCCTTTGCCGTTCCGAGCAAGTTTCACACTCACCCCCATTAATACATTTAAAGCAGTACAGTTGAGAAACGCACAAGTTTACTTTATGAACTTTCTGTTGAGGGCCCGTGGGAAGTGACTCGTCTTGGCGAGTCTCCAAGTCAAAGAAAATAAACAAAAAAATTAAGCTCTTTCGGTGTTCTCCTATCTACCCTCATGAAACACTGATGCGCGGGGTCTTTGAACGCTTCGCAGGGTTTACAGTAAACTTCTCCGCATGCGTGAACTGTCTTACGTTTTTTTTTGGATAAATCATTTTGTTACAGTCGCGGCAGAACTTTATAGTTTTACAAACTTACCCTTGATGGGCTACTAAACACCGCTCGTTTTTGAATTCTTTTTGCTTTTTATTATGGTTAGTGTATGTAATTGAAGACGTTGAAGAATACTTGTAATACCATGCTTATAAAAGCAGGATTCTTTCAATTTCGATTACTTTGGGAAACTTTCTATGCATTTAATTGTTTAGAAACCTCAATATACTAACTACAGTAACTTAAAGGAGAGAAGAGGCTTATAAACACAGACAAAAAAAGCCATACCCCTATTCCAAGGGAAGCGAAACGCTCCCTTTTGATAACATTACACCGGAAGTTGTAGGTCCAATCTGGACCCACTTTGAACTGATTCTAAGTGTTAGACACAGCTAAACGTCGGGTCCAACGTGTTTGAATTAAATTAACGTTCTGAGAAAGAGACAGTAGGGTATTTTTGTAAAGTTAAAAAGGTACAGAGATTACACACTTTAGATTTCAGATGTGACTTTTTGTTGTAGTTAGTTGCTTGTAAAACTCTGTTCTCATGCTCTATTCCAGTGTCGGCTTCTTCGATATACCAACAATCAGAATATATACCCTGTCTTAAATACCTGCAGTCTGCATTCACAAGTAAAAAAGAATTTAATGATCAACACCAAAACTAAACTTAACGAGGAGTTGACCACATCAAAAACATGAACAAGAGTAAATCTAAGAAGACAACAAGCAGTGACATTCGTTCTTTATAAGGACAGCAATTATGCAGTGTTTTCTCCTCGGTATTTTTATTTTTGTTTCCCCTGAAACCAGAGCAGCATCTCCCTTTGACGATGTTATTCCTTGGTCATTTGTATCCAAGTCCGGTGAAACGACGTGGTCTTCCTGCGGTTTTACGGTGTAATCTCTCGGTCAATTGTGTTCAAGTCCGGTGAAAAGGGTCTACCAGGGACCGAGATGTATTTTGACGGTGTAATCTCTTGGTCGATTGTGTTCAAGTTCGATGAAAAGTGTCTAACAGGGTTAAATTAACCTTAACAGTAACTTCTTAAATTTCCTTGCCAAACGTTTGTCGCCGGATCTGTTAAAACACCAGGGAAACATTTAACTGTGCCTAAATATTTTAAATTTCCCGGTCAAATATTTCCGAGTCCGCTAAAATCTATTTACTGGGGACCGTGATGTATTTTGACGGTGTAATTTCTTGGTCGAACGTTTCCGAGTCCACTGAAGTTACTTTTATCGGGGGTTACATTTAAATTGACCTAACTTCTTAAATTTCTTTGCCAAACGTCTGTCACCGAGTCCGCTAAAACTGTCCACTAAGGAAACATTTAACTTTGCCTAAATATTTTAAATCCCCCGGTCAAACGTTTCCAAGTCCCCTCCCCTCGACGTTATCATGAGGATGGGTCACACGCTCTGTACTTCTCACATCAATATCAGTTATGGAGCCGGCTTGCACAGATTTTGTGGTATTCTCAAATTTTTACGCACCCTTACGGATGCTTAATGTTTGTCATCCGATACATGTTGTGTAGGTGACGCCTCACATGCACATCGTGTATCATTATTGACTTCTCCCTTGCCTCTGGGTTGATTAACGTGCAGATAGTTTGTGTGTGGTTTGATTGCCACGTTTGCCATTTGAACTTCTGCACTGGTTGGCTGGAAAAACTTTTTATAAAGGTACGTGTCAAATATCTTTAACTCCGGTGAAACCAGGGAGAATACAACTCGGCGGAAACCTTTCAAAATTCAGGGCCAGTGAAAACTGTCCAACTGAGACCATGATGTACATTGCCAGGAGCATTTCCGGCCAAACATTTTCGAGTCCTCTAAAACTGTCCACCAGGGACAATGATATACATTTTGCCAGGAATGTTTTAAATTTTACGGCCAAACATTCCCGAGTTCGCTAAAACTGTCTACTGGGGACCGATATGTATTTTGATGGTGTAATCTCTTGGCCGATTGTGTTCAAGTCCGATGAAAAGTATCTAACGGGGGCCGTAATGTATTTTGACGGTGTATTCTCTAGGTCAATTGTGTCCAAATCCTATGAAGATTGTCTACTGGGGACCGTGGTGTATTTCTATGGTGTGATATCTCGGTCAACTGTGTCCAAGTCCGATGAAAGGTGTCTACCGGGGACCGTGGTGTATTTTGACGGTGTAATATCTCGGTCAATTGTGTCCAAGTCCACTTAAATATAGTTTTTAGAGATCGTAGTGCACTTTGACAACACTTGAAGATTTGCTGCTTTTTAGTATGTAAATTAAGACGTAGTGATTAAAGGAATACTTGCAATTTATGCTTATGATAGCAGGATTACTTTGGGAGCTTTATATGCATTTAATTGTTTACAAACCTCTATTAACTTAAGGTAGAGAAAAGGCTTGTAAACCCAGCAGAAATATATAGTCAAGAAAGCTATACTCTTACCCCTTTGATAACATACACTTGAAGATGGTCTACATGGTGGGTCATGTGGTTGGAGGTATGGGGAGCGAAACGTTCCCCTTCATAAGGATTCTAAGTGTTAGACTCTGCTACACTCTGGGTCACTGGTTTTGAATTAAAACTAATATGTAATACAGAGACAGGTGACTGCAGTTTACATTCACAAGTCAAAATATTGTAACCAATACCAGAACAACTAAAATTATCGAGGAGACACAACATGGACAAGATTACATATCAACAGACAATTAAAGCATAAAATGCATTATTTATAAAGGCAATAATTATGCAGATAATCTAAGAAACTTGATCAGCCGTGTCTCATCGTTAGGTTATGTTATGCTCTGTTAAGTTAGGTTTGTGCATGGAAATATGAAACATCGTCAGTCGTAGTTAGGTTTATTGATGCAGGTTTAAGTTAGGTTTGTCGATGCCAATTTTTGGACATCAACAACGCGCGCGATGTTGATGTCCAAAAATTGGCATCGACAAACCTAACTTAAACCTGCATCAATAAACCTAACTACGACTGACGATGTTTCATATTTCCATGCACAAACCTAACTTAACAGAGCATAACATAACCTAACGATGAGACACGGCTGATCAAGTTTCTTAGATTATCTGCATAATTATTGCCTTTATAAATAATGCATTTTATGCTTTAATTGTCTGTTGATATGTAATCTTGTCCATGTTGTGTCTCCTCGATAATTTTAGTTGTTCTGGTATTGGTTACAATATTTTGACTTGTGAATGTAAACTGCAGTCACCTGTCTCTGTATTACATATTAGTTTTAATTCAAAACCAGTGACCCAGAGTGTAGCAGAGTCTAACACTTAGAATCCTTATGAAGGGGAACGTTTCGCTCCCCATACCTCCAACCACATGACCCACCATGTAGACCATCTTCAAGTGTATTTTATCAAAGGGGTAAGAGTATAGCTTTCTTGACTATATATTTCTGCTGGGTTTACAAGCCTTTTCTCTACCTTAAGTTAATAGAGGTTTGTAAACAATTAAATGCATATAAAGCTCCCAAAGTAATCCTGCTATCATAAGCATAAATTGCAAGTATTCCTTTAATCACTACGTCTTAATTTACATACTAAAAAGCAGCAAATCTTCAAGTGTTGTCAAAGTGCACTACGATCTCTAAAAACTATATTTAAGTGGACTTGGACACAATTGACCGAGATATTACACCGTCAAAATACACCACGGTCCCCGGTAGACACCTTTCATCGGACTTGGACACAGTTGACCGAGATATCACACCATAGAAATACACCACGGTCCCCAGTAGACAATCTTCATAGGATTTGGACACAATTGACCTAGAGAATACACCGTCAAAATACATTACGGCCCCCGTTAGATACTTTTCATCGGACTTGAACACAATCGGCCAAGAGATTACACCATCAAAATACATATCGGTCCCCAGTAGACAGTTTTAGCGAACTCGGGAATGTTTGGCCGTAAAATTTAAAACATTCCTGGCAAAATGTATATCATTGTCCCTGGTGGACAGTTTTAGAGGACTCGAAAATGTTTGGCCGGAAATGCTCCTGGCAATGTACATCATGGTCTCAGTTGGACAGTTTTCACTGGCCCTGAATTTTGAAAGGTTTCCGCCGAGTTGTATTCTCCCTGGTTTCACCGGAGTTAAAGATATTTGACACGTACCTTTATAAAAAGTTTTTCCAGCCAACCAGTGCAGAAGTTCAAATGGCAAACGTGGCAATCAAACCACACACAAACTATCTGCACGTTAATCAACCCAGAGGCAAGGGAGAAGTCAATAATGATACACGATGTGCATGTGAGGCGTCACCTACACAACATGTATCGGATGACAAACATTAAGCATCCGTAAGGGTGCGTAAAAATTTGAGAATACCACAAAATCTGTGCAAGCCGGCTCCATAACTGATATTGATGTGAGAAGTACAGAGCGTGTGACCCATCCTCATGATAACGTCGAGGGGAGGGGACTTGGAAACGTTTGACCGGGGGATTTAAAATATTTAGGCAAAGTTAAATGTTTCCTTAGTGGACAGTTTTAGCGGACTCGGTGACAGACGTTTGGCAAAGAAATTTAAGAAGTTAGGTCAATTTAAATGTAACCCCCGATAAAAGTAACTTCAGTGGACTCGGAAACGTTCGACCAAGAAATTACACCGTCAAAATACATCACGGTCCCCAGTAAATAGATTTTAGCGGACTCGGAAATATTTGACCGGGAAATTTAAAATATTTAGGCACAGTTAAATGTTTCCCTGGTGTTTTAACAGATCCGGCGACAAACGTTTGGCAAGGAAATTTAAGAAGTTACTGTTAAGGTTAATTTAACCCTGTTAGACACTTTTCATCGAACTTGAACACAATCGACCAAGAGATTACACCGTCAAAATACATCTCGGTCCCTGGTAGACCCTTTTCACCGGACTTGAACACAATTGACCGAGAGATTACACCGTAAAACCGCAGGACGACCACGTCGTTTCACCGGACTTGGATACAAATGACCAAGGAATAACATCGTCAAAGGGAGATGCTGCTCTGGTTTCAGGGGAAACAAAAATAAAACTACCGAGGAGAAAACACTGCATAATTGCTGTCCTTATAAAGAACGAATGTCACTGCTTGTTGTCTTCTTAGATTTACTCTTGTTCATGTTTTTGATGTGGTCAACTCCTCGTTAAGTTTAGTTTTGGTGTTGATCATTAAATTCTTTTTTACTTGTGAATGCAGACTGCAGGTATTTAAGACAGGGTATATATTCTGATTGTTGGTATATCGAAGAAGCCGACACTGGAATAGAGCATGAGAACAGAGTTTTACAAGCAACTAACTACAACAAAAAGTCACATCTGAAATCTAAAGTGTGTAATCTCTGTACCTTTTTAACTTTACAAAAATACCCTACTGTCTCTTTCTCAGAACGTTAATTTAATTCAAACACGTTGGACCCGACGTTTAGCTGTGTCTAACACTTAGAATCAGTTCAAAGTGGGTCCAGATTGGACCTACAACTTCCGGTGTAATGTTATCAAAAGGGAGCGTTTCGCTTCCCTTGGAATAGGGGTATGGCTTTTTTTGTCTGTGTTTATAAGCCTCTTCTCTCCTTTAAGTTACTGTAGTTAGTATATTGAGGTTTCTAAACAATTAAATGCATAGAAAGTTTCCCAAAGTAATCGAAATTGAAAGAATCCTGCTTTTATAAGCATGGTATTACAAGTATTCTTCAACGTCTTCAATTACATACACTAACCATAATAAAAAGCAAAAAGAATTCAAAAACGAGCGGTGTTTAGTAGCCCATCAAGGGTAAGTTTGTAAAACTATAAAGTTCTGCCGCGACTGTAACAAAATGATTTATCCAAAAAAAAACGTAAGACAGTTCACGCATGCGGAGAAGTTTACTGTAAACCCTGCGAAGCGTTCAAAGACCCCGCGCATCAGTGTTTCATGAGGGTAGATAGGAGAACACCGAAAGAGCTTAATTTTTTTGTTTATTTTCTTTGACTTGGAGACTCGCCAAGACGAGTCACTTCCCACGGGCCCTCAACAGAAAGTTCATAAAGTAAACTTGTGCGTTTCTCAACTGTACTGCTTTAAATGTATTAATGGGGGTGAGTGTGAAACTTGCTCGGAACGGCAAAGGGTATTTGAAAAAGAACCGGTAAAACAGTTTATGGACTATGTAATGGAAATTCTAAAAAAAATTAAGGATGTTTGTGTAATTGCCCAC
Organism: Allygus modestus; assembly: GCA_963675035.1. NCBI lineage: Eukaryota > Metazoa > Arthropoda > Insecta > Hemiptera > Cicadellidae > Allygus > Allygus modestus. The sequence goes on along the minus strand of OY776112.1, from coordinate 358,172,667 downwards.
AACGGGCAGGGTTTTGATTTCCAATTCATTCTACATCATAGAAGATACTAAATTTACCCCAAAAATAACGCCTCGGGGAACTAAAGCTATTCTTATTGAAGTAGCAAACGTAAGGTTTGTGGACTCAATTAGCTACTTTCCCATGGCCCTCTCTGCACTCCCTAAAGCCTTCGACCTATCTCGCGAGAAAAAGAAGGGCTACTTCCCGCATATTTTCAACACTCTGGCAAACCAAAATTATATTGGTCCTATGCCCGACAAAAAATACTATTGCCCCGAGTCTATGTTTGAAAAGAAACACGATGATTTTGATGTATGGTATGACGAACGAGTCGCTGAAGACTACGTGTTTGATTTTCAAAAATAAATCTTGGAGTACTGTATTTTAGACGTAGAAATCCTAGCTCAAGCGTGTATTAAATTTAGAGCCATGCTTCTTCAAGAGTGTAACGTAGATCCGTTTCCTGAGGCTATAACAATAGCCAGCGCATGTAACGTGGCCTTCCGCCGTAACTTCTTAAAAGAAAATACTATTGGACTTATACCAAAATCAGGGTACCGACTTGCAGACAATCAGTCAGCCATTGCTTTACAGTGGCTAACATGGGAGGAGGAGAAACGTGGAGTAAAGATTCAACATGCGGGCCGGGGTAAAGAAGTTGAAAATTAAAGGAATGAAAGTAGATGGGTTTGACGGTGAGCGAATTTATGAGTTTCACGGGTGTTATTGGCACGGCTGCCCAAAATGTTATCAATACAGCAGAGAAGAACCTCTGCCGGAGGATCCTTCAAACAGTTTGCATCTCCGTTACGAGAGAACCAAGTCCAAAATGGCAAAATTTAATAGCTATGAAGTTGTAGTAATGTGGGAGTGTGAGTTTAGAGCTTTGAAGAAGGACAATAAATTAAATCACCTGATCCAACTGTCCATTCTAAACACACTTACACTTAATCCTAGGTAGGATGGGTAATACTAAAACGTATTGTAAATGTGAAGAGGGAGAAACAATCCAGTATGTTGATGTCTGATCCCTCTACCCATATGTAAATAAATATTGTAAGTATCCCGTGGGTCATCCTACTGTTTACGTTGGAAATGAGTGCCGAGAGAGAGGTCTTGAAGTAGAGGGCTTGTTAAAATGTAAAATTCTACCTCCTTACAACTTGTATCATCCCGTACTCCCCGCTAAAATGAATAATAAATTGTTTTGTGCAGAACTTGCGGGGAGACTTTAAACCAAGGGGAATGTTTTGATGATAGTGAGGAAAGGGCAATGGTAGGAACATGGACCATGGGTGAAATTAGAAAAGCTGTAGAGAAAGGTTATGTGATTTTGGACATGTATGAGAAGTGGGAGTATGAAGTCGCCACATACGAGAAAGGTGGGCTTTTTACCGATTTTATTAATAAATTCTTGAAAGTAAAGCAGGAAGCTTCAGGGTATCCCGCTTGGTGTAAAACACAGGAGGATAAAGACAAGTATATTTCTGATTTATTTGAGCGTGAGGGTATTCAACTGGACAAGGACAAAATTGCTAAAAATGGAGGACTCAGGTCAGTAGCTAAATTAATGTTAAATTCATTTTGGGGCATGTTTGGTCAACGCGAAAACATGACAAAACTTCAATTGTGAGAGACTCTAAGGAATTTTTCAAATCGTTAACTCAACCAGGAATAAAAGTAAAGTTTGTTGAAATAACTAACCAAGAGGTTTTATTAGTTAATTGGCAGAATGTTGATGACGCCAATGAGGCTCTAAGAACTGGAAATGTTGTAATTGCGGCCTACACCACTGCCCAGGCGAGACTTAAACTTTATGAACACTTGGATGCCCTTGGAGGGCAGGTCTTGTATTATGGCATGGACTCATGTATTTATTTATACAGTGGAGGGCTGTACAGGGTCCCTACGGGAGATTACCTCGGGGAAATGACAGATGAATTGGCAAGCGAGTACGGGCCCGGCTCTTATATCGTAGAGTTTATTTCTGGGGGGCCTAAAACTTATCCATACCTTGTTTGGTCAACCAAAAAGCAAAAACTAGAATCTGTGTGTAAAATCAAGGGCCTCGCCCTCAACCTAAAAACCTCCGAAACATTAAATTTTGAGCAATTGAAAAAGATGGTCCTTAGTGAAGCTGCTAAAGTTTTAGAAATTGAAGAAAACAGAATCAGGAGAACAAAGAGACGAGAAGTCGTTACAGTAAGCGTAGTTAAAAAGTTTAAAATTACAGGACCCAAGAGGAAATTTAATGATGATCACGATACCTTGCCTTTCGGCTTTAAAAAACAAAGACTTGAGTAAAACAACACCGGAAGTGCAAGGGGGACGAAACACCCCCCTAACCCATAATGAGTCATACTTTCCCCTCCCGCGAATCGCTCTGCCTCGGTCACTTTTGCCGCTGCTCCTGCCAAGGTAAGACGTGTCCTTACGTAGCTCTGATCTGTACTATTGCACATTACTTGATATAAAATGTCTCACTTAACTTCTTATATATTTAATAACCAGGCCGTTGCTGTCCTGTTTGACAGAGAAAATAATCCTTGGTTCAATGGAAAAGAAGTGGCTCAAATCCTGGGCTACTCTAACCCTAAAAAAGCTCTTCTAGCACATATCAGTGAAATATACAAATCAACTCAACCGGAAGTAGTTGGGACCCAAAATGGGTCCCAACTCAATTATCATGATTCTAAAGTAGTTTTTATATCAGAACCGGGTTTATACGAGTTGATTTTTTCCTCTAAACTACCAGTTGCTAAAACATTTAAATACTGGGTTTTTGAAGAAGTCCTGCCTTCCATTAGAAAGTATGGAGTGTATAAAATCAAACATGAAAATAATCAGTTAAAAAATCAAAACTCTCAACTCTTGGCTGAAATTACATGGTCTCTAGAAAACAACCAAAAGCTAGCTCAAATTAACTCAGAATTTAAAACTACAAACGATATAATGTGTGAAGAAAACCAGTCACTGAATGAGTTGCTGACTAAACAGGCACCGAAGGTTGCTGTGATGTCAGACGACGATGGACTTAAACATGTTTTATGTGTCCTTATTAAAGAAACTCTTCTGGAGCTGTACGGAGTCTGTGAGTACAAATGTATTCGCATACAAAAAAGAAAATTTAACGAAGCTCTCATTAAAGCCAAAAATGAAGGTTTCGTACCTTGTTTCATCAAGTCTCCTGTTCCTAACGGGATTAATGTACTTAACAAAGCTAAAGAAGTAATGAAGAGTTATGGTATGCACTTTGACTCTGCATACAACAATATCCTAACTTCTCACAATTTTGTAAATATAGTTGAGCATGTCTTGAATAATGCATAAGTTCCCACTGTATGTGTGTGTGTGTGTGTGAATGAAGGTCACTGGCGCGGGTGACGAAAAGCCCCGTAAACCTGAATGAAGGTCACTGGCGCGGGTGACGAAAAGCCCCGTAAACCTAAATTTGTGATGAAGGGTTTAGTAGATTGAGGGCCTGGCTTAGACCCAGGTTACTTCTTGGAACAGTCCGCACGGTGGGACTTGTAAAAAATAAAATAAAATAAACAATAAAAGGAGGTAGCATTTTGTTATGGAGTGGCTACCACTGTGAGAGGCGATGGTTGGGGCCTCTCACCCCAGAGGTTAGGCCTCCAGGGGAAGCTCTGGGTAACCAAAAAGAACGCGCCGACGCTCCTACGGCCTAGCCTAAAGGCTTACCGTGGTGTGGAAACGTGAGCGTTCAAAATTATTTCACCGGGGTTAGGAGTGTTTAGCCGATAAATTTAAAAAGATCCCCGTTAAGGTGAAATGTAACACATTATAATGTAGCTTCAGCGGAGGCAGGAGTAAATGACCGAGAAATTTAAGAAGTTTCGGTCAATTTAAATGTAACCCCCGATAAAGGTAACTTCAGCGGACTCGGAAACGTTCGACCAAGAAATTACATGAACAAAGTACCACACGGTCCCCGCCAAGCAGGTTAATAAACCCGTGGAGTGGGGTTATCAGTTTCTTGCCTGTAGTTTTCTGCTGGTTTTTACAAGCCTCTTCTCTCCTTTAAGTTACTGTAATTAGTATATTGAGGTTTCTAAACAGTATAACTGTCTGACTTGGCTAGATTAGTGTTGTGTTTGTATTCAATTGTTTTATTTGGTAGTTTACAGTAAAGGAATTAAACAAACCCTGACTTCCATGTGTCAGGCGTAGTGTTGTATTTGTATGTGCTGGGTAACAGTAATCTTACTTTCTATTCTTGATCTTTAATGCGGTTTTGGTTAGAGTAGTGTTTTCTACCTTCCTTAGAGTTAACCTTTGGTAACTTGTAGTTCTGATTTGACTTGCGTAGTTTGTGTGTTAGTGTTTTTCTGACTTGCGTAGTGATAGAGGTACCGTGTCACGGAGTGCACGGGGTCCTAGACGGTGGAGACTCGATGGATCTAGGCTGAAACACTGGCCGCAGGGAAACGTTTGACTTGGAAGTATCTGACCGAAGAATTTAAAACGTTGCAGGCCAAGTACATCAAGGCCCTCGGGGCAGTTTTTAGCGGTCTTGGGTACGATTGGTCAAGTTATTACGCCGTCAAAATACACCACGGCCCTGGCAAACGATTTAACGGACTTTGAAATATTTTGACCGGGAAATTTAAATGATGAGAAAATAAAATGTACTCACACAAGTGCAGCTGTTCAACAATCCTCCAGCCACAGGCCTCTGGCAGTTGCGATATATGAGTGGTTGAATCGGTCGGCTGGTAGAATACCCGAGCGGGACTTTAAGCTGTTACCGCACGTTTGCCTCGAGAGCTTGAGGGTGCCATCTCTGTCAAACAAGAACAGATTGTAAACAATCCGTGGTTTAAAGCAAAATATATTGCTGGGATTTTAGAATATAAAAATATGGAAACGCTAATAATAGCAGTTTTAGTTACAATGAAAAAAAAGAACAATATTTATTAATGAATAATGTATCTGTCTTTTATAATCTCATTTACTTACCGTAATGCATTATTCGCAATACCTCCTTCCTTCCCAACGGTAATATGGACTGTAGTGCTGAATTGTAGTTTTTTCTGTGCTAAAATATAATATTGTGTTGAATAAGGTAGGGGGCATTTGTTTTTACAATGTTGTCAAGTAATTTATTGTCAGAACAGATTTGTTTAAGAAAAAGTTTAGTTAGGCTAAGCGGAGTATTCATCATGAAGTGAGCTTGACTGGTTCAGGATGAGCAGTTTGTGTGTTGAAGGGAGTTGGTGATTGACCAATCGTCACTCCACAGTAATTCTAACTCTAAAAATCCACCGTCTACAGGTTTTTGGCATTATAAAACTTTCCTTATTATGTTTACTTTCAGTTTATTTGGTGAGGTATGTTGTCTTACCTCCCAAGCGATACTGTCCAGCGGAAGCTTAACACTTTTAGAAGTCTCTGACAAAGGTAAATGATTCCCCAGGGGAGGTAGAAACCTCTAACTAATAATATAGATAAATATCTTACCTTAACAGCGACAATCTCTCCAAGATGGTGTTGTGATGACCCCGCAAGCATCACAGTGTAAAACCAGATTAAACGCTTTAGGATCTGAGAGAGTATCTGGCATGGTATATTTTATACAATGAAACAGTAAACACCCTAAAGTGAAGTAATATAGGCGCTGTGGTCCACTGTAGGTCACCACTGTCTTTCACTGTAGGTTTGGGCTCAATACTTAAAAGCTGATGTTTGTTTAGAAATGCACTACATATATGTTCAAGACACAGAGTGATGGTACCATAGACACTGCCTGGCTATATAATCGCCACCACTCCTCTCGGATTTATTCTGGGTTGTATTTTTCTTTGTTCTATTACAGCTTAGTTTGTGGTTTTAAAAATTCCCCCTGTGGGAGTTTGCCTTACTTAGCCTAGATCATGCTATGTTCCCTGCAATGTCCTTTGGGAGATTTTTGGGGGCATAATTCAAAGCAACGCTGAATCAATTACCAGCAGTGACACGTTTAGAGTAGATGTAGCACGGATAAACATTCCAGTAGGTAAAGGAAGGGCAAGACCCGACTTTTACAATACCTTTGATGAAGAACCTAAAGAGGGAATCGAACCCGGGACCTCCTGAACCGTAGTCCAAGGCGCTAACCACTAGACCACCGCGTTCCCCCCGATTATGCTGCGAGATTTAAGGTATATATTGGTACCCCTTCAATTATTTTGATACTTGCCCGCAGTACAGAGGTTAAGGTTTTTGTAAGATGTAAAGGATGTTAACAGGTACATACATACCAAATTTCATTAAAATCGGCCAAGCCGTTCTTGGGATATTGATTTTTAAAATATAGCTCCTTCAATTGTTTTGATACTTCCCGCAGTACAGAGTTTAAGTTTTTTTTTAAATAGTAGCAGAGGTTAACAGGTACCTATATACCAAGTTTCATTAGAATCGGCCAAGCCGTTCTCAATATATTAAATTTTAAAGTTTTACACCCTCCATCATCCCCTAAACAACCCTTTTCTACCCTCCAACAAAATTGAAGGTTAGAGGATGTTAACAAGTATCCACATGTCAAGTTTCAATTATATCGTCTCACCCGTTCTTAAGATATTGATTTTTAAAGTATGACTCCTTCAATTGTTTTGATACTTCCCGCAATACAGAGTTTAGGTTTTTGTAATATGTAGCGGAGGTTAACAGGTACATACATGCCAAGTTTCGTGAAAATCGGCCAAGCCGTTCTTGAGATATTTGATTTTGAAAATTTGCCCCTTCATTTTTTGAGATGCAACCCGCAACATTTTAGTTAAGATTTTTCATATGGGTAGATACCCCCCTGGAGTGCCTACACTACGTAGTAGGCAGTTTTCTGGGGTCAGAATGACCCTAGGACTTACCGTTTTCGAGATATAAGCGATTTTTGGTTTTTTGGCAACACTTTCTTGCGATATATACATGTAATAGTTTTATATTTTGAGTTAGCGGTACTTTCTGGTATATATACATGTAATGGTTTTATATAATGGTTTGGCTGTACTTGCTTGCGAAATATACATTGCCATAGGTTGGTAACACATCGTAGCGTGACGTAATATATACATATAATAATTTTAGATAGTTTGACATAATACATATAATAATTTTGCGTAACTGATTTAGGTTTTGTAGGTAGCGTTTAGGGTGGTAACACTGGCTAAGTGAGGTTAGATAGCCACTTACCTTTCTGGTGATGGTATATTATACACTATTATGGTACATATATATATGATTATACACTGTAGTATTATATATGGTACATATAATTATATATGATACATATAATTACGTATGGTACATTAGCTCTGCTAAGTTGGCAACACTACCTGGAGGGAAAAAAGTGGCGGGAAGGAAAGTGAGGTTAGGTTTGGCGCCAATTTTTTTTTTGGCGCGCAAATTTGGCGGGATAATTTTCTTCTTACTCTTTCCGGAATAACGCGCTCTAACCACTATGCCACTTCCGGTTCTCAATCACTGCCAACCCTACTCCTGAAAAGTTTAAATTTGTCGCTTACAACGTTACTGGCGGTAGCCATTCACTTAACACCATCCCATAAACAATTTGTGTAAATAAACTAACCATAGTGCTTTAAATCTCTCCTAAATCTTGAACAATGATAGAAGAGAAACAGTGTTTTCAATTTTTTATGATTTCATCTCTTTTTAAAATCATTCAAATTACCAACGTTTTTAAATTACATTGGTAGCCTGGACAGAAAATTACCACTACCACAAGAATTTTGTTTTGTAACAAGTTACAGCCTGTGAGAGCTAATGAAAATTTCGTTTCTGATCCTTATGTAATAGGTGTGCAGTCACCAAGCTGAGATATCGACTTGTATGTTGTTTGATATGGGGAGTAGTATGAGACGCGTAAAGAAAATCTACTTCCATACCGCTCAAAAACGTTCAGTGATACAAATATCCCAGTTTATCCGTAAAGAGTGCGCAGTGCCTTTTTGCAAAAATATTATTACATTAGCCAAATTCAGCTTTGAAGTTCCACCTTGAAATACCAATTCCAAAAATAATGGATGATATTATTCATACGTTTTTGAGTGACTGGCGTAGTGGTCAAGACGACTGGAGTCAGAACCAGGGCAGAGCCCTGTCGGGGGTTTGAAACCCAGTATTGGCTACTCAACTTGATCAGAACTGAGTAGCTTGTTCTGTAGCGACTCACTGCTTGCTGCACTGAATACATTACACGCACAGGCTCATGTACATGAAGCTCATGTAGAAGGAAAACTATAGGATTAAAGGCGACCAACCTGTAAAAAATAAGGAAAGTACACAATTATAAAGAGTTGATAGATCAACATATTATGTTACCAATCTTAAAAAATACAACATGAGACATTTACAAAGATTTTTTAATAATTCTTTGTATTACTAGACTCAAAAAAAAGGCGAGGTATACAGCACAATACCCCTGCCCCATCAAGTCTCCCCATGAACCGTTACTTGGTATATTTGCAGTTTGTTTAAAACCTGTTGATGTTTAACAAACAGAGTTTGTAGATATTATAAAAGTATGCACAAACATGTTTTAAGTAGACTTTGGTAGTTAATTTATAAGAGCTGTTATTCTTTTATATAATAAGGATGTACGTGGATCTGTGATGTATTTCATTGGAAATCTGTTTTAAGTCACAAAAGTTGTCATGTTCTGTTTTAAAGTTCATACCATTTATTAAGAGCTCAATAAAGGTGAGTGTAGTCCCAGGACTACCTTAAGACTGGTCTATACCAGTTTTGAGGCTGACATTGGGTACAGAAAATGAGGTTGTCATTACATATGGTAAGTCTTTTGGCTCTCCATTATGACTAACTTCCCTTTCACCTTTGGCCTCTCCATTTGCAGCGGCTAGGGACAGAGTCTCCGGGTTTGGTCCCTCCTGCCAACCTGTGAATGAATGGTCCATGGCTGTTGTACATGGATACCCTGTCAGTTGAGTTGACCTGTTGGAGGGCAAAATGAGGGTCCCCTGTTGAGAGCCTCATCCCAGCTGTCACAGGGGCACGGGAATTGGCCCTCTGAGGGGTCGATTTGGCTGCCGTCCCTTCCCACCCTTTCCTTTCCTGCTATATCCTATATTTCCGGTAACCTTCGCAATATTCCCGCTTGTGGAAGAGGTGACTAGCAGCAAAGCTGGGGTTTCCTAATCCGCCAATAACAACAACAACAACAACAACAAGGTGAGTGTAAGATCAAACAAAAGTAAATGACAAATTATAATAGCAAGAGCTAACCAACCGATAGAAGACAGCTAAATGAGAAAAATATTTAATGCTTGTATGTTTACTTTTGTTGATTATCTTAAATGTTTGTTGTTATTTGGCATGCGAAAAATTGCTGATAAGAAAATGGACAGAATAAATTTTAAGGAATTTAATTGAAATGTACATTTTTGTTTAGTAAATGACAAGAAACAATAGAATATGTTACCTAAATCCGAATGTTAATTATATGATCTGTAACTTAATATTTCGTACACATTGTTTGAAAGGACATAAGCTCATATTTGGTAAGTGAAACGTGTAAATTCATACATTTAATATTGATTAACAATTTATTGAATCTTAGTTAATGTTCTTGTTATACAGACTTTTAAAACACTCGCGTAGTCTATGTCTGTATTTTCCTTAAACACAACGTACGAATGTATTGATATAATTATCCTGCGACAACCAAAACCAGTGCTTTTAATCGGTCCTGTCACGGACATACTTCCCTTAATTGGTTTTCAAACTCTCTTAAAGTAATCCAGACTACTTGAGTTGCCAATATCAGTCCATTGATAAATATTAATTGGCATGTAATTGCTCATAAATAAACCCTGCGACTCTTATAAACATCCATCCCGTCTTTATAAAAACACGTTACATACTAATCAAAAAGTTGTTTAAATAAAACGTAAAACGTTACAATGATTAACTTACTTTTTCCATTTTTTATAATAATAGTAACAAAAACAAATAAGTTTTTTAATACAGGTTTTATTGTTAGTATCATTAATGACAATTTTAACTCACCTGAATTTAAAAAAAATGTGTTCTAATTGGATGATCGGAACGAAGTGGAGGAATCCTCATACTAGACTCCACTCTATATAGACTGGTCTGGGGAAATGACTTTTGTTATATGAACGGGAGACGATAACTTTCCAAGGCTTTCACAGTTCAACTCCAAACGTTGACAATAGATTTTTAGCGTAATTTTTAGTTCGAAGTTTGATTTTGGAAGCATTCTGTTCTGTAATTAACGAAATATCTTAAAATAAAATTTAGCTTTTTCCCCATAAGAAATACATTGGAAGCAGTTTTAGTGGTTTTAGTTAAGTGCTTGAGTAGTTATATTTTAACCAACGTCTCTGCGTCATTCATAGAGTAAGCGAGTCTTAAAACTATTCTTAGCCTTATTTAATACTACTAAAAAAATATTTGGTACTATTTGAAAAAAAAAACCTATCATGATGTTGGATTTAGGGTAATGTTATAGAAGAAAAATATAATAAGAATAATAAGACGTTAAAAAATATTCAGATTTTCTTTTGTAATTTTCAATCCAAACGAATTGTTTCATGCCTTTTACGGATCGTATTTGGATTCGGCCCGGCCACTTGAATCCACTACAATCCCATTTCCTTTTCCGTCGACCGTTGCTCTGCCTTTATGGTTTGTATCAACGGGAAATTTTCGACATAAATTAATTTAATGCTTAATTAAATTTTACGGTGTGATTCTTGTTATAAATTACAGTTATTTTTCTACATCTTTAAATTGTTTACACTTCAATGAATTAGTTAATCCAGTTCAGTTAATTAGTTATCGTAACATTGCATTCCATAAGAAAAGGCGGTCTCGGCCAATCAGAGTTGAGCGCGGACTCCACAGACGTGATGTTTAACCAAAGTTTTCCTGCTGTCAGAAGTTAACATGGCATTTGCCAACCGTCTATTCGTCCTCCCTTGGCGGTCACAGCCCAGAGCCCACAGATCCAGCGACTACATCAATTCACTCTTCTCTGCAACTGACCACCTTCTCAACCCTCAGATCCAACTTGGTATTTATAAACATGAGGTGAGGCAGTTACGAGTTTGTTTCTTTAGTTTATTTGGTTGAAATATCAAAATCTAGAAGCAATTAACGTAACAGACAAGTTGCCATTTTGTCAAGTTTTACTTTGTCGTAGTGAATACTACTTTGGTAGTGTTAACCATGTTTAAGGTTAACTTAACCAAGCAGATAATTCCAGGGATTGTTCGATAGGGTAATTGGGTGAAACAATAGTAAATATGTGCCTCAAAAGTAGTTTTAAAGTGTATTTTATTGTATTTTTGCCATGTCATTTGTATGTTTGAGCACCATAGAATGTTTGAGATTGAATGCAAACCACATGGTATAAAAGTATTATTTATGTTATATTTTATGCTATACGGTATTCATTCAATGTATTAAAACTCATGTCAATATGAAAACCAAACAGATTTAATGAAATTGTTTAATACTTTATCAGATTTGTCTTAACTTCATTTGAACATTTTAATCAAAGTAGAGGGAAATGACCAGAAGATTGTTATAGTAAGTAAGCTTGTGGAATGCAAACTAGGGAATAGATTGTAACAATCTACGCCCATACAATTTAAAGTAATATATCTTTGTAGATGGAAGACCACATTGTTCTTCATTTTTAGGTTAAGGCTGACATGGCTTTGGAAATTAGAGTCTATTCTTGCTGTGTATATCAACTGTTATTAGCTTTAGAAGTTAAAGCCTACTCGGTTTAATTGTAATTGTACTTTAAATTAGGCCTAGGGCCTAGCTGGATTTTGCAGTTTTGTCATCAGTCTTGTATAGTATCCTGACTGTGTGAGTGCAGTTGAGCCAAGCAAGTCATGTTGAAGTGGGTGACTGCTTATGGAATAAGTATAATGAAACAGCAAGTGCTGATTTACAACATATAACTGATGTGACCATTTAAACATTTATTTTTATGAACCAAAAATTAGTTTGTAAGAGTAAGAGTCCTGATTGATATTGAAACGTGTGATGATCTTGATGAGACCAGAAATTATTCATGGGGACATTACAGGGTTTTTGGCTCTGCTTCACGTTCAAGTTACTCCTGCACCACCCGAGTACATGGTCGACGTCGGACTGAGTCCTCGCTGAACTAGGTGTGGTTCTACGCCGCCTACCTAGTGTCCATACTCCTTCAACAACTACACTGATCTACAACGTCACCCCAGGACTGCGATCGGCCTACATCATTGCAGCGAATAATCTAACCACATGATAAGTTATAGGCTAGCCTATCATTTTACTAAATTCTCCAATTTCACTCAAAAAAATTTATAATCCAAACCCAATTAGCAGATCCACATTACCATTGGAATTTAATTAACTTTAAAGACTGCATGGTGCTCTTGGATGAACATTTTCAAACTTTAAACTGATTTCAATTAGCTTATAGTCGTTTTCTGGCAACAGTGTCTCTGTAGATGTCCATTATACTTGGCGCCGCTGATTATACAGCTCTTGAGAATAAATCAGTATCTATAATTTATGACTAGACTATTTATAATCAACTATATATGAAACGGTATTAATTCAATCAAAATACTTCTTAATTGGTATACTACGTGATTACTTACGGCATATAACAAAATACGTCTTACATCCTTTAAAAAATGTGTACACTTATACCTGGCGACGCAGTCGTGACGGTTTGTAAAATTTTGATTTTGTAAACTCTATTTTCCAAATCCACCCTTTGTTTGGAAACCTCAGATTGGCCAAAAACGCGTGGCAGTTTAGTAGTACCGACTCAAAGCTGGGGTTACTTATAAGGAAAGAGGTTTTCTTAAAATCTGGTTATTTATCTGCCGCACTTGTGTTGTTAAAAACAATGATTTGTCTTACATCTAACTCTTTCCATCTAATAAAAAAGTGTTGCCGTTATTAATACACAAATAAAAGAAGCAATTTAACTACAGATACAAACTACAGAAATTGTGTATGACGCGTTACTAACTAAAACGTAATTGATAGAGCTGTCTAATGACATTGGTTACCTAATACGTTCAAACATTTAGCAGGAACACAAGAGCATTTTATTTTTTATAAGTTGACTGTTACACCCAAACTTACGTTACGTCAAAAAAAGTGAAAGCTTGTCAGTTCCCGTTTATAATTTTATCCAATTTATAAAGAAAAACGTAGTTCAACAAATAATTGTTACTTTTAGCGAATTTCCCCTATATAGGGAAGAAGCTATTACCGTAGTCGGCATGGTAAGACCTAGGCCCGGGACCATGATAACTTTTCGTTTTGAGGTCCCCAGACCCCAAAAACACCATTCGTTTGAAACTGTATATATATATATATATATATATATATATATATATATATATATATATATATATATATATATATATATCTATATATGTGTCCGTGAATGCGATAACTTGAGTAAAAAACATCCGATTTCGATGAAATTTGGCTCAAATGTGTAAAGTGACATTCATGAATTTAAGTTCGAAAACCAGAAAAATCGGGCCATGGGAAGGGGGGTTTATGGGGGTTTTAAATTTTCCAAAAATCAGTTTTTTGCATTTTTTACCCTAAAATTTTTAGAACACTTAATTTTGGTTTAGACCATGTTATAGAGCTTAAAAAACAAATAATATCGTATTTTAAATTATTAAGCTAGGTTAAGTGGTTGCGGAGAAAATCCAAAAAAACCTGCTCATAAAATCTCCTATGTTAATCTTATGGGAAAAAGGTTTTTGGCTTTTCCTAAGTTAATTTTGATGTAAACTTCACATTTGCTTTTACCACTCAATTCAGCTCCACAAAACAATCATTTTGGTGTTTAAATTGTGATTCTACGTCCAACCGTTGCAGAGATATTCAAAGTGCTAAACACAGTACGTTGTCCAATGTTATCCTTATGGAGAATAAATAAAATTTGATATCTCCATTATTAATGAATGTATATTGATGAAACTTGGCACGTGGGGTCACGTAGTACTGGTATATTGATATTTGCACAAAAAATTGATTTTTTGTTGATTATCCCCGTAGCAGCGAACCTGCGTACTCAGCCCCCATGTTATTCTTAGGGAGAATAAGTAAAATGTAATGACTCCCTTAATTATGAACATAAATTAATACAACTTGGTATGTGGCTTCACCTTGTTGAGTTATATTGATATTTGCATAAAAACCCATTTTTTTAGTTCCTTGTTGCAGCAAACCTGCTTACTCATCTCCCATGTTATTCTTATAGAGAATAATTAAAATGTTATATAGTGCTTACTTATGATTGAATATTGATTAAACTTGGTATGTGGCTTCACCTAGCTAAATTATATTTATATTTGCATAACAACCAATTGTTTGTGTTCCTTGTTTCAGCAATCCTATGTACTCATCACCAATGCTATTCTTATAGAGAATAATTAAAATTGTATATATCGCTTATATATGAATATATTTTTATGAAACTTGGTATGTGGCTTTATATGGCATTAAGACATATATTATGCATTTGAAATTCGCTGAGTACGCAGGTTTACTGCGACGGGGGTATTATAAATAACTAGCTATTCCTGCAGCCTTCGCCTCGCAAATAATTTACAAAAACTATAACAGTTGTGTGTGCTGCATTCTGTGGTCAGCCCGTGTAACTACTACGAATCAAGATCAGCTGTTTATATTTTCATTAGCTCAAACAAAAATGAAGGCCCACAATTAATACATGGGAACTTTGTTGGGATCTCTGGCGGAGCCCTAAGGTCAAATCAGGATGAATACCATTTAGTTTTCCTATTTTATGGCTAAAGAATTGGTGTAGAACATTTCAGCTCTTTACCTACATGGGAAGGTGGAGAATTAGTGATGAGTGAGTCAGTCAGTCAGTCAGCCAGGGCATTGCCTTTTACAGATATAGATTGGGTTCCACAATTAGCTGGTAAAAAAGGGTTTTGGTTTAAGTAAAACCAAAACAAACAGGCTCTTTTGCCAATACATTTGCCCCCACCGGCATCATCTAATGAATAAGTAGCTTTGATTTTATGTGTAGATATAACGTTTTTAGGACATGTAGACGAGGTAAAATATTTTTATAAGTTAAAAACTTTGTAATTTTTAAAAAGGTACACCTGATTATTGTGGTGTAAACAATTTGCATCGCACAAGATTCTTTGATTAACCCAAATATTCTGTAATGATTGATAACATTTTTACAATAAAGCATAATCTCATAAGTACCAATGCTGTCTGTACGAGTGACACATTTTTTGTAATAAGCTTTATTGAAAGTAGGAGTAATGGAAGATGTATAAAAAAGAGATGTGTAAATGATCGGCTGATGTAACGTAGATGGGTTCGCCCACTAGTGAAGCAAACCTTACACATGGCTTAACATGGCTGCAAACCTTACTTATTTAGTCTGCTGAACTGTCGGTTTTGTGTCCTATCATATGATCCAAAAGTAAAAGACAATGTATCTTTAATGCGAGCCCATCTACGTCACATCAGCTGATCAAGCACACACCTCTCTTTTAAGACTCTTCATCACCGGAAGTTGCTAGACGCCATCTTTGAGGTTTGTTCCTTAAGGTCAATGTTAACTTTGTGCCCATTAATCCTCATCTCACCTTCACATACAATTCATTTCGGTGTTAAATTAAACATTTCGTCCTCTTGGTAAATACAATGTCGAATTTTTAAATTTGGGTATCAATTTTTCATAATAAATAGTATAATTTTGAACTGAAACACTGTACATGTTCACATTTATTTGTAACAAAATCCAAATTCAACTATTGTATTTCCCTAGAGGACGACAAAACCTTTAATTTGACACCAAAATTAATTGTTTGTGATGATCAGGTAAAGAGTAACGGAGGCACAAAGTTAACATTGGCCTTATGGAACAAAACAAACAGATGGCATCTGACAACTTCCGGTGATAAAGATGGATGAAGACTCTTAACATCTTGGGTGTAAAGTGGTTTTAGTATATGTACAATAAACTTCTTACAAATATGTGATGCGTTACGAGGAAGTGAAATAAAAAAATAGGCCCAAAATATTTAGTTTCGTGAACATCGTTACAGGGTCCATTGATAATACATATAATTCGAAAATTCCAGGTTGTATTTCAAAACATCTTGGTATGATTTAATGGGCTCAGTCTTATCGGATGTTTATAACTGGTAATCTGTAACAGACAGCAGGCTGGGCTTCTCATCTCCCAACACAAAGTAAAAAATGTTTTTGAAAAATTTGGGTTTAATATAAAATCTCATGCTAATGGACGTTAAAAGAAATAGGTACCTGAACGAGCGTTGTAAGGATTCGGTAAACCAATAGGTGTTAAGGAAATAGGTACCTGAACGAGCGTTGTAAGGATTCGGTAAACCAATAGGTGTTAAGGAAATAGGTACCTGAACGAGCGTTGTAAGGATTCGGTAAACCAATAGGTGTTAAGGAAATAGGTACCTGAACGAGCGTTGTAAGGATTCGGTAAACCAATAGGTGTTAAGGAAATAGGTACCTGAACGAGCGTTGTAAGGATTCGGTAAACCAATAGGTGTTAAGGAAATAGGTACCTGAACGAGCGTTGTAAGGATTCGGTAAACCAATAGGTGTTAAGGAAATAGGTACCTGAACGAGCGTTGTAAGGATTCGGTAAACCAATAGGTGTTAAGGAAATAGGTACCTGAACGAGCGTTGTAAGGATTCGGTAAACCAATAGGTGTTAAAGAAATCGTTAACCTGACGGGCGTTAGAAGGAATCGTTAAACTATGTTAATCTAACGGGCATTAGAAGGAATCATTAACCAGACGGGCACTGGAATGAATCAGTATCCCAACGGATGTTTCTCTTTATTTCCTAATCAGTTGTCTTGTCCAACAAACTAGTTTTACAAAAGTACCTAGAATTCCTATGGTATTTTCAAAATCCAAACAACATGTCATGAGAAACCTGAATGACCATTTGTGTATGTAGTTATGTATCTTCTGTTTGTTTGTGGTCAGTTATTAACTGATTGCCTGCTTTCGGTTGATTTAAGTTTGTTTGTTTTGTTTATTTGTTATTTTTTAGTACGGAAGTTAAGTTTCATGTGAAATAAAGGTGAAAAAACGTATTTATTTCAAATTAGATTACTTAAAAACAGCAGGTGATTGTTACCTATAAATTACTTTAGTAAGGACTTACACATTTAATTACTAAACGTAATCCATGACCACAAAACCTTCTGTTGAAACATAATGTTCATACAATTAAATTTCATCTACTGGTTTATAAACGATTAACTTTCCATCGTATCTAAAGTTTGAACTCATAAATTACATAACTATCATAAATGACCGCATATAACCTCAACCGCATATACGGTAGACAATAAATTACAATTAAACTGCCTTTAAATGGAAACTATAAAACTACCTATATTTTGTATGTTTAGTTTAATCAACAACAGAAACTTACTTAACCTTTCTTGTTGTAATGATTTTTCATGCACTTCAACGAACATATAAACACAATTGGAAAGACAAGGTTGTTTTTCAAAATTTAAACTACTATATTATTATAACACTTTTCGTTTTCTTGGAACTAATTTTATCTCTTGATGTATGGTTTCTTGACCATATATTCCCACTTATAAACTAGCCAAATCGTTGTTTTGTTATTCTTTCAATTTATCTTCTAGACAAATGACGTTAACATAACATGATCGAATACCAAACTATATGTCAATGTATTTCTTTGTCTTTCACTAGAACAGCTAAAACAATTGAATATCCTCTTGTTCGTTTGCCGTTGTTGTAAAATAAAGTTGTCTTGGAAACTTTAAATAACAAAATTATGATTTTTAGTAGTACCCCCAACGTTTTATATCTTGCACCTTGATACTGTTAAAATAATTACAATTAAATGAAATGTATGATAAGGAGTAACCTGCCAATTCACTAGATATTTCGTTATTTAAAATTATGGATTTAAAATAAAAATACTCCGTCTATTAAAATAAGAGGTTTAAGTAAACCTAAAAATACATTACCTGTAAAATAACAGGAATGTTAATAAAATATGCAACAATAAACATTAAACAAATAAAACATCAGATGAATTAATTTATGTTTAAATTACAAACAGGTTAGGATTTTTAACATCACAGTAAATTGAGACTGAAACCTCTTATTAATGAGTTGTTTCAACGTGCAAAATCATCCCTAGTAAAACTTGGCTTCATCTTTAAAGAGGGGGCTTTGTCTCCTTCGCCTGCCGTTGGTAAAGTGCTTTCGATTGCAGGGCGAATTTTTTAATGGACGGTAATGGATTACAAGACTCATCTACTTACGCACAAAACACACTTATTTGATTGCACAAATATTAATACAAAATTAGCTATTAATGATATAAGATATTTGAATTTATTGTTATTTGCAAAATTGTATTCTTAGTTTGTGATTGTTGAGTTGAGCTTTAAAATAATAAATTATATCATTACAATAAACTTAAACAATTTTAAGGGTGCGCCCTACCCAGATTGAATTCATTGTTGTTTAGCACCGCGCCGGCGCCGCCAACAAGCAGGGCCATGCATATTTACGCTTGAAGACCATTTTGTTCTCCTCGATCGCACTGTTATTTTACAGATTTCTACCAAACTATTTGCAGTTTCACACTTTTCAGATTCCAATCTAGGGATCATACGGTTCCTTTTATACAAAATAATTTTTCTCCATACGTTAGGAATCTTTAGAAAAACGCTTAATTTGAGAACATTACTAATGGCCTACCACTTATTTTGAATTAAAATCACGATTTTTAAATCGAATGATCTCTAGATGAACATTTATTGAATTAAATAACATCAAATTATTTTTAATTGGTTAACAATTTAGCCTACAATGAGGGAGATGCAAACCCCTTACTTGAGCGTGCGGAAGGGAGGTACGGCGCACCCTTAAGGGTATGTGTATGTGAACAAGCAATAAATATACCCTGAAAGCTTCTAGATAACTGTTTATCGATTAGATCTGTTAACTGTTTATATTCTGTGGCACCATTTGGAGGCACTGCGGTATAGGATAAAAATAGTTTGTAATACATGTGAAATGTTATTGTAACTAGTAAAGCGTTACAGGGAAGTGTAGTTTGCATAGGCAAATAAAATATAGCCTTGTGAAATTTATGTAATGTTTTGCCACAAAACATGGATTATTAAACCTAATAAAAGTTATACTATAGAAAAATCCAAAAATGTATTTTAATTACAATTTTTTAAAGGGCAGGTTTTTTACCTAGTTAGTTAATAACCTTGTTAGATGGCAGAAAATGTAGTAGTTACGTAACAGCTTAGTTACCAGTGCGGTAGCAGGTTAGTTGGTAGTTATGAAGCAGGTTAGTTATTAAATTATTCGCAGGTTTGTTGGTTGTTAGGTTGAAAGATTTCTACGTAGTAAGGTAGCAGGGTAGTTGATGTTTAGGTAGGGCGATATGAGCTAGGAAGAGATTCAGTAAGAAAGACAGCTTATTAAGACTGATCAGTGTTTTCATGAGTGCCTGCTTTTAATTTATGACATTAAAACTATTTCTATGGCGTTTGGTTTACAATTATTGTTACTTTGACTTTGACTCAAAATAACATACATTTTTACCGCTTAAAAGCCGCAAATTGACTTTCAATATAGGCTTACAACTATAGTTTGAATTATGTTCTTACATTTTGTTTTAACAAAACTTATATTTTGTAATTGGTTTAATGTTATTAAACAAATAATTCAGTTTATTTTACATTATTACGCTTATTTTGGCAAACAATTTCACTCTAGAATTTAAAAAGCCCAGACCGGGGCACTAACCGGCAATATCTTTGGCTTAATCCGAGCTTTAGGTTTAAGCCTCTGCATTTATTTGTAGCTAAGCCTCAAAAACCAAATGACTACAAATAAAATACACATTAAGAAAATATTATGAATATCTACAATTGCAAAGGAGTTTTTTATAAGATTCGTTTAAGAAATTTAAGGATTTGATTAATGGGTGTAACCTATTATTAACTATTAAGTTTAATTAGACCAGCAAAAAAATAAAGGTAGTTTTTTTCTATTCATTGTGAAAAGGCGATATTTGTGTACAATGGTCTTTATTGTAAAGCAGTTGTTATAATTTATGTTACAGGGAATAATTCAAAAACGTCTGGTATTCACTTCGATAAGCAACACCTCTGAAAGGCAAGACAAGAGTATTGCAAGGCATTCTGGATACAAAGTAAACAAATAGTATAGATCAGAATTAAACATATTTAACTAAATTTTATAAATATTTCAAACATCAAAACTTATAAGCTTACAGTTAGAGTTTAAAAAGCAATGAAACTTAAATAAGAGTAACCACGATCTGATAGGTTGTTAAACATGTTTGAAATTCATTGACAATTAATTCAATGCTCTGTCTACACCTACAAGAATGGAATAAAAACAAAGAGAACATTTACATACAAACGATCTGATAAAGAACTGGCTGAAAGGCAAATGTATCCTTCTCCACTCTTCTCTGATTGTTTTATTATTTAGTTATGTTTTCTTCACTCTCCTACAACCATAAATAAAACTAAATTAGCAACGACCAGAATAATTTAAAGTGGTGTTTGTACTCAGCAAGCCAAAGCACGAATTACACATTTTGTTATGATGACAAATGACAAATGCATCCGTTTTGTAAAGAGGTTGCAGATTCCTTAACTGTTAGTTTTTGTGCGTTCTACGTGGAATATTATCGTCAATTTTCTTTTGCATTGAAATTCACAAATCAAAACCGAATTAGTAATCCTAATAAAAACATTTACATTTTATATCTCTACCCCGGGTAACCTGTATTTTAACTAATTTATGGACTATATTTATTCTCAAAAAAGATTCCTAATTAATATTTTTCTACGTTTACTTAGAATACTAAGACGTCTCATATTAAAATAGTAATGCCGATGTAATTAATTGTATTGCTTGACTTGCTTTTCCTATTAGTAAAATGAAAAACTATACGTGCGATTTTTTAAATAAAATGCATGAGGAAGTCTTAAAAAATGCAGCTGAGGAACCAAATATACCATAAGTCTGAAGACCTGTAAATCCAGTCTAAGCTCTTAAAATAAATAAGAAAGATTTGTCTTAATAAACCTATAAACCTGTAGTTTAATATACAATTCTAAATAATTAACTATATTTTGTACAAAAGTATATTTAATAAGTTCCTATTAGCACCCTATTTTACTTATATATTCAATACTCAATACAAAATGGCAATAAGCTTTTCCAGAAATAACAAGCTTGTATAATTCTAGATGGGTTTTATTGAATCAACTTTCTACAGTCTTCTAGGGTGACAAAGAATGACATATGACTCGGTGCAATCAGCCACATTCAGGTCGCTCCTGTGTCCTGCGTTGCAGAACTGTGACTTTAATGTTTTATCCTGGTTTTATTCACCTGGACAAGGCCACAATGGATGAGGTCCTTTTATACTATGTTATGGATTTTATAGTTTTAATTAATATGAATTGCAGATTAATAATGTATTTTAATTCATAGTCAGATAGAAAATATAATAGCCTTTGATGTTTTATAGAACGAATAAAACAACAATGTTGAAAGATATCTACAAAACGCTGAGAACATCACGATGACGTTGATATGATCTCTGCTGACGACTGTAAGACCCTCGTCACTATGCCGCCCCCTGGCTGTTGGCTGATTTATAACGTATATCAGAATATGTAGTGGTCTTGGACGTTTGGGACGTGGGTTACTCTTACACAGAATATGTAGTGGTCTTGGACGTTTGGGAGGTGGGTTACTCTTACACAGAATATGTAGTGGTCATGGACGTTTGGGAGGTGGGTTACTCTTACACAGAATATGTAGTGGTCTTGGACGTTTGGGACGTGGGTTACTCTTACACATAATACGTAGTGGTCTTGGACGTTTGGGAGGTGGGTTACTCTTACACAGAATATGTGGTGGTCATGGACGTTTGGGTGGTGGGTTACTCTTACACAGAATATGTAGTGGTCATGGACGTTTGGGAGGTGGGTTACTCTTACACAGAATATGTAGTGGTCTTGGACGTTTGGGAGGTGGGTTATTCTTACACAGAATATGTAGTGGTCTTGGACGTTTGGGAGGTGGGTTACTCTTATACAGAATATGTAGTGGTCTTGGACGTTTGGGAGGTGGGTTACTCTTACACAGAATATGTAGTGGTCATGGACGTTTGGGAGGTGGGTTACTCTTACACAGAATATTTAGTGGTCTTGGACGGTTGGGAGTTGGGTTACTCTTATATTGTTCAAACTTAGTGAATAAATTAGTTATTGTTGAGTTTTAACTAATATCAGTGTCATAAATATGTGTTTTAACAACGATTTTTTAAATTATTTTCCCCAAATCTGATCTTTAGTTAGTATTTGGACTTACAAATATTTTAGTTAAATAGATATCTGCTAACCCAACAGCAGCAAAGTATATAATAAATGGCACTCGTTTATTATCTACTATTTTAAACTATTAGTGCAATATATTTGGTATTTTTCAAATTGCTAGTATTTTTAATTACACAACACATAATATGATATCATTTTGATGATAAAGATTACAAATATTTTATAAAAACTATATAAATATATTTTAGGACAATAAATCAGTTGGATGCATGTAAAAGATAAAAGCGAATGTTATTTACTAAGCAGGGATGTAATCTAAACTTAAATTGCTCTATTTTTGTAATACTTTAGATTATAAATAAATTTATGTTTAGTTAACAATGTCTCATAAGATAATCACATTTTTTGCAATTATTCTATTATTATTATTGTGTTGTTCCTCAATAAGCTGCATTTTATATTAAAAGGACAAGTCAGTAAACATATATACATTGACATTCGATGTTTTTATATTTTTATTTATCATCACAGACAAACATATGTTAATAATCAAATGATCATATTTAAACATGTTTACAAATATAGTTTGTAGCACTCGAGACCTAAATAAGAAAACTGTTTATGTGCTCAGCCCTAGTTTTGTCTATGCTGTCTACGGTAATAACGTATTTTCTATAGAATAACTTCCCTAAACATCCTTGAGTATATAGTATCCCTAAAGTAGCATTTATCCCTATAGTGTATTACTGCCTTCCCCTTCACAGCCCAACTAAAACAAGGGTGTTAGGAAGAACTCTTGAAAACCTTCACAAAAACAATTTTATAGTTCTCTTATCATTATTGAACTGGTTCGTTTGTTAAATATTACTGCCTTGTTTATGTTAAGCAATACATTTTTTAATATAGCAAGTACAATACAATTACAACAATTCGTTAAATTAGACGAACTCAATCACGTTGAATAATCTTATAGTAAATAGTGTATAAATGCTACTGTATATAATGTAAACATCCAATCAAGAGATCCACACACTTAAAATAACATAGCATTCATTATTTTGCAAATTGTTGGTTTTCCTATCAAAAAAGTTGAATGAATACTTATTACGTTTTGTCAAGAAAACTCAATTTATGTATATCGTTTATAATGTAATAGTCTGTGTTTTATGAATTATTTTGGGAGTTATAATAGTTTATTAAAGTGTACTCTAACCAAGTAGGTAAATAAATAGTTAATGCTTTAAGATTATAATGGGGTGTCCCTGTAATGACGCTTGAGGCTGTTACATATTCTGAAGTTTTTTCTGCTCTTCGTAAGTTGAAACCGAAAAGATCTGTTGGTCCGGATGGTATTCCTCCGTACATATTCAAGGCATGTGCAGAATATTTAGTTGCCCCGTTGCTCTATATTTTCAATCTCTCTATCCGCAATTCATACTTTCCTAGTGCTTGGAAAAGGGCGAAGGTTGTCCCGATATTCAAGAAAGGTCAAAGATCTGATATAAAAAACTACAGACCTGTTGCGATTTTGGGTTCACCTGTTAAGGTTTTTGAGACAATTTTACACTCCAGGTTATTTCAGCATGTTAAGTGTTTTATCAGTCCTCAGCAGCATGGTTTCTTTCCGGGGAGATCAATTACTTCTAATCTGTTGAATTTTTCTGAGTACTGCATATCTGCTTTGGATTCAGGTGCTCAAGTTGATATTATTTATACAGACTTCGAAAAGGCTTTCGATAAAGTGAATCATTTGACATTGCTTTCTAAGCTAAATTACTTTGGTCTTTCTAATCCTCTTATTAAGTTTTTTCTTCTTATCTATTTAATAGATTTCAATATGTTTTATGTAATGAATGTTTGTCATCTGATTTCTGTTCGTTATCTGGGGTTCCTCAAGGCTCAAATCTTGGTCCTCTTCTTTTCACTATCTTCATTAATGACATTTCAGATTGTATACTTAACTGTAACTTCCTTCTTTACGCAGACGACCTAAAGATATTTCGGCTCGTTAATAATATTTCTGATTGCCTAAAAATACAAGAAGATATTGACCGGCTATTATCCTGGAGTGATCGTCATTTAAAGTTTCATGTCAATAAGTGTTTTGTTATGTCTTTTACAAGAAAATCTGAAGCAAGTAGATTGATTTTCACTTACTCAATGAAAGGCAATGCAATTTCTGTTAAGTCTTCAATTCAAGATCTCGGTATTACTTTCGACTCCAAGTTTTATTTTACAAACCATATTACTTCAATTTGTAAATCAGCATTTTCTGTAATGGGTTTGATTCGCAGGTCAAGCAATTTTCTTAAAAACATCGGTGTCCTTAAGCTTCTTTATTGTTCTTTGGTGAGATCTAGGTTGGAATTTGGTTCTGTGGTGTGGAATCCTCATCAACATTACCTAACTGTTGCAATTGAGGGTGTACAGAGGAGGTTTCTAAGGTTTTTGTACTATAGAAGGTTTGGTCACTACACGACGGACGTTCCTTATTCAGAGCTTTTATCGCTGTTTGAACTTGACTCCCTAGATAAGCGGCGGCGAGTATCAGCGTTGGTATGCCTGCACGGGCTGGCAAGCGGTGCAATAGACAGCGGGGCTCTCTTGTCCAAACTACGATTTAATGTGCCTAGGCACAATTCTCGTTGTCGTTTCCTGCTCTCCCCTCACTACTCTCGCACAAACCTTGGGGCTTACTCCCCACTCAATGTTATGTCTCGCAATTTTAATTCCATTGCTCAAAATGTGAATATTGATTTATTTGATTGCTCTAGTAAAAGGTTTCGTAAGAACATATCTAGTGTATTACCAGATTAAATATTGCTGCATCATAACTATTTTTATTTTTATGGAACTGTTTTTTGTATTTTTTTTCTTGTTGTTGCACGTTATGTATTGTATTTTGTAATGAATAACTATTTATTTGTATTTATAAATTTTTGCTATTTTTTTAAGTAGGTTTAGTACGTGATCTCGCATGTGTGTTGCATTGTTGTGTGCATGAAGAAAGTGGAAAAGGACCGGCATGAACTCTCTCATATATTCTTTTTAATTATCGAATGCTACATTGTAATTGGGCGCATGCCTGTTTTGTAGTATTTTGTTTTCAATAAATAAATAAATAATTGTGTATAACCTAAGCTGGTAAATTTTCATCTGTAAAATGAGACCACCACTTGACTGGTAATAACATTCGTTCATATAAAAACCTTACCTTACAATAAATATACATATTACTCTTAGTTTCCCAGTCTATCCAAGTGTATTGTTTATGTTGTTTAAGGAATAATTTTGGACATTTTAAATCACATATGTGTTCATCAATTACTTTTGAGTTGGTTTATTAGGTTAATTTAAGAAACAGAACCTTATAGTTATATAACAGCTAATTTGAATGTTGTTTTTATGAAATGTTGATGAGGATTACTATATGCTTAACAAAAATAAAATATGGCCAGGTTTAAAGTCTTAAATAAGTTTAAAAAATGAGTTATACTGTTAAACAAGTGCTAATGTAACAGGTTCATTGACGTCAGCGGGTACCGTAGAGCTGTGATCACTTGAGTGCAACGGTTGAATGAGAGGTGACGTGCTCAGTGACTCGCTGATGGATAGAGTGATAGAGTGTGCGGCGCGGCGCGGCGCGGCGGTCGTATTGATGCTAGGAGTGTCAATGCATGACTGATGTCAGACGCGAGAAACTGAGCATTGCATCTTCCAAGTATGGGCTCTTGTTGCCATAGCGAGACTGCATAACCATTTGGAGTTTACACCAAGTCCATGCACGGAACACTAGTTAGTAAGGTACACCGGATAATCTTCTGCATAAATAATATATAAAATAAATAAAAATCGTAAACAAAGATTTTTGAAGATTTTTAAACGGTTTACTTCCCTATGGTTTTTTTGCAAGTTGTTGCAGTATGTTACTCAAGATACTGATTGACACATCAAAGATAACATAACAAATGTTTAGGCCGAATAAATCGCATCAGCCACCATGACAAAAGTACCTTTACTTTTCCTTCACTCAGTTTCCCCTAACCGATCATATAGTTGAGCACTGTCCGACCTTTATTCCCAGTGAAATACTTTGAGGTAGACAGTCCACCAACATGTTTGAACAGGGTCTTACTTTAAGTCCACAAAAAAAAGACAGACGAATTTATGTAGAAAGAGTTTTTACCAAATTGTTTTAAAATAATTGTTTTTTGAAGGCTATTTCACAGAGAGAAGATTTGTTTCTGTTAATTATAGACTCTAATGTTGTAAGTGGGATTAAAATAGCTTCTCTTGTAACTATTATAATTATTAATTATAACTAATAGATAAACATTAATATCGCTTTATTTACAGTTGTATTAATACAAAATTTAAATTATCTATTAGAACCTAGCTTATGTAATCATACAAATAAGCCACAACAACATGAAACAACCTACAAAACAGCAAAAAGTCAAAAAAAAAAAAAAGTAAACAGAGAAAGCAATTATTATACAGCTTTTATCATTCGATTGCTTCGAAATCTTTTGTTTAATCTTAATTGTTTTGATTGAAAGTAAATTATTGAAATAGCTTTTATAAGAACAATTCTTTTGAACTCCAATGAGGTAATTAGTTATGAATGTTCATGACAAAAGCCTTTAAGCTTAAGGAATTTATTTTTTATCTTCAATCTTTTTATGGGCTTCTTTATCAACGTATTTGAGATAATTTACACTGTGGTATTTTTACCCTACAAAAAACATATGCTTATTTATAATATCACCAGCAAAGAGCAAATATTTATGTATATCCGTATATTTAGCCGGTATGGCATTATACAAACAATCCCTTACAAATTCATTTTGTCTAATTTTCTTATATTAGGGTATTAGGGTATATTAGGGTATTATCTATCAGAGTAATTTAATTACTCCTCCGTATCTAGCAAAATTTTTACTAATTTTATTTAGTGGCCAATGACGAAGTTGATATCATAACTTACCCAAACAATTTGTTACAAACTACGACTTATAATTAGAACAAAATTTTAAATACCCCCGTCGCAGCAAACCTGCATACTCAGCCAATTTCCAATGCATATATATATATATATATATATATATATATATATATATATATGTGTGTGTGTATCTTAATACCACATAAAACCAAATACCAAGTTTCATCAATATACATTCATAAATAAACTATTTATGACATTTTAATTATCCTCCATAAGAATAACATGGCGGCTGAGTATGCAGGATTGCTGCAGCAATGATCACAAAAAATAGGGTTTTATACAAATATCAATATAACTCAAGTAGGTAAACCAACATGCCAAATTTTATTAATTTATGTTCATAATTAAGGGAGATAACACGTTACTTATTCCCCATAAGAATAACATGGGGGCTGAGTACGCAGGTTTGCTGTTACGGGAACTATTCGCAAAAAATGTATTTTAGTGCAAATATCAATAGACCACAGCGATATGAAGCAATACACCAAGTTTCATCAGGATAAATTGATAAATAAGCGAGATATACAATTTTTCTTATTCTCCATAAGAATAACATTGGACAACGTACTGTGTTTAGCACTTTCAATATCTCGGTAAAAAATTGACGTAGAAAAATGATCAAAATACCAAATTGTGTTTTTTTTTAAGCTGAATCCAATGGTAAAAACTAAAACTTGACCTTTTCAAAAATGATATGTATAAAACTCAAAAAACCTATTTTTGGGGTACAAAACCCCCCCAAAATACCCCTTTGGATAGGTAGATCTGTCTGATTTTCGAACTTAAAGTCATAAATGCTGCTTTACACGCTTATACCAAATTTCGTCAAAATCGGATTATTTTTACAAGAGTTATCGTGCTCACGGACACACACACATATATATATATATATATATATATATATATATATATATATATATATATATATATATATATATATATATATATATATATATATATATAATTTTAACGAATAGTGTTTTAGTCATCTGGGGACCTAAAAAACAAATTTGTCATGGTCTCGGGCTTAAATCTTACCATGAGACCTACGGTAATAGCTTCTTCCCTATAGGGGAAATTCGCTAAAAGGAAATTGTTTATTAGGTGAACGAAAGTCCACTTTTGTTTTAAATGGCATCTGAGTAGTATAAGCTATATGAAGAGACACTACTGCATTTTCGGTCTATCCTTTATTCCCTTTCTAACCTCTCCCTACAATCTAGTGGGAATGAGTGAACTAAGTGTGATTGTTTGGTGCTGCAGTCTGGTGGCTGCTTTTAGAACTACTTAAGCTGGGGTGATTATCCACTTTTACTTTTCCTCTCTCTTTTTATGACAAATGTGAAGGTCAATGCCTGAAAACAAACATAACTTATCAGGTTAAATAAGAGTGGACGTATTACATTAAATACGTAAGGGACTTGTAGTTGGACATGAAAAAGAATAGTACATTTTGGAAACTAAATCACTGAAGTAATTGTGGTTTAGATAACTTAAATTAAGAGACATAAACATATAAAGAGGCAGAAAAGGCAGGATAGCGAAAAATACGATTTTATTTTTGCATTTAAAATAAATCAAGTATTGAAAACCCTTGGCGTCAATAAGCGCCGCACACTACATCAATCATTGAGTCACTGAGCACATCAGCTCACGCTCATCAACCATTGCATTAGGTTGAAGATTTATTGTCAATGGCATTAGTTTAATTGTCATTGCCGTCATTATACTATTAAAAGCTATATATTTACGCCATTGGTCGTACTAATATTCATATCTTTAAACATAGCTTTACTTAACTAAATAAGTACTTCGTAAACGACTTAAATATTTGAAATTTGTAAACAAATTAAACCTCAATTGCCCCTCACCATAGACCTGTGACCTGTGTCGGCCGGGACCGGGATAATGTTCACACAAAGGTAGCTTAATGGATCTATTGTTAAAAAATACCAAACCGTTCAGAGATTGATTCGCCGCCATGTTTTTTTAAAGATCATGGAAAATAGTATATACAGACAAACAATAGTAATAGACAAACAATAAGCAGTTTTGTTCTTTACTTGTAAAAAAGATACCAAGCCGTTCAGAGATTGAATGACACAATGTATTTTTTATAGATCAAAAGTACATGCAAAATAGTATATACAGACAAGCAATAATATAATATATACTGGTAGTTTGTTTGGTTTATCATTAGGCTGGGTTATAACTATAGCTTTAAGTAATATATAGGTGTTACACATATAGTTAATATATTATAGTTTAACAATTTATAATATTATACGATATTTATTGACTTCTTCAATATTACGCTTATCCAATCTATTTAACTGCCAAATGATTATTATTACTCTGAACAGTACAATATAAAAGCGGTAAGTCAGAAAATTGAGCAAACCTAACATTCTGACGAAAAGAGAGAGTGAGTTAAAAATTATATTCATGATAACATAAGAAAGTTCTCTTACAATGGTTTTGGAAGACCCCACGTTACTCTACACATAGGGAACCATAAGAAATTCTGAAATAAACACAAATTACTTTTATGTAACAATGAAAAACTAAGGGTTGATCAATTATCTTCAAGCACAATTTTTATGAGGCTTTTCAAACAATTATTTGGTTGCCGTTATATCAGTATTGCTACATTATAAAATTTGAGGAGTATAAAATTCTGTGGCAGACCACATTAAAAGATCCTAATTACAGATAGAACAACGCAATTGTTCTTGGAACTCTTTAAACAGTAATTCGTATGGAAATGTGTGTCGCCATCCCGATACCACAGTTAAATATCTTAACTTTTATTAGGTCTGAAATAGAATTGCTTGCTTTGTGGATGTTTTATTCATTATGCTCATATAACCAAAAACATTTTTTATTTAAACGGTTTTAGATCAATTCAGAATTTGAGGTTTGAGCTGTTTAAAAATTAAGTTTCATAAAAACGTTAAAGCTTATAGTCTTAAGGTTTTATACATATACAACTTAATTCCTTGTTCATGAGCTACCGTGTACAAAAGTAACATTATTATCTTCTTTTTAGTATTTTTTGCTATTTTGGTCAATAAAAAACAATGCTTTAAACCTTTTGCAAGGGGCAAAAACCGCAGGAATAGGGAAAACCAATAATAACTGCTGATAATATTTACCATTCCAGATTGTATAATTCAGTAAAATATATGTTAGTCTGTCTTTCAAGAACTAATATAAATTATTTGAGTAGTAAAATATTCTTAATTTTATGTTTTCTCACATTTAAATTTGAACCAAAAATTTTTAGTTGTTACTTTCCTCACCAGTTACAATTTTCTCTAATTTGTTTGAGAAGGGGAGGGGTAGTCCAAGGTGTTATTTAAACTCCAATAAAATAAGCAATAATTTGAAATTGCTAATTAAGTAAAACGAAGCAGCGCAAGCCCGGTTGCTCCCATTCAGAATGACGGCATGTCCAATAACACGTATGTGGTGATTACATTAGTTTGGTTGTTATTGGTTATAATTAAGTAATAGTTTAAGTAAATAATCTGAGCTCCGCTTGACTTCTATTATTATATAATAGAAACCCTAAAATGTTAAACAATTGTTTGTTTTCAGTTAATTCTTGTGTATTTGTGTTAGGGTCAGTGTATATATTTTGTATATTATTGACACCTGCCACTGCTGATTGAAAAAACAAACAAATACAGATTTCATCACATCTGGGATCCAGAATATTATCTCTTATTCATGTGCGAAGATAACCTGAGAACTGTAAACATAGAGTTTCGACTACTTTCACAGGTTACGTTTGACCTCTTTTGTTAATTGTATAAAGTTGTGGCTAGAGTTTTGCAAATAGTAATTGTATCAAGTTTAAGATATTGTTCAGCCTGAAATTTTTGTGGCGTCTTATAACCCAAAACATCATTTCGTGGATAAAATACGTTTATTAAAACATTTAAATAAAAAAGTCGGATTAGTTACACCATTTATAAATAAAAAACTACCAAACTGATTGGTATGAACATTTATAGGAATACTCTTTATTTACCTGGTTAACATATAGGCCCACTTTCGTTTTGATAACTCTTAGGGGGAATTCTACGGCCTTTCAAAATATACCTGTTATTTTTATCTAGGAATGTTTGATTTGGTGTATTCTTGCTTGATTCATTTGAAGAAACAGCTGTTATAAGCATTATTCATAACATCCTTGAAAGCCACAATCATATGTTCACTATAGAAATAACAAATCTACTTAAATGGCAACTCAAACTCTTCTGTCGATGCCAAAGTTAGCTCTATATAAAAATAGTCGAGTGAGCGCAGCGAACGAGCTCATCTTGAAATTGAATGAGCATTTTTGGCATAACAAAAATTTAATGACATTAGGTCAGGACAAGGTCTGTCGGGCCAACAGGTACACCATAGATTCGTCTTCAAAATGCTTTATGCTTTCTTGAATAACCAGTTTTAAACCAACTTTAGTAAAACTGTCCTTGCCATTACAATTCAAATGCGGAATTTTAAAACAAAGATAAAATTACTCACGCTTGTGGGCCAAACGATAAAACAAGTAAAACTTATAGCCCTTAACTGTATAACAGTAACAGTAAAAGGGTTTGTTAAGGTGAACAGTACTCTTTGCCGTACCTTAACTCGTACCGCCCAAACTGTAACATGTTGGACACCGCGGTAGGCTAAATGTGAAAAGGTCAATGGTCCATTAGTCTCTGGGAATGGGTGCCGAAAGTGCCCCTTTTGGACAAAACCATTTGTTTTAAAGAAAAGGCACTCTAACATACCTGCCAAATAAATAACACGATTTCATCGGCCTTATGATTAATGAATTAATTTATTATTGTATTTTTAATTTTTTGAAAGCCTAAAGTACTAAATAAATTATTTATTTACAGGGTAGATATTCAATTACGGTGGCTAGTAAGGTTCGCCAAAGTGTTATTCTTCTTTAGAGGTATTTATGCCATAGTGTCTAGTGTATATACCCCATGAAACTATTGCCAGGAAGGAATGAGTGATTTGACGACTCGTCCTTTGATATTTCAATGCAAGCCTCTGGAACATCGTCATACATGAGTGATGTCCTGGTTGCAGCTTTATGCCGCCTGCACGAATAATTAAACAAGCTACAGGCATGATCTGCCTCCAAGCTGATTGGTTTGTGTTTCATCTCGTTACTGATCATCTGATCATCAAAGCATATGGAAGGATATACTGTAGGTGTGTTACATTTTAGTTACTACAATTATAAATAAGCACAAAGAAAAAAAGAATATGCATTGTTCTGATGTTATCTCTTCCAGTATAATATTATATTTTTCTCCAGCTATTTTTGAAGCCATGATATAAAGTTAACCGACTTTAAGGTAAAATAATGTACTTTGTCTCTTAATTACCTCTAGTAATTTCATGTTTAAGTATAGCTATGGATCCAACTACAAATATGCATTAGAAATGGTAATTACTATTAGTTTTCTGTAAAGTGTCCCACCAATATATTTGAATTTCGAGATCACGTTATTTTTGAGACCTCACAAAAAGTAACACATTATCTTTGTAACCTGTTATTAAGTTTAATACGTTATATGCTAGTAATCGTATCCTGTTAAAATAAATAATGCCTTTCACAACTTAATAATACATAAGCAACGTAAGGATTGATACTTAGAAGTTAAATATCGTAAGCTAGTTTATTTGGCGGCGGTCCTGTTGGTGGCTGGACTTATCTCCCTCTATCTGCTTGCCTTTGAGAGACAGGCCGTTTTTCGGCAAGCCTTTGAGCAGGGCAGAAGTGCAGCAGCGGCAGTTGCAAGAGCCAACACCCTACAAGCCTGGCAGCTCAGGTGGGATGAGGGCACCGATGGTCGTTGGACGTCTCGCCTCATCAGAGATCTTTGCACCTGGATCTGCCGTGGCCATGGGGAGATAGACTTCTTTCTACCTGTGTCAGTTTCTGACGGGTCACGGCTACTTTCAAAAGTACCTCCACCGGAGAAGGTCGGGTCACCTCGGTGCGCTTACTGCCCGGAGGACGAGGAAGATGTCACTCATTCTTCCTGTGCCGAAGAAAGACTTTTCTCTACTGTAGGTGCTCTCACACCAGTCACTGTAGTGGGGATAATGCTGTGGGGAGCAGTTGCTTCCCACACCCACTGAGTACTCCGTGCGAAGCGCGACGAGGGATGCCTGGCTTACCCTTAGGCATCGGTAACACAGTAGTGTGATCTGGCAGCAACGCAAGACACGCGGACAAGCATGAAGTCATCCAGAAGGGTTCTGGCCTGGATGCCCGCGGCCCGTAGGGGGTTTAGTGGG
The DNA here is from genome assembly GCA_963675035.1 of Allygus modestus. Taxonomy (NCBI): domain Eukaryota; kingdom Metazoa; phylum Arthropoda; class Insecta; order Hemiptera; family Cicadellidae; genus Allygus; species Allygus modestus. The sequence continues at coordinate 358,138,862 of OY776112.1, read as the reverse complement.
TATTCCCTGCATAAGCAGGGCGAGTCCTACACACCGTGCGTTAATGTATTCCCCCTACGTACAAAATACTAGTTTATTATTGGTTTATTTAATAACATTATTATGGCAATTGAGTACCTATATTGGTCATCAAGTAAATAAACTAGTACAATTTACAGTATGACATGAGTAAGTGATTTCCGTCTAGTTTATTAAATTAAAGAATACTAAATTGCATAATAATGCCCTCAAGAGAATAATCTATCTATTCTCTCTTAAATTTAGTTTCCTTTTGATCAAAGGTTTGGCTCATTTTCTCTTCTTAGGTCAATCAAATGGATAACGTATGATTGCTTTGTAGATGCCTGTCACCTAATTATAAAATATTACCCGTCAGAATATCGACCACCTTAATCATCTCATTGAAACGTATCAAATTAATTTGTGCGTCACACTAAGATATAATCATCGTTGATGTTTCATTTATGATTTACTTATTTCATAAATTTTCAAATGTATATTTTAATATCGTTTGTTTATTAAATCATACAGTTGTACTTTATCGAAATAATATATTAAATACCAAAACATTTAAATATATATTACATTTTATTGTAGTCTTGAAAATATGAAATATTTCATATTTATTATTGCACTAATAACACTTGGACATTTGTATTGGTTAGTATATTTTTTTCTGTTTTAAATGTGTTGTTTATTTTTAAAACTTCACAGATAGACTTTACAGAACAGGTCTTCTTAAGGGAGATGAGTTGCAGTCGAACTTTATTATCCACTCTGGCAGCAAGTTTTCGCTATCTCAGTGAATTGATTTTGTAATGGCTGTGAAACGCTTATTGTCTTATGTCATTGGATGTTCCAAAACACAATAGCAATCACCGAACGTCCTTTACGTTACATAAAAGCATGTACATGTGAACATCTCACATCACCACCAAATCTTCGCCAAGATGCCCCCAGTCACCCAATTGTAGTCACTCTAAGAACAGTTAACCAATCCCATTGGAAGTGAATAGCGTACAACATATATACTTTGAAACAACTGTATCGAGTAAAAATACAATTTCCACTAAGTATTGATAAATTAGATGAACACTAGCAGCTGGTAATCATTTCTGGAAAAGTTAATTCAGTTAGTTGAAAGATTATCCTGATATATATGAGCCTAGGTAAAGAATGTCAATCTCGCATCTTTGAGCATTTTTCTGCAGCTATTGATCGACCTAAAAGGCTGAAACAAAGGGGAAGAACCAAACGGACTCCAATTATTGTGTTTTGTCCTTATTTCCTCTTACAAATAGTCTTAAAGTACAAACAAATATCAAATTAATTAACTAATGATCAGCTGTAACTACAAATAACATGATTTATGATTCTGCTTATTTGAGGTAATACCTACATACATGCGCTCATATGTTCACAAGAAATTAATTTCCTCATCACGTAAACAATAAATAATATTCCAACATGTTAAGGACTATAGCTCCTACAACCCAATAGCTTACCTCGTATAAACTCGTACTATCTCAGGAACCTTTGAGAACCACTTTTGAGGTTTGACATACGTGAATGAAAGGTTTTGGTTAAAAATCGGAGGCTAAATGTATATATTATTTTCATAAAACCTCTCCTAGGGCCATAATTTAAAATAAGAATCAAATTAAATATGTTTGTCAATATTTTAATTTGATCATGATTTAATTATATTTAATCTACATTTCAAATATTGGATTTTATATATTCAAGTCAGTTGCTTGAGAAGAAAGGTTCAAGTAAAATTGTAACTACCAAAAATACTGAGACATGGACAAAAAGTACAAGTATTAAGAGCTAAATTTAATGTACCTTTAAATACAAATATTGAATATATGAGGTCACTTACAAAGGACTCCACCATTTGTATTGTTCACTCATTAATATGTAAATCTTAATTTACTTTATATCTCTAACTGTATTTGTTGTACTGTACTGTAGTTTTATTTTTGGAATAAAGTTGTTTTAATCCACTAATTCATTCAATTTGCTTCACTCATACACCTTCCTATGCTCAGCAGACAATTTTTAAATTACATTCACCGCTATCGTGCATTCTGTGCATGCCGGACTCCCGGCATAAGCCCATCTTAGATGTAGAAAAATCGATGAAAAAATAATAGGCGTTGTAAAGAAAAAGTTAAGTCTTTTTAAAAAGGTGTGTCGTAGGTTGTGAAATAATTATTTTTAAATTGCTATCAAGGCGATTACATCATTACATATTGTGGCATAGTTCTATAATACTATGTTTGACCTAGCTGCAGTCCTCGCCCTGGGAGTCGAGGTCGCATTGGCCCCCCAGTAGTTTGGTTGCACTTGTGTGCGGCATTCTATGACTAACATGTTGAAATAAAGAGAAACTGTTTAGGTTATCATGCGATTTTATAAAACTTACTGCCGGTAATATTAATCGAAAATGCCTATAGTGCGGTATCCTAAATAATTTTCAATAACGGAAGTGGGTCTTTAATGCTTTGAATGCATTAGCTCTCTCCCTACCAAATATTAGTTAATTTGGCTTACTGCGGACGCGTGATGGGCTTACACCCAAACACAAACGTTTAGCTTTATTAATTGTATAATTAAGAGTGATATAGTTCAATATAGAGAATTTTCCATAGGTATTAAAATACTACCATAGGTAATATGTAGTATTACCTAATACCGAGATACCTAATATCGAGACGTTATCTTTTCATTTTAGTCCTCTGATACCACTATGAGAACGGTTTATTTTCACATGAGGGATGATCTTATAATTACCATTACAAATGTAATTTTTGTAATACAATATATACATCTTTGAGCATTGATTCCAACATAGTAGCACATTAGTCACAGGTTCAAGGTTACAAAAAAACACCTACTTTTTAAAACGAACTACGTTAAAGGTAACTAATTTAACATGACAATGGAATTTAAAGTATTTTTTAAGTAATGATAATCAGTTGAGTTCTATATTTGAGAGCTGTTGATGTAAAATTAAGTTTAGCAAAGCAGTAAGAACGAATGTAACAAGTATAATGTACTGGAATGACAACGCAGTATAGTCTAGAAGTAATAAGGGTAAGATCATGATCAACATGGGATGCAGAATGCAAAGCTATAGGCCCCCTATTGTTTATTTGCCTATAACCATGCAGAATTATTCTGTGCACATGAATATTAAAGTGAATATCAAATGGAAATAAAAAACTTATAGACATTCCAAGGTCGAAGTCTGTACTTAAAACTACTGTACGAAAATCCATTTCCTTTCTAAACTTCAAAATGTCCATGACTGGAATGTTAGTTTATAGTTTGCCTTAGCTGACAAAGACAGGAAACAAGAGAGTTGGCCTGGATAATAAACAAACGAAGCGAGTTTATTTTTCCTATTTTAAACATTGCTAATGCCGTTTTATAAATTATTAGGCCATCAAAAACCATCAAAACCATCAACCAAGTTTAACCATCAAAAAAATTTGAAGTAAATACGAAAACCGTTTTATCACAATATTTTATTATATTTACTAGAAAATCTCCGCTTGGAAGAAAAAGTGAACGAACGTAGCAAATTTCATCTCCACTTTTAAAAACGTAATGAGCGAATTGGCTCCACACGTTGGGCAGCTAATTTACTCACCATGTAAAAGTTATTTAGCCGAGCAGTTTGTCCGCCATGCACAGAATGAACGATAGCGGTGAATGTAGTTTAAAAATAACTCTCGTAAAAAAAGTCCGATCTGAATTAAATTTGGTACAAATGTGTAAAGCACTATTTATTTGAACGAGTTCAAAAACCAGACGAATCGCACTATCCAAAGGGGGGTTTTTGGGGGGTTTTGTACCCCAAAAATCTTTTTTTGGGGTTTCCACATGTAATTTTTATTTAAATCAAATTTTAATTTTACCATTTAATTCAGCATAAGAAAACAAACAATTTGGTATTTTTATCATTGCTCTACGTCAATTGGTTCCAGAGATATTGAAAGTTTTTAACACAGTACGTTGTCTAATGTTATTCTTATGGAGGAAAAGACAAATTGTATATCTCGCTTATTTATGAACATAAACTGACAAAATTTGGTATATGGCTTCATCTGGTTAGGGTTTATCGTTGTTTGCACAAAATACCAAATTTTCACGTATGGTTCCCATAGCAGCAAACCTAGGTAATCGGTCCCCATTTTATTCTTATGGAGAATAATTAAAATGTTATATATCGCTTACTTATAAATGTATATGAATGAAACTTGGTATGTGACTTTACTTAGATGAGTTCTAATGATATTTGCATAAAAACCCATTATTTTGTGTTCCTTTTTGCAGCAAACCTGCGTACTCATTCCCAATTTTATTCTTATGGAGAATAATTAATAATTTTAATATCGCTTGTTTGTGAATACATTTCTTATGAATCCTGTTAAGTGTTAATGTGTTAGGTTATATATTCATGGAAATTTGCTGAGTATGCAGGTTTGCTGCGACGGGGGTGTTTTAAACTTGCAATAGTAGAAGTTGCAACTTAGTTAAAACAATTACTTTCCTGCATGATGTGAAACTCCGTTTGAAAAACGTTTAGATTGCATAGTTGGTAACAAATATACTAAATACATCAAACAAATTAAAGTATATTCGATATTACTTAAGAATAAAATAATTAGGTTTTATCTACTTTTTTAAAATAGTACTAAACAAATTATAATTTATTTTTTAGTTACTGATTTTTAATTTATTCATCTCCTGTTATTTAAATATATATATACATATATATATATATATATATAAATATATCAGTTGTTCTAATACATTTATCAAATTTACAGCCTAAAATGTAGTAATTAAATATATAATTTAGCTTATTTAGTTTTTTTCTGACTTCTAACCCTTAGAGCATATGAATGGAGTGATTGGACATTTGTTATTTTATTGATTTTTAAACATCTCGATCACCTGAACAGTTAAAATGTAAAAGTGCTTCGGAGGAATATACACATTCACACAGCAAAGGTCAGTAAAATTGAGCAAAACACCTAATCGGTAAAACGTAAACGACCTATATCGCACTGGTTGTTATTAGAGCCTGGGTGCTGGACGAGGTAGTTCAGTTTGTGCCTACCACGTTACTCCACATGCTAGATGCAGATCGCATACAGAGCTCGCAACGATACAATCGATTATGCAGCAATTAACAATGTTTTAGTTGGCAGATTCAAGAGCCGATATTTCGGTCTTTAACACTGAAAGAGTTAAAGGACATTTCATAGTTTATCTGTGGTAATTTAGAGAATTTTTTACAGTAAGTTAACTAATTATTATATTTATTATGTTATTTTCAATCGTTTTTTGTTTTATCACATTCATTACTTATTGGTGGTTTCGCGGTTCAATACTACATCATTACCAACTCTAAAGAAACAAAGGAAATCTTTGATGGTCAATAAACTTATTCTCAATCCAGATATTTTAACGAGTCATACAATTTTTTGATAAAGCGATCTATGATAAATTCTCCGAATACATATAAATTCACTCCCTGTCTGGAGCTGGCTCGTCGCACACAAATCATCGCCCTGCGCTGGTTATCTTCCACACTTTCATACACTCATTTGACTATTTGTGTCGTACCAAATATATAGATTCAAAAAGCTAAAGTTTCAATGTGTTCGATAACCAAAAGGGCATCCGAGGTGTCCCCTTTAATGATGCGACCACGATGAAAATTACCAGTCAACTCGTTCGTTATGACTCCTCAATTTAGTGATTTAGAATCAGAAACTGTAGCAGTCTCACCCTGTTTAGACTTTTCAGTTTGCAAGATTATCAAACATGATACACATTTTTTCTGACCAAATTATTATTTAACCTCTTCAGGGGCAAATTTTTTAACTTTTTTAAAGCTCTGCAATAATTTCTTTTTGGTTCCTTAAAACTTCAAATTAATTTTAAAAATGTATAACAACATTTTACTAATTTTATTTATTTATGTATTAGAAACTGAATGTCCACACATGTGTGCAAATCCCATATCGGTAACCTACAATGTATAGATTTAACACATCCAAACGGGCAGTGCACACATTTTAGGACATTATTAAAAATAACGTACACATATGTACACATTGTCCAAATGTGGTACTGAAATCATTCTGGTTGATTGGTACCACAAATGGGATATGTACACAGATCGTACAGTATTATTTTACAATTTATAGTATTCAAATCATGTTGCTATTAGAAAACATTAATATTTATGAATTCATAAAAGCTGTTTCTACTAGAAACCAAAATTCTTATCTTTGTAAATACTGGAAGTCACCAGCAAAGTAGCGTATAAGTTAGACATTGTTCAGGTTAGGTGAAAAGTAATCAGCTCCACAGCAACAAACAGATGTAAAAAAGTAGATTGTAGTCACCTGATTTTCAGTTCTGCCAATAGTTTAAAAGTGAATGTACACATCTGTAACCAGAGATCATTAATATACTCACAAATAATGTTGTGATATGTTAATAAACAGTGGAAAGTTAATGTATACATATGTGCGTCTGTCTTTGAAGAGGTTTTAATATAGTTTGTAGATGTAATTATACTCGATTTAGAATAAATATAATAGGTACAAAAGTGTATTTCCGTGCAACACGTAAAAATACTATATTTATATTATACCGAGGCGAAACTCTCCACCGCTTGAATTTACATGTGTGACCGGGATTGTAAGCCTTTGCAATAATTAAAAGATACTTTAGTTAGTTTATTCTCTAATAACGCTAACTAGTTCTGTCTGCCCTCAAACGTAATCTATGCTGTATAGTATTCAGCCTTAACAAATCCCAGTCATGTCAAACCTTCTTCTTGAATCCCTCTTCTATCCTCTTCTTGATAGCATTCCAATGCCACAAGTCATTGTAATATATTTCATATAGTATGACAATACTAATACATACAATTCAAATGTAATAGCAAGTTCGTACGGAAGGTTACATCAGTTGTAAACAAACATAAAACAAATCTGATATTGAAACGGATGATAACAAGGTACTTTCAATCAACACGTAGTTAGAATTCCGCCGTTGGATAGTGTAACTGCTTATTTTGTACCCTTTCTTATAATTCTGAGACGTATTGTCAAATCCACGCAAAAATACCTTTAATTTGGCACCACCGACGTTAAAATCCGTATAACCGTTATCTAATTTTGACTGTGAAGAAAAAACCCTAGCGTATTAATATATAGGATAAAAAATCCAGATTTATCTTTTTATTGTATATTTCTATGGAATCAATGTCTATTTGTGGTAAGAGAGAAACAATTGTAATTCATGTTAATTGCCATATTAAAATGCCATACATTACAAGGTATTATCCAGCCTACGCTATTTGTAACTACAAAAATAGCCAAGAAAATTTCGTTATTCATTCATGTGATGGTTTTAGGGGAGGAAAAAATAATTTAGACTATCGTTATTTATTCATATAAATGTCCATAGCAAATATATATATTGTCATTTAGACACCTCCAACAGTATTTTTAATCCAACATTTTTATTACACTCATATGTTACCTTTGTCGTGGTAGATCATTCCAGTCTCAATATCTTGTTCATATTTATTGGCGGGTCATTATGATATATGATCATGGTGAATATAAAACCATAATGATAAAAATTATGGCCCTAAAAATGACTGGATTTTAGCACAACTAGTTTTAGTAGCTTATCGGTCGACGGCATTTAGGCATGCTAACATTATATTACGGGAAGTAATTTAATGCAATCGGATTTATGATGTCAAGAGTTTACTCGTATAAGAAGTATGCATGTTCATATTGTATGACTTTCATCAGCCACGTCATAAACAGTAATCGTATGTGAAGTAGTTATTATTTAACTAACAAAAACAAATACAATTGGGTAAACATTGTCCTAAACCATAGCTTGCCACCAATCCTGGTCCCTCCCTGGGTCATCATTGCTGTAACTTTTTTTATCTTCTTAAACAATGATACAATACAACTATACTACCTATATTGGCACTGAAGAATGTATTGCCAATACATCACTAGTATGTAAAAATTGTGTTAAAGTTTATTTATACTTTACTTATCAATTCTATTGTTCAAAACTACACTACCTTTGGGGATGTAAGGAAATTCTCATTGTTACTGAAAAGGTTTTAAGTGGAAATTGGGTTAATATCAACATACTATGCACAACTGCCTAAAGTATTATATAGATAATATAATGTTTAATAATGTTTGTCAATATATTGTTATTTAAATTTAATTTGGTTTACTAAGTCATAGATTATATTATTTACCGCTAAAAAAATCATTATAAAGTTTAAATTACTTTAATAAAATAGTTAAAATCCAAATAAAGTGTTGTTGAAATGTAAAACGAAATAAATGTCCAAGTAAAAATAAGTTTGATTGTTTAACATATTTAAAAATTACGAGAATTGATAAGTATAGAACAATGTTTCTACGACTTATAGGCCTATTTATAATATTCTTTCGGTTTAAAGAATGACTTTAAAAAGTTATTTTTGTAAATACTTTATTCCACTACTACAGTTGTTTATACTTATGTGCTCAATTTTTAATTTGCTACTATTTGTAATTTGATTTATCAAGACATATATAATTTAAACCTTTCAATTTTGTAATGGATCAAATAAAAATGATGGAATGTATTCCTGTAACTAGAACAGATTTAATTTTAAATTATATTCCTCCGAAAACCATATTGTAAAATTTTACAGAAAGCTATTATCTTTATTTTAATTAAAATAAATTGTTCTGTTCTGTAAGACTGAAAAAAACGATATATTTTTGCGTCATAAAATAAATAAACAATTTAACTCAAAATTGTATTCCGTCATTAGTATCTGCATAACTCTTTAAAGGCTCCAATTGTATTATTATTTGCATAAATGTCGTCGGCTGATACAAACAAACTATTTTCATTGAAAACTTAAAGCTGATCTTGTTAGATGTTGATTATTTAAATAAAAAAAACCTTACAAAAGCCAAAGCTAAATTAGTCACTCCAGGCCAAACCATCAGAGTCGCTACTAATTACTTCCAAAGTTTCTCCGGAGACGATTAGGTTCCAGGCGACTGCAAATTTATCTTAAATGCTAAAACACAGTCCCTTCAAACTATGGTGACTGTCACTAGTACAACACCAAAAAATAGCCATAAAAGAGAAGTAATTATATACTGTAATAGCCAATTATAAATCTTTACCATTTGTAATAATTAATAGGAGCAGGTAGGTATCAGAAATGTCTCAGTAAAAAAGTTAATAACACTACTATTGAAATAGTTTTTTAATAAGAATACACACAAAACTGTTTTGTGTAGTATAACGTTTTAAATTAATGCCCCAGTAACGTTATTTGTTAAGGTCTTTAAGCAAAATAATAGACTATAGAACTCTATAAGTTGTAAAAAAATCAAAAATAAACAACTACAAATAATGGAGCGAAATTAGTAAAGACACCCTAAACCCTTAAAACACTGTTATCTCCTAAAAATAAGATTATTTAAATTAGTTCTTATGTAAAATATTTAAGGTAATGGGCCTAACTCAAAACGTTGTACAATTATTAATATAAACCTTTAAGTAAAGTCTAAGAGGCCAAGCACATTTCAAGCAATTTGAAGTATAATTATCCAATATTAATGTTACTATTATTAATTTACGTATTTTTCTATCGGATGTTAACATCTATTTGTTATATAGTGAATGTGCCATTTCTAATGGGGCGTCATCAAAAAAATTGAGTAAATAATAAATTGTGCCTCTTCAAGTTAAAAAACACTGTTCTCTTGATGTTTGTAAATTATATCAAACTTTGTAATTCCACGTTGTACTTGCAACTTCGCAGTGATAATCCTATCATCTGGTATCTCTGGATTGGTTGCAGACAAATGCGGCTTAAGTGTTTCTTATTAACTAAAATCTAAATCTAAAACGGATTATGATTTTACCACGTGATTTTATCTCTGAGTGATTCGATTGTTGGGTATTTTATTCTTTATATTGGTCGCATATTGTAGGCTTGTATTTATGTAAATATGGTATAATTATTAACTTTGACAAATAAAAAAAATGTTTTATATGAATTTATATTCCTGCTTTTATAAATATGTCCTCTTGATTTAATTTATTGAGAAATAAGTCAAATTAAATACAAAAAGTCAGCTCTTTAGATGTGTGTTCATTAAAAATACACGAAAAATATATTTTTGGATCACAAAATAAAATACGATAATTTTGTTTATTTTATAGTTAACTCTTTACCACGCAATAACTATTTTAAATTTTTATTACTATATTAAAATCTTCAAAAGAATTTTAAAATTATTTATCACTTTAATTTCCTTTTTTTAAGGTTATTTTACTCTTTTAATTAAGAATTATGATTTTAGAATAATATTTATCGCCAACTCAAAATTAAACAATTTAAACACTTTACGCGTATGAGAAAAAACATAGTGTTTAAATAAATTTGTATACCGTTTCCTATACACTTTTTGCAGTAACAAACAAAAACGTTCTTATTGAACCTGCAGGATATGTAAAATTGACTATCGGAAAATGTTCAAAGTATAGAACTCTATAAGAACCTTAAATATAAGACCTGGGGCCTTAGGGTCCTCAGAAGAAAGGTGAATTTCATATCACGAAACGAAAATTGAACTGTAGAGGCTTATTTTCCTTTTATAGTTTAGCATTAAAGCATAAAAACCTTTATATTTTCAAACAGTTTGACTTCATGGTTGGTAAGTCAAACGATAGGGGTCAAAGCCCAATAACCCTCGTCGTTAAGGGCTCAAAGCTATTTGAATATGCTGCGTATGCCGGCCAAATACATGTTTTAATAGTTGATGAAAACTTTATATTCGGCGTGGAGTTTTGAATATAATAGAATGGTTATGTGTTATATCTTCAGTATATATATAACGGTACAGTAAAATATTGTTGTGATAAGTAAATTAACTGTTATGATATATTGATTTTACAATATTTTTAATGTATTATGCAAGTTTTAAAACATCACTTGTTTTTTATTTTGGACTAGGATCGCTAATTAGTGAAAATTTGATCAACATTTCTATTTAGCTAGACAACTTTTACTTCAGGAAAGGTAATTTATTTCGTTTCTTATTTAGTAGGTTTTCTATGTAACAATGTTGATGAAAGTATCTCTACCCGGCCGGCCGGTGGTTGGTTCCGCTTCGGTCTTTAATTGGGAGAAAACTAGATTCACTCATCGGTTTTACAAAGTAGTGACCAAATTTGATTTATATATTATATTAAATAGCAATATTATTTTTACTAACTACAACTAAATCATTGATTTATTATTCACTCATTAATATGTAAATCTTAATTTACTTTATATCTCTAACTGTATTTGTTGTACTGTACTGTAGGATTATTTTTGGAATAAAGCTGTTTTAATCCATCCATTCATTCATTCAATTTGCTTCACTCAATCACCTTCCTATGCTCAACAGATTTGGTGCGATATAGGTCGTTTACGTTTTACCGATTAGGTGTTTTGCTCAATTTTACTGACCTTTGCTGTGTGAATGTGTATATTCCTCCGAAGCACTTTTACATTTTAACTGTTCAGGTGATCGAGATGTTTAAAAATCAATAAAATAACAAATGTCCAATCACTCCATTCATATGCTCTAAGGGTTAGAAGTCAGAAAAAAACTAAATAAGCTAAATTATATATTTAATTACTACATTTTAGGCTGTAAATTTGATAAATGTATTAGAACAACTGATATATTTATATATATGTATATATATTTAAATAACAGGAGATGAATAAATTAAAAATCAGTAACTAAAAAATAAAATATAAATAAATTATAATTTGTTTAGTACTATTTAAAAAAAGTAGATAAAACCTAATTATTTTATTCTTAAGTAATATCGAATATACTTTAATTTTTTTGATGTATTTAGTATATTTGTTACCAACTATGCAATCTAAACGTTTTTCAAACGGAGTTTCACATCATGCAGGAAAGTGATTGTTTTAACTAAGTTGCAACTTCTACTATTGCAAGTTTAAAACACCCCCGTCGCAGCAAACCTGCATACTCAGCAAATTTCCATTAATATATAACATAACACATTAACACTTAACAGGATTCATAAGAAATGTATTCACAAACAAGCGATATTAAAATTATTAATTATTCTCCATAAGAATAAAATTGGGGATGAGTACGCAGGTTTGCTGCAAAAAGGAACACAAAATAATGGGTTTTTATGCAAATATCATTAGAACTCATCTAAGTAAAGTCACATACCAAGTTTCATCCATATACATTTATAAGTAAGCGATATATAACATTTTAATTATTCTCCATAAGAATAACATGGGGACCGATTACCTAGGTTTGCTGCTATGGGAACCATACGTGAAAATTTGGTATTTTGTGCAAACAACGATAAACCCTAACCAGATGAAGCCATATACCAAATTTTGTCAGTTTGTGTTCATAAATAAGCGAGATATACAATTTGTCTTTTCCTCCATAAGAATAACATTAGACAACGTACTGTGTTGAAAACTTTCAATATCTCTGGAACTAATTGACGTAGAGCAATGATAAAAATACCAAATTGTTTGTTTTCTTATGCTGAATTAAATTGTTACATTAAAATTTGATTTAAATAAAAATTACATGTGGAAACCCCAAAAAAAGATTTTTGGGGTACAAAACCCCCCAAAAACCCCCATTTGGATAGTGCGATTCGTCTGGTTTTTAAACTCGTTCAAATAAATAGTGCTTTACACATTTGTACCAAATTTAATTCAGATCGGACTTTTTTTACGAGAGTTATCGTGCTTACGGACACACACACACACACACACACACACACACACACACACACACATATATATATATATATATATATATATAACTTTGAACGAATGGTGTTTTTGGCATCTGGGGACCTCAAAATGAAAAGTTATCATGGTCTCGGGCTTAAGTCTTACCATGAGACCTACGGTAATAGCTTCTTCCCTATAGGGGAAATTCGCTAAAACAAATAGTTATGAAATTGAGCTATTTTGACACATTATTGTTGCGTCACCTACGGTCCTTGAAAAGGCCACCTTAGTACGGTTAAATAGGCTATAAGGCCATTGGTACGGTTAAATATTTATAATCGTATTTTAAAAATTACTATGAAGTCAAACGAGACATTGTTCTTACTTATCAGTATTAGATTACATTTGTTTACCTGTAACAGTTCCAAAAGTTTAAGGCGCTTTATTTCTGTAAACAAAAACAACACGTATACACACAAAATAAAGGCACACATCTCAGCATCAACAGATATTTATAATAGGTATGCCGTCCTCTCACTTCAGAATCAGAAATAATTTTTTTTATAAATAAAAAATTGCTAAAGCAGATACAAAATACCAAATTGACAAGACCCTACCTCAATTTAGAAATGTCCTTAGAACACCAATTACTTATATTACTTACATACTAAGGCAAGAGTTTTGTTTCCAATAACCCACTTTCTGTTAAAGCTAATATCTTTGTTAAACAGCACTTCAAACATTGGAGATAAGGGAGAAGAGCTGATGCATTTTGCAGTTTGAGTATTGATAAATTCTTTAAAAAGTGTTATACAAAATATTACTTTAAATTAATTTGTATAGATTTATAGTAAAAATAGTTTTTAAATCATTAGTTTTGTTACTTTAAGATAGAACCATATACCTTTTTAGTCACGTCAACCAAACGCGCCCACCTTACTGCCTTATTGCGCCCCCCAGGCATCTCGTATCACACAGTTTAAGAACCGCTGATTAGACAATCTGTGATTTTATTTTGCTATTACCACACCGTATTTTACGCAACACATTCTATAACAGGACTACATCATAAAATATTAATTTAAAAATTTTAAGTGATTTGCATTACAAAATTACATACTAAGGTGATAGTTTACTCTTAAAACTTAAAATAAGAGTGACAAAAATTGAGTGATGTTCGGATCTTGTTAGTTTAGATTTTAATATTCAAAAATATTACAACCCTCCATTGACAGAAATTTAGTTTCGTTTAGATGAATATAGTTATACTAATGTTTTATTAATTATAAACTAGCTTACTTAAAAATCAAAACAGATGAATAACTGCCAGTTTCAACAGCTTCAGAACTATTTAGGACATAGTGAAGAATAAATTAAAAACGTGCATCACTACTGCAATCTGTCCTAAAATATAGTTGCTTACTTATAAAAGTAGTAACAATTTTATTTTTAATTATAACACACTTTTAAATTCTAAATATATTTACTTTTATATCAAATAACAAAACACTCTTTGATTGCTTTAAATATTTGTCTAAAAGGTTTTGGACATGAAGTAGTAGCCAACTATGATTTAAAACTAACATATCTTCGAATGATTTGATATTTTTTCTTAGTATTTACATATTAAAATTAAAATTTCAAAATCTTATTTTAGTAAAAAAATGCTTAAAAATATAATCATAAAATATGAGGTGCTGTTAACTGACTAGAAAGTTATGTCTATGATAAGGTATCATCTTCTGCAACATACTGCATGCACAAATTTATAAATTTTAAATACAGGGTTATTCAAAAATTATTACACACTTTTAAATGAACATATTAAAACGCGTTTAATCATTAGAATATATAAATAGTAATATTACAAATAGGACATTTCAAAGTTGTATTAACAATGGTATATATGGTTTATAAGAGTCCCACAAGTTACACGGTAGACATCAATTCGATAGTCAAGATCTGACCAGACTCTGTTAAGAGTATTGACGTCAATACTCAGTATAACGTGTCTTATGCGCTGCCTTAGTTCCAAGAAGCTCAGTTGTAAAGGAGGAATAAAGACTTGATCTTGAACCAAACCCCAAAAGATGAAAAATTGTACTCTCTCATTGTGTAAAGTCCAGACTGAGAGGTGGCCAGCGCATGAAACACACTGTCGTCAGTTACACAATCCAATCTAGCGATCCGCTCATCGAGGCATTCTCTGTCATCATGGTGTCAATGTGGTGGAGTTCCATCTTGAACCAATATGAAGTCCTTACTTTCTTCCTCTAGTTGAGGGATAACCAACCCTCCCAGTCATCTGATAGTAGTGACTGGGTAATTTTATTTATGAGTAGGCCATTCACTCATCATGTCCAAGTAAAAAGTGTCTATTTATTTTTGAATAACCTTGTATAATTACACAATTTAAATCCAACAAACTCGATATTATAGAGTTAAAATTGTTGTATTTAATAATAAACTGGCTAACTAAGCTCGAATGTTTACAGTAAACTAATGTAAGCTGTGGAGGGTCTGATTGCATCCGGGCAAACTCTGGAACTAATTAGTGCTGGCTCATTGTCGTGACGGCTTCCTCTAGTGTCAAAATGGTCAATGCTAAAAAATATTAAAAAACAATCAATTTAAAGTGTAGACAAAATATTTAATCAACTTTTGTAGGAAGATTATTTTAAAGTTATTGTAAAATGAAAAACTTATAGTGTAACATATGTTAATAAATAATATGTAATACAAGTTATGATACTTGCATGATCGGTTTAAAGATCGGTACTCGGCTTATTTTACCAAACGTAACCCTAACATTTTACATTCATGAATTTCCGTGGGGTACATTTTTACGACGCAACATCTTATTCTTATTCTGTCTCTTTGTTTAACATCAGATTCAGCTTTACCTATATATTAATGGTGCTTGACGGTACACAATGCAAAGTACTGTCTGGAGGAGTAGATGTTGGTATAAAAAAGTGGCTGTGCCTAAAAGCGTAGATTAAACATACTAAAGAGTATGCTTAATCTATGCTAAAAGCCTGCTAGGGATGGCATCAAAAATATCCGGTTTATCAAGTTCTCGCCACATCTTAATGTTAAAATACTAATTAGTGCTGGCTCATTGTCGTGACGGCTTCCTCTAGTGTCATATTGGTCAATGCTTACAAATACTAAAAAACAAACAATTTAAAGTGTAGACAAAATATTTAATCAATTTTTGTAGGAAGATCATATGGGATCAGAATCTGACGGATATAACAAAAACCATATAAGACAATGTAAAGCGCAAGGGAAAGTAATATATAAGATCTGATTACACCCCGGAAGAAATTTATTAATATCAATATAATCGATTCGATAGCACATTTCTTCGCTTCTCTGATGATATAAAAACTGTTATCAAGATAGAAAAAAATATTAAAATACAAATCAAATTGAGGATAAAAAATCCTCTTCCGGCCCATCTGCAAAGTTTATGGAAACTTATGAAACCATAGTTATATATATATATATATATATATATATATATATATTTCATCCTAAAATGAGTTTTTAAGGAAACTATGAGGTGTATTATACAATATTTTAACAAACATATCTTTATATAAAACTATTCATATTTATTATATAAAATACTAGAGGAATCACTTTAATTTAAACAGGAAATATTGTAATAACAGTGTAATAAAACAGTAATAAAACTAAATGTTAGTTTCTATAAATTACGACTGGCTATTAACAGAGCGTATTTAACAGTAATTTGTACTGTTTAATTTGTTGTATCGTTTTTCAACTACCCTTTGTTTGCAGAATTAATTTCTGAATCAATAAATGTTGTAGGAATTTTTGAATACTGGGATAAATTTAATTTACTTTAAATTCTCAGCTAACTTTAATGGTTTTAATAGTAAACTTTAATTAATTTTCCCTTTTCTTGTGTAGGAGTTGTTAACGAAACAAACTTTGATTGTTAATGAAACAGACTAATCATCCGATGAACATAAGATTTATGTTCCTTCTGTTGAAAGTATTAATACCTTCTGATAATACAAAAATGTCCTGCTTCCGGATGTGGTCCTAGTATTCTACAGTATATTTTACGGAAAATGATAAACCCTGTCTGTGCCACAGTCAACTACTAGGCCTCAATTTCTTTTATAGTACAAAGTCTAAAGTTTGTTAAATTAAGTATTCATCCAAGCTGTAGGTATTAAAAGGTATAAAAATCGCATGCAATTAAGCCTATAAAAGAAAGATTAAGCAGGTTTTTATATGAGAAACGGGTATAGACCTTGGAGGACAACAATTTTATGAGATCTCAAATGCACAGAGGACAGGGACCTAAATTAATATTTCGAAATTTTAAACAATAAAAGCAAACACTATGATCGTCACCACGCCTCACATTTCCGTTGTTTGGTTAGGCTGTAGTTAGTTACAAACCTCTACGGTCTCAGCTACACAAGACTAGTTATAGCACTGAAACTCGTTTGATTTATCATCTCGCCCGCCAGTCACAGATGCAACGGCACAACACAATGAAGCTATGAACCAGGTTATTGACCCTATCCTCCAAAGGTTGCTGGAAATATATTACAAATAAGAAATGGCCTCAACGTTTGTTATAAAATATTGCTTTTCAGCTATAGATAAGTCTTGTTCTATAATTTAAAGTTCAAACGATCATTGTAGAAAATGCTATTAAAAGTAAAATGATGATACTACCGTGCTCATTTTAATAGATTCATAAACGGCATAGAACTTATTTTATTTTTGTGGAACTGTGTTATACCTTCTATCTTATAAACAATAAATTTGTTATTTGGAAACTATTTAACTTCATGTATAGTAATAAAATCTGCTATGTAGTGTATTTTCTGAGAATTATACAGTTAAACCTTTTTTTCAAATTATATGACCAGTGAATAACGTGTATGTTAATTTGTATACATCCATGGTTAAAATACGGATAGTGTTAAAATTCTGACGTTCGTCTCCGAGTTATTAGTATTAATTTGGAAAAATGGTGTGTCGTGAAAAAGTCAAGCTTTTAGTTTAGAGTTAAATGTAAGTTCCTAAAAAATAAAATAGAAATATGTAGGTTACTATCAAACCAGTGATTAACAAGGAAGATTTTTTAAATGTAAATACGAGAATAATTATAGACAACCAATAAAAATAAATTCCAAGTTCAGTAAAATAACTAAAAGGTAATTGTGGTTATATATAAACCTCCTGAAAGTTTTTATTTTTATCCAGCTGTCATTATTCAGGTTAGGTTTGGGTTTTAACACTTAAATATATATTTGGCTTGTTAAAATCGTATGTTTTTGTCTCCATTTGATATTGTAGACACTGAAAACGTTTGAATGTCGCTTTTATTAGCTGAATTTAGTAACTCAAATAAATTATTCTGCACAAAAATGTAACTAGAAAGTAAATAAATATAGTTTAGTTAGTAGAAGTAAAACGTTTTGTGTTGGGAAAACTAAAGTATATACATGGAAATGAACAATTTTAAATCCATATAAATTTAATAAGAATAAATTTAATGAGGGAACTGTAAAACATTATGACTGAATTCAATCCCATAGCTCACATAACTACTTAACAAATAATATTTTCTTTATTTAAACCAGTAGTGTGGGTTTGCGGGTTTTGCGCCGGAAGTGACGTCATCCGGTCACGTGACCGGATGCGCTGAGTCATGAAAGACGTCATCTGGGGCTGAGCCAGTGACGTAGGCGGTTTTGTGACGAAATGAGTTAAAGTTCAAAGTTCAAGGTCACGGGGAGGTAATTTTAAAAAAGTACTACCTCGCACGCGTAAAATCCGATTGTGATTCGATAGTTTTAATTCGATAAAATATCGAATGAAAATTATCGAATGAAGCAATCGAATGATACGAGTGCGAGGTAGTACTAATACAAATATTACTTTATTTTATTTACAATAATTCATATTACAAATATTACTTTATTTACAATAATTCATGTTTACAATAGTTCCCCGTTGTTGGTTGTCATCGATGTTGTTGATCCGGACGAGTTGCGGCCATCACTTCGCTTTCTGAAGAAAGACGGTAGATACTTCGATCCCTGCGCAGAGTCCATGTTGTGTTTTTGACACCTATCTGTTCTGTTAGGTGTTTGCATTTCATTGCTGTCAGGAGGAAATAATACGTGACGGCAATGAAATAGAAACATCTATCAGACCTTGAGTGAAATGATATTGTTATTTTGTGAAGAGCGTCTCGGAGAGCTCGATGTTCACCGGTCGAGAGCCGGAGGTGTACTGACTATTCGCTAGCTAGCGTTCTGGTATCAAACAAAATGGTGGGGGTAAAAGTGTAGTAGAACGAAGCAGATGGTTGGTGGGAGGTGGCAGGCGGCAGGTGGCAAGTGTGCGGCATATGGTAGTCCCCCCACTACACCAGTCCCCCCACTACACCAGTCTCCCCACCAAGTTTTACATCGCACAATAACTAGTTTACATGTGTTAGTTAGGGTTTAGCTCTTAGACTGTCAAGACCTTAGCTCCGTAACTAAAAACTTCAATAATGTTTGCGCTTCAACGCTGTATAAGTATAACAGCTACTATGATCTAAACCGTTGCATGTATTCATATGGTTCTTTTTGCGAAGCAAACAACTAGCTAAAAGTGTTTCAACCTCGATTATTCTTCGACGAAACCGCTCATTGTCCACTAAAAGTGTAGACCTTCTGTCTTCATTGTCAGGGAAGTAGAAAGTAGTGTCAAGGGGACTACTGAAGGTCACCTTCCTCATGTTCCTGTAAAACTGCGACATTTTTCAGATCCTCTAGGTAGATGTTTATCCGTCAAGAGCTGGAAGAATAATGATGGAGCGTTATCGTGTATGATAGGCACCTAACCCTCACCACAACGTTACCTTGTCCTTCAAACCATCGTTTTACGCTACAGATGCTATACTGTTGGTTAGATTTAAATTTAGATTGCACCTTCTTGTTTGTCTTGGCAAGCCGCGTAATTGAAGTACCCACATGTTATACTTTGAACTAAAAACAAAGAAGTTATTTAGGTTTGTCCTTGAAAATAGGTGTTTTTTCGCTGTTGCTGCTATACCCGTTGTCAGATCTGAATTCTGTTTGCACTAACTTGTTCGTCTGATCAATCCGCGTAATTTGAGTACCCACTTAATATACTTTAAACCGTAAATAAAGAAGTTATTTAGGTTTGTCCTTGAAAATAGTTGTTTTTTCGCTGTTGCTGCTATACCCTTGGTCGGATCTGAATTCTGTTTGCACCAACTTGTTCGTCTGATCAATCCGTTTAATTTGAGTACCCACATGACATACTTTGCACAAACTTTGTACCCCCCCCCCTTTTTGGGTCATGTTCAAGGACCTTGGGACTTAGAAATTTTCACAAAGTGGGCTGCACACAAACATAAGACTAACAGTCTCCTGCCTATGTACAGGCCAAGTCCCTAACTTGAAATGCTTAGGGTGGTCCTAAAAAGGACCATTTGCGTGCTGAGGGATGGTTTAATTAGGAATGGTTGGTCTAGGGATCGCTGCTTAATTTAAACTTTATTTTTTAAAACCCACTTTACCCTCCCATCTTGTCTCATGAAGTACAACTCCTGGGTGTCGTTTATCAGAGGGGGTGGTGGTGGACAAGTCTGCGGCAGACGCACCTCGACGTAGTGGTCGGTGTGTTGGAAGAGGAACACGTGGTCCCCGTTCCTAGCCACAAACTTGTACTCCGTCATCCGCTTCAGATTCCGAAACTCGGCCTTGGAGGTGTCGATCGGCGTCACCAAATCATTGATCCCCATCACTCTTGTCCGCTCCATCACCTCATCTACAGTTAGTGGTGGAGTTGAAGGTCGAGCTGTGGACGTAAAAGGCTGAGGCTGAGTTGAGGGTCGCTGGTGAAAATATAATGGGTGACACCGAAAATCACGTCTAAGAGCAGACTTAAAAGCTGAAGGTTTCTTAAATCCGCTTCTTCTTTCCGTCGACTTCTTCAAGGACTCCTTCAAACGTTGAAGTTTTTCGGGAGTCAGAGGAGAAGACATGGTGTTGTTGGATGGAAGGGAAAATGAATAGAGCACGTGTATACTGGCTGAGAACCAAAGCTGGAATGAGGTGCCAGACAAAGTAAAGCAGGTCGCAAAGGATAACCTTGCCCTATCAATATATAGATAGCAAAGCTGGGTACTAATTAGAACCGGTTTACATCCGGCCCCCCCCCGGCCAAGTTCAAGCCCCCCCCCCGGCCAAGCCCCCCCCCCCGGCCAAGCCCCCCCCCCGGCCAAGCCGCCGCCCCCCCCGGCCAAGCCCCCCCCCCTTTGGGTCAAGTTCAAGGTCAAGGTCGAGGGATAAACTTTTTAGCAGAAAGGGACAAATTCCCGACAAAATCCCGCAACGAAGTAGGGTTATCCCTTATCCCGTTTTCCCCTAAATATCCCTATTTCCCATTTTTCGCCTATATAAGCCGAGATTTCGAGCGTCTCCGCGCAGTAGCCTGCCGCCCTTTAGGATGAACGTCCCACTGGGTTGCAGTGCCTGCTGCAGCGTAGGTCTCTTGAGTGTGTGTGGGCCCAACGCGCAATTGAGAGACCATGCGCATTTGCATGTGTAGTTAAATATATTTAAGGGGATCTTGGTCAGGGGATTATTGTACTTCGGTTCGTAGTATTCTGAAGCCTACACAGTGATGAACGTCCTTGCGGTTTCAGAGTGCACGACTGTTGTAAACTGACCATATTTTGATGCTTTATAATAACATTGTAGATGGAATGTGTTTCCTTAACATTTAATGTTTTGTAGTTTGCTTAACACTTAATGCTTTTATCTTCAACGTGTCCTTGACCTAGATTAGGACTTAGAAAATATTCAAGAAACATTCAATGTACACAACCACGTTTTAGCACAAAATTTATGGAAGGGGAAATTTAATATATACTGCAACAGCGTGGTAAAAATCATCATATCGCTATGGAAGCTGTAGGTGTAAACACTTGGCTTGTTCCTTCCGAGCTTGCTATTTCAGAAGCCTTTCTGTCCATCCTTACTTATGAGTTTCGAGGCATTAAATTAAAAGTAAAAATAGAGCTGAGACCGTTGCATAGAAATGATATGCATTGTATTTTGGTGGAATGGGAATCGCCCTCCGGCATTAATCTTTTCCATTTTATCAAAAGATCGTGCAAGGAGTTTTGCGTAAAACGGATAACAGTCTCCCTTGTTTAAACGTAGTACAGATTTCTTCCAAAGTAAAATAGCAAAGGTAACACCTTTGCTATTTTACAAAATATTTTAACGTGTCCTTGACCCAGTTACCGGACTTGGAGCAATTCAAAGTGTGCTATACAGCGTTAGAACAAACTACTGTCGAAGCAGCCCCCCCCCCCCGATATATTCCTATAAAAGCGGGAGCAGCCCGCAGAGGGTTCGCAGTCGCAGGCCGACAGCCTAGCTAGCTGTTTGCCCGCGCTGTCCGCAATAGTATCTCTAGTATAGAGTTGGTACCACTATATATTAGAGATGCTACCTTAGCTTAAGGCATGTCTGTGTATTATTAAGCATGTTAGAATAACGCTTGTAGTTTGCTGCTAGTAAATGTAGTTAGTTTAACTGTAGTTAGTTTGGTGTTGGTTTTAAAGTGTTTTTGAAGTGTTTTTTATTTACTAATGAAATATGTACTTTTCTTTCACGCTCCCATTCAAAAAGGTATGGCACGAAAACCGACCTTATGTCTTTAAATATCTCAGGGGGGATTATGTTTCTCAAATAAACACCTTTCCTAACCCCTTACAAAAAGGTATGGCACGAAAACCGACCTTAAGTCATTACGGCGCGCAAACCGGATGACTTTACCTATCTTAACCCTTACTCACGAGAAACAGATTCAGTCAGTTTGCTTATTTTTGGTTAAATTTAAGGGGACCTTGGTCAGGTAATTATTGTACTTCGGTTCGTAAAACTCTGACGCCTACACAGTGATGAACGTCCTTGCGGTTTCAGAGTGCGCGACTGTTGTTAACTGACCATTTTGCTTATCTTGGAGGATACATCATCGGGGAAATAAACTTAAGGGGACCTTGGTCAGGTATTATTGTACTTCGGTTCGTAGTACTCTGACGCCTACACAGTGATGAACGTCCTTGCGGTTTCAGAGTGCGCGACTGTTGTTAACTGACTATATCGTTTGTGTGTTGGGTGAATAATTTTTCGGGGGAGAGGTTAGTGTTCCGTTATCAGGTTTATTTGCCTATAATTGCGAGCTTTAAGCTAGTCCTCTTCTCCTAATACAGAGCGGGGAATAGAGCAGTTTGTGATCCAAGTGAGAATCACTTACTGCTCTATTCCCCGTTTTGGCAACATGTTCAGATGACCTTGACCCACTTCGGGACTTAGAAAATTTTCGTTTAGTAAAACATTACAACAATATTCCTTCCCTAACCTCTAAAGCCCCCCCCCCCTCTACAACTGGGTATAAAAGGAGGGTTTTCACCAGTGGTAAAATCATTCTGCTGCTTACACATCACGAGTGCAGTTCAGTTCCCGAGATGTCTGACCGTAGGAAGCAACTTTTGCCGAGGAAGGTTGAGCACTCTTCACCTGCTCCGTCATCTGCTCCGCCAGCTCCTTCCATCCTTCGGCAGGCGTTAATATTATCATGCATTGTTCCTGAGGAGCCTGCACCACGACCGCAACCACTTCAAGAAAACCTCGTTGCTCCCCCGTCCGCTTCTTCATCTTCTTCATCTTCTTCATCGTCTTCGTCGTCTTCATCTTCTTCGGCTACTTCTCGCTCACCTTCTCCATCACCGAGGAAGGATGAGCAAACAACTGCACCATCTTTGGCTTCACCAGCTCCTTCGCTTCTTCAGCAGGCGCTGGCAAGCATTCTTCCACCTTCTACACCAGGCTCTTCAACACCATCTGCAAGTCTACATTCTTCTTCTCCTACCAAACCTTCTACACCTTCTGTAAGTGTCCTTTCCCGTCCTTCAGTGATCTGTATTAACAACGAATCTCCTTCAGAGAAATTTCAACAATTAAAAACCTTGAGAAGGCAGTCTATACTTCCTGCACCAAGATGCAGCTACAGTTTTAAAAAAGGTGCAAGGAAAGGGGAACGTTGTGCTAAGTCTTGTGTTTTAAATGAAGAAGTATGCAGATCACATTTAAAACAAAATCACAAGGGCACCGTTTCTCTTTCTACACCCCATCCAACAGTGAGACCAACCAAAATTCGAATTAATAGGCTTTGTAGAAATAAACGATACTTTTTTGTTAAATCAAAGGGCTTTGCAAAGGTGGTGGTTCAATGTGAAGGTAAATTGTACTATGTAGAGTTGCCTAGAGGCATGGACCTCCACGTCAAAGAACTTACCAAACAGAACTATTTAATTCGAAATGATACAGGTTTCAGTGTGTGGAAAACATTTAAAATAAAAAAAGATTAAAAAGTGTATTCCAAATTAAAAATAGTCTTTTCCAAATTAAAAAAAAAAAGTGTGGACAACCTATTTACAATTTGTAGCATATGCTGCAGAGTGTAAATAGGTTGTCCACACCTTTTTTTTTACAATGCTACAACGACCTTGACCTAAATAACGGACTTAGATATATTGTACTAAGTCAAAGATAAAACTTAAATGGAAAAAGGAGAAATATTATATTAAAGACATTATTCAACAGTAAAGAGGGGAGGGGGTAAGCGGGTATTTAAGCGAGAGATTCGGAATATAATTATTAGTTGTATCGTCATGAGCGTCAACAGCAACACATGGGGAAAGGAAATTAGCGAAGAGGAGTTGTACGCGATTGTTGAGGCTGCTGAAATGACTGAGGTTTATAAAATTAATAAGGTTGCAGAAAATGGTGCTCAGTCTCAACCGCAACAAACTACATCACCGATGCAGTCAACTACGCAACAACCAAGACCCTATCATGTTATCCTGGAGGAGTACAATGAGGCGATGAGGTACGCCTTTACTAAGTGGTGTGGTCAACCGCGTTCTCCTGAACAATGGGAGGAGCATGATGCAGACTTTCGCCTGGTTGCAGACTTAGAACTTGAGCTTCAAAGAACAAAGGCTGCTCAATAGTGAGAAGAGTTATTGTTTACTTTAAAATACAGAGCGGGGAATAGATCAGTTTGCGGTCCAAGTGAGAACCACTTACTGCTCTATTCCCCGTTCTGGCAACTGGTGTAAATGACCTTGGGACTTAGAAAATATTCGTTTGATAAAAAATAAAGAAAGATCTTCTTATTTCTCACAACAATATCTTTTCCTAACCCCCACCACTACCTAAACTAAGTATAAAGGAGGTTCTCCATCGCTGGTAAAAATTAGTACTCTGCTGAAAATGAATGCATCCACTACTTCTATCTCTGCAGCAACTATAATAGTTAGCAGACGGGTCGAAAACATTGATCAGGTGCTTGCTGTAAGGAGATTACTGCTACGGTATCTTGATATAGAGGTTAGTTGTCAATTGTACATGTGGAGACCAACAGGTGAAGTTTATAGTAGTGAAAATGAAGCATTTGAAACAAACTACAGTAGAAAGTTATATAAAATCTTTGGTAATATGGTAAGGTTAGTCGATAAAGGATGGAACATTAATATAACATTTTATATTGTTCCAAACCTGTAATTAAAGCAAAAAAAAAACAAAAAAAAAAAAACGATGGGTATATAAGCCCGATGTTACAGAGACAATTATCACTTTGGTTCTGAATTGCGTCAAGAGAGCACCTACCATGGTATACCTCCACTATATTGACTCTACTGCTAAAGCGGATACTTTTATCCAGCGTGTTTACCAACTGTTAACGGAGTACCAACATGTTCAGGTCAAAGGATTGGGTATTCGTGGAACAGAAGAAGTAAAAATAGATGCAAAACCAATCCCTTTGAAGAAAAAAATTTTCCAATTATTACAAGAAGGCTACA
Organism: Allygus modestus; assembly: GCA_963675035.1. Classification (NCBI taxonomy): domain Eukaryota; kingdom Metazoa; phylum Arthropoda; class Insecta; order Hemiptera; family Cicadellidae; genus Allygus; species Allygus modestus. The sequence continues at coordinate 358,113,018 of OY776112.1, read as the reverse complement.
CACTGTGCCTTTATTACACAACCTCATAAACTAAATAAAACGCCAAAGGGGGGGGGAATACAGAACGGGGAATAGATCAGTTTGAGGTTTGAATAAGAATCTCTTACTGCTCTATTCCCCGTTCTGGTAATAGGATAAGGTGACCTTGACCCACTTACAGGACTTAATCATTTGTGTTACAATAATACCTCTTCCCTATCACTTTTCCCTACCACTTGCACTTTCAACACTTACCCCCACCACCACCGAAATCATGTATAAAAGGTGGTTTCGTATTAGTGGTAAATCAGTCTGCTACTTGGAATCATGTCGCCCAGAGATAACATTTTCCCTTCTAAGAAGACTATACTAGAATTGATTAAAAATATTCCATTAAATTTAAACGAAGATGAAGACGATGATGATTCAGAGATGGAAGGTGAACTATTTAGTGATCTTGAACTACTGAGTGAGTTTGCTAGCAGTGAACCATATCTTGGAGAGATGGAGCTGTTGGAGCTGTTGACTGACGACGACGATGTCGATAATAATGAACCGGAATTTCATCATCAGTTGCTTTGCTTGGAGGAAATGGACCTTGTTGATAGTGAAACCCCTCCAAGCAGTATTAATATCGATGATGTAGTTCTAGATCCAGTCACAGGGAACTTTTGTGTTCGTCGTCGCTTATTTAATGATATGAGCTCATCATCATCATTATCATCGGAAGAATCTGAATAAGTTTTTGTTGTCTTCAAATAGTTTACTTTAAATACAAAGCGGGGAATAGATCAGTTTGTGGTTATAGTGAGAATCACTTACTGCTCTATTCCCCGTTTTGGTAATATCGTTGTATGACCTTGACCCATTTACATGATTAAAAAAGTGGGGTAACTTATACATTTAATGGTGGGGGAACGTCTATTTAAAGACGATGCAACAGTGTATATTTATCATATAGACATGATGAACCCACCAGGAAACTCCGTTTGCTACAGCTTTCCCCTCATCGATATCGATGATGTGATAAAACTTACATCAATAACAAAACGGTTCGAACTCGAAAGGCGACTCATAAAAGTCGACGTAATTCCACAAGATCTTCGTTCGGCAATGTTGACTATTGAATATGTTAAAGATGAATCTACAACTGAAGATCCCTATTGTTTTATGAAATTTTTAGTTGATCAAGATGCAATGTGTACAATCCAACTTCACATCCGAGTTTAAAATTTATCAAATGTTTCTGTTGGAGAAAATTGTCTTAGTTAAATACAGAGCGGGGAATAGATCAGTTTATGGTTTAATATAAAATCATTTACTGCTCTATTCCCCGTTTTGGTAAATTTGTTCAATGACCTTGACCTAAATACAGAAATTTGTAGCCTCCAGCTACAATAGTAAATATAAAATGAAAAAAAAAAAAAAAAAAAAAAAAAAAAAAAAAAAAAAAAAAATAGTAAACTTAACGTAATACGTACCCCCATTACTTTTGCTAGGGTATAAATAGAGGGGTATTTGCAGTGTTGTTCATTATTGCCTTGACCCTTGTGGAGATCGCACCTACATTATGCATCGCTGCGATATTTGCAAGTCTTCATTTAAGGATGAATTTATTTTAATGATACATAAAGAACTGAAACATAACAAAAACCAAAATGAAGAATATGAAGAAGAAGAATTGAAAGAAATAGATCAAATGTTAGCTCAACACCAAAATTCCAGACCTAGTGTTATTCAATATGCACCATCAACATCGACTTCTACCTCTGCTATGTCTACACTTCACCGTCCTTCAACATCATCATCATCATCTGCATCGACTTCTACGCCTGTTCTGTCTACACTTCATCATCCTTCAACATCATCAGCTGCATCGACTTCTACGCATGCTCTGTCTACACTTCACCGTCCTTCAGCATCAACAGCAGTAAATGTAGAACTACATGCCCGAGCACTTCCGGGTAATGTAGTAACCCACTTCAAAATTGACAATGCAAAATTACAACTCGAAGAGTTTTTAAATAACGCAAAAGGATTGGTAAGCAACACTTTGCAAAATGAATTAAAAAGATTAAATTTTATTAAATTTGGACTATTAATGGATGCTTTATTTACAAACATTCAAAATGAAACTTCACCGAGAGGGTTTTTAACAAAAAACCGAACTATTATGTTTTCGTCAGATATTGATTCAATCGTATCTGAATGTTTTGAAGAGCAAATGACTAAAATACAAGAACATGAAGGAAGAGGCTCTGGATGGAATTTGTTAAGCATCACAGGGCTAGACTTAAGAGTACACAAACACGGCTATGGAATTCGAGGAAGTAGCTACATTCCTCTACCAACAAAGATTAGAAATACCTTATCCTGCGTCAACGTACAAAATCAAGATACTGAGTGTTTTAAATATGCTATGTTGGCCAAATATGTAACAATTCATCCGGAAAGACCAAGTCACTATTATGAAGAAGTACAACATAGATATAATTTCCAAGGGATGACTTACCCTGTTGCTATAACAGACGTTTCAAAATTTGAAAAACAAAATCCTTCAGCTTCTGTCAACCTCTTCGGATTGGATTCGACAAACAATTTGTACCCCTTGCGTATAACACCAAATGAGCGCAGAGATCATACCGATTTGTTATTAATTACTAAAGGTGATATTTCACACTTTGTGTATATCAAAAAATTTGAAAGTCTTGTTTCTAATCAATTATCTAAGCATAAAAGAAAGATGACAATTTGCAAAAGATGTTTTTGTCACGTGAACAAAGAACTAAGAAGGGGAGGGTCTGATTGGTTAGTAGAACACCAGCGGTTATGTAATGGAAACTATGAAGTAAGAATTAAATTGCCGCATCCTAGCAGAGCGCAGATAAAATTTGACAAAGTAATACAACAATACCGTGTACCTGTTGTTGTTTACGCTGATTTCGAGTCTTCTTTACATCCGCTTGAACAACAAGAAGAGGACGTTACAAGAAGAAGCAAATACCAACTTCATTCACCAAACAGTTATTGCATACTAATAAAATCCACGTTGACTGAAGACCATCTTCAAAAATATGGACTATCATCTTCTCCAAAGATTTATCGCGGTGAAGAAGCAGCCAAATACTTTGTCGATGATTTGTATGACATAGCTGCAAAGGTAGAAGAACTGTATGGAACAAAGGTACCCATGTCACCTATGGAAGAAGAAGAACTTCAACATTATGATTCAACAACAACGTGTTATTTGTGTAATAACACCTTTACACTGAATAACGTTAAAGTTCGTGACCACGATCATCTTACGGGAGCGTACAGAGGTGCAGCCTGTAACGCTTGCAACTTGAACTACAAACTACCATATTTTATCCCCGTAGTTCTGCACAATCTGAGTGGTTATGATTCGCACTTCATAATCCCCGAACTAGGAAGAGATAATGGAGCAATAGACGTTTTGGCTACTACAATGGAAAAATTTATAAGCTTTTCAAAAAAGGTGGGTAAAATTAAATTAAGGTTTGTTGATTCATTTAGATTTATGCCTTCAAGCCTCATGAAATTATCTGAAAATCTAAGAAGAACAGATTTGATAGAAACAAGCAAAATTGTACCCAATAGTAAAATGGATTTGGTTCTTCGAAAAGGAGTCTTCCCCTATGATTACATCGATGGACTGCATAGATTTGATGAAACATCACTACCTTCACCAGAACACTTCAAAAACAAACTTAATGATTCGGAAATATCACTTGAGGACTATCAACACGCACGTCGAGTATGGAACGAGTTAGATATGAAGACCTTAGGAGATTACTCGGACTTTTATGTCAAACTAGATGTAACTCTTCTTTGTGATGTAATGGAAGAATTCCGAAACACCTGTTTTGCTGCATACGGTTTGGACCCTCTACATTCGTATACTTCACCAGGATTAGCTTGGCAAGCCATGTTAAAAGAAACAAAATGCAAACTCCAACTTTTAACAGACATTGACATGGTTTTAATGGTTGAAGCTGGAGTAAGAGGCGGATTGACCCAAAGTGTTACCAGACATGTCAAAGCCAACAACAAATACCTACCCGATTACGATGAAACCAAACCGTCAACCTATTTAGGATATTTCGATGCAAATAACCTGTACGGATGGGCAATGTCAAACCCACTTCCTTTTGATAACTTTAAATGGATTAATCCCGACTCTATTGGCGATATTTTACAAATTCCGAAACATGGTGACACTGGATATATTTTGGATTGCGATTTTGAATACCCAGAAAATTTACAAGATCTTCATTATGACCTTCCACTTCTTGCTAAAACAGAAATTTCACCAATTGGAAAACACCCCAAATTAATGATGACATTAAATAATAAACAACGCTACGTGGCTCACTTTTGGGTGGTTCAACAAGCTATCGAATTAGGACTACGTCTAACAAAAATTAATAGAGTTTTGGAATTTTCTCAATCATGCTGGTTGAAACCCTACATTGATTCAAATACCATCAGAAGAGCAGCAGCTACATCAGACTTTCAAAAAGATTTCTTTAAATTAATGAATAATGCGATATTTGGAAAAACATTGGAAAACAAAAGAAGACACAAAAATGTTAAACTTGTTACCGACGCAAAAAAATTACAGAAACTAGTACAGCAGCCAAATTTTGGAACATCTATAATTATTAATAAAAAACTTGTAGCAGTGTCCATGAAGAAGACGAGTGTGAAGATGGATCGTCCTTTATATATAGGCATGTCAATCTTGGACATCTCAAAAACACACATGTACGATTTTCACTACAACAAAATGGTGGCGTTCTACGGAAGAGAAAATATATCTATTACATATATGGACACTGACGCTTTTATATATCGCATAGTAACATTGGACATGTATAAAGATTTACGTACATTTATTTACAAGAACGACTTTGATTTCTCCGATTATCCAAAAGATCATCCAAACTACGACAATGACAGACACAAAAAAGTACTAGGCAAATTCAAGGATGAGGCTAATGGTGTTCTGCTTGAAGAGATTGTTGCACTGATGTCTAAACTATATTCTTTGAAACTCTATAATGAAAAAGAAGAAGAAGAAAAGAAGAATAGCTATATTAAGAAAGCTAAAGGTGTAAAGAGTTTATATTTAAAGAAGAAAGTGCATTTTGAACACTACAAGCAATGCTTATTTGAGGATAACATCATTACAGCTAAATTCAACACCATCAGAAGTTTTAACCATCAGCTGTACAGCGTGACTGAAGTTAAAAAGGCGCTATCCTGTAATGACGACAAAAGACAAACCCTTCCAGACAACATCCACACTTTACCATTCGGTCACTATTCCCTCAACCCTATTGACTAATAACCCTTTCATCGTCCTAGATCCTCTATCCTTTTCCTTTCCGTAAAAAAAGGGGAAACACAGCAATGTTAAGCTGTGTTTCCCCTTTTTTTACACAAGTTTTGAATGACCTTGAACTATATGTATATATATATATAAGCAGATTTATACAAAAGAATATTTAATACCATATCAGCTGCCTTCGTGAAACCATCATGTCAGACCTGAAGGAGAAGATTATTAATGAACTACACAAACCTGCAAGAATAAAGTTTCCAAGAAGAAATACTGTTATAAAAGGGATAAATGATCTATATCAAGCGGATTTAATTGAAATGCGACCGCATAGCAGAATAAACAAAGGATTTAAATATATACTCACAATTATTAATTGTTTTACAAAAGTTGCAGACGCTTTGCCTCTAAAGGACAAGACTGGTAAAAGCGTAACAGAAGCCATGGAAATAGCCATAAAAAGAGATAAAAACAAAATTAAACATTTACAAACTGATGATGGAACAGAATACTTTAATACAAACTTTGCACAGTTAATGAATAAATATAAAATAAATCATTATTCTACAAATTCAGAGAAAAAAGCTGCTATTGTAGAAAGATTTAATAGAACCTTAAAAGGAGCACTGTATAAACAATTTTCAAAAAGAGGTTCTTACGTATGGTATGATGTTTTACCACAATTAATAAATGATTATAACAACAGGTTTCATAGAACTATTGGTATGAAACCTAACAAAGTAAATAGAAGAAATGCAAAAGATGTATTAAAACGCATAAAGAAAAATACAAAGCCTAAAGTAGAAAAAATGCAGCCAAGAAAATTTAATGTAAGTGATAAAGTACGGATTAGTAAATATAAGGGAGTGTTTACCAAAAAATACCTTCCCAATTGGACGAATGAAGTTTTTACAGTGTATAAAGTGCAACCGACTGTACCTGAAACGTATATCCTAAAAGATAACAAAGGAGATTTGTTGCAAGGTGCATTTTATGGACATGAAATGTTAAAGTCAACAGTAGGTGATGTATATCTTGTTGAAAAAGTGTTACAAAGAAAAAAGGACGCAGTTAAAGTGCGGTGGTTAGGGTTTAACAAAACTGAGGATTCATGGATACCTATAAAGGACTTGGTTTAATACAAGCAACTCATTTCATCGTTAACCTTTGAGCAGGATGGAGATTATTCACCATAAAGATCGATTCAATATTAATAACATAGATGATTTAACTGTGGATAACGTTAAAATCAACAATGGTAAACACGGTAGTTTACTTCCAAACACTGTTCGATGTATAGTAAGTGGCCCCTCAAACTGTGGAAAGACCAATGTTGTCTTTAATTTGATCACTAATCCGCAGGGATTTAGGTTTAGTAACCTATATATTTTTTTCAAAGTCTCTACATCAACCAAAGTATCAATTGCTGGATAAAATCCTATCTGATGTGTCTGATGTTAATTTTTACAAATTTAACGCTAGTGATAGCATTATGCAACCAAACGAAGCGAAACCGTATTCTGTATTTATATTTGACGATGTATCTTGTGAAAATCAGGATACTATTAGAAACTACTTTGCCATGGGAAGACATAATAACATCGACAGCATATATATAGGACAAACTTATAGCAAAATCCCAAAACAACTTATCAGAGATAATGCAAATATTCTAATTGTATTCAAACAAGATGATACTAACCTAAAACATATATATAACGATCATGTGAATGCGGATATGCCATTTGAAAAGTTTAAAGAGCTTTGCGGAAAAGCATGGGCGGAAAAGTATGGATTTTTGGTTATTATGAAAGATCAAGCTATAAAAGATGGTCGTTATAGAATAGGTTTTGATAAATTCGTTTTAATACACTGATTAGCGGTATTACTGTACAAGTCGTCAAGGTGTGAAGATGGTTAACCAGGAAAAGCTATTAAAGGAAATAAAATCACTTAGTGATTCTATTAGACAAAAAAACCGAGCTTTAAAATCAGGTATAAATGAAAGAGAGCAATTTTTAGAAACAACATTCAAACCTGTTACTGAACCTTTAAAGCGATTAGCACAAAATATGGAAAGACCTTCATTTCGCTTCGAAGGAGACAAAATGCTACCAATTTCCAAATATGAAGAAGAATTGCAGAATGATGAAAGTTCTGACCAGTTACAAACATCTGAAGAAAGCGACGAGTATGAAGAAAGCGGAGATATAGGAGATTTAAGGGAAAAGAACATTGCAGGAGATACAAGTACAGAAGATACAAGTGCGGAAGATACAAGAGCAGAAGAAGAGGATATCAACCCATCCAACTTAAGCAAATTAGGCACAGATATTATGTTTAAAGGAACACTTGGAAGAAAATATACATTAAAAATGTTACATGGCACACATGCTAATCGAAATTATCATACATATGGAGCTAGAATAGAGGATAAAGGATTAATGATTGGAGATAGAAAGTTAGATATAAACGAAAATGATGATATAGTTATTGGTGATAAGAAATATAAAGGTACAACAGGTTTTTTTGAACTCATCTTTAAAAATAATCCTGGTAAATTTACTAAAAAGGATTTACAATTGTTTAAAAATATACTAGAGTATACAAATGCACATAGAAAAAAATATTCCAAAGAACTACCTATTCATAGAAACAGGTCAATAAAATACACAAACATTATATCTAGTCTTTTCCCCTCGAAATCAAATAAAGCTCCAATTAAAAGAAGAGCTTTATCTTCTGCTGAATTAAATGTTTTGCATAAAAAAAAAAACAACTGATCCTACTACATCTGGAAGGGGATTATTAAAAAATTTGTATAAAACCAATATAATATATTACAACGATATAAATAAGTTAGTTGATCGAATGAGGTTATTACATGAAGCTATGGAAGCCGGGCACACTGGTTTAGAAAACGAATGGGTAGCTTTGGTTGATGAACTGCGAAAACGAGAAATAATTGTTCAGTAGACGTATATATATATATATATATATATATATATATATATATATAGTAAGAACCTAAACGATAGCGATTCAGTTACATCATGAGTGTGGACAAGTTTGGACGGTATTCCGAGTTTGGAGTAAAATCTGGATATAGTGAAAAAAGAGCTGGGTTTCCGTTAACACCTGATGGTAATTATAATTTTGAAGGAAAAGTAATTCAAAATGTTGGTGATCCGCTTTTGTCTTCTGATGCGGTTACGGTACAATACATGGATAAAAGAACCCCGATTGTACACGAAGACCATTGGGGATTTTCCGGTAAAAGGTTAAGCAATATAAAACATCCCATTTATGATGGTGAAGCAGTAAATTTAGCGACTTTAAAATTGTTAACGATTTACAAAAAGAATGAAACTGATACAAGCTATGATGTAAAAAAATTAAAATTGTCAAATGTAGGTGATTGTGAGCAGGATGGAGACGCTGTAAATAAGAAAATATTTGATATAGTACACAAGAAATGGACTACAGAATATGAAAAACATATGGAAAGGTTTGGTGCAGCTTTATTTAATTATATCCATCGGGCTTCAGGAAGAGCTGTAGCTTCAGATGTTGACAGCCACAATTATTTAGACTGGAAAAAGATACACAATCCAGAAAAACCTAATCAATTAGATAAACCGTCTGAGCCTTCTAAAGTCAAGACATTAGGAAAGGGGGATAAAGTGAATGTGATTAATGAACCAACAGAAAACGATGAAGATTATATAAGAGAAAAAAGAATTTAAATACCCATGATAAGGGATAAAGCATCTACATTTAATTAATTAATCCATTTCTATATAATAAATGGATTTTAAACAGTATATATAATACAAGAAGCCAAGACTAATATTACATTCATTGTAAAACATTTATAGAGTGCACCTACTGATTGTAAGTTTGGCTATAAATAGTCATGCCGAGGGCTAAACGCATCAGTCATAATCGAGAGAGATTACAGAGAGGAAGGGGAATAGCATCAACAGCATTTTCTCTATTAAGTAAACCGGTTGGAGCTATAGTTAACAAGGCGATTGATTTATTACCTGTGGAATTACATTTACCTGGAGGATATCAATATTGTGGTCCTGGAACCAAATTAGAGAAACGGCTTGCTAGAGGAGATCCTGGAATAAATAAGCTTGATCAGGCTTGTAAACAGCACGATATAGCGTATTCCAAATTTGGTGATACAAAAAATAGATCAATAGCAGATAGAGCACTTTCTGAGAAAGCTTGGCAAAGAGTAAAATCTAGTGACGCGAGTATTGGTGAAAAAGCAGCGTCTTTAGCAGTAACAGCAGCAATGAAAGCAAAAACTACGTTTGGAGGAGGAGGAAAGAGAAGAAGGCGTGGGAAAAGACCCGCTAAGAAACAAGGAGGTAATATCAGAAGAAAACGTCGATCTACTAGTGGTAAAGGGAAAAAGAAACCAACAATATGGTCAATGATAAAAAAGGGAGGAGGACTATACCTAAGACCGTATCGTGTGTATTAAATAAGAAAGAGCAATTAATAATTAAAAACAAAGAATTAACCAATGAAGAACTGATTACATATGCTTCTTGTTTGAAAATCCCATTTTTTAGAGGAGTATTTATGAAAGATGAATTACCGGTTAAAATGTGGAAAAATGAGACTGGTATAGTAAATTTGGATAATAGTGAAGGATTAGGCACTCATTGGGTGTGTTACAAGAAACTTGGTGAAACGATTTATTATTTCGACAGTTTTGGAAACCTTCCACCACCGAAAGAACTTCAACAATACTTTCGTGCGGCAGAAAATGTTTTTTACAATTATACAAGAAAACAACCTGATGATACATCCATTTGCGGTCATTTATGTTTAGACTTTTTAGCTAAAAGTGTTAGTCAACTTTAAGATGTCTTCGTATACAGTGTCATTAACCGGTAACTCATGTACTTTGCGCAGTATTCTGTTTCCAGCGCTACGTTTGCAAAAAGGAAGACTATGGGAAGCCGCATTATTGGATTTAACAACATATAACTCTATTCCAAACGTTAGTGAAGGAATTAATAACAAAATACATTATTACAAGACAAAAGATAATAAAGGAAAATATTCAGCTTTGGAAGAATTCAGTTTACCAACAGGAGCTTATGAAATTGATAATATAAATGAAGTTATACAAAAACATATGGGAAAAGAAAATATAACGATAAAAGGCAATAACAATACAATGAAAGCCGAAATTACTTCTAAGTATTATATTGATTTTGGCCAAGAACGTTCAATTGGTAGTTTATTAGGGTTTTCTAAGGAAACAAAGGTATTAGAACCTAATACAACTCATTCTGGGAATAGAACTGTGACGATCATCAAAGTAAACAGCATAGACATTACATGTAACATTATACAAGGATCCTACAGAGATGGAGAAAATCGGCATATATTACACACATTCTACCCATCAGTCGCACCGGGTTTCAAGATAGTAGAAAAGCCTCAAAACCTTGTGTACCTACCGTTAAACACCAGTTTCATTTCAGACATCGTGCTGAACATAGTGGATCAAGACGGAAACCTTATTGACTTTCGAGGAGAAGCTATTACTGTAAGAATACATATAAAATCATCCGCTTAGATAATGGGGTTATCATTTAAAAAGAGAGAGCCAACCAGCAAAGAGGTCAGTAGCTCATCAGCTGTAGAAGGATTAACAAGTGACAACATTCGTTTTCTAGAAGAAATTGGATTAAAGGTCATTAACAATGGATATACTGGATATAGCGCAGGGCCCAACATTCGACGAGACCTTATGGGAAAAGGAATATCACACGCACAACCCTTACGCTTCGTCCAAATTAAACAATTACGATGAAATTAGGATTCCTATACAACAACAAGACATTTATACTCTTCCATGCGAAAGTTATTTATATATTGAAGGAAAAGTAACAAAAGCTGACGGTACTGTTGGAACCACTGTTCCGTTCATAAATAATCCTATGGCATTTTTGTTTGACGAGATTAGATATGAAATTTCAGGAGTTACAGTCGATTCAACAAAAAAGGTTGGAATTTCCAGTACCTTAAAAGGATTAGCGTCTTTAACACCAAATGAGAAGAATCTGTTAGCTGTTGCAGGATGGGTTGCACCAGACAAAAGTATAATTACTCCTGACGCTTCGGGAAACTTTGATTTTTACGTACCTTTAAGATTACTTTTAGGATTTGCTGAAGATTACAGAAGAATAATAATAAATGTAAAACAAGAACTAGTTTTATTAAGGTCATCAAACGATAATGATATTATTAAAGCATCTGCTGGAACAACTGAAGCCAATTTAGACTGGAAACTAACATTAGACAAGATTGTTTGGAGAGTACCACATGTGCGACTAAATGATGAACACAGGATTACATTATTAAGAAAGTTAAAATCAGATCGAGACATTGTAATGCCATTCAGAAGCTGGGAGTTTCATGAATACCCCGTTTTACCTTCAACACAACGGCATACATGGACTGTAAAAACTTCTACTCATTTGGAAAAAGCGAGATATGTAATCTTTGGATTACAAACAAAGAAAAAAAGTATATTAACTGAAAATGCTGGTGAATTTGACCATTGTAAATTAACAAACTGTAAAGTGTTCCTGAATTCACAATTCTTTCCCTACGACAACTTTAATATCTCTTTTGATAAAAAAAGGTACAGTGTTTTATACGATATGTACGCTAGGTTCCAAAATTCATATTACGGCAAAACAAACACACCTCTACTATCTCCCGTACAGTTTGAATCGAAAGCTCCGATTGTTGTAATTGATTGCTCCAAACAAAACGAATCTGTAAAATCGTCTAGTGTTGATATAAAAATAGAAATGGAATTTCAAGAAAACGTACCTGCAAATACATCTGCGTATTGTTTAATTTTGCACGATAAAATTGTTACATACACACCGTTGACTGGTATCGTAAAGACGGTATTGTAAAACGTTGTACCACCACCGGCACCGCCACTGTCGCTAACCTATAAATAGCGGAGCAACAATGCAGGTCTTCAGTTGATCGTCTATCATCGCATGGGCAACATCTTCTACAAAATGAGTTCTCCATCTGTTGTACAAGGTGATGCAGAGGTAGCACCGTTATTGGAACGTGATAATACTAGTGAAGAAAAAATCATCAAGGAAATAACTGCATTTTTAAAGTTTGGTAAAAGAGATAGAGAGGAGGAAAGTAATGCAGACCCATCAAAGGTAGTACCAAAGAGGAAGAAGAAAGTTGAAGAAAATATTCCTCCTCACATTTTAACTGAAGTTTTTTTGCGAATCTTTTACCCCATCTCAGCATGCATCAGTAAAAGTGTATCAGTTGGATTGATGAAGTCATTGGATTATTCCCCTACAGTAATACTACACCATGGAACAAAAAAGGTTTTATTTTCGCAAAATGCTTGAGAGTCATTTTTGAAACATGTACATTTAATAGAATGTTATTTAACTAACAGTTTGTGTGGAAGGAAAACACATATTCGACTTTTGGATTGTGACAATGAAATCGATATTGTTAAACATCGTGGACAACTACAAGTGCGAATTAGAGACTTGACTCAACATGAAAATAAGATTCTACTGTCACATGAAGAATTCTACGTTTTAAACTACGCAACAGAACCTATTACAAGGTACATGAGACAGTTGGTATTTGCAAGCGCTATTATTAAAGAATATTTGGTCGATACTTTGGAAAAACAACCTGATAGCACCATCGTGTACGGACCTGTGGATACATCTATTTTTAATAGAATACCTCATGAAGTTTGCATGTGGAGAAAGTTAAAGGATTTTGAACCACTTGTAGAAATCGCTACAGAAGCTACAGAAGAAACAACACAGGAAGAAGAAACGGAGAAACAAGAAGAAGAAGAAAACGAAACACAAGAAGAAGAAGTTAAAAAAGACTAAAGTTTGACTTAGTAAAGAAGAACACACGTGGGGTAGGCCTATTGGGGACGGTGCCCACGTTAAATATACACCAACGCGCCTGCAACTGTACGGCCTGGTATTTAACCTACCGTGGTGTGGAAAACAGTTTAGTTGATCGCTAGGTGCCATGATGAGCGGAGGGGATGAAGAAGTGAGTGTAAAGCCTTGTGTAATAGAATTTCAAGTATTTCGAAATAATGATGATAGGTTTATTATCAAGGAATTAGTAATTTTAGACTTGCTTACATTTGTAGCCTACCCATTCACGTTTGATGCTCCTTTTTCTTTTAACAAACTTAACACCAAAGCAAAAAGTACAAACAAATGGATAACAAACTACTTTCATCACATACATTGGTATGAAGGATTTATAAGCTACAGTAATCTGCACAGTATTATGTTTAACTTTTGCAAACAATATTCACATATATACACAAGAGGATTAGAAAAAAAGAACTGGATACAAAGTACACGCACGGTGATGTTTTCGATATAACTATCAGTAAGGACTTTAACATTAATCTCGGTAATATTTGTGTCGCTGCAAAAGATCTTAAACACGGCCAAACAAACTGTGCATTGTACAACGCGTATCGTTTGGCTGCTTACTTGAAACAAACGCAGGAATGTGGTGGGGGTAGCGGAGAACAGAAATGTGGTGGGGGTAGCGGGGCCTATAAATACGAGGAGACAGCACCGCTCCAGCACGAGTATTATTCGAGACTCCGAAGAGGCAACATCACAGAAGACACCACAACCACCACTGACGAAGATGGCATCACAACAGTTTCTACAAACACTGGTTGATCAATTCAACACTCATTCAAAATCCGACCTTCTGCTAACTAAAAAGTGTTCAGAACTAAAAGAACAAAAACACTACATTATTCATAACATCAAGAAAGTGGAAACCACACATGGAGAAGCAATTCTAGTTTCATTGAGCGAAGGACCTTTCACTCCAGGAGATGAGCCGAAGTTTCAAGTATTTCTTCCAAAACGATTTGTTCAACTGCTACAAAATGAAGATTTGCGAGATATTCAACCGGGGACGTTGTATTTGGTATCACACGGTGTAAGCGGCAACTACTCGACGGAACTCACTCTGCACATCACGCATCCTTGTACATAATGTCTCTGTTTGTATTTTATTGTTTGTATTTCTAGTTATCAATGTTAAACTTAAGTTTATTGTATTGTAAGATGTTTGTTTAATAAAGAAAATATAAAAAAAATAAAATAAAATAAAAAAAAATAAAAACAGCAACACAGCAGTATATTATTTTATATACTGCTGTGTTGCTTTTTTTAAAATTCAAATGGATGACCTTGAACTTTCATTCAGGGTTAACTTATGAAGAGGTATAAAAGAGAGGGAGCAGTGAAGTTAGTCTCAGTCTTGTCTAACACACGCTGCAGCTAACATGTCGGTGTCACCTATGAAAAATTTATTTTTCGATAACAATTTGAAGACATATTGTTGCGAGTTACAATGTTTTAAAATACCAGGCGATCAAGTTGACGGGAAAGCTTGTCGTAAGTGCAAGTGTTTCAGCTATTGCATATGTAGATGTAAAACGTATCAAATGAACCGACAAGATAAACTACAAGAATTACGCCGAAGGATTGCATTACTGTGGCGGCGAATGTAGTAGCAACCAGCTGCCACCTGCCGCCTGCCATCTGCTGTCCGCCATCTTCTCCGCCCCACCATTTTGTTTGATACCAGAACGCTAGCTAGCGAATAGTCAGTACACCTCCGGCTCTCGACTGGTGAACATCGAGTGCTCTTCACAAACGTAAAACATTGTATTAAAATGTCCATTAAAATTAGGTGTATTCATTATGACTCTATTCATCTGGCGACTTTCCAAGACCTCGAGGTTTTTAATGAAGAGTTAAGACTTCTCATTGCGTCCGGTTACGATTTATCTTTGGAACTTTACGCATCAAAAAACAACATGGACTCTGCGCAGGAATCGAAGTATATACCGTCTTTCTTCAGAAAGCGAAGTGATGGCCGCAACTCGTCCGGATCAACAACATCGATGACAACCAACAACGGGGAACTATTGTAAACATGAATTATTGTAAACATAACTTATTGTAAAGAAAAATAAAGTAATATTTGTATTAGTACTACCTCGCACTCGTATCATTCGATTGCTTCATTCGATAATTTTCATTCGATATTTTATCGAATTAAAACTATCGAATCACAATCGGATTTTACGCGTGCGAGGTAGTACTTTTTTAAAATTACCTCCCCGTGACCTTGAACTTTGAACTTTAACTCATTTCGTCACAAAACCGCCTACGTCACTGGCTCAGCCCCAGATGACGTCTTTCATGACTCAGCGCATCCGGTCACGTGACCGGATGACGTCACTTCCGGCGCAAAACCCGCAAACCCACACTACTTAAACCATTCATAACTTGTAAAATAACAAACGTTGTTGAACTAATTTTACACCAATTCCTTTAAAAAACAATTAGTTATACTTGTTCATTCAACTTTTATTTTAAACCTTTTGATTAAAATCTAATGAGCTGAAATATTTGTTTTATTGTAAATATGACATGCAATAAAAGAATCAGATGAAAAATTTTGTCTCCAAGCTGTCAAAGAGATATAAATATTTCCTCTAGGGTATGCAGGATTGGCTATTACGTTGAAAATGCACAGTTTCAGGGGAATCACAAAGCAAAACGTTTTGATAGTGCACTTTAAAATTACCAAAAGGATTCAATCTGAATTTATATTTTTGTATTTTGCGTTCCATTCTTGCTTTGTAATTGGTTTCTATAATTTAATAAACGATTCAACTAAAATAACGGTCTGAAACTTACTAAGTAACGTGATATTACAAAACGTACTCAAAATAATGTGATTGGCGACTTGACTGGAAGGACTTGCTGAGAGTTTCGACGATCGACGAGTTGACTGGAAGGACTTGCTCAGAGTTTCGACGATCGACGAGTTGACTGGAAGGACTAGCTGAGAGTTTTGACAATCGACGAGTTGACTGGAAGGACTTGCTCAGAGTTTCGACGATCGACGAATTGACTGGAAGGACTTGCTCAGAGTTTCGACGATCGACGAGTTGACTGGAAGGACTTGTTCAGAGTTTCGACGATCGACCACTTGACTGGAAGGACTTGCTCAGATTTTCGACGATCGACGAGTTGACTGGAAGGACTTGCTCAGAGTTTCGACGATCGACGAGTTGACTGGAAGGACTTGCTCAGAGTTTCGACGATCAACGGGTTGACTGGAAGGACTTGCTCAGAGTTTCGACGATCGACGAGTTGACTGGAAGGACTTTCTCAGAGTTTCGACGATCGACGAGTTGACTGGAAGGACTTGCTCAGAGTGTCGATTATCGATGAGTTGACTGGAAGGACTTGCTCAGAGTTTCGACGATCGACGAGTTGACTGGAAGGACTTGCTCAAAGTTTCGACGATCGACGATCGACGACTTGACTGGAAGGACTTGCTCAGAGTTTCGACGATCGACGAGTTGACTGGAAGGACTTGCTCAGAGTTTCGAGGATCGACGAGTTGACTGGAAGGACTTGCTCAGAGTTTCCACGATCGACGAGTTGACTGGAAATATTTGCTCAGAGTTTTGACGATCGACGACTTGAATGGAAGGACTTGCTCAGAGTTTTGACAATCGATGACTTGACTGGAAGGACTTGCTCAGAGTTTTGACGATCGACGACTTGACTGGAAAGACTTGCTCAGAGTTTTGACGATCGACGACTTGACTGGAAGGACTTGCTCATAGTTTTGACGATCGGCGGCTTGACTGGAAGGACTTGCTCAGAGTTGACGATCGATGACTTGACTCGAAGGACTTGCTCAGAGTTTTAACGATGTTGTGAACATTTTGGCGATATCTGTAGGTCTCGGATGGGTATTTTCTCAGACCATTTACTTCACGACGACTTAATATTATTACAAATTATATGATTTGGATGTATTAATAGCCTAAACTTTAGATGAATAATATAATAATTACATTATTCTATTGATAAATAAAAACAACGTAAAACTGAAAAGTTAAAAAGACTCATTAAATTCAATGAATGGTACTTAAATGACGTCCAGCATAATAGCTAACTTGTCTCAACAAAGTATCATTAACAAAACGACTTGAGGATACTAAATTTTATTTTATATTTAAAGTATTTTAAACTACTGTTTATAACTTTTAAAAAAGAAAAATTTTGTGACGGTGATACATTTAATGGATTTATAACTATAATCTCTTATTAATAGAATTAATATACACGTTGGAAGTACTGACCTAAAAAGAATCATAATCGATAATTATTTGGTTACATTTTGGTGAGTACGATATTCTCTGATGTGTTGGTACCTCATTTTAAAACACGTAATGAGCAACACGTATTAGCTTATATTAATTAAATTATATGAAGCCACAACTGGATGCTTTCCTAACGAATTAATAAGTTACTAGTTGGTACTGTTTATTTATTTAGGATATGTAAATGTGTTTGGAAAGACTGTATGTTCTGTACATTGAAACATAAATTACAATGATATCCGTAAGAAATGTTAATGATGTTGGAAAAGTAGTGTTTGTCATAATTTGAAGGGAAGAAAAAGCCTTCGTCGTCACGAAATCTGAGAGCTATAATTGGTTTACAAGGCACACTTTGTCCCTTTCACGATTTAATTATTTCTCAAAACTTTCGTCGTCATAAAAGTAGGAAAAACTAATTAAATTGACACAATACCAGTTTTTGTATGAATGACATACGAATTGTTTAGAGTTGTTCATGCAAAGCATATTGAGCTTAAGTTTCAGCTTAAGAAAAATTAACGTTCTGACGATAGTTAATAAAAAAAACCTAATTCAAAATAATCTGTTTAAATTATTGCAATGTTAACTCTTACCAATTATAAAACAAACAAATATAATTGCATACAATATTATATACTGTTAAGAGTAATAAGTTTTAGAAAAAATAATTATATCTTAACTTTAATACAGTTTATTCACTAAAATTATATTTTATAAAAAACAGTGCTGCTGCAATTATTACAACAAATTATTTGATTATACAACAAAGTCTTAATTTCGTAAATCTGCAATGATAATTTGATATACAAGTCTTAATGTGCATTAACAATCTGACTCATAGAGACTTATTTTTTACTAAACGTGTTTAGGGACAGCAGACAAGCCCATACCGTAGTGGATATCCCGGGGATTGAACCCGTGACCCCCTGAACTGGTCTCATAAGCTAACCTTTGGGCTAGTAATTCGGCACAGAGCCATTTTCATACCCTGTGGCTTAGATATATCAAGAACAAATTTACTATGCTTGGATAATCACCTTTGTTATTTATATGAAGATATACATATTGTGTTATATATTAAATAAACTACACCTGCGCATGTGCACATTATATTTCTTCTCGGCCATAATGCATCTTCCATAATAAATTAAGC
The DNA here is from genome assembly GCA_963675035.1 of Allygus modestus. Lineage (NCBI taxonomy): Eukaryota > Metazoa > Arthropoda > Insecta > Hemiptera > Cicadellidae > Allygus > Allygus modestus. Next base: position 358,094,232 of record OY776112.1, on the reverse strand, counting down.
ATATTCATTTAATAAACAATTTGACATTAACACGCAAATAAACTAAACTAATGAGCTGTCATCACATGTTTTTCAATATAATAAAGTATTAAATCTCAAAACTATATAGCTGTCCTCAAAATACTTTCTTAGCTTTCTTTTAAAATTTAAAATACCAGAATTTTACATAATTTTGTAATTTATTATATCATTTTGTAAAACGAAACTGCATTTTTTACTTTTTTCGCTGTTGTATTCATGTAAAGCTGTTTTTATTTTCAGACATATCAAAGTATAAATAATCATAATTAAGTTTTTGACTATTGTTATAGTAATTTATTGAGTAGCTGAAACATTACAAATATTTATTTATATTATAAGTAGTTTTTAGCATGGTAACAAAAATATTTAAAATAATGGTTTTGTTAGAAGGATCGTTATAATTTGTGATAGCGATTGGTAAAGTATCCAAAATGGTGCGTCTCTGTGGCCAATTCACTGCTAATCACGGTTTAAAATGACAAGTCTCAGAGATGAGCAGGAACGAGGTGCACTAATCAGTGATAATAACAGGTCTGCCCATCACTATCTGCAATCAGTGTTAGCCTTTACACTACGAATAAACGTATTTTGTTTTATTTTATACCATATATAGTTAAACATATAACATCGCAATAATATGAACAAAATCCGTCATAGTTTTAGATGTTTGTTTACATATCTTTGTAGCTAAAGATATATATAACTAGTTTTTTCAAACTATATAAAATAGATGTACTTTTTGAAATTAGTTTGCCGTTGCTATTAGCTGATAAGTATACCGTTTCCTTAGCTTTGTAAAGTAAATCAACGTTTTTACACAGAAAATAATTCAACGGTCTGTGAACGAGTTGTTTAATAATATAGAATAAAATAATCTATTATTAAAAATGTAATACTTAAACATTTTCTGGAATGAAAATATTAAAATTAGCTTGACTATTTATAATAATGTTAAACAATGTAGTGGTGTACGGAGATGAGTTGTTGGTTACTTTTATGAAAATAAAACTACAAATTTCCCTAACTTAATTATTTTTTTGCCATCTAATAAGGTAAATAAATTTTTATTTTTTACTCAAACATTTATCATACCGAATTTCAACACAAAATTACGTTATCTGATTGAATTTTGAGAATGAATAGTGGATTTGATAGTTTTCTGAGCACCCCACCATGCGTCTCCTCTAACTTTGTCTCCGTACAGCAAGGGTTTAGGTGTGCTTTTTTTTATCATTTCAACCACCACATATAATTTAATAGACATGATAGTTGACGACACTGAAGATAACTTTGTGGTGAGTTGAATGCGGCTTGACAGATCGTGATGTATTGCTTGTCACCAGCTTGCGTTGTCTGACAACAGCTCTGAGCATTGTTTGGCGCTATTGTCTGCTGATGAAGACAATATAAGATTAAACAAATATTTTAACAATCTAAAATTTAAGCCGAAGCAGGCTAGATACTTAGATTTTGTGATTGGTATTTATTACCCTCTAAATGATGCAACGGTCATAAACAAAGCAACTAAAACCTTTATCGTGTGTTGGACAATAAGAGCTTCTACAGTATTCCATAGTTTATAGTTATGATTCGCCTACTATTAATGATTCTATAACAATATGTGAGTGCATTGCATTTTTCATGGAGGACTTTCAAATTAGAAATAATGTTGGCAGTTTATTGATAAATTGAGTATGCGGGATAATTAAAGGTAAAATAATACATTAAAAACCTTTTTCATTTAAGTTAATTCAACATATTTTAGTATAACAATAATTTATTGATAAATAATCAATACTATGGTATTGATTAAATTTTACAACTACCTAAGCAGAAATTTATTTATCTGCATGCCAGTAAAATTCTTAAGTATAATTATGAGAATATGGTTTTGATGTAAGTTTTGCATGCGGTAACATTTAATAATACATATTCAAATCTATAATTACAGTTTGCTAAAATAACACTCTTCTAGCCGAATAGATTTGTTTACAAATCATTCAATCCAACTGTTAAAGGCCATTGGATTTCTCAGAGTCAAACATCGCATCGCTAACAGTATTTCATGTGTAATATTTTATCATGAGCCTATCATCCACACTGTGGTCCTCAATCCGCTCCGCATGAATAGAATTATGAATATGCATGCGGACGTTTACAATAGTGCGGTGTCCTTGCCAATGCCATGACTTATACAGAGATTTATAATTTTAGGTTTAAACAAAGTAAATACAAATTAGTGGGTTATTAAATTATTAAAAAAATTTGCACTGTCATTTCAATTTGTATTGGAGACAAAACACGTAATAACATTTTCATTTGACACTTGCGTGTTTTTGAGCCTGTATTTTAATAATCTTCGTGGCATAATTTTATAAGTAAATAGTGAACGAAACATTGTGGAAACTCTTTTTTCTCTGGAATTGTGGTCTTGCTACAACACTGCAGACATACACTGATGAAACTACGATCTCTAAGGAATAGAACCAAATTGAATTTAATAAAACAATACATATAAGTACTCATTATTATTCAAATGCAAAATTGGGAGTTGAGTAAGCATTTGAAATATTTGTTGTTAGATTTAATATAGTCTCTGCTGACAAGTTAGCCAATCCTTGTCACTGGCTTTGAGCTGGAGATCGTTGATTTTTACCAATATGTTATATTTATTAAATTGTATATTATATATTTGTTATTATAAGTAACACTTAGAGTTTTTATCCATTAATCTATGTACTACTAACTATAATTTTTTGTTGGTTAATTTTATAACTTCTTAAAGGATAAATAGCTTTTATTTATAGCTTCATTATATAGATACCTAATACTGGTACTTCATGAAATAAAATTTTATATGCATATGTAACTTAATTTTGTATGATTTTCCTTTAAAAATATTTAATTTAAATATATTCAATCTATATAGTGTTTAATTAATTCTTGGCGGTATGGTACTAAACTAAACGTCCAAAACATTTTTTTTTTAATTTTATTTTATATATATCAACAAATTATTTATTAACTTTCAACCTACCTTATAATATTTAATTTATCTGATTTTGTTTATCCATTTCTCAATGTTTGTTTATATTTACCTATTAGTAAATTACTGACGATGAACCTCAACAGAGGATTGAAAGATATAACTTTTTACTAATTATAGTGTTTTTATTTTCTGGTGTTGAGTAGCCAATCAAGATTAATAGTGTTTAACATTTATTTGAAAAACGTTGATCATAAAATAGAAACAGATTTTTTTGGTTAACACGTCTGTTTAATAAAATATAAAACAACGTTAATATAGTCGTGATTTTAAGTTTATAAAAGTTAGATGTCGAGTATTGTACAAATTAATTCATATACACGTTTCTATTCTATTATGTATGGTGGTTAGCTAATAACTACCGGTATATCTTATATTAAGTACAGTAATTTTCATTTAGTGCGTGTTAGTGAATTTTGTATTTTATAACCCTCGTCTGAATGAATAATAAAAGCACATTCAGATCATAAAATAACCAAGGATAATATTATAAATTATCAGTTGTTACATTATTATTTCAAGAAATGTGCCTAAGATATTTAATCAATAGCTACCTCGTTTAATAAATGAAGCCATTATAAATACTACTAAAATATCCCTTTGAAGAACTTCTTCTTTGTAGCCCAAAATGAAGCGACCATTCTTTCCCCACGTCAGTAAAGTGCTCCCGATTGTAGGGAAAGCATCCTGGAAAGAAGGTAATGGATTACCTGAACTCTTTTAGTAGATTATAACTTGCACTGAAAGGATCCTAAATCTCCATTTGGAAAATTAACAATAAGACCTTTTGCGAAAAGATACAAGATAAATTGGATAGATTTATTTAGATTTGATACAGTCAAAAGTAAAAAATAATATTGTTAATATAACCAACTTTTATGATATTCTATATTTAATTTGACTGCTTCTCTACTTGACACTTCCAGTGAATTGTAATATTTTGTAAATAAACAATACACCATCGGGAGTCCCATAAAGGTCCCCCCTCTTAATTTGACTGCTTCTCTACTTGACACTTCCAGTGAATTGTAATATTTTGTAAATAAACAATACACCATCGGGTGTCCCATAAAGGTCCCCCCTCTTAATTTGACTGCTTCTCTACTTGACACTTCCAGTGAATTGTAATATTTTGTAAATAAACAATACACCATCGGGTGTCCCATAAAGGTCCCCCCTCTTAATTTGACTGCTTCTCTACTTGACACTTCCAGTGAATTGTAATATTTTGTAAATAAACAATACACCATCGGGTGTCCCATAAAGGTCCCCCCTCTTAATTTGACTGCTTCTCTACTTGACACTTCCAGTGAATTGTAATATTTTGTAAATAAACAATACACCATCGGGTGTCCCATAAAGGTCCCCCCTCTTAATTTGACTGCTTCTCTACTTGACACTTCCAGTGAATTGTAATATTTTGTAAATAAACAATACACCATCGGGTGTCCCATAAAGGTCCCCCCTCTTAATTTGACTGCTTCTCTACTTGACACTTCCAGTGAATTGTAATATTTTGTAAATAAACAATACACCATCGGGTGACCCATAAAGTTCCCCCCTCTTAATTTGACTGCTTCTCTACTTGACACTTCCAATGAACTGTAATATTTTGTAAATAAACAATACACCATCGGGTGTCCCATAAAGGTCCCCCCTCTTAATTTGACTGCTTCTCTACTTGACACTTCCAGTGAATTGTAATATTTTGTAAATAAACAATACACCATCGGGTGTCCCATAAAGGTCCCCCCTCTTAATTTGACTGCTTCTCTACTTGACACTTCCAGTGAATTGTAATATTTTGTAAATAAACAATACACCATCGGGTGTCCCATAAAGGTCCCCCCTCTTAATTTGACTGCTTCTCTACTTGACACTTCCAGTGAATTGTAATATTTTGTAAATAAACAATACACCATCGGGTGTCCCATAAAGGTCCCCCCTCTTAATTTGACTGCTTCTATACTTGACACTTCCAGTGAATTGTAATATTTTGTAAATAAACAATACACCATCGGGTGTCCCATAAAGGTCCCCCTCTTAATTTGACTGCTTCTCTACTTGACACTTCCAGTGAATTGTAATATTTTGTAAATAAACAATACACCATCGGGTGTCCCATAAAGGTCCCCCCTCTTAATTTGTCTGCTTCTCTACTTGACACTTCCAGTGAATTGTAATATTTTGTAAATAAACAATACACCATCGGGTGTCCCATAAAGGTCCCCCCTCTTAATTTGACTGCTTCTCTACTTGACACTTCCAGTGAATTTTAATATTTTGTAAATAAACAATACACCATCGGGTGACCCATAAAGTTCCCCCCTCTTAATTTGACTGCTTCTCTACTTGACACTTCCAGTGAACTGTAATATTTTGTAAATAAACAATACACCATCGGGTGTCCCATAAAGGTCCCCCCTCTTAATTTGACTGCTTCTCTACTTGACACTTCCAGTGAATTGTAATATTTTGTAAATAAACAATACACCATCGGGTGTCCCATAAAGGTCCCCCCTCTTAATTTGACTGCTTCTCTACTTGACACTTCCAGTGAATTGTAATATTTTGTAAATAAACAATACACCATCGGGTGTCCCATAAAGGTCCCCCCTCTTAATTTGACTGCTTCTCTACTTGACACTTCCAGTGAATTGTAATATTTTGTAAATAAACAATACACCATCGGGTGTCCCATAAAGGTCCCCCCTCTTAATTTGACTGCTTCTCTACTTGACACTTCCAGTGAATTGTAATATTTTGTAAATAAACAATACACCATCGGGTGTCCCATAAAGGTCCCCCCTCTTAATTTGACTGCTTCTCTACTTGACACTTCCAGTGAATTGTAATATTTTGTAAATAAACAATAAACCATCGGGTGTCCCATAAAGGTCCCCCCTCTTAATTTGACTGCTTCTCTACTTGACACTTCCAGTGAATTGTAATATTTTGTAAATAAACAATACACCATCGGGTGTCCCATAAAGGACCCCCTCTTAATTTGACTGCTTCTCTACTTGACACTTCCAGTGAATTGTAATATTTTGTAAATAAACAATAAACCATCGGGTGTCCCATAAAGGTCCCCCCTCTTAATTTGACTGCTTCTCTACTTGACACTTCCAGTGAATTGTAATATTTTGTAAATAAACAATACACCATCGGGTGTCCCATAAAGGACCCCCTCTTAATTTGACTGCTTCTCTACTTGACACTTCCAGTGAATTGTAATATTTTGTAAATAAACAATACACCATCGGGTGTCCCATAAAGGTCCCCCCTCTTAATTTGATTGCTTCTCTACTTGACACTTCCAGTGAATTGTAATATTTTGTAAATAAACAATACACCATCGGGTGTCCCATAAAGGTCCCCCCTCTTAATTTGACTGCTTCTCTACTTGACACTTCCAGTGAATTGTAATATTTTGTAAATAAACAATACACCATCGGGTGTCCCATAAAGGTCCCCCCTCTTAATTTGACTGCTTCTCTACTTGACACTTCCAGTGAATTGTAATGTTTTGTAAATAAACAATACACCATCGGGTGTCCCATAAAGGTCCCCCCTCTTAATTTGACTGTTTCTCTACTTGACACTTTCAGTGAATTGTAATATTTTGTAAATAAACAATACATCATCCGGTGTCCCATAAAGGTCCCCCCTCTTAATTTGACTGCTTCTCTACTTGACACTTCCAGTGAATTGTAATATTTTGTAAATAAACAATACACCATCGGGTGTCCCATAAAGGTCCCCCCTCTTAATTTGACTGCTTCTCTACTTGACACTTCCAGTGAATTGTAATATTTTGTAAATAAACAATACACCATCGGGTGTCCCATAAAGGTCCCCCCTCTTAATTTGACTGCTTCTCTACTTGACACTTCCAGTGAATTGTAATATTTTGTAAATAAACAATACACCATCGGGTGTCCCATAAAGGTCCCCCCTCTTAATTTGACTGCTTCTCTACTTGACACTTCCAGTGAATTGTAATATTTTGTAAATAAACAATACACCATCGGGTGTCCCATAAAGGTCCCCCCTCTTAATTTGACTGCTTCTCTACTTGACACTTCCAGTGAATTGTAATATTTTGTAAATAAACAATACACCATCGGGTGTCCCATAAAGGTCCCCCCTCTTAATTTGACTGCTTCTCTACTTGACACTTCCAGTGAATTGTAATATTTTGTAAATAAACAATACACCATCGGGTGTCCCATAAAGGTCCCCCCTCTTAATTTTTCAACGACTGTACTTTTTCAAACAATCGTTTGTAAGTGTTGTTGACATAGTCAATGTTTTTTTTTTAGTAGTTAAAAGGTTTCAACCCTCACCCCTAAATAGGGTGGCTGGGGTGGATTCTGTTTTTAAAATAGCAACCCCTAACAAGTTGCATATCATTTTAAAGAGGGTAAACAAATTAAATTAATAAAAAAAGGTGAATAGAGGCCTTGGCAAAAACAAAAAAGGTCTTAAATGACTTTTTTACACTTTAAATGGTCTTTGATCAAAGATCTGATCAAGGGAAAGTTGAATTTTCCCACTCTATATCTGATTTCTGGTGAGAAGGGCAATTTTATCAGTATAAATAAAAATATTAATACCTTTTTCGCTGGTTGTAAAATTAGATTTATTTACCCTCTTTAAAATGAGATGCAACTTGTTAGGGATTCCTATTTAAAAAATAAAAACTACCACTAGCAACCCCATTTTAGGGATGAGGGTTGAAACCCTTAACCACGAAAAAATCTCTTTTACTTTTTCTAGTAACATTTACCAAAGATAGTTTGAAAACTTATAGTCGTTGAAAAATTAAGAGGGGAGTGACCTTCATGAGATACCTGGTATAAACTACCAGTAATATTTATTAAATATATTTTCCTCATAGTTTCTTAGTAGAAGATTCATTATTTAGATTGTGGTTAGGCATACCCTAGTATATTGTTTTAAATTAAATGGGTAAATTAGACCTTACATATGAATAATTTTAATAATTTTACGGCATTAAGTAAAAATTATAAAATATTAAGTATGGTAAGCCGGCAAATATAGGAGAAAACATATATTTATTTCCATTGCTTAAACTTCACTTCCTTTGATCCTTTAATATATAATTGTTGGGTTGATTGGATAGTTTATTTCAAAATGAACTACATATGGAACAGCGCTAATGTGTAAATTATATTTTAGACGTTGTAAATGCTATTGTTATCGTCTTAACAATTTTAATTCTTTAAAAAATATCTGTAAAACTTCATAGTAATATTTAAAATGTTTTAAATATTTTATTTATTAAAATAAAAAGTGACTATTTGATACACATGTTTGAAGAAAAATCCACCAACCGTGTTAACCAATAACATCATTATACGTAAAGTAGTTAGAAAGATATGACGTTACTGAACATTTTAATAAGAAGTAATAATAAGAATAAAGCGTTCGTGATGCCAAGGTGTCAGCCAAAATTCAGTTTCTCCTTCCGTACTCAGGTAATTACAATTTCACACATAATAACTACAAGAGTTTGTCTTTTAAATAAAAATTAACAGACATTAAGAGTAATTGCATTGGAATGAACTCACACAATTCTCAGCTTAAATTGTCCCACACCAATCAATTAGCGTTTAATTTTAAGTCAGTATAATAGTGAACAAAACAATCCAGTGTATCTACTATACTCGTTTATACGAGTTTGTTTTTATGAACCAATTCAATGTATTATAACAAGTAATGATCGTGAAATTCAAATATTTAATATTACAGCAGAACCACAATGATTGCTCAATTGCAACTAAGCGCCAACTATTGGTTCAGAATCAACATTGGAACAATCAGTACAGCTGTATTGGGAGTAATCTATATCTTAGTGGGAATTTTATATTGAAAAGCGGGCAAAATTGATTCCTTGATATATTTGAGGAAATATATAAATGTCATTGGAATTATATTTATATCCATTCATAGAATAAAAGAGTGGTTTAATCGTACATTCGTAGTTTAAAATAGAATATTACTAACTGTATTATAAGTCTATTACAACAAAATAATAATGTATTCCGGTATGTGGTATTCAAGACCCTAACTGGAAAAATGCAACATCAAAGAGACTGCTTCCACAGCTATAGATTAGATAAAACAAGCACTTCCCAGCCCAGTGATCATTTTGTTAATAAAGAAAAAGTTAAAAAAATCTAACCTGCGAAACAAAAATCGTAAACTAATAGATTAATATTCTTTTTTAACAACTATAAGTACCTTGACCTAGGCTGCTGATGAATTCGAAATATACTTTTGAAATTCAATATATTTATTTTTACAGTGGTAATAGGTCACGTAATAAGTCTCGATTATACAAAATAACAAGTTTAACTGCTCGAATATTAAAAACAAACCTTTCAAAAGGAGTAAAATAAGGAAGTTTTCTAAGGAACGAAATATATAAAAGGTTACAAGAATAATGTAAATCCACTCTGAGCTGCACTTACACTACCGTTACACACTACCAACAATTGCACAGTTATGAAAGACATAAAACATTATTTAAAACATATAAATTTTCTGTAGATTATTTTACTTATTTGGTAAACTTACTACTTTCATAAGCTCCACATTTTCTGCTATTAGCACCTGACATAATTTTTGTATAAAAAAAATCCACATTAGAAAGTAAGTTGTTTTTATATCAAAGTATAGAAAATATTTCCTATAATATCCCTAAATAAAAAGTCTTTCACCTCAAAAATACAAATTCTAAGTGTGTTTCATTGCTTAATAAACTAATAAAATACTTTTTAACACAAAATAGTATTTATTATTTGTCAATTAAATTGAACCAACAGTTATCGTCCTAAAATATATGTATGTAGAAGGAACATATAAGAAACCGTTGCATAACAAATGTATACTACTTAATGCGCGTTATATGCGAGTTATGAGTGTGTTTATAAACGAAACGAAACTGAATGCGAACATAGCTCCGAAAAGCAAAACTCCGACAAGGCATAGCTTCGAAAAACTTGTACTTTCAATGGAGGTCAGAAATGCACGGCTCCTACAAATTGATGCGTCATAACAGCATAAAAAATCTAATGAAAAATACATAGGTTATGTTGATAGGAGTTTATTTTATACATATCTTGTTGATTTTTATTTTTTTTTACTTCAAAAACTGTTATCGACTAATCTGAAGTATAAAATGTTATTTAAAGTATATTTAACGTCTTAATTTATGTAAAAGTACAATATTTTAATTCAGTATATATGTTAAAGGAGTTGAGTTCATTAAGCTGTGTTGATGATCATGTACTTAACGAGAATTTGAACTAAAATCACACCACGGGAACTCTGACTATTTATGATTGCTACATACTTTGTCTTTGCACGATCCATTAGTATTTTGCTGCAACAGCCGCGCAAATATGAATATTCTACAGATGTTTATCAACTTTTAGAATAATTCTATTCAGTTTGTGAAGTTTTGTGACACACATAGCTGTATGATAACACCTTTACACACGCTGTTAATGTTATCCTTGTATTATACCCCCGAAGTTTATATATAATTTAAGTCTACTTAAAATTATTTTAAGGGAAAGTAGTAGAAATTCCAAAAAAAAATCTTTGAACATCTTAGAAATATAAAAGATTCCAATTAGTGATGAGTTCTCAATTGTACTTGAGATTTGCAATGCATTTTAAAATTAGATAATTTAATAATTTGCTTTTATATGGCAGTAACACAAAATTTGTATTAAACGTTCGCTCTGACTCAAGTTAAAAAGTACGTCAAGATAAATTTATTTTTACTTTAAATGCATTTAACATTTCTAATGAATCTGGCATTTGATAAGTACAGTATGAAGTAATTGGAGCCAAGGAAAAATCCTTTGCAGGACAACATTAAACGGCCTCTCTTTTCAGGAGGATTGAAAGGAAGAACATTGCTTAAACATGTTATTATTAAAATATATTATAACCTTTGAATAAAGAAATTATAAATAATTACTTAATTAATATATTTAAAATTTTGTGTCATTTCAGTTTGTTTATAGTAGAGTAATGTTTTATTTTCCGAACTCTAAAATTACCTAGAGTTAAAATTTTTTGTTGATTAGATTTTATAGTATTTTTAATTAGTTTGATCAATTACTACGAACATTTGTCGTATTCTCATTTTAAATTGAAATGTGTTCGGTTTTCCTGACCCTTCATGAAAAGTAAGACAGAAACAATTTTAGTTCAATAAAATGGGTACTGTAATATTTAACAGGATTCAGATCTTACCTTCTTTCCCCCTACACATTTGCAGTTTTATTAATTGAATATTTAAGAAACATTCGTTCCTTTTATCCTCTATAACTTGAGCTAATACAATATCCTTTCGAAATTTATTTTTAAATTTGATTTATCAATTTGGTGTAAATGTTTAATGTGATGCTCCATGAAAAGAACAACTTTTTTCATGATAATGTCTGTCTGTTTGGATGTATACGGGCCGCAAAACCATGACAATAGTCTGGTCGTGTTAAGACTTAGTATACCAATTTAATTCCTCGGTTTCTAATTTTTAATTTTTGTTATATGTGATTCGTAAGTATCCTATTGTGCTTCATCTTTATAACACAATGTCATCACCCGCATCCCGGGGAACTTCCGGGATCAGAAGTCTCAACATATTAGTTTTCTTATTTTTGATTAACTTACAATAACTTTCTTTTAATAACCTTTCCTCATCACTATTAAAAAGAGCTAAAGCAACTAATATGATAGGCACACAATCATGTTTGTGTGACTTTTGGAGACATTTGGAATTTCCTTTTTACGGATCGTGGGAGTTGTGAAAACATTGGAATTTCTTATAAAAAAAACCTAAGTGAAGTAAAAATATTATGTTTTCCGTGAATTACACTTTACGGAAAAACTAAATGATTTTATTTTTTACAAATATCACCGGTGAAAGATTATATTCGTATCATGCACAGTTAAAATTAATTTAAATTAGTAAACATATATAAATTATTATGATATAACGTAACATTATACATTGCAGTTTACAATTAAAAGTCGAATTACTATTTTACTCTTTCAATAATTAGGTAATCTAGTTTTGAGAACGATATGACAACAGTGCTGACCAACCATCCACTTAGTATAATTAGGTATCGATACAGAGTTCAATACACTTCAATTGTGGAATGGCACTGAAAACCTTAATTATCAACGTAGCTTTGTATCAGTACCTTTAATACGGCTTTTACGAGTAATTTAATCTTCCTCAACAGGTTACAGAGTTATGAATTCTATTTATTGCTTATCCTTTGCAATTAATTGGAGTACAATTATCCTGCGTACATGTGCCATGCATAAAGCACATGTGCAAGCGTTGTTAATTTAATGCATTAGTATTTTTCTTGGCACGACTTTGTTTTTGGTTACAATTAATTTATAACCGAGTTCTTCTTTTTCACATACTAAAATGACCCTTATCACTGATTGTTGTTCTTGTGTTGCCAAGATACACTAATACATTATTACTACAAAATACAATGCGCACTAGAAAGTTTAGTATGTTTCTTTTAATTTGTAATTTTATTTACAGATTTGTTGTGATTTTTAAACATATTAATGACTCCGGATCATATAATTTTCTTTAAACCTGAGTTGTATAGATTTACCTGTATGTTCAAGAAATTACTACCTTCCATAAGCTCATTGGGAGAATGTTACTGCACTTTGTCATCGCATACTAAAACTGCAAACATCAGTCCATCGAGGGGAATACAGAAAAATCAAAAGTAGTTGTTTACTAAATTATTATCTTTACTAAGAAAAAATAAGCTGCACACAATCAAGATTATAACGCCACGACTGTTGTAGGGGATTACTCTTTCAGTATAACAAATATTGACTCACTAAATCTCCCACCAGCCTCATGTAATTCAATACAAAAAAATGTTGTAATTGTTAACAACACATTTATCGTCTATCTGTATATGCTAAAACTTTCATGCACCAATGTAGGATTCTTCAGTTTTACAGAATTAACATTTATATTGGAACCACCTTATACGTATCAATAAATACAATTAAACATTGTTCTATGTTTCTTTTATGAAATAAAATCTTTACATTATTTTAGGTATACAAATGGATTAATACCAACAACTCAGAAAAAAAGTTGTTCAAAACTATAAACCCTTTCATAATACGTAAAAGGTCATTCAGTATCAATTACTAAATAGTGTTTTTTATAATTAACATAACGTGATGGAATGTGTATTTATTTGTTATAAGCTATTCAAGCCTAAGAAAATCCTTCTCAATAAATCTATCGGCACTGTTAATTACATAACACGAAACTGTAGAAAGTTAAATAGATGCCTAATGAGTTGATCCGATATCGATAGATTCTTAATGTTGGTAAAAAAATGATCGATGGCTTTTTAATTACCTCCAGTTAGATATCGGCTAACGGCCGATGTGATTCAGAGTCTTCCGTCTGTCAAAAAAGGAAGAAGAAAAACTACTAATATTGAATTTTTTGTCATCGTAGTGTTTTCTAACTTTATTGTTTTATTAATATATACAAACACTTGTACGCTTCCCTTATCTTCAAAATAACTGTTGTATTATATTTAAAATGAACAATTATACAAAAGTATATGGAAAAGTATCGACTGGGATTTTTACCACCTGACAGATCTTATTTGACTTCTTAATCTAATGATATTATGAGCCAAGTGGATTTTTAACTACATAACATACTTTTTATCTTGAAATGTACATATTAGAAATCACAATATACTGTAGATTCCAATTGACTCTGGATAGCTGAAGGAATCATTATGTTACATAATGGTTAATGATTGTAACTTTTTCTAGGCTTGGTTTTACTATAATCTGGCCAGTTGTATCATTTAAGTTGTCTAACACACAACAACAAAAATCGCATATAAACAACTGCTACACCCCACTGAAATATAAGTAGGTTGTTGCATGAAAACCTAATGATACCTATCTTTTAATATATTTGAAGATTATTATTATTTACAGATTGGGGAGCAAAAGCAATACCAAAGCTGTAAATGGCCAAAACTTAAACATCTGACTTCTATCCCTTTCCTACTTTTTCCTTCTTGTTATAAACTGAAGTAGGCAAGTGCTACGAAAAAAAGGCAAAGTTACTAATTTTTTCATAAGTTACAGTCACCAAAATTTGTTGGTGAATATTTATTTCAAATGCAGCTTGATTTTTTTGGGGTGGGGGGAACGTGACACACGAATGTCTTAAGGTATGGCTAAAATACTGAATCAATTCAATTTTCAAAGGAATTTCTTAAATTTTGATATAAAAAACCCGGAAGTTTAGTGCAGAATTGTTACTTATTGCTGTTGTTTGCATGTACTTATTTTTGTAAATAAGGGATTTAGTTTATAAAATACTATCTGCAATACCAAAACTAGATATTTAAAGATGACTCTAAAGTGTTGTAGGGATCAGTCACACAAAATTTGAGGTTAAAGTTTCTCTTTGTGAAAATATTTTATGCTTAAAAAGTTGTATATGTTTTATTTAGTATTAGGCTAAACATATTTTTAATTACGTTTATGAAGTGGCAAAAGTACAAACAAACTAAATAAAATGTTTTGATTGGCCCTTTAGTATACAAAAGTAAATTTAAAAATGTATTGAGTAGCGAAATACGTGTTGTTACAATTGAATAGGATAAATAAACTTCGCCTAAAACACTACAAATCTCTCTGAATATTTGTAGTGTTGTGTGACGTAGTTTATTTATCCTGTTTATAAAACAATTTAATGAACATTCCGGATGTCAGCTACAGTGTTGTATATTATCGGAAAACAATCCATTAAATGATCTCCAACTTTTATTGGACCACATCAGTAAGAAAAATTAAAAATACAGGATATACATTTTGGTTGTAGCGATAAACTTAATCTTATAGATTGTATAATTAA
Organism: Allygus modestus; assembly: GCA_963675035.1. NCBI lineage: Eukaryota > Metazoa > Arthropoda > Insecta > Hemiptera > Cicadellidae > Allygus > Allygus modestus. The sequence goes on along the minus strand of OY776112.1, from coordinate 358,079,170 downwards.
TGTTAAATGAATAAAATATCTAAACTTTTTTATATTTAAAATAACGTCCTTTTTAATGAAATTGACGAATATCTGTATCGATCTTTCTAATTTTTCAAAGATACCAATGCTAACTCTTCCCAAAAATGTTAACTTTCTTTAAAATCAATGGATTTTTTCATATCAGCAATTTAGTATTTGATGGAGGATATAAAGGTATCCTCGCATGCGTGAAATATAACTTTCATTAAAATAAATCTCCAAAATAATTCCACAACTCAGCCAATCATGTATAATGTTATTTTTATTATTTTGGTCTAAGGAAAATTTTTCACTCCTGATTTTATCATATTATCATTATTAACATAATATATTCAGCCAGCCAACTCAGGATTAGCCCAAAAGAGCTATTATGAATAGTAGTATTAACTTATATAAGTCTACATAACAATAAACAACAATTTTACTAACTATAGTAGAAATATCATTTTTCAAAACTGTAATGTTTTAAACTATCCTAAGCTAGTGCATTAAAACAACAAGGAACCAACTTTATTGAACACCTGATTAAGAAAGCACACAATTAGGATGATAAAAGTAATTCGGTAACTAATCATGCAGATTAAAAAGGAACCATGCTCAACACCTTAGAGACTTAAAAAATTTACAATTTTATTGAAGATTCACTAAGTTTTACCCTAAAGTTAAATTTAAATTTTAATACCATATTTGAAAGACTAGAGAAAGGCAACTGGATAAGTTTCCAAAAAGTAAACAATCAAGATATTATATGATCAGAGTCACATAGATTCTCCAGTTTAACCTACTGCGTAAAAGAAGCCAATATACCAGTACATGTGACCGGCCACAATTTATTGCCACGCTCTCAATAGTTTTATTTTAACTTCATGTTATTTATCCGCAATTTCTTTTATTACAAAAGGTATTATACTAAGAGGAAGAGGTTTTGGGAGGTTTTTTTCGATAAACTAAAGTATTAAGGACAATAATTTTTTAATTGAATTTAATTTAATGTTTCTTTTTGTTTATTCGAGCTTTAAAGTTTTGATACAATGTACATGCAAGGATTGGGATTCAAACCCACGCCACGACGCCACGACGGGCGACGCCGACGCCATGACGCCATGGAGGCCGCTGCCATGGTTCCGGCGCTCATCACCGGGCTACTCTGACGACTCGCACAGCTGGCAACTGAATGCGATTTATAAGGCCATAAACTTCTTTTAATAATTGTTCTTCATTTTTGGAGGTTTCGCAACGATTAAGTAATTGTATTAGTCTAAAGAATCAGTCGGTCTTCAGTCAGTAACACGGCTTCCCAAGGCATCTCACCCATTCTACACTCATCATTCATTCATATTCGCTTTAAAATACACCCCAGTTGCTACGGCGTCTGAAAAGATATATTAAAGATAAGATATTCTTTTGTTAATAGTTCGATGCTGTAAAGTGTGTTAATCATATGAAACTCCCGAGTGATGTGTTTGTAATACGGTTTAAGGAAACTATATTAACATTAAAGTGCATCGATAGTAAACAATAGTTTAACACATAATCTAAGTACTCTACGTCCAAAGTGCAGGTAGGCATATGTTACAAAAATAAGTAAATTTTCCAAAACGTTAATTTTAAGCTTTCCATTGAAAGCTGCCTTTGAATATAAGAACGTTAAACTGAAGATCCTGAACACAATTTCAAACATTAGGCTAAATTCAAAAAATGTTGCTTACTGTTACAAGTCATACCCAATTATTTTCAAGTAAAAATCAAAAATAAAAGTTTTGCTGCTAAAAAAGCTAAATATATCGCTGAAACAACCTGGATGAAACAGGAAATAAAAAGCCAGTACATTAAGAAAAATATGCTTAATAAACTCGTTCTTGGGAAACATTTAAAATTAGCTAAAGCTTTGCACCCTTCTGAAAGTGACAAAGTATTCGGTATTTTGGAACAGCAAATCAACAAAAAGATAACTGCCAAAAAGAAAACCCATGACAAAAAACTTAACATATTACCTACGAAAAAAACGCCTACAGAAAGTTTTGAAATCAATCATAAGTTTTTCCCACGACTAGTTAACCATACTGATATAAATTTCAGTCAAGACGAAATAAACCTACTTAATAAAGGTTTTAAATAAAATTTGTCTAAGCTTGGGAAGAAGAAAATTTTTTCTGAAATAATAAATGCTGAAACTGCTATAAAATGTGTTATTAATAGCGAAGAAAGATCCGTTATTAGAAATAATGTAGACAAGAAAATCAAAAGTAACCTTGTAAATAGACCTAATCATAAGTTTAGCTATTTACACAGAAAAGAGAGTAGAGTATTGACCGATATAAATGATAAGTTAACAAAAGATAACTGCTTAATTACAAAAGCTGATAAGGGCCAGTCTTTAGTAGTTATAAAATCTGCGGACTACAAAGATAAAGTAAACACCTTTATTTCTAAAAATGACATTGAAGAAATAAGTTCTGAACCGACCAATAAATACCATACCTTATTGAAAGACAGACTGAATAAATGTGAACACATTTGTAATGCAAATGAAATCAGGGCTTTAAAAATTATGAACCCTCAAGCACCTACACTCAAAGGACTCCCTAAAGTTCATAAGGAAGGAATGCCTATAAGACCATTAGTAAACCTCATCGTGCAAATTAGCTAAGAAATTAGATAAATTGCCGAAGCAACATATGTCTATAATGAATTCCTACAGTGTTAAGAACAACATTGAGTTTGTTAAAAAAAACCAAGCAACTAAAAATTGAGAGCCACATGTTAATGGCATCCTTCGATATTGTCAATTTGTTTACTAATGTACCCGTAAAGTTGACCTTAGATATAGTTAGAGAAAAATTGTCACTAAACCCTAACTTAACCACTGATTATGTAAACGAGTTATTAACGTTACTTGAATTGGTGTTACAACAAAATTACTTTCAATTTGATGGCAAATACTATAGGCAAGTCAACGGACTGGCCATGGGTTCCCCGTTATCAAGCATATTATCAGAGATTTATTTAGCCAACATAGAAAACACCCACATTCTTTCAAACAACAACTAATATGCTTCAAAGATAAAGGCTTACTTCCGTTATGTCGATGATACGTTTATCATTTTCAATGGCCGCAAAAGACAGTTAGAACTCCTTAAAAACTACTTAAACGGCATTTTTGAAAAATTAAAATTTACACTTGAAACCGAAGAAAACAATAGCATAATTTTTTTAGATACAACTGTCTCAAAGAACTTGGGAAAACTTCATTATAAAATTTACAGAAAGCCCCCAGCATCTGACCATACTATCCATAATACCTCATTCCATCCTGAAACCCAAAAAATGGCCGCCTATAACAGTATAATCCATCGTTTATTATCTATGCCACTAACAGATGAAGATGACCGCAATGAACTAAACACAATTAAGTACATAGCAGTGGCCAATGGCTATAAAAGCTGCATTGTCGACAAAATTGTCCATAAGCACAAAAGAAAGCCCCTTTTTAACAATGTAGATGGTAATCTGCTAGTAAACAAACTATTTATCTCCGTAGAATATAACAGCATCCTAAAGTATACTTTGAAACGTGAACTGAAACCACACGGCATAAATTTAGCCTACAAAACATCAAACAAACTTGGGAAAAAGTTGAATAAAACTAAGACAAAAGACCAACCTAAGGATACGGCCACTGGTGCTTATAAACTTCAATGTTCAGACTGTCCAAACTATTACATAGGCCAAACTGGCAGATCATTTAGGAAACGCTTCTCTGAACATCTGCCTAAACCTGAACTGTCCCAACAAAAGTCCAAGTTTGCAGAGCGTTTGCTAACTTCTAACCACAAAATAAATAGTTTTAATGACAACACCGAAATTCTACATATTTGTAATAAAGGCTATATGCTGGACACACTAGAAGAATTTGAAATATACAAAGTGACGAAAGCAGACCCTAACAATATGCTTAGTGAGAAACTCAATTACTGCTCCAACAAACTATTTATACCATATTAGATTATTTGACAGACATTCCTGTTGGCAGCACTGGCACTGGAAGAACAGCTGATAGCGGCGTAGGCTAGATTATTAAGGAACGAACCAGTTCAGTGACGTGCGCCAGCCGGTGAACTGTTTTCAATGTTACGTGTCATTCGTTAGTATGTGTTCAGTGTATTTTTATAAAGTGACGACATTCTGAGGAATGGAATAACGTTCTTATTTAAAGTTTTATAATGGCTGCGTGCTAGCCGAAATTATAGTCAACATTTTGTTACTATAAGGAATTGCTGACGTCAAGGTATGTTAACCTGTTTATATTTAAAAATAAGTAAAGTCGCTAATGATATCATTCAAGAAACGCTGTGCATTATTAGTATTATTAAATTACTGATCACTAAAGTCACAGTGCAGTTCACTCTCGCAATTGCTACAATAGCGATGAACTAATATTCGAACGTAATATTAATCCACACCTAACAAAAAAGCCTAGTTAAATATGTTCTAAAACATAATTATTATTTATTGAGTTGAAGGCAACCGTCATACCTGTTTCGAAATCTATAACACCCAACTACAATCTTGCCAGTGGTGATTTGTGCCGTTCCTACAAATGTTTTATCCTGTCCCACCATCTGTTTTTATTCAGCATATGGCAAAACATTGGCGGATTACATGTTTAATTTTCGCTAAGGCAAACATCGAGTTTATGTTGTTTTCTCGTATAGATTGTGTAGAATTAGGGTGTTAAATTGAAGAGTGCTTGTCTGCAGCTAAGCTTTTTACAATAAGTATTCCATAAACACATTATAATAAAAGAAATATCCTTGTGTTAAAAGTTTAGTTTATGTTATACCATAGTAGTTCTTATGTGTTGCTAAAGCTTAAAAACTAATCCCATAAATACCCAACTTTAAAACAAGTTTTCGTAGAACAATTATCCCGTAGCCACAATTTTATGTCACCTCCAATTTTTGGCAATGCTGCCGATGAAATATAACCTGAGAACCTTTAGACTTATTTCATTGTAGTATTATAATCTTTAACTTAAACAAAGATATTTAAATCTAGCCATCTGTGGTCACGATATTGGTAATATCATAGAAAAATAAAGCAGGAATAGAAGTGTCACGTAATGCTAAAATTTGCTAACACAAAATTGTTAATTCAACCGGCCAGATCATACGAGCAAAACCGGCCAAGCGACGTTGCCTGTCCGTGCACTCCAGCCGGCTGGCCGGCCGGCCCAGCCGGTAGGGAAAAATTCCCTCGCCCTGCTTGGCGCTTGTCGTATTGAGTGCAGTGTTTACGCGCTCTTCGCATTATCTACTTCTCTGGTTAGTTTTATATTCAATGATGCTAAAGATTTTGCCTCAATGTTAATTTATCGATTTACCAACTTTAAAAATACATTTAAAATCTTCTGAGATACTGGTACGTTTAATGTTGACTGACGATTTCTTTAAACATTTTTTAGTTCGAGGATAGTTTTCGTGTATGGGTTCATCGCGTCAATAATAAGATTAAAAGCTTAAGCTCTCTCTGTGTGTTTTATAAACATACCCTGATTTATAAATAAAGGGTTACAGAAAATAGGTAAAATCATAATTTTAAAAGTAAACTATGTTTCACGATTAAATTGTAATGCATTTTATTACTGAATTTAATATTTTACAGTAACTTGTTCCTACGTGAAGAGCTAATTTCTTCAGTGAATTTATAGTAAATTTGTATGGCATCGGCTGCTAACATTTCAACATGTTATATACACTCTGCATTTTATGTACAGTATTCTCCTAAAGAACAACATTAAAGGCTGAGTACGCAGATTTGCTGCATCAAGAAATATAAACAATATGTTTCTGTGCAATTATCAATATAACTTAACCAGGTGAAGCTACATACCAAGTTTTATTTTTTATTTATGTTCATAACTAAGGGAGAGATACAACTTCATTTATTCTCCATAAGAATAATATAAGGGCTGAGTATGCAGGTTTGCTGCTACGGGGACAATAACAAAAATTGTTTATGCAAATATCAATATACCAGTACTAGGTGAAGCCACAGGCCAAGTTTCATCAATATACGTTCATAAATAATCGAGATATTAATTTAGAATTATTCTTACGGTACACATTATTTAGATGAAAGATGCATATATTTTTAATAATTTTAATAGTTTTAGCGAATTTCCCCAATAGGGAAGAAGCTATTATCGTAGTCGGCATGGTAAGACCTAGCCCGGGACCATGATAACATTTGTTTTGAGGCTCCCAGGTGCCAAAAACACCATGTATGCGAGTGTGCGTGTGCGTGTGCGTGTGCGTGTGCGTGTGCGTGTGCGTGTGTGCGTGTGTGTGTGTGTGTGTGTGTGTGTGTGTGTGTGTGTGTGTGTGTGTGTGTGTGTGTGTGTGTGTGTGTGTGTGTGTGTGTGTGTGTGTGTCCGTAGGCATGATAACTTTCGTAAAAATGCCTTTTGTATAAACGTGTAAGGCAGCGTCTATTTTCATGAGTTGGAAAACCAGACAGGTCGCTCTATTTTAAAGCAGGTTTTGCACCCCAAAATTTGTTTTAACTTTTTACATTTAATTTTTTATAAACCCAAATTTTAGTTTGTACCATGGAATTCAGCTTACAAAAACAAACAATTTGGTATTTTTATCATCACTCTACGTCAATTGGTAACCAAGATATTGAAAGTGCTAAACATAATACGTTGCCCAATGTTAATCTTATGGAGAGAGTAAAATGTTATATCTCGCTTATTAATGAACATATATTGACGAAACTTGTAATGTGGCTTCATTTGTTTAGGTTTTACTGATATTTAAACAACTTTTTTTTCGTACTGATATTTGCATTTAAAACCAATTTTTTGTGGTCCCCAAGTCTGCAAACTTGCGTACTCAGTAGCTATAATATTATTCTCATGGAGGATAAGAAACAAGTGATATCTTGCTTGTTTATGAATATAAATTAGTAAAACTTGAAATGTTGCTTTATGTTATGGTGATCTATTTTATTTGTAAAAAAACAGATTTTAGTTGTTCTTGATGCAGCAAACCTGCATACTCAGTCCTAATGTTGTTCTTATGAATAATAAATAAAATTTAATATTGCACTTATTTATGAATATGCTTTGATGAAAGTTGGTAAGTGGTTCATGACGTAGTGAAGTCCATTTGAAATTCTCTGAGTATGCAGGTTTGATGCAACGGGGGTATTTTATTGTTAATCATCATTGCAATTTATGGAATTTAAAAGGTTGAATTTGTCTAATGCAGTTCATGTTTTATCCTTCTGTAATAATAACATTCCAGAAATTTAGTAAATACCAGATCAGTTCGAAACGAGATTTGTGCACATCCTCCACTTCCTGTGCATACAACGGGAGAGTGATCTCCACTGCCACACAGCCACACGTTTATCAGATCAGCCTTACCGCCTACCGATGCCGTGGCCGTGGCGGAAGCGACCGAGATTGCTCCCTGCAGGAATTTGGGAATCCCGCACTGCCCGACTTGGCAACAAGGCACCGCTAACTCAGACTTGAACGACGCGACAGTGCCTGCATTTCCATGATACCCGCGTACGCTTTTTCCCTACTTCGTGACACTTCTGTACCTGATTTATTTTTCTATGGTAATATTCACCACTGTGATCGTAATAAGCTGTTCTCAGTTTATTCAGAAGTACGTTATATAATATCAACAATGAAATAATAATACAATGCAATGAACACTAAATCATACGAAAAAAACAGTATAAATAATTTATTTAAAATACCACGATTAAAATATCACTAAAATTATAAAAGTTATATGTATATACATTTTTAAATTACAGTAGTAAATATTAACTGTAGTCTTCACATTTTAACACAAAATATAACATATAACAATAACAGAACCATATAACCTGCGAAAGTACAACTTTCAATAGAATTGTGGCGATTATGTTTTATATTTCGGACTCTCTACACTCAAGTTTTTTTATGTAAAAATAATTGACTTTGCTTAGGATTTATTGATTGTTAGGCAATAATACTACCACGAAAAGTAATTTACAATAGAGGTCAAAATAAATGTAAAATATAATTCTTATTTTTATAAAAATTTAGTACAACATTATATACACTATATTAGTTTAATATAATTGAAAGTGTGCAAGTGTAATGACCAGAATGAACAACAATTAGCTACAGTAATCTCGCCTTTACCGTTATGAGAGCCTGGGGGCAGTTTCCACTATATTGCTACCCGCTTTAGTGGTCGCATCCCTCATTACTGCCGATTGTTTTGGAATGAGAATTGCAAATATCGGAGTATTAATTGTTTATTTTTATTTTTAGATGTGTAATGCTTTACAATTGCCACTGAACTCTTATTTTTTAATACTTTAAACAATTATATATTAACATCAGCTCCTGCTTAATATAAATGTAGATATTGGATATATACCTATTTTTTATGAACTCGTAATGATAATTATTATTATCAACAAAATTACCATAAACTTTGACCTTTAAAGTATAAATACCCCCGTCGCAGCAAACCTGCGTACTCAGCGAATTTCCTATGCATGAATATATTTCTTACTACCACATAAAGCCACTTACTAAGTTTCAAAAAATACTTAAATAAATAACTGATATGTAGCATTTTATTTATTCTCCATAAGAATAACATTAGGACTGAGAACGCAGGTTTGCTGCAACAAGGACGATAAAAATATGTTTTTTTTGCAATTATCAATATAACTCAACCAGGTGAAGCTACATACCAAGTTTTAATGATTTATGTTCATAATTAAGGGAGATATAAAGCTTTACGTATTCTCCATAAGAATAACATTAGGGATGAGTATGCAGGTTTGCTGCTAAGAAGATAATCAACAAAAAATCAATTTTTTGTGTAAATATCAATATACCAGTACTAGGTGAAGCCACATACCAAGTTTCATTAATATACATTCATAAAAAATCGAGATATCAAATTTTATTTATTCTCCATAAGGATAACATTGGACAACGTACTGTGTTTAGCACTTTGAATATCTCGGCAACGGTTGGACGTAGAATCATAATTTAAACACTAAAATGATTGTTTTATAGAGCTAAACTGATTGGTAAAAGCAAATGTGAAGTTTACATTGAAATGAACTGAGGAAAAGCCAAAAACCTTTTTCCCATAAGATTAACATGGGAGATTTTATGAGCAGGTTTTTTTGGATTTTCTCCGCAACCACTTAACCTAGGTTAATAATTCAAAATACCATATTATTTGTTTTTTTAAGCTCTATAACATGGTCAAAAGCAAAATTAAGTGTTTTAAAAATTTTAGGGTGAAAAATGCAAAAAACTGATTTTTGGAAAATTTAAAACCCCCATAAACCCCCCTTCCCGTGGTCCGATATTTCTGGTTTTCGAACTTAAAGTCATGAATGTCACTTTACACATTTGAGCCAAATTTCATTGAAATCGGACATTTAAAAGCTCTCGTATAAAAAACGTGAGTATGACATCATAACTAAAATGTGTAGGAGTAGTGGTAACATATGTTATATTTATGTTTAAAATTACAAGTTAAAAAAATATTTTTAGCGAATTTCCCCTATAGGGAAGAAGCTATTACCGTAGGTCTCATGGTAAGACTTAAGCCCGAGACCATGATACATTTTTGTTTTGAGGTCCCCAGATGCAAAAACACTATTCGTTCAAATTTATATATATATATATATATATATATATATATATATATATATATACATATATATAAATTTGAACGAATAGTGTTTTTGCATCTGGGGACCTCAAAACAAAAATTTATCATGGTCTCGGGCTTAAGTCTTACCATGAGACCTACGGTAATAGCTTCTTCCCTATAGGGGAAATTCGCTAAAAATATTTTTTTAACTTGTAATTTTAAACATAAATATAACATATGTTACCACTACTCCTACACATTTTAGTTATGATGTTATACTCACGTTTTTTATACGAGAGCTTTTTATTTAAAAAAATATAACTGCAATACATGTACTAAAAACCCATAGTGTAAACAAATATTTTATAAAAGCTGAATAATGCGATGAATTTGAATGTTTTTTATGTATCTGAACGATATATGTTATTTTTCCAATCTATTTCTCTTTCCTAGGAGCTCAGGAATCTATGTTGGCTAAACACTGCTAACGTTATCGGCTTAGTATTGCTGAACGGTTCAAAATAGACTGAAGATATTATGTTTAGTAATGTAATGTAAGTGTAATTATTATTATATGCACGATAACGTTTTGCAATATGATCGTCATCATTATGGAAGCATAACATTCCTGATAGTTTAGGGTATCCTCTGTACAAAGAAAGCTACCTAGGCCGAAATTAGGGAGAGATGATAGCAAGGTTTGGTCGGCCAGAGAGGATTGAGCCCTGGGGGCGTAGCCGTTTGAAGTAGGCCTATCCTGAAGCTTTGAGATAAACAGTTCCAGGGTTGGTTTCCAAAAGAGATGAGAAGGGTTTCTCAGAGGGTTAACTTCGTCTGGTAGGAGTACCACATTAAAAATTTGCCACATTTGTGTATAAACACATTTCCGCCTCTCCGGAAGAAAAATGTAACAAACTGTTTGGTCAGATATAGCTAAAAACATTGTGCATATTATAAATTCAACGTTTGTTTTTCTTTGCTATCGTATTTCAACTCTGTGATCTTTCAAAACTAACTGTTTAGTAGTATTACTCCTTTGGACTGAAATTGTTTCTAATGAAAGCATTTTGTGAGTTCTAATAGCAGTACGTTGTTTGTATGTGTACATTTTTGAACAAGAAGAAATAATGTTCGTAATATGTGTCTAAATCTGAAATTAAATATTGGTCACTGTACAGAGGTTATATTGATTAATCTATTTGCCCACTGGAAGATAACTTTTCTGTTAAAAGGTTTCCATGTTGTGACCAAAAATAAGCAGTATCAGTTTTTAAACGTAGTGTGATTGGATTGAGGTCCTCGAGTGATTTATATCATCACTCGCACACTGCACTTTTCAACTGGTTGGTTGTTGGCTCCGTTGGCGTCCTCAGCTAAGAGAAAATCATATTAAAATTAGAAACGTGTAATTAACCATGCGGTCAACTTCTTTGTGGAAAAAACTGCAAGTATGAAATGTTATCAATGCTAAGTTTAAACCTTAATAGACTTATTGTACAATTATAATGTATTGTATAATTGTAAGGGTTAAAAAATATATGGCAACATGTTAAGTCGCAATATCAATACATTAGGAGGTATCCAAAATAAATTTACTAATTAAATCGTTATACAGTGAAGTTATTGTATAATTATAGCACTATTTTAAAAATCTGGTAACTTTTCACAGTATATATTTTTCCTCAGTATGTTTTTTATAGTGCATATTAAAATAAACTAAGCATGCAGTATAATTTTAATATATATGTCAAATGCAATCGTTTCATAAACATTTGAAAGTCCTGTTACTTATGACATAAAACAATTAATTAATTATGAATGTATATTGATGAAACTTGGTATGTGGTTTCATCTGGGTCTGGTTTATTTATATTTTTATAAAATCTGATGTTATCCCCATTGCATCAATCCTGGATAATCCTGCGTATCCAAAATATTTATGTTATAGTAATAAATATAATGTTATATATTTTTGTATTAATACATTATGATTAAAATATCATGAAGAATAATAATAACACGTTATTTACCAAAATATACATTGCAATATGCATTTACATAACAAGTTCAGTAAAAACTCATAAATCGTATAAAGTCAATAACAAATAATATATACAAATCGTAAGAAAAGATGGCTCGTGACTTCTTAATTACAAAATAAAATCAATTTATAGACAATTTTGGTAAACAACTTGGTTAGTTACCTTATGTTGTTGTGATATATATATATATATATATAATATATATATATATATATGTTTGCATTATAAAATCTTCAAGACCACAGCTTTGTTGTGACAGGGTTATTTTATTGATAAAGAAAATAAATTAGCTGAGCTTAATAAATATAAGCCAGTTAGTATTTTTAAATAGTTTAAAGGTAACTAAAAACAATACTCCCCAAAGCTCTACGAGGTACATGTAGATAAAACAGGTTCATCATAGATGAATAATATCAAATTCAACTAAGCTAGCTAACTGATATTTCTAACTAATCAGTAATGGATTCTGTAATAAGGAAAATACCAAGACTTCTCTGACCGATTAGTATTTTTAAAAACAAAAAACTTTAAAATGAAGTTCTTATTTCTCTTTAGTGTATTCTATTGCGTTTGACTTCAAAAATTCATTTTTAAAATTATCTTCGTCAGGCCAGTAACTTAAACATATCTTAGATGCTAATATAATTAAACAAACAATACACTAACTTCTTAAACGCTACTCAACGATTAAAGGAGGAGGCATGAGGCAAACTCACCAGTAACGATGCTTTATGTGCACGCTGCAGATCCCTTGGAACTGTTTTGCTTTGTTGATAGAAATGAAAAGCACCTAAATTAATTCATCTCTGACTATTCCCAATACAATTGCACATGTAAAGCGGTAGTTTCGCATCTTAAAATTACTACTTAATCTTCAAAATAAGTGGTACAAACAGTACTTCATAAAGGCTGTTTGCCCAGCCAAGTCGAGTGCATAAGATCAAAGAAGACTTTTTCAAATTTAAATACGCAATCTGCCCTCCGTTATTCCATAAGAACAGATGGACGTTGCATTCCCTTATGCTCAATATTCTCATTTTTTAAATGATTTTCTAAGAAAATAACTGTATAAAGGCCAATTTTCATAAATAGGACGTTATTATTACTATTGCAATATTTATTATTGTTTTAATTTAACTAAATACATTGTGTTTCATTAATGCTAATCAATAAATAAAGCTTCTTACTCCAATATTGTTTTATTATTGTGTTGAAAATAATATATTTAAAAATTGTTCAATAGTAAATTGAAATTTAGGTATGAAATATTAAGGTTTGTAAATAATATACTGTTTCTTTAGTATTTTTGGTGTATTGACCTATCAAGGTCTCCAAAATAATATTTTATTGATAGATCCACTATTTTAAATATGTTTTCCTAACAGGTTGTATAAACTAAATTGCTGATATTTATCTTCTAATGCAAGACACATGTGCTTGACGTATTAGACAAACCGAATTTCCAAAATAACAACAATATGTCTTTACCATCAAACTAAGATCGTCGTTGTTCTATATATAATATATTGAAATTATTTGGTTAAATCATTCCCAATCTATTTATGTATTTTATTCCCAACGAGTTGAACAAATACATAATCAAAAAATTTCCAACTAAAAAAACTAAAACTAAATCTTTTAGTTTTAACAATTTGGTATCTACATTTCTTTTATATGTTAGTTATAGTAAATATATAGTTTGATTTACACTATGAAGTTGATACTCAATATGCCCCTTGAATTGCTGGATCACTTTGTGGTACTTGTATTATTAAATTATTTATCGTAATACTAGTTTTATGTCTACAGAAAAACCTCTAAGCTAGACATGAAACTAGTATTACGACACTAAAATAAAATGTCCAATTGCAGGGCAAATTTAAAACCTTACGGATTGATTTGTCTTTAGTTGCTATTACTTGTACCACAGCACTAGAGAGACTCATCTGCTTTATAATAGAGGGAGGTATACCGTAGTTTTATATTTGTTGATTTTTAATTACCATCATCATAGTTATTACAATTGTTGTTAAAATAATATAATGATTTCCGAAAATACTGGATTGCCAATGATAGATGCCAAAAAGGTAGGTACATGGGTGATTAAAAAAATTTGGGATTTGTAAATATTTCTATAACTTATAAAAATATAGCTTTTGTAAAGTAATGTGTTTTATTAACAAGGTACATCATAGGAACCACCTGGGATAATACAACCGTTCTGAAAGCCGAGTCTCGATCCGATCCAACTGGCGCAAAGCACATTGTCTGAGACATTTGGAGCACCTGCTAGGACTGAATAGCCTTGCAACCACTTGTAATGTCTTAAACTAACGATCTAATGAAAACGTCTTCTATGATATTTGAGAAAATATACATTTATAGACCACAAATATATCATTGGTTCACCCTCACATAGAGGTTACTAGGAGACGAACGGTGGTGTTAATACTAGAGTAGAAACAAAGTAGAATACACTATCATTAGTGCAAATGTATATATTTACAGTTGTTTCTAGTTCACATCGATCAACTGGAGATTTTACCTTAATGTGATTCAAGTGCAAGTGGAGAGTTATGACTTGTGGCAGAGTTGAAGGGGAGGGCCCACCTAAACAAATAGTGGGGACTTACGGGGTGGATAGAATATTTCTTCCTTGCACATTTGATCAGCTGTTTCGCTAGTTTCTAGTTATAAATTGTATAAACCATAGTCTACCGCAATTACCTTTTGTAGAGCTTAAATATGCAATTGCCAAGAACACGTACAAATTAACGAACAAATACAATGATGTAACCACTCCATTCTTTTGACTGGCACTAAAAAGGAGTAACAGTTTGAATAGTCGTGGTATTTTCTGCTACAAGAGCTAAGAACCTCCTCCAGCTCGGTTATACGTAAGCTGTTTGGTTTTAGTAGTAGTTGAAGGTAGAGTCAGGTTTTCGGAAGGTGTTATCTCATTGCCATCAAGTAAAACTAAATTGTAGCACGTTAGGTTGAACGGCAATGACAAACCTCCACCTAAGAATGAAGATGGAAATATGACAGTGTTTGACGCTGGCGGTGGTGGACCTTGTAACCACACAGCCAATTTAACGTTGTTAAGCCTCTACCTTCTAAATTTTAGTTTTACCTTTGTTGATTTTACCTCAGATGTTAGCTATATTTATAAGAAACACTAAAAACACAAATTTTTAGTGGCAATCTATGGGTTTAAATGGGTTTCGTTTCTATGAAAAGTATTTATTCTTAAGTACATCATTAATATTTTTTTTAACTTAGAATTGTTGATCATTAGGAAAAAGCTAATGTTTCTGTGTCCGTCTTATGATTTGTTTTTATGGCAACAAACTATAATTGTGTTGTTCATTTAACACGTGAGTTAAGTAAAACAAAATGTTGGCTTTAAATATACTCGGAATTACAAAATAAACATTCATTAATATAAAATTAATTATTGGTAACAACCTAGAAACAAACAGCATAGACATATTGAAAAAAATTGGAGAGAAATATGTTACTTGACATTCTGTTAATTGAATAACTTAAAAGTTGATATATTTATGTATACAAAAGTAATTATATTTGATAGCAAATTGGTTATTTTATTATAGAATGAGGACTAATTAGACTGTGGTAATGTTTTTGTATTAATTCAAATGTTAATACGGCAACGGCTGGGCATGCTCCTATGATTAACAGGGGTTGATGTCAAAGTATCAATAAACTTTAATCATAAATTAAAATTTGACTAGATGATAATTCAAACATACATTCATCGTTGGAGACAGTGGATATTTATTCTACAACTGCAGTATGACTCATTTTATTCAATCGTTTTCGCGTTATTTACGCAGAATATCAGCTTAGCTATTCTATTTTGGTTAAAATAATTGAAAGTTATATGAGATGTGTTGTATAAGGTTATGGTTTATCGTATGAATATGGATGTTTTTTGTTCTGTATGCTTCTTAAAGAAAGTTTTGAGAAATACCCATTTTAGTAGGTGAGCTTGCATCATCAAAATTGTAATAACTGCTTTTCCAATGTTGATTATTATTCTTCTGTGGTTAATTTAAAGACAGCATAATACTACTTTAAAGTGCAACCGAAAATAAAAGTGTATTAATTATTACCTATAAGAAAATACAATGATTACGGTATTTTATAAATATGTCACAGGCAGAGATTACAAAAGTGTTAATGTAAAACATTCTCATCAAAAGGAATTACAAGAGCGAGCTGTGATTGAATCTATATGAATAAAACATTTTGTTCCAAGAATTCCTTTCACAGCTTTTACTACTTTAATGGTTATAAAAATCCTACCTTGGACAAAAGGTACTTTTAGTAAAATTATTTGTTTGATTGAATCTTCGAATTCAAGTTTCAACTTTTAACAATTCCAGGATCAAAACATGTTCTGAAAACATAAGTTATAGTAACATAACATTGTTTAAATATTTTTGGATTTAGTAATTATAAAAAAAATTACTTTTACTATGTTCAAAATTTAATTTTGTCCTCATATTTTATGGAAATATAATTAATCTGCATTGAAATGCCGTTTATAAAGTTGGGAGTAAATTCTAATTATGGAGCCCCCAATCAGACTCTGGCATCCGGCCGGCTAAGACCGACCTTTTCCATGTACGTCTCTGGAACTGTTCCAGACGGTCTGGAGTGTTAAAATGTCTTAATTGGTACATTTAGGATTCGCTATTTTCTTAACTGTACTTGGGAATTCTTATTTAATCACACAAATAAATTGCCTGCTGTATTAAAACAAAATAAAAACAGAACACGAAAATGACGACAAGTAAAATTAGTTGTAATAAACGGATAAATACTTACCCTTGTACACTATACGCTACAAAAAGTGGTATTACATTCTTTGTAAACTGCAATATAACAGACATTTAGTTAAATAAATCTTACATATAAGACAAACTAAAACTATTAGATTGGTTAACTTAAAAAAATACGTATTGAAGGTTTTACTCAAACTAGGTATACTTCTTTTATTCTATAGTAATATAATAATTAGAGATATTTAAAAGGGTTATTGCAACTTTTATGTGGTCTTTCGAAATAATCCGACGATGACAAGGTTTTCAATGTCAAGTTTAACAAGCCAATCCCCGATAACGGTGGTTGGTAAGGGTGAACCACCACTGCCGCTCATCTGGGCTAACGTACCAGATATCCAACCAATACCCTGCTTGGAAACCGCAAATGTAATCTGTTAACGTTTACCAAAACTATATCCAAGTTCCAAATATATAACCTAGATAAGATTTGTTCTAGAAGGAAATTGAGAGGCTGAGAGGTACCTTTTTTCTTAGTTACATTTCCTTCATCATTTATTAGCTGTATTAGATTCATAAGTAAAGAAAGGTAAAAAAGTACTTGTCAATCTATATCGATTACATGTAACAGTGGACGTAATATAAGTAACATTAAATATTCAATGTTAAATTACCGCAATTCCACGACTTAACTAAGCCAAGCGTTACCAAAACTTTTCTCATATCCTGCTTTAATCATGACGGATTTCCAAATTTGTTATATATCGTCTATTTATATAAAATCTACAAAACATGTTTGTACATACCCCAGATATTTCGTTGTGTCACTTGTCCTATTTATCTGCTACAAATAATATTCTCTAGCAAAATTATATTTATTTTATAGTTTAAATTTTTTAATAGCGATGGCTATGAAATATTTTAGCGATAGTTGATTAAGGGTAAAGTTACTTTTGATATAACTAACAATATTACAGTAAATTGTTTACGATCGATTTTAACTCTTAACGTAATGATCGCGATACTCGGAGAGGATCTGACTTGATAAAGTAAAGTACCAAAGAGAAAAGACGGAATGTGTGACTCAAAAGAGATACCAAACGTTAAAGTTCACCTACTATATATTGGATGTATGACAAAAATTAAAAATAATAACAAACCGTTAAATAACAACTACTTTCGTTTTCCTAGTATCATGAAATAGTTTAAAATGCACACGTAGAAAGGGCAAACATCTTATCAAAACCAATTTCTTATCAATTGTTTTAATGTCACAATTATATATCCTAGGTGAATAGACTGTAAGTGTTTAGTTTTGTGAGTTCACATCGTACGGTAATTTTCTATACATAACCTGTAATAAATTATTTATTAATTACATTATGTATGTATGTTCTTGTTTATAAACCATTCATCCGTTAATTATATCGATCGGACTTCTGCTATTCTTGTCTCTTAAAATTATTAATTTTTATTTTACCTATTTATCAACATACTGTACAATTTATTGGGTGCATTTTGTATTGCGTGTAACGAGTATTTTATTTTCTAAATATTAATAACTTAGTTTACCATAAAATGATTTTATAAAATATTATAAGTTTGCTATAGAATTTAAAAATACAACTAAATGTACGAAAACAATCACCCTAATAATGCAATGAATTAAGGACATTTTAAACTGAAAGGCCAACCTTTAATGTGCTAAAGATTGTGTGTAAAATAAATTTCAATGATAACAAGTTGTTATATTAAAGTTATCTCTAGAGATAAATTATTCATTGCCCCAATATTATACATTGTTTGGAATGGCTTTCTTTGTTATTGAAAAAGTGATCATTAAAAATACTTTAAAACTGATTTCGGACTTAAATGTCAGTATATTATATGAGATATTTGTCCTCAGCTATATAACTCTATTTTTAAAATTATTTTAGGTTAAATATTTCTAAAACCAATAGGAATTTCATAATTAAATTTTATATTTTTACATTTATTTTTTTCAATATTTTGTTGTTGTTTAAGCTCGTGTTAATTAGAGTTTAATGTAATGTCAATTTGTTAAATTAATCAATCACAAACAATATATTGTAATTTAAACTCCAGAGAGTGTGTAGAAAGATAATCAGTAGGAACGTCTGTAACGAGGTCCTCGTTTTATGATGTCATTAGAAACTGCCGTAAACATTTTTTTGTATTTGTTCATTTCCCTTACAAATGCTAGAAGTCGACCTCAAAGAAATAATGTAAACATTTTACACCTAAAAATCATCTGAAATGTTGAAAGTAATTTCACCGGATTAAACTCCCCAGCAATTTGTATCATCACTCCCACGCCGTCTGGCCAGGCCAATTATATTTTAGTCCCGTAGTTTTGCTCTTCGTTAGCAGAAGTGATTCTTAAAACACTTTAACTGTGAATGTCTGATGAAAAAAGCAACATTTGTTGTATATTGTTTCCACAAATATCAATCATAATACGCTCTATGAGCATTTAGACGAATTCAATTTAGCAATAAAGATTGTGAAACCTATTTTTAAAGCAAGCTAAAAGCTGCATAAATCAAATGTAAATAAATACAATATGTCAGAAAAATTAATTTTGTTCATATAATAATACGATAAAAGCAGTTTACATTTGTCTAAAATAAAATAAATATTCAAGAACAAATTGTTATAAACATAAAGATAGTAATTTTGGCTTTATAAAATGTTTGTATAATTTATCGAAAAATCCGGAAATTGAATTATTATAATAAGTTGACAAACCAAATCAATATGCTACCGCATAAAATGTGTCATATCAACGAGTCATTACATATAACATATTGTTTCCATAAGTCTGGAAAAAACTAGTAACAAATATTTTTTCCTCAAAAACTGTATTAACTCGGCCTATGCTCGATATTGCTATTTATGCTGTTTAAGAATGTAATGACGTTTAATTATTTGTACAAGGATCCATCCATTCATCAACATTTCCACCTATACCAAATATCCACGATGAAAAATGTATACAACAAATAAATATAACAACTAAGGTTTCGACCAGTCATACCGGTCATCATCAGGCCCATTCTATCTTGGTCCGATAGAACAAACGTTCTGCCCTGGTCAAGTCTGTTTCATTATACAGTGAAACTTCTACATTTATATTACACATAGTTAAGTGGGCAGATTGAATCCCCCGAATTGATCTTATAAAAAGACTTAGTTGCATTGACGAAAAGGTCAGTTAAAAGTGTTAGGTGAATCAGCTCAAATGAAGTATTTTCAGTAGGAATTTGTGTGGTTACAAAGTATTAACAGCAATCTATAAACACACGATTTGTTAGGTTATTGCTGTAGCTGTAACATGGTCAATCAACACTTTGTGAAAGGGCGGAAAAAGGTTGTACCTCCTGTCTGCTTTATATTGTTCATGCAATAATTCGCCAAGGTGTTTAGCACATTTAGTACCTTTATTAAACTCTTTTCACGGGTAAAACTAACTCTGATCAAATGAATAAGACCATTGAAGAGGCAAACAAAAGAAATAGTTAATCTGCTCTTTTATATTTCATTCCAGATAGCAAAGACGGAGCATTACATTCCCTTCATGTTACTTTATAATTTATCACCCTTTGTCCTAGTGTTTCTCAAAGAACGATTTGGCATTGATTCAATTCGTAATACAGTAAGATGTTTTTGGTTACATAGAATATATCACTATTGGTATCACAGTTCCATAATTCCAAAGTAAAAATTTGAAGGTATTTTATTCTTGTTTAGGAAAAAAATAAAATCGTAAGTCACGAATGTATTTTCTCTCTTATGACCGAAACCGATTCCTTTCACTAAAGCGCTAGATCTTGGAAAAATGAATAGTTTTACTAGTTTACAGTTATTTTTTATCTAATGTACCTACAGTTATACCCCTTTACTGTAGAATATAATACTTCCGACTTATTTGGGAATAACAGGTAAAGAAACAGGGAAATTAACAGATGTCAAGAAAGTCTATGGAAAGAAGTCGCGGGTACCAGCTAGTACAGTTATAATACAATTTTAGTATCCATTTTTAAGTCTGATAGTGAGAAAATATGTTTATAATTCTAGCGTTACAATGTAAGT
This sequence comes from Allygus modestus, assembly GCA_963675035.1. NCBI lineage: Eukaryota > Metazoa > Arthropoda > Insecta > Hemiptera > Cicadellidae > Allygus > Allygus modestus. The sequence goes on along the minus strand of OY776112.1, from coordinate 358,058,491 downwards.
TACTTTTCATTTCAAGTACCAATGCTGTCAAATTCACCACATGCATATATCTTAATCTCATAAATTATGCCATTGTATTGCTCAATTGTGTTTATATTTGCAATACAGTTATACAACTGTTCTAAGCGAAGTATAATTACAATTCAATCAGTTCACGTACATTGTCTATGACATCTGAAAACCTACTACAGGGATGAATAGCTTTGAAGCAACTTATTGCTGGAGGCGATCCTCAACAACATACTAGCTTGACTTGATGCAAATATAGTATTAAAATAATACATAAATAATGATAAATGATCAAAAACTTACGATTATTAGGGTTTGAATCTAGATGATCCTAAAATTACGTGGATATGAATAGTACTTAAAAATAAGTTAATACTAATCAATTAAATTTAAGAAATTATATATTAGGGCAATTGTAAAAGAAATTTATAAGGGGCTGACAACTGCAACTTATATACCGTGTGTTCCAATTATAGTTTATTTATACTGCTGTTTATATTATATAGTATAATTTATAAGCATTACAACAGAAACATTTTAATATTTACTTTAATTTAGAAGTTAGGTAAATCACACTTTAAACATTTAAAAATGCAAATATTAATCAATAAATTAATGCAAATACCCAAGAAAAAGGGAATAAAATACTTCAACGAAACCTTAAGACGTTATTTTACTCACAGTCTAAAAAGGATGCATTATTTTCATATATACCCTCCAGGCAGTACTCGTATTCTTATTCAAAGAATGAGGAGCTGAAAGGAGCATCTTATCTTTGTCAAGAACAGATTAGTCTCATCTGCGGTGTCATTGTTAGTCATTTTCTTTATCTTTCAAGCTCTACCATCTTATCTAGATACATGTATTTATTTTAAAGGAAACCTTTAAGTTACTATAAATTATTATACTTATGAAATTAAGTGTAGAAATTATATATCTAACATAAAAATCATAATTTTGTTCATTATATCAAAAACAAAAATTCCAAAATAAGTTTTAATACAAATATGGTAATTAATTATACAAATTTAATACAATCGTCACTTAGAAGTAATACTTCATCTAGAAGTGAATCATTTTGACAGTTTTAAAAGTATTTCAATAGGTAGTGGAAAGTGGTTCGTCTGATGGAATCAGATTAGTGGATTTAGATTTGATGGAATCGTAGAAATAACTCAAGGCACAGTTTAATTAATTTCGCCATCAAAGTCTTACCTTACTCTATGTTGAACTGTGTGTTTAAATAACAACCTGCATTTATTCCTGCTACTTTAGTTACTTTTGAAACACTTATTAGGTCAAAATAAACCAATGTGATCATCGAGTGGCCTACCAATTTTCCGTATTCAACTGAGTGTAATCAGTTTTAGCTAGTTGATTGATATTACATCCAATATCAGGGGTACTAGTAAAGCCATAAATAACTAGCTAAGATTAAAAACATATTTGAAGTACAAGTGTAATACATTTAAAAAATAATATCCTTATATAATAACAAAATATAATCTAGTTCGCAATGTCCCTGTTATTGATCGGGGGTTTCAAGAATATATATATATATATTAAATGAGGCTGTTGTTAAAATTCACCTCTCAAAGCTCATTCATAAATTGTGAAGAGTAGTATATTGCATTGCTGGTGCCGAAAGTTGTATTTGCCAGCACGTGATCGTGTTTTCCGTGCAAGGTGATAGCCAAGCGTGGATATTAAACTAAGTACCGGAAAAAAGCTTTAAATACGATTATGAACGAAATCTTTCTTCACTGTAAATGATAATAATAATAATAACTATGAAACATCTTTTTCTGACATTTCTATCAGGTTTTCTGAGTTATTTTTCTTCCAACACGGCAACAATTGTGTTTACGTTGTGTTTACGTTAATCTAGTAAGTAGATTGATTAAAACGGTTGACTTAGAATGCACACATCACTTTTCAAATTGTACTGATAACCAAACGAATAATAACACAGTATCTAGAATAATTGTACGGTAGGTATTATGCACAGCTTTCATTTCATTATATTTTATTTTATTTATTTCAACGGCAAAAACGCCAATTTGTACAAGCGTTACAAAAATGTTATATATAAGTCATATGAAAGCAATAATAGCAAGTGTAAAGAAAAACATACAGAACAGGCATGATTACTTATAGGGGTAATCGAACAGGATGGCAGCTTAGATCAATCATCGATATAATAAATTAACAATGAGACAATGCAATATAATGAGGCAAAACGACAATAACAGATTATTCATTGCTTAAAACAAAAATGATGACAATAACAGCAACAAACGCCACAAAAATAACAATTATAATGTAATAAACAACAATAATAATATGAAATGGTGCAGTAATAACAGTAACATGAAAATAAATATACAATATATAACGATCGTAACAATCAGCACGGTGTAGACACTTTTCTCACTTCCCAAAAGTGATGGTGGTAGCACTGCACTTGGAAAAGACTTATGTTGCCCTTCAAAGGCACCACCAAAGACAAAGTAGTTGGGATGACGTCACACAAATTGCAATTGCAACTGCAGATTTGTATTGAAAATCGTCTGATGTTGGTATGGCACTAAAGTCATCACATTGTTTACATATTCCAGGTCAACACAGAATGTTTACAATATTAACTGGAATCAAGTATTTTTGAAAGTAATGCTATGTACATGTTATGCGAATGAAGTAGTTACGTCACGTATAAGTGCAGTTAAAGGGGCTTTTAATGGCCAATCATATAACTAAATTGAAGATAATTTATTATATAAGTACAGTTTCAGATTGTGAATATCCCAATACGATTCGTTCAGTAAATTAAGGTCCTTCCCAAGGGGATTTTATCAAGTGACTCGACACCTCAGCACAATCGTCGCTTTACTGCATTCCTTATCCCGTCGAAGATTGCATTTAATACATAGGGATTTTTTCAATACAAATAAAATAGAATAATATAACACAATAATTTAATATGTTATTCAAGAAGGTATTTCGCATATTTTCCATAATTGATTAGACAAAACAAGTCTTTCCTAATCACACAAGTTTACTTGTGAAAATGTCCGCAATAATTTCTGAAATAATATAAAATCACCATCACCAATAATTATTTGTTATAGATAGAATACTAAAAGATCCAATTTGGCTAAGACCTGTAACAGAAGTTCATTTAAAACAAAGTACCCAAATTTGGACTCTAAATAGGAATGCAACATAATGTTTTCTTATGCTTGATTCCATCATGATCAGATCGTATTTAACGTAAACTATAAAAACTCGAATTAAAAGTAAACCTTTTTTAGTGTATAAAGAAGCATTTATTATTATCTATTTACCATAAAACCACTCATTAATTCGCAAGTGGTTTACATATACTGGTTTCATTAGATGAAGTTCGAATTATGAACATTTTAGCACACAATTGAACATTTTAGCAAGAAGTATTACATGATCGACAGTATCAAAAGCTGTTTTAATATCTAAAAATAAACCGGTGACATTCTGTCTTGAATTGAGTCCATTATACTTTTTTGACGTAAAATCATTCAAAGTATATTCTGTGCTTAAACCTTCCCTAAACCCAAATTTATTCCTACAAACAATTTGTGTTTCCCAGAAATTCAACCAATTTTGCCTCCATGATTTTTTTTTTCAAATAGTTTTGCAAATATTGGGCGTAATGAAATTGGACGGTAGCTACATGATTCTGTTTTTGCCCCACTTTAAAAATTTGGAATCACTACATTTTTTTCATTTTACTAGGAAAAACTCCGCACTCAAAACTTGAATTAATTAAGGGACAGATGACATTCTGAATATTGGAGAAAACAGCTTTTAATAATGAATAATGTATTCCGTTTATTCCTGGGGAAGTTCCATTTCTTGAGGATTGAACAATTTTTAATATTTCTTGAACTGTTGTTGGCTCAATAAAAATTTAATTGACCTGAAAATTAGTTTGAAAAATCTGCTTAAAATTTTGAAATGCACAATCGCATAGTCATTGGTTTCAATTTTCAAATTGTACACTACACTCAAAAAGTACTTATTAAATTAATTTGAAACAGTTTTGTTTTCACTTATTATCCTTCCATTTATTTCTAAACTAATTGATTTATCAACTATTTTATTTTGAACAGTAATCTAATTGACTACTTTCCACTGTGCTTTGCTATTACCTTTACAGTCATCAAAACATCTACGGAAGAATTAATGTTTATGGCTGCGTATTTCACCCTGAAGCTTATTTTTGTATTTGGTATAGCAGTTTTTGAGCTTGGCATTCCCCGGATGTTTCTTTAGTGTGTTGTAAATTGTATTCCTTATTTTTATTTTCATGTACAAAAATTCATTCATCCAAGGTTTGAGTTTAGTAAAATTGTTCTTAATTTTAATTTGCACTTTACTGTTTTCTAAATGTTCATTAAATATACAGAAAAAAACATCAAAAGCGTCAGAAGCATCAGTTATGTTGTAAACAGAAGACCAGTCAACATCTTGTAACGCATTGTTGAGGACGTTGTAATCTATGCGATAAGAGCGCGCAGGCATGTCAGGCTGGCCGCCGCCACTCCGCACGTCACGCAGCACAGCGAGTGGTCCGTAATGCCGGCGTGTGCCACCGCCGTCTCCACCGTCGTACTGCTCAACCTCGCCACTCGTGCGTACTGCGTAGACATGACCTAAACATGTGGCAGAGTCTCCTAGTATCCTTGTTGGTTCTAATATGAGAAATTCACAACCGTGACTGGCCATTAATGTTTTGTACTCATCGACAACTGAACTATTTTCCAATAAATTAATACTGTTTAATACATCACCAATCAAAAAAAAAACTTTTAGCTTTTTTATATCCAAACTATTTTTTAAGTGTTTTTTTAACTCGTTTATATAAGATTCCCTTACAAAACAATGAGTTCTATATACAGCATAAAGAAGAAAAATTGCACCCATCGATCTAAAAGCTAATTTTACAATGTCTGCTGTATGAAAAATAATTAAACAACAATCAATATGTCTAAGTGAATCTTTTAAATACACAGCAACCCCTCCTGCTCTGTACATACATTTTAACTGCTATCTTTTTATCAGGAATGTATTTTTATATAATAACGTTCTCAAACAGTATTTAACCCAAACATGATATAGAACTCACGAGTGTTGCTAAGGTGATCCATCAAGTGTTGCGCGGAGGTGGTGCATTACCGGTGAGGGGGAAATATATCGTGTTTACCATAAATACAGGAGACAAGTTTTTATTTTTTATCCATCGTGTGAAAGTCATGTCATGTCATTAAAAATGACGTATATGTGTTGCATAAATAATAAATATGTAAAGTGAAATTAACAACAACACATTCTGATTTAGATATTTTGAAACAATGCATGTGTCACGTCACATTCACATTTAAATATGATATGATATTGAAATTATTTACGTATTTCAGTTTAACTGTAAACAAATAGTGGACATGTTTAATTTTCAAAGCCAAATCAATTGGAAATGAGGATTACAAAAATATTTCTAATCACAACAAATATGCAACATGTCATCCCATAATTATAGTATAACGACTTTCAGGACCATAAAGCATAAAGGAGGAGATTTGGGTTTTAACAATTAAATGTATTTAAATAATTTGTTATATTGAGAAAAACATTACATACATTTTCTTAAACAAATTGTTGACTTGGCCATGGTTTGCGTAGTATTAACAATCGTTATATAATCCTGAAATGTGTAAGATTCACCAAATTTGATACAACGTTATTTGTAGACGCATGTTCTGGAGATTGTTTTTATTTAACATATCCCGTTGTGTTAAAACGATAAAAGCTACGAATGTCAAACTCAATTCCAAATTGTTTCTTAATAGAGAAATACGTGCTTCCAAATTTCAAGTGGTTCCTAAAATATAACGTAAAAAATACATACAGACCAACAGACGGAAAATGTATCTTAGGACTGATGTTTATAACTTTGTAGAAACTTGTTATAGTTTCAAGATAGTTATTGTTGGATAGCTTTGAAAACATATCTACATGTTTTATTTATTGTTACCTAAATAATGTATTGCCCTAGAATTATATTTTCTGTATTTGTCTTGAACACAGCAATTCAGGACAAAGAAAACATGTTACTATGCGACAGCCACAACTGTGCATGTAGCTTTGAAGGTTGTAAAGAACTAAATATATTCAAAGCCGGGACTGGAAACGCCGAGTTGCGTGAAAAGCAGTAAATGTACACCAGCTGCAAGACTTTCTTATGTTTATACACAACATCGTTTTTACGTATAAAACAAGTACTTGTATTATATTAAGACTGAAATATATTGTGTTTGTAATGATTAAGGATTGCCAATTCCAAATGCCATTATTATTATAATTTGTTGGAGCTAAAATTAAGTTTGATATTAAATAATACTATCACTAGAACAGATTAAGTTCATTTAGCAATTCCCTGTGTTATGCGAATGTTAAAACAAGAAAGGTGTTTTCTTTGCAAATAAATGTTCGGTTTCATTAAAATAAGGATGTTTTTAGGTTAAAACTACTAAAGTGTTTAATACCAGTTATAAATATATAGTTTTAAACCGTTATATAACATTTGTACTTGATTAATGAACGAAGTGAATCACTGTATTGATGAAGAAGTTTCAGTGGCCGTGTGTGGGTGTGTGTGTGTGTGTGTGTGTGTGTGTGGGTGTGTTATCGAAATACTAAATAACGGTAAAACATTTCTTAATGAAATTTTGAAGGAGTCATTTGGGATACCAAAGGGATGTTTTAACACAGCATTCGTGTTTTATTTTGGATTATTAATAATTATTAAAACTAATTTTAATGTTTGATATTCAGTAGTTGAATTGGTTTTCGTAGTAAGCTATTGACTATGGTTGTCTTTAAAATGTCAGCTGGGATTTGTCTGTGTTTCACTTGAGGGATTTTTATCCCCTATATGGGATATTTTGACTGCTTGTGGGATAAAATGGGATTGTGGGATAAAGTGGGATTTTTTTGAAATCGGCATTACGTCTGCTAGTTTGCTTACAACTTACGACCAGAGCACCTTAGCAGTAGCACTTCTAGTGGATTTTTTCGCCGTACTGGCAGTTGCGGGGTTTCCCATTTTTAACCTCGCTGTCCGCACCTATTATGATTTTATAAACGTCACAGAACGAACACTGAATCATGTCAATTTCGCTGGCCGAGCCATGTTGGAATTAACAAGCAAACTATTTGCCATTATTTAGTACCTACTTCGTACTCTTTAGTACTACCATTAAAAATATGACTACCTCTCACGTAAATAAATTATTTAATTTAGTTAATTCACCGTATCATTTAACCTATGTCGCATTGCTCAAAATCCTTTGAGGTACTAAAATGTAAAATACCTATAGGTAATTAGTAGATCTAAATAAGCTCTATCTATCGGTATAAATATTGTACTAATACATTATTCAATAATCATATAATATTTAACATTAATTGTGTTGCAATGTTTAACAAATCAGTGGGAAAGTGTGGGATATGACGAGGGATACTATAAGGGAGAGTCTGGGATAAAGTGGGATCTTTTGTATCAGTGCGTGGCATATTTTTACCGTAGAGTGGAAACACTGCATATTTGTTTATAAATTACTCAAATGTAAACATAACCAAAACTATGGATTTGGTTATGTTTTGTTCCATCAATTTTTTTTATTTCGAAATAGTTTAAAATGTGAGTGTTATGTAAATTAATAGTGTTTTGTCGTGTTTAAAACAATGCTTGTATCTATTTAGATTTATTATCAGTTTATTTTTTACTGGAAAACTTCGATGTAAAAGCTAAGTGTTTGGACTAGTGATGATAAATTAATACAATAGGTTTTGGAATTTTTGAATTACTGGGACAGTATAACTCTGTAACACGACTGACTGTGATTGATAATCAAGCGTGTTGTAGACCTATAGTAGTTTCTTTACATTGTGAACAAATTACTTGATGGCAGACTTACTAAACTATCATACGTGCAAACTATCTTTATTACATGTAATGTACCAAATAAGCCTCACTGTCACCTAATGACATGGGATTAAAGTTTTGTAATCTACCGGTCAGTAAAATAGTCTGGTTACAGTTTATATTTGTTTGCATTTTCTGTGGTTAATATTGATTTTCATAAACAATCAAGATGTCCAAAACTCCGTAATCCCAACCGTCTACATTGTTCAACTAATTACGATGTAGACAGATTGCCCTCCTGAAAAATTGTCATTAATGTAGATGTTGGATTTTGCTTTTAAATCTCTCGTGCTGCGATTTAAGTAGCTTGTGTATTTAAATTCAAACTAACATATATTAATGATGTAAACATTTTTAAATTTAAGGTATGAATTTTATAAGATACTGTTATATAAATAAATCATTGAATACCTTTTTTTACATTAAATGGATTTAAAACAAGTATATTTCTGTATGTTTAACCCCCTGATTTTGGAGCTGGAAATTAATAGGTCTAATAATTATTGGCTACTTTTCTCTCAGGTTATATATTTAAAACTCATCGAAAACCATCCGGTACCAAAAATATATTAGTCATTGGCCGAGTCTTAAAAAAGCGTGAACAGGAGCTAGGACATGTGACCAAATAAACGCAATCAGTTTAATCTAATTTGCTAGGTACACACAGTGGTTTTAAGAGGTTAATTGCTCCACCTCACCCTCCAGGGTTAGATGGAAACGTATTCCACATATTCTCTATTCATTGTTGCTAGATTAGGAAACCCCAGCATAGCTGCTATAGGCACGTTTTCCATAAGCGGGAATTTTGCGCAGGTTACCAGAAGGTTAGGATATAGCAGGAAAGGAAAGGGTGGGATGGGACAGGCAGCCAAATTGGCCTTTCAGAGTACCAACTCCCGTGCCTTGTGACAGCTGTGATCAGGCTCAATGTGGACCCGCTCTGCCCTCCAACTGGCCAACTCAACGGATGGGGTATCCATGTACAACAGCCAGGGACCATACATTCTCAGGTTGGGGACCAACCCCTGAGTTTCCGCCCCGAGCCGCTGCAAGTGGAGGGACCAAAGGTGAAAGGGAAGTTTGTCATAATGGACATCCAAAAAACTTCATATGTAATGACAACTTCATTTGCTGTACCCAATGTCAGCATCCAAACTGGTATAGACCAGTTTTAAGGTTGTCCTAGGACGAATATTCCCTATTGGTCAATGCTAACACACCAAGTTTTAATAAAATTAATCAGTATACAAGAGATATATGTTTTTATTTCTTATAAGAGTAACATCGGACAATATACTTAGTTTACTGCTGAATGGAAATTGAAATATTCTCCACAACCATTAGCAGAATAGCCTACTAACGAAATACTAATTTAACCGTGTGTGGATTGGAGTACTAATTTTTCATCTTTTAGAGCTTTTTATGGCAATGAGATAAAACTGTTGAAACCTGCTAAAAATATTTAAAGTTTATGGTACTAAGAAAGGTAAAAAAATGAAGTTTGGGATCTCTTAAGCCCTGTAATTTCTGAACCCAAATTTTTCTAAAAAATCAGGTGGTATGTTTCATTAGAAACCTAATATAAACCACCAAATAAAAAATCCAAAGATTTCGAAAGCGGCTCCTCGAAACTGCTCCAGACCTATATACTACGTTGTTGGGTACCAAAATATTATGGATACCTCTTTGTTCTTCCCTCAGGGCTCTGCCTTTACTATCACTCCCAACGTTTAATTTTAACGTATGATTCGTTGGATTTATTTTGTTAAAGCAGCATCTCCTGAAAGATGTCCCCACGTTTGATACGCCGCTCTACTCAACCATAGACCTCCACCGCATAGGACAATTTTCTATGTTATTATTTACGCCTTTTTTAGTAATTTTAGAACATTTTCAATCATACAAAAAATTGTTGTTATTTTCTTTTAACCCCGACCTTAGAGCTCCGCCTCGCTGGCTTTAAAAGTTGCCTTGTTAAATTTATGGAGGAAAGATGATCCTTGGGTAAGCGTTCGGGAGTTCGGGTCAGCATTCGGGTTGAGTACTACTAGCTGGTGAGACAGACATTATTCTATCCTAATGTCACTGAATTTGTTTTATATCAAAGATTCTCGTTCTTTTTCAAGATGAGCTCGTTAGCTACGCTCACTTGCCTATGTTTATATAGAGCTTGCTTCGGTATTGAAAATGAGTTGCTATTCAAATAGATTTATTATGTCTATAATAAACATATGTTTTTATGCTTTTCAAGTATGTTTAGATATCATCCTTATAACAGCTGTTTGATGAAACTAAATAACTAACATACAACCCCGACTTTGTTTTATGTATTTAGATAATGAAAATCACTTAATAATATATTGCCATGACAACGTTAATATACACTAGGCAGCAATACGGATTTTAGCAATTTGAAATTTAAGTAACTGCACAACGCCATCTGTAGAGCCTGATATAAGCGTAGGTTATATTATATAAATCAAACAAGAAAGTTGGCCGGGCTGGTAAGGGCCCGCACTTGCATTTAGGGTGTAGACCAGAGCCTGTACAGACCTAAATTCAGCCCTGGCCGTCTGTATGCAGAACTTCAAACATGCTAGAATCCAGAATCATTGTCCCTGTCTCGTGTACATTCTATGTGCCTAAGAGTAAAAATATGTTATAGTCAATCAATACAAATGCTGAATTATTTTGACTCAATCCTATCCTACACTATAATATGAGTAATGTTTGCATGCTCGCTTGCTTGGTTGATTGCTTGCAACTCTTATCTCAAAAACGGCTCCAACGATTTTCTTAAAAATAACTAATGTGTCCTTCCAACTACTTGTGTTGTAAAACCTGATATCTGGGTTAAAAATAAGTTCTAGACATGTCCCATCCCCCAAAAAAATCAAATAATGTAAAAAGCCGCTATGGAAAATTGAAAAAATCACATTGGGCTTTTGGAGATTAAAATAAAAGCAAAAGAGTCATAACAGCTGTTCAAAATCTTTCAGCGAACTCTCAAAGTTATACTGATATAGTTTAAGTACTACCTGGGACTGAGCTTTGCTAGGGAAAGGTCAATCTTGTTTATGACTTGGAGTTGTTTTTCACCATGTACCCTACTAACGAGCATTTTTGAGGTCACAACAGTTGTTATTATAATGCACCTTTGAGTCATTCTGGATATGACCACTCTACATGTAATTTTCATTCAAAGGATTTATTATCTGATTTTATGGAACCACATGGAACTCATGTTGTTTATGATTATTAACATGTGGTTTCCTGAGAGCAGAGATTAAAATATTTGAGAGAAGATTACATACATAGAGTAGTAAAATAAATCAAAGGGATATTGAGCTATAAATAACAACTGGAGTGACCTTAAAAATGTAGAAAAGAGGCAAATGAGTTATACAAATCTGATTATCAGTAGGGGGAAGTGGTGAAATAAGCTCCAAGTCATCTAAACAAACTGACTGGCCTTCTCCCGAGCAAAGTTCGGCCCCCAGGTATCATATACTCTAATATGAGTAAGGTTTGCTTGTATGTTTGCTTGCTTGCGACACTAATCTCAAAAACGGCTCCAACGATTTCCTTCAAATGTTCAAAATAACTAATTTCTGGGATAAAAATAAGTTCTAGACAGGTCTCATCCCCAGGAAAAATCAAATAATGTAAAAAAAATTAAAATGAAAAGTTAAAAAAATTAACATTGGGCTTATGGAGTTTTAAATCAACACAAAAGAATTTTATCAGCTGTTCATAATCAACCAGGGAACTGTCAAAGTAATACTCATGTTTTTTATGATTATTAACATGTGGTTTCCTGAGAACAGAGATTAAAAGATTTGAGTGAAGATTATATATATATAGAGTAGTAAAATAAATGAAAAGGACATTGAGCTATAAATAGCAACTGGAGGAACCTTAAAAATGTAGAAAAGAGGCAAATGAGTTACACAAATCTGATTATCAATAGGGGAAAGTGATGAAATATTACTCCAAGTCATCTAAACTGACTGATTGGCCCTCCCCCGAGCAAAGCTGGGCCCCCCAGGTACTATCGTGTTAAAACGGATATGAGAAGGGTGTTACCACTCCAGTAGTCAGTAGTATTTTTTATTTACATTAGTCCTAAATTATCTGTTCTTGCCGTTGTGGAGTTAAAACGGATATGGGAATGGTGTTACCATTCCATTAGTAAAATGTTTGGTTTATAAATTATCTGTTCTTGCTGTTGTGGAGTTAAAACGGATAACAGAAGAGTGTTACCAATCCAGCACCTGCCTACATATCTTTAAAAATTCAGTCTTCGTTCATCCTCTTACGGGAAGAATGAGCGTACACCTAGTTATTATTTACTAAGTGGCACGAAAATTACAGTTTGAGTACAATAATCGAGATATTTAAGTTTAAAGAAGGTAGTTATATTTTTATTTTATACAAATATCCTTCTTTAAACTTAAATATCTCGATTATTGTACTCAAACTGTAATTTTCGTGCCACTTAGTAAGTAATAATGGTTGCCGAGACACCGTTTTACAGTAAATTAATCACGTGGACTTTACTTAGAAACATAAAATGGACATTGAAGACAAATTGCACCAGTTATATTGGTATTTAATTTTAGTAGCTTATATAAATACTTCAACCTTTAAGTACGAAAATACACACAGCATAATAAATTTCCTTCAAAACAATAGTTTTCGATTGGCATAATCCACTAATGTATACATTAACTCGAGCAGATGTCCCTGCAATGTTATTAAATGATACCTAAACACTGTAGACGACCCAGTACTGCGTCAAAATACTCAGTCTGTATTCTGCAGTGGGTAAAATTATCTCAAATGCAACACTGTACAACACACGATGTAATGAGTACATCCACCAAATGTTTGTACAATCCAGTTATACATTTTATTATTAACGTTACATGACTAAAATAGGAACGTGTGCCCCAAAAGTCCCATCCTCCCTATTATTTTTTTAACAACTGCATATAATGAGATCGTCTTATGGGGAAGTCTTAGTAACCCGAAAAGGAAACTTGATGAGTCCAACATTTCAACCCTCTCTCCCAAAGAATTGTGTTTATGTCTAGGGCAAATGCAGCCTCTCCACATGAAGCAATGACTCATGAAATTGTCGAGGATATTCGGTATTTACATCTTTATTGAGGCTTGCAATTTTGTATATTTTACATTACAGCCTCAACACCGACCTTCCATTTCGTAGAATAGTGGTACAAAATATGTTCAACTTCGTGAACTATATCTTTTTCTTGAAATCATGAATCTTATTAATTATATTAGGCTTTAAATCAATTTGTTATTTAGTATGATTTATGTATACATATTAGCAAAAATGTTGTACTACATATACAAACATGTATCTTTATTATTATTGAATGTTTCATGTTATGTAAAGTTTTTGTAAATCATGATTTGTCATATACAATTTTACTCTTTCCCCTCGTCTTGTAAATAAAACAATAACAAGTTTGACCGAACGACAAATGTTTCAAAGCATTAAAGTTGAATTATAATACTCCGTGAATATTTTTTGCAACCAACAATAATGCCAATTATACAACAAAAACGTAAACAAAATTAGTTTAGTAAATAAAGCTCGATAAATGTATTGTACCAACGTTAAGAGGTTTCATGGGGTATTATAAACTATGCTTGTCTGGTGTAATGGAAATGTAAAATAATTATTGTAATAAAAAGAGAAATTAAAACCTAGAGTTAATTAAAGGTTTACGGCTAGAGTATTGCCTGCATAAATTGCAGGAAATGGAGCCTTTTAGCCTTTAATTCCGGGCTTTAGGAACTCCTCACTGTGAGTTGAGCTGTAAAAATGTAATACCATCCTACTACTTTGATAATTTAAATTCACTATCATGTTTCTCACTGTGAATTATTTTTTTAGATTAAAATTAAATAATAATTACTGTTTATCATTTAACTTATAATGTTTTAAAACATACGACTTCTAGATAAATGTTATTATTGGTCCTGATTGTAATTATTGGTCCTGCCAACGACAGTGAAGATTTAATGTTGTCCTTAAGACTGGTCTTAAAGTCAATCTCGCTCGGAGAGGAAAACATGATTTGACGTATTTTAAAAGTATTTAAAGTCTTCAAAACCGAATAATCATGAAATTATAAGCAAAAAACATTGTCCTTGCCAATAATTGCTGCTTCCAGGAAATGCTGAAGTATAGTTCACAAACTCTTGCTGACGAGTCAATCGCTACTCTTCTTAGTTACTAAGCCCAGTCGGTACACAATAGGACCATATGAAGGAACAAGTCGCCACCGTGCCTGGTATTCACGAGGGCGAATATCAACATGCGATCGTCAGAAACTGTAGAAGTAAAATTGTACCAGCAGTGTTGCGATGCGGAGACCTTTTGGCTGACAGATACTGTACTACATATTCTGGTTGAACAATTCACATGCCAGGGCTGTGGATGTCCAACTAGTGGTAACGCCTTGAGAACTATTAAAGGCATTTCAACATCAGCTCCTTTCGTTTGTTGAAATTACTGTGTAGCCCCTGCCAAGAGTCAACATGAATAATCTCTTCTAAGGCAGGGTAACAAGGTATCGTACATCCCAAACATACCCATCTCGCAAGATGGATAGAAATTTTCTCACAGTCCTGAAAATCACATTTACAGAGTTTTTTACTTTAACTTTTGAAACAAATTTCAAAAAAAAAACTAAATATCGGAGAGGAATTGACGGGAAAAATAATGTCTAAGTGGGAACAACTGCTTCCGTAGGTGGATTGAATCTCCTAAGAAAAGGCTTATTTTACACCGATGTGGGTAATTGAAACTTCGAGAAATCCAGGTGGGAACAAATGTTTGATCAACTCGTTAACTGCAGAACCAAATACAAGATGATAAACTTTATCGAAAACCATTTACTGTTTTATCTGGAGGGTTGGCGTATTTCCTCAATGTCAGTAGAGTTTCTATTAATTTTCTGAGATACTTGTAATTGGCTCTATGAATGGGATGTATTTTACGACTTTGTATTTTTTACAGAACTTGATTTACGATTAACAAATGTATAAGTTAAAGATATACAAATTTAAAATTAGTGTTTTCGAGTCACTGCAATCAAACCATAGATAAAATAATTGCTTTCTAACAAAGTGATTTTAAGCTATTTTTTATGTATTTAATTTATGTCAAAAATAGAGACAGTTTTGTCATTTAAGGACTGTTTACATTACGCAGTTTAATTAAATTAGTACTCCGTTTAACAACAATTAATTACAATTTAACAATACCATCCAGGACTTAAAATTTTGGAAACCAATTTATATTAAAATGATTGAATGCGATGACAAATATGCCATTTATTTTTATTTGTAGTGGAACCTTTATGTCTCAACAAAGAAACGAATAAGAAGCTGGACAAACATACAGTATAAACCGGAAGGTTAAGAGCCTAAGACTTATCCCGGGAATTCTATATGTGTACATTGTGGATTCACTGACATGGTAGATTAAGAAAAAAATCTGACCGCTCTGTCATTGCCACTTTGAATATCTAGTGTCACACTTAGATAATATAGACATCCTAAAGACATTTGGTTTAGTCTATAAAGTAAAAACACTTTTTACTTTATATTTTTGTGACTTTTTACTTCACCAAATATAACTATTAAGATTCAAGCTGTTCAAAGTAATGTAAACTACATTTATTTTAATTCATAACAGATAACACAACGCACAAAATGAGTAAAACAATAAGCCAAGTAAACACTTTTTAACGAGATAATAGTTCGTACAAATCTAAATATTTAGAAAAATACACTGTAAATTATAATAGATTGTATATATTTGTATCCAAAAAGTCTGACTTATTCACTTGAACGATTTTCGTAATTTATTTTGCAATAAAAATGATTTTAATTAGAAGGGAATGACGAAGCAAACATTCCAAATTAGAAGTTACCGATTAGAATTTTTAAATTATTATTTTTAATGTTAAGAAACTTGCAGCATAAGCAAACATTTTATTTTTATTTCAAAATATTTTTAAAATGATATGCTGTAAACCATCACCTGCGGAAACAAATATACTTGGGAAAAAAAGTAGGGAAATGAGGATGATCTGTAAACACAAGAACATTGGGTAAACATCACGTGTTCATGATGCTGTATATATTATATGAAAACTAAATGTAAATAGGCATAGTACCTTTTAAATATAGAATAATATAATATAATGACCTTATCTGATTGTAATCTAAGAATACAAACAAACCAAAACATCTAAAAGTTTACAAGTTCGGCGAAGGCAGTGAAGGTTATATCCACCTCATAAGATACGACATTTCAACAATATATGTAGCTGTGAATTTCGTTAAAAGAAAGTTTTATGGCCATATATCTCTTGAAACGGGCAATATCCGAGCGTTATCTATTGTAACTTTGAGGTCAAGTGACGACGCCCTCATTAAATCCACTGTTACTTTTCAACTTTTACTAAATTATTGTTTTAAAATTGTAGTCTACGATTAGTTGAGATTAAAAGTATTATATAAAAAATTCCTATTTTGTATTTCCCTGTTTTATAAATATTTGTAAAACGAAAACAAACGTAAATGTGGAGAGTAATTGATTTGGCTACTTTCTCACCCTAGCTACCTTCAACCCGGCAAACATTATTCTAATGTAACATCCTATGATTTATGTGTTTTCATTACTGTTCAATGAATACAGGCAATTACCTGTACTCTAACACGACTACGTCCCCGTACTTTCATGTATGCATTTAACGGCTTCAATACTCAATTGGGCTAACTTTGGATCGTTTTAAGTTAGGAGCTCTACCTCATTTACTCATTCTCCATCAGCTACAGTTTGCTCCGTCATCAGTGTTTATCATAATAATTTTTGTGTGTTTTGAGATAACTAAATTAAAAGTACTAAGGTAAAAATTACATTACGGTTTTAAAAAAATATTGAAAGTACGGATATTTTTTTATGTGCTTAAAAGATAGGATTGTTACACAGATGCTGAACGGCCTGTTTAAACATTTAGTCTAAAATGTAATAGTAAAAAACATGTAGTTATTAGAACTAGTTCCAAACCAGATTTGAGTAGGTTTACTTCTTTTTAAACCACCCGAATTTACCTTCGCATTAATTAAAAAGAACCCTGTATTAATTACGCGTTATATTGCAATATATGTTGTATGGCAAATACAGCTGCCTTATATTTCGGAGTTAAAAAAATTATGATCTACCTTTGTTGATTAAGTTTAGAAAATAAATAAAGAATCTCCCATCACAGAGCTAAATCAAGTGCGAAGCTATTTAAATCCAGCCTCACTTGTTCCATACAGGCCGGCCAACCTTCAGGGAAAGCACTCAGGACGAGCGCTTGTTTGTCTGTTTCTTATCCTTCAAGCATTACTCATTCAATTGCGATTCTGGACTTTAGGGCTTCGTTGCACTGGAATTTTGAATTATCAATGTTAACATTACGTTCAAACTCAGATTTATTTAAGTATCTATGATAGCAATATTTTTTACAATTTAAAAAACGGGTATCAGTGGTAGACGAAAAAACCACGCGAATGAAGTCATGCCGGGTACCAGCCAGTTTTAAATAAAATGAATCCCTTATTTACCAAAGCAATACGTGTAGACAACAGCAGTAAGTAAGAAGTTTGACTAACCTTCCGGTGTATTGATGTAATCATTTATATAAAATAATACATTTAAAACTGCATTGAATCGGTATTTTATCTTTAAAGCTGTGTTGCGTATTCAAAAAACAACATAAATAATTAAAATAATATTCAGTTGCATTCAAGATACAAATTAACCGTAACATGTGGGTGACTGTAACTCATTAAAAAAATAATACAAAATATTCAGTAAATTGTCCAGTCACAACATATTGTAGCACATACCCACGTAAGTTGCGAGTAAGCTGACGATAGTAATTAAGGGACAAAGGTCTGATGTTTAAGGTTTGGCCATTTACAGCTTTTGGATGGCTTTTACTTACCGATTCGTAGATAATAATAATCTTAGAAGATGTAAAAAGATAGGTATTATTATGCAACAACATACTTATATTTCAGTGGGGTATAATAATTGTTTACATGCAATTTCTTGAGAGGCAATGTAATGACTACTGGCCAGATTATACTAAAACTAAGCTTAAGTATTTAAATATCAAACAACTATGCAAAATAAATATCCTAACCTCTCCTGTTGTCCAGAGTCATTTGGACTCTATAATGTGATTGGTAATATGTACATTTTTTACGTTTTTAAAATATATGTGTTTACTGAGATTTTATTATGTTGGACCTATGTTTAGTTTCCTTTTTTTGGGAATTACTCTTTTCCATTCACCAACAGACTCAGATGTGCACAGAACAATGTGTGCACAATACTGCATTTCGGTTTGTCCTTTCCGTAATTCTTATTAGATGTTTAAATTATGTTATATGTACATAGTTATGTTGGTTTAGTCTGTTTTGATGTCGTTTAAGTGGCCTTTTTTATTGAAATATTACAGTTTACACTTTCAGATTTAATACAACAAATATTAAGTATTAAACAGCAACATTCATTAAAAATACTAAAAAGACCATAAACTAACTTAAAATTTATATTTAAAACATGTCTTTAATACTACCCTAGGTTTTAGCACTCGAAACGAGAGCAGTACTGAATTAGTTATCTTATGGTGCCAATTTAAATACAAATGAAGACATTAGAGGGATGGACATCTTCTGCAACTATTGGTTTAACTGGATAAAACCGCTTTACAAATAATTAATACCCCCGTCACAGCAAAACTGCATACTCAGCGAATTTCCATTGAATAAATATGTCTGAACAATTCATGAAGCCACATACCAGGATTCATAAGAAATATATTCATAAATAAGCAATATTTAAAATATTAATTATTCTCCATAAGAATAACATTGGGAAAGAGTAAGCAGGTTTTCTGCAACAAGGAAAAAAAGGGTTTTATGCAAATATCAATAGAACTCATCTTAGTGAAGTCACATACTAGTTTCATCCATATACATTCATAAATAAGCGATGTATACTATTTTAACTGCTCTCCATAAGAATAAAATGGGAACCGAGTACCTAGGTTTGCTGCTAAGGGAACCATAGGCTAAAATTATATTTTTTTCAAAGGACAACAAACCACAACCATATGAAGCCATATACCAAGTTTCGTCAGTTTATGTTCATAAATAAGCGAGATATATTATTTTTCTTTTCCTCCATAAGAAAAACATTAGACAACGTACTGTGGTAGCACTTTCAATATCACAATAACCAATTGACGTTGGGCAATGAGCAAAATATCAATTTTTTAAAGTTTAATTTAAAGGTATAGATTAAAATTTGATTAAAATAAAAATTACATGTGAAAACTCAAAAAACTCAATTTTTGGGGTACAAATCCCCTAAAAATTCCCCTTCCGATGGTACGATTCATCTGGTCTTTAAACTCGTTCAAGTAAATGGTACTTTACACATTTGTACAAAATTTCATTAAGATCGGACCTTTTAGCGAATTTCCCCTATAGGGAAGAAGCTATTACCGTAGTCGGCATGGTAAGACCTAGGCCCGGGACCATGATAACTTTTCGTTTTGAGGCCCCCAGACCCCAAAAACACCATTCGTTCGAAACTGTATATATATATATATATATATATATATATATATATATATATATATATATATATATATATATATATATATATATATATATATATATGTATGTGTGTCCGTGAGCATGATAACTCTCGTAGAAATGATCCGATTTTGATGAAATTTGGTATATACGTGTAAAGCAGCATTTATGACTTTAAGTTCGAAAACCAGCCATATCGCTCCATCCGAAGGGGTATTTTGGGGGGGTTTTGTACTCCAACAATGGGTTTTTTGAATTTTTTACATATAATTTTTGAAAAAGTCAAATATTTGTTTTTACCATTGGATTCAACTTAAAAAAAACACACAATTTGGTATTTTGATCATTTCTCTACGTCAAATGGTTACATAGATATTGAAAGTGCTAAACACAGTACGTTGTCCAATGTTATTCTTATGGAGAATAAGAAAAATTGTATATCTCACTTATTTATCAACTTTTCCTGATGAAACATGGTATATTGCTTCATATCGTTGTGTTCTATTAATATTTGCAATAAAAAAACATTTTTTGACCGATGGTTCCCGTAGCAGCAAACCTGCGTACTCAGCCCCATGTTATTCTTATGTGGAATAAGAAACCTATTATCTCCCTTAATTATGAACATAAATTAATAAAACTTGGTATGTAGCTTTACCTACTTGAGTTTATGTTTTTATAAAACCTCATTTTTTGTGTTCCTTGCTTCAGCAAGCCTGCATACTCAGCCGCCATGTTATTCTTATGGAGAATAATAAAAATGCCATAAATCGTTTATTTATGAATGTATATTGATGAAACTTGGTTTGTGGATTTATGTGGTATTAAGATACATATATATGCATTGTAAATTCGCTGAGTACGCAGGTTTGCTGCTACGGGGGTATTTTACGAGAGTTATCGTGCTTACGGACACATATATACATAAATAAACATAGCCTATATGTAGCATTTATATAGCATATATATATTTATATATAGCATTTATAACAATTTGAACGAATGGTGTTTTTGGTATCTGGGGACCACAAAACGAAAAGTTAGGATGGTATTGGGCTTAAGTCTTACCATGAGACTTACGGTAATAGCTTCTTCCCTATAGGGGAAATTCACTAAAACTTGACGGCTACATAAATTGTTTTTTATATATGTTGTAGTACTTATGAATAAAATTAGTAGGTTGTCTTCAGGTCTAAATTTAGAGATTCCAGAGTAAGTTATGGGAATTTTTTTATTAAATACTTAACAACTTCTCATCAATTATAACTATACCCATTAAAAACAAGTTAATTTCATAATTATACTAAATTGTAATTTGGTTTTATAGTTACAATTTAGGCCCACTCTATTTTAAATTGTTTACGTAAGTAATTCATGCACTGTTATATAATGCAATATCATCATACGTTATTGATAAACTTTGCCCAGGACCTTATAATCTTTCCTAGACTATTAATATTAATAGAGCATTACTGAAAATCTTTGATCAGCTATTTAATTAATAATGGCACACCATTACGACATAAAATACTTAAAATAATTACAAGCTGCATTTAAAATACAAATTAAACGTAAACATTTGGGTGACTGTAACTCATTAAAAAAAATACAAAATATTCAGTAAATTTCTATTACACCAGCAAAAAAAAATGCAGTATACAAAATGTAATTGCATGCTACTAAATGCTGTAAATGTAATTGCAATGTTATGCTGCTTTATATTTATTATTGAAGAATAATAAGAAGAGGTTTCTAATATTGTTGTAATAAATAAAAGGGTCGTACGTTAAACAATTTATTAGATATGAAATATTGATAATGTTAATCTGTTACCTAAGTCGTACATATGATAGTATAATTGTTAAAAGTTGGATTATATCGATAATTATAATCGAATAATATACACTGTTTACTACATAAATGATATTTACGACCTTGGTTCAAATATGTTGCTATAAAAATAACAATATTATTATTAATAAATAGATAATATGTAATTTACTGCTAATATAGTTAATTAATTAACCTAAAATATCTAAACAACCAGAGTGAAGATATTATTTTTTTAAATAGTTTTTAGTTTTCATTAATTTAAATTTAATATACTGATATTCCTACCAGTTTATACATTTTTACTCATTAAAATTCACTCCTTTACAATAGAAGCAATAACCTTTAATACGCTTATTTCGTTTTTGTAAAAACTTTAACTGCAATATAGATTAAGAAAACCACGATCACTTGATATATTTTCTAGCAGTTTGAGAACGAGGCAGTGGACCCAACACTGATCAAATTTGAGAACCTTTTACTTGCTTTACCGAATTTAAGCGTTTGGTTTGATTTAATATTTAAACTGATGATCTATTTCAATGTTGTTTTACTGTTGTTATTTATCTGATCAGTTTAACAATTGGTTCTTGAACAAAACGGTGCTTTACTGAGACTTAGTGACGAAAAATTAGTGAGCAGTTTATCGACAACCAGTCAGTAGTCAAAATAACACACATCATTGGTAAAGTATCTGTCTCGTAAACATATTCTAAATAAATCTAATATCTCGTAACTAAAATACTACTTGATAGGATACACAGTTATAATAATAACTGCAGTGATCTGCAGAAAATATAAAATAGGCCTAAGTAAATTAAATATCTCTGTAATCTGGCTGTGATAAAAAATACTCCAGTTCTATTAAACAAATGCAATACTGTATCTCTTCGCAGTGCCGGGGGGACCAAAATTATCAAGGCTTATTCAGCTTTAACACACATCCAAGCACAGGCAACCACAACCAAGTGTGAAGGTGTACTTATATGTTCAGTACTGATAGCTACGGGAAAATCTAAGAGTAGCATGCCGATTTGAAATGTTTCCTTCGTTTTTGAATGTCATATTATCACTGATATTAGTATCATAGAAAATAATATCAAAATTGATAAACTAAAAGTTTATATATATTTGATTTTGTAATTTGATGAAAATGCGTCTAACATCTTTGTATTATTGAGATTTAAATATGTTGGTAAATATTTAAAATATGTATATCCAAATGTTATCACATATTGTTAAGTTACTGATTAATAAATAAGATACGAAACTTTCATAACTTTATATTGTGTAATTTCCTGATAAAAATTGTATCAAAACAATTATTGCGGAATGTTTTATGTAGTAATTCAATATCCTTGAAACGACTCTCGCCACTTTACGGAAATTGACCTTCTCAGCTGACTCCCCTGATTGTTGTTTTACGTGGCGCAGGTAAACAGCGAACAAGCGTTACAGTTTGAGAAATCAGAGTTATAATTAAATTGTTAAATATTGCTTTACTACTTGCAACATTACAATTGTATAAACAACTTCCTCTATTCTATTATAATGGTTTTAAACATATTTTGATTAAGATTGATATACATAATTGGGTGGATTTTTTATTTATTTACCAGTTTTACCTTCAATATTCGACGATTAAACACGCAAACATTACTTTATTTAAAACTTGTTATTTGATAGCCATATCATATTTTTGACCGTAAAAAACTATTGGATCAATTTGTTATTGAAAGCATTAATATTATTTTACATAAATAAAGGATGTTTGTGTTTAACTAATTACCTTTTGTGCCCTCTGGTATCGTTTAGAGGATGTCCTATGGACTACTGAACTCGGGGAAAATACATACACAAACAGCTCACCAAATTACATTTAGGTATATAATTAATTTATAATTTGCTGTAACGGGTCAGTCCATTAAGTGATGAAAGCACTGAAACCATTATTGTTATCGTTTGATCAAAACGTAATTAAATTAATATAACTAGTGTAATTAAGTTTGGTTGGTTAAATTATTTCGATAATATACAATATTGGTTTAAATTCATAGATATTGTTTATGGCAAGTTAAATAATATAAACATAATTGAAAAGTTAAATTATTTTAACTAATTTATATATCGTTTAATAATATGTGTAGAAAATAATATTTAGTTTGAATATTTTTATTAGAGTTTTTATTCTAAATTAATTACTAACTGAACGCACACTGATAACAAAACCAATGACGGCTGCTACCTTGCCACAGTCCATCGTTGTTTCAACCTCGCCAGAAAATCACCTTAGTTAGCGTTTACATTCTTTATACATTGGTACATTGGTAGAAAAATATTACATATTTGTGTCACTGAATAAATCTGAGAAAAAACATTTGATTCAGTTTATTACATTACATTTTTACTTAGAACAAGGCAATACTGATCCTTAAACTAAAGTTGTTGAATTTTGGTTGATTGTTGAGGTATTCATTTTGCAATAAAGTACATTTTATGAAACGTAGCCTCAAAATGTGTTTACATTTATTTGGTATTTATAAGAGGCCCTTAAGCTAGTATTATACAAGAATATTTTTTTATAATTAACGAGGTGACCGTTCAAAATCCATCACCTGTTCTATATCGAGGGCTTCAGGCCAAAATGGCGTATCAACCAATTTGCCGATTTTGAACCATGACTCGTAAATAATTATAATCTATATATTAATTAAATGTTATCTCAGTAATATCCCTATAAATCTATAAAAAATAACATATTAAAAGTGTTATTAAGTGAACAGGTGTTTAAATAATAACTATTTAAATTGTTCCAGAGCTTCAGTGACCAGTCATGAAATGTGTTTTGGTGGCTTCGCCCTTTTGGCATGAAGCCCTCGATATGTAATTAAAATGATAATTAATACCCAAGCTTTAAAGCTGCAAACAAATAATGTTAAAAACCATAAACAACTGTTAAGAAATTGAAATATTATTAAAAAAGTATAGAATGCTATTTTATATTACTACAGAGTCTGACCTGCCTGTTAACAGTCGGTAAAGTTAGATTTTAATTGACTCAGTATTTATTTATAGAACCATTCTACTTTATTATAATGCCATACAACAATTTTAACACGTTGTAAATCGTTCTTAATTCTTAGATATAGTTGAATAAAGATTTGTTATGGCTTACCAGTCATGTATATAAACATAACGATGTGTATTAAAGAAGATTAACATATCACTGTAACCAAACCAAGGTGTTCAAAGCTGCTCGAAACTTAGCCAGGTTTATGTGTTGCTTGTATGGGAAAAAATTATAATTCAATACTGTCTAAATAAACTCTAGCTAGGAAGCTGTTGTGAGATTAATTAGGCTTCTCTCTATAGTCATTCCTCACCTGTATTGTCCCGGCGTGTAGTTAATGATGTCTTAGGAGGCTCTTTGTTCTTCAGGCGGAACGGAAGCTAACGACTCTCGCCGTGATACGCACGTTAATTGAACCAATAAATCTGTAGTAGAATATAAATGCGGTACTGTAGCTTAGACACGTTTGTATTATAGTTATATTTATAGATAACAAATGTTAGGGTAATTTTATAGATGCTATATATGAACTTTATTATTTTTAATCTATCTCTTTGGTTGTAAATACATTTTTTAGAATGTTGTAAACGATTACAGTAATTGTTCCTACGTGGTGTTCATTTTGTCATAGTCGTGTCACTTTGTGTCTAGTTAGTTTAAAAATATTGTTTAAAAATCAAAGATTGGCGTTAAATTGTACGTTTATAACTGACAATATTTAATAACATGGTTGCATATAGACTAGCGAATTATAAAAACATAAAGAATATTAAAATATGTTATTTTTCATAATGTAACCAAACATAGTTAATACGATAATTGGCGTAGTTATATCTTATAACGACAACACATGCTTTATACAATAACAACAATTTTATGTTTATGTAATTTATTGATTGTTTTAGTTATAATTAGTTTTGCTTTATTTTATAAAATAAGAGAAGATTTTGCTGTTTCTTAAACATATACTCAACAAATCCATGGAAGTGTATTATTTTATGTATACATCGTGTTTAAAAACGCTTTTCACAAATAAAAATAAATATTTTCTTGGTTTAAAACAATCAATAAATAACACACAGACATAATTGTTATACATATATTTCTCCGTTTCCCATCTATGTACAATTATACGTATTTTAAAATATCATCATTTAAAAGAAGTTTAATAATTAAAACACTGACTTTAAATTTTGCACACGTCTTCCTCCCCTTCTTAAAGGATGGTATTGTACTAAACCATACATTTAAATTTGTATTGTTAAAATTAGTACTAGTTCTAATTTTTGTCATATTTAGCTTAAAATAACATAAAAAACTACACAATTTAGTCAAATATTAAAATGAGGCTGACGATTTTGAACATTAAAAATATCAAATATAAATCAAAACAGCAACAACAAAATATTTATCAAAGCTTGACCTTTTTGTTTTTACCCTGTACAATTTTATGTGTAAAGGTGATATTTCGATATATTTATCACTTATAACAGGTGCACAGCCATTTTCCTTCTTTTTGTTTGGATGAATTTTATAACGGCAAAAGTTGCAAAGCCAAATTAAAAATTAATAATAACGCACTTGCCAAAATTTAATTCAACGAATAAAGTGGTTCCTTCAATATTATTTCAAAAACACTGTCAGCAATTTGAGTATAAATATTTTTGATTAATTTGGACCCAGATACGCTTCTTTGACCTTATCAGAGTTTTCCGAAGAATTGTGAACATGAATAGTGCTCCTAGAAATATATATCGCCAAATATATTATTATGATGTTTGTTAAAAATCTTTGTCTGATTAAGAGTTAATTAAAAATATATAATATAGGGGTTGTACAGCAAAAACAATAGCAGACATTCCAATATATGACTCACATTTAGTAAGATAACTGTGCAATGCAAAACAAAAAGCGATTTAAGATAAAACAAAGTTTGGTAAGAAGGTAAAATAAACTTGATTGTGACCCTACTTCCGTTAGCAATGAAGGAAGTCGTTCCGTTAAGATGGAGTCGGTGCTGTTTTGAGTCATACTTGTCTAGCAGCGGTAATAGTTTTGGCGCGCATTGACCTTTTTAGTTTTATTCTTTAATTTTAATTCAAAATTGTATTTAAATATACTGGTTTATAAATTAAATAGTTTTGATTAATTTGTATCCCAACTAATAACTCTGAATGGAAATACAAGTTTTCAAGATATTTAGTTTTGTATATATATATCGTATTGGCTATTGGCAGCAACCATATTCATATTTGTTTATCAAATAATTGTTGAGATAATTAATCGTATCATATAAGTTATTTTTTCTTATACTAAACATGTCCCATTGCCCCATTGCTAAGTACTGCCTCTCAGCCAGTCAAGATCCAATCCTATGACACTGTGGAGATCCGCCAACCCAGCCGAGAAACACGCAGAGGGCAATCATTAACTACGTTATTTATAGTTAGGTTTCTGGTCCAAATATAATAGAACTGCTTGTATACCTGCTCCCACCTTATATTAAAAAAATTACATCCACCCAAATAGATGAATATCTGTTCAGCACGGGTACTCCCAACAAGGCTGAAATGTAATAACTCGTACTGGAACCACTAGTAATCAATTCGTATTCAAACACTGGTATTTACAAATGCACCTTCCAGTGGTAAATCTACCAAGTGGATATTGTAAATTTTTAACGATTTATTTTGTATAACAATTCAAATAAAATCCATAAAGTTCTGTGAGATCGAGGGTAGGTGCCTTAATATTTTCATTGACACGAAATGTTGATGTTAAACCTAAAACACATTTATAATGCATTTGAGTTATTGTCAAATGATCAACAATAACATTGTATCATGGATCCTGGGGTTTCGTTTAATATTTCAAAGCAAGTGTTTCAGTATAGGTTTGAGAGTGTCAATTATATGGCATTTTAGTTTACCAGTTCAAGGATAAGCTATTACGTGTTACTGAACGAATTTGTAAAAAGCTTAGATTGGGATGCGTAGAAATGTAACTTATGCACTGCACGAGGTACAATAAATATACCATGTATATTCAATTGGAAATAAGTGTGAACGAAACATATATTACTTTATACATACATTACTAAATTCATGGAATTCTTTACTTAATGGAACAACCTTTAATAATTGTTTTGATGGTTTGTAAACCTTTTACCTCATTAATTAAAAAATTAAAATCAGAAAATCTCTTGGAACGTTTCCAATTTGTTTTTACTAGAGTAGTCAAAGGTTTTTATAAGTTTTAAGTGAGTTAAAAATGCCAAACGTTTGTTATCGTTAGAGATTTAAATCGCTTCTGTAAAGGATTTATCAACACAATCGTCGTTGTCCAGTAAAAATCCATTCAGAAAGACATTGACTATGTTTATTAGATCGATATTAATGTGGAAAATATAAAGGGAAAAGTAAAACCGATATTTACATTATTTGTCTAATGCAATAGAATACAGTTTTAAGTGCTTATAACTACTTACAGTTAAAATATAAATGAATAAAAACCTAAAACGATATCTTGACCTTTCTATAAAATATTTATTTTTTGTGTGCATAATGCAAGAGGGAAAGCATTTCAACATGAGTGGTCTTTTGTCGTAAAAGAACTTATACATACAAATGGATAATCAGTATTTTAAATACAACTTACTCTAACAAAGTATTGTTAAATGTGCACTATTTTAGAATTTTTCAAACACATGTTTTATTATAAAAATCACTACTTCACAGATCTTTGTATTTCGATATTCAAAATTTGTATACACTTAATTTTAGGAGAAAAAACAGCAATAACATATTAAAAATATATACAGCATTCTGGTCATTTAATATGTTTCGCAAATTTAAGGTTTTTAAGATATATGTATAAAAACGTACACATAATAAAATTGCCGCCATTTTATGAATAGTAAAGGGTAGAAATTTACCAAAACAAAATGTGATGTTGTTATAACATATGAAAAATATTAAACAAATACCATTCCCAGGTGGGAATATAATGTCATTTTGTATCCTGGGAGCCTCAAAACGAAATGTTTGAAACGAAACTAAATAGTAATGGTTTTAGTGAAGGCTTAGATCTTATCATATCCGGCACTATTCTCTTCCTTTTGTGAAAAAATACTTCTGAGTAAAATGCCATGTGAAGATTAAAGGAATTTAATCATATAACCGTTTACGTGCCACTGTGTGTGTAAATTTAATTGTTTATTAAAACCCCCATACAAAAAAAACTACATTATTTAAATATTTAAGATTTTATTTGCCTACATATGATAATTTTCAGAAAATGTTATCAGGAGAATGAGGCAAAATGAGGTGCATATTAATATGCTAGACCAATTTTCGAATTTTCATATTTGAAATTAATTCTTAGTCGACCGAGCCATTAAACTATTGTTATAGCCTGCTGTTTGCTGAATCTCACCAGCATAACCCCTAATTTCAAATGTTTTTTGTTTTTTATGTATTTTTGGGTGCTATTATCATCATAAGATTAAATATTAGTACGCAAATAATAGCTGTAGTAGTAGGTGGTAATATTGTTGAGCTTAAAAGTAAATATAACAAACCCCTCATAACGTTCTCATGGGGCCTTTACAAATAAATATGAATAAATAATATATTTGAAAGAACGTTTAAAAAGCTTCTAGAAAGCAATAAACAAAACACATTAACAAACGATCCGTTGGGAAAGATATGTTTAGGAGGGGCAGAGAAGTAAAATTGAATGTTAGCAACTCTCTTACAAAGTAACAACTTGTCTGCTAAAACAATTTGGGTTTACAAGTTTTATCTCACTTGTTATAGTAATCTGAGGTATATAACACAGCATAAAATTCCAAAGACACTGACCGATTGCTCTTTACATTAAAATATGTTTAGATTGTGTAAGTAACTGTAAAACATTTAGTAATTCAGCTGATGTACTATCAAAGTTATTTGGATAATAATCCTCAGTTAAACAAACATTTTATTGAACTTATTGGATTTCAAATTTTTATCAAATAGTACTAAGATAAATTATTGTTTTGTCACAGTTTTAAAATTGTTACTATACCTGTCTTCTTTTGTTTGCACAAAACTAGATACTGTACCACACAAAGGGCCCGAATTCGATGAACTTAGAATACAAATCCTAACTTCCAGTATATACAGACTTTTTAATTTTTAATTTTTTTATGATTCACTATCCCATTAAAACCACAATACAAAACGGAAAAAAACAATTTTCCAAAATTGCTCAAACTATTTGTATCAATGTTTTATGTCTAATAGTGTTTAAAATCACTAGTGAAATGATACACCCGAATTTATTTTAATATTTTGGATCAACAGTTTTAGGTATTAAAGGGTTCCGAGTTTTTTTATTTTGCACAAATAAATTGCATATTTCTGCAAAATAAAAATAGTTGTTAAAAGAATGAGCCCATGGAACAACAGGTAAAGTAGCAATATTATAGTTAGTTAAAGTTCGAAATATAAAATGTGGTCCTTTCATAGAATGATGTACGCTCTCTGCTATACATTTTACCTGTGTTATGTTATACATAAAACTTCGAAATATTATAAACTAAACCAATAAATCAAGGCATAACTTTTTTGTAAACAAAATAATTAATTGTCAATCATTATTTACCATAACCAACTCAATTGTTAAGCTTACCACAGCAATCGTAACAACATCAAACGTCTTAATTTCTTACTGATGGCCACATTAACTTACACTTGCAAAACTTTTTAATTCACCTTAAAACACCAGTTTGTACATTCGATATATGATTATAATTCATATTTTTGCTTGGGCTAAACTAGGTGAATTATTATTTGTTTAAATTGATTTTCGAAATAAGTAAACAAACTTTGTACAGTACAGAACATTTCAGTTTTAAACATTATTCCTGTTATTTAAAGTACAAACTTAAATTTGTCTGTAACTTGTAATATTTTACTCTTATCCTTCTCATACCAAATTTACATATAAATAGATGAACCGCAGTTTCTGGGACACTTTCTCCCCGTAGCAGATGTCTGCAACAGCCTGGCAATATCAACACTGCAATGCTGGTTTGGGTCATTTCATTCAATGTAGACGCGTAAAAACAGTTTGGGTAATACTTCCAAAATAAAGAAACATTAATAAATACAACTATACTCCTTTTAGCGAATTTCCCCTATAGGGAAGAAGCTATTACCGTAGGTCTCATGGTAAGACTTAAGCCCGAGACCATGATAACTTTTCATTTTGAGGTCCCCAGATGCCAAAAACACCATTCGTTCAAATTTTTATATATGTGTATTTATATATATATATATATGTGTCCGTAAGCACGATAACTCTCGTAAAAAAGGTCCGATCTTAATGAAATTTGGTACAAATGTATAAAGTACCATTTATTTGAACGAGTTCGAAAACCAGATGAATCGCACCATCCGAAGGGGGGTTTTTGGGGGGTTTTGTACCCCAAAAATGTGTTTTTTGGGGTTTTCACATGTAATTTTAATTTAAATCAAATTTTAATTTATACCATTGAATTCAGCTTAAAAAAACAAACAATTTGGTATTTTGATCATTGCTCTACGTCAATTGGTTACCGAGATATTGAAAGTGCTAAACACAGTACGTTGTCTAATGTTATTCTTATGGAGGAAAAGAAAAATTGTATATCTCGCTTATTTATGAACATAAACTGACGAAATTTGGTATATGGCTTCATCTGGTTGTGGTTTATTGTTGTTTGCACAAAAAATCAATTTTTCGCCTATGGGTCCCGTAGCAGCAAACCTAGGTACTCGGTCCCCATGTTATTCTTATGGAAAATAATTAAAATGTTATATATCGCTTATTTATGAATGTATATGGATGAAACTTGGCATGTGACTTCACTTAGCTGAGTTCTATTGATATTTGCATAAAAACCCATTATTTTGTGTTCCTTGTTGCAGCAAACCTGCGTACTCATCCCCAATGTTATTCTTATAGAGAATAATTAATATTTTAAATATCACTTGTTTGTGAATATATTTCTTATGAATCCCTGTTAAGTGGCTTAATGTGTTATGTTATAATTCATTGGAAATTCGCTGAGTATGCAGGTTTGCTGCGACGGGGGTATTTATATTTTTATTGAGAAGTTATACCTCATACTTTTAAATAATATTCTTGCAATTATACGTTCCTGCAACATTGCTAAAGAAATAATTTGGTTACCTAATTTGCTTTTACCAGTCAAGAAGTAAATAGTTATACACCAAGTTTTTGTATATTATTGTAAACAACTCTTAAGATATTGTTTAGAGTTCATAAATTTTAACAAGTACTTAAGTTTAATGCTTTTATACATTTTTTTATTATTTAAACAAGCGAAAGCCTATTAATTTTACAACGTCGCGGACCATATTTAATAGGTTTGGCCTCCTATGTGCTCTATTTAAAATATATATAGAAACCTTTACAATTATACTATTGCGTTTTAGAATTAATTATTTAACATGCTTCCTTTTACAATTCAGGCACATACACATACTAATAACAGTTTATCTCTAGTTTGCTTCTCAGCTTTATAAAATGCAGGTTTTAAATGTTAACTCAAAATTATTGATATATAACAGTGTTTCTTTAACCCATTTTAAAGTCAGAAATGTCAATTCGATTAAGTTTATCTTATAAATTTTGTACGATTAAATTTGCATCTAAATTTTTATTTATATGCATCTACAAGAACTTCAATTTTAAAGTATTACTATATTAAGTTAAATTATAACTATTAGGTTTGATTGTGCACACTGATATATATTACCCAACTTAGTTCTTGCGTATTTGAAAATAGTGTCAATAATTTGTTAGGTTTGGTTTGACAAACCATATACGACAGTTAGGTAAAATAAAATTACAAAAATAACATCAATTTAAAATAACAATACAGTGACGTTGTATAAAATAAAATTTTAAAACCATAGGATGGATGACTCATAAAATAACAAAATATAAATTGAAAATCCACTACTGTTACTGCTTGACATTCCGTGATTACTCGGAAAAATCTAATCAGGACAATATTGGCTGGCCTTGTCGTAGAATTAAGTAATAATAGAGTAATATTAAATTTAATTACGTATCTGATTGTTTTGTATTCAGTAATAAATAAATTTATATTTACTATACAGAATATTATATAGAATATATTATACAGAATATATTTATATTTTAACTGTAAATTTATTCAGTAACTGATTTTCTCGTTATATTTATAATCAATTCAGTAGTAATTTTTATACATACCAGAAAAATCGTCAAATTTGTGCCAAGGTACAAGATGAAGCAACGCCAGTTCAACAATAAACATACCATAATCAGCAGCCAGCCAGTCCTCAATACGAATTTAGAAATCGCCTTATTGTGAGCCAACACACTTTGTCCCTTCACCCATTATTTTTGTATTTGCTTTTATTTGCTTGTTACAGCTCAACCCTATATGGGTAGCATACAATCATTGTAAGGAAATTAAGTTATATATTTTATTATTTATTACGAAAAATATATTTTCAAAGTTTATGTACATAATTTTCATTATTTCCTTAAAATTCTTAAGAGTTAGGCCTATTTTTACTTATTAATAATTAATTAATATTACCTATCAACTAACATTTTTATTTTAAACGTAATAAGAAATGATCAAATAATGTAATTTAAATAACCAACGTCAGTAATCTTATGTATATTTGAGGGCTTAATTATTTATTTAACATAATTTTGCATAATATATGTATTTGACACGAGATTATTTCGTGAAATTTAACTTTAATTGCTGATTATTCTCGAATGGATTTTGGATTAGTTCAAAGAACATTTGACTGCATTTTCCTTGAGACAAGCTTCCAATATTGATGTGTTAGTCTTGTAACTGGGTTATCCCCCACCCATCCATTAGAGTCTAACGTTTGAACTCTAATCACAACTAAGCGTTAAGTTATAATTAGAAAATATGCAGTAATTGTGAAATCACCTATATTTAAAATAAACATTTTTGTTTTTTATAATCAACAAACTATGATTATAATAACTGTTTTCTTCGTTTCCAGGAATTTACATTACATTCAATGTATTATATGTAAACGTTATTGAATAATATTAATGTGAAATTATAACTTCAAAATGCATATATATACATTAAAATTGGTACCAGTCACGTTTGAGTCTATTTAAGCCAAAGTTAATTTTAAAATATATCTCCCTAAGAAATGTAAAACATAACATAACAAATTATATATTATTATTTTGGCAGAATAATTTTAGCATCCAAAAACTATTTCACCAATAATGTTAACCATTGTACAGTGAGTTTGAAAATTTGTTCTGTAAAATCTGGTTTATGTTAAAAATTTTTGTTAAAATAAATAAACATCTTGTCGAATTTAATGTATTCCTACTTGGTTATCGAGATAATAATGCAGTATCTACTCATCATAAGCTTGATAATTAGTTATTATATGGTTATATAGCAACATTGAGGGAATCGTTCAAAAGTATTTACCTTATTACATGGATTACTTAATTACTATATTATCAAATGTTGAATAATATTTTACAATCAAACATTTTGTATTTACTTTAGAATAACCCTTTATAACCAGAGACCTTCCTATATTGGTTTTAAATACATGTTTATTACAAAATTTACAAGAAAAACAGTTATATAATTAGGGAAATTATTTGTTCGAAGTTAGGTTTTGCAAATAAATAATAACTTATCTGGTAATAAATACCTGATATACCAGTTAAAACATAGCTATGAATTTAATATGAAATTTTAATAACAAAACGACATTTTAGCTCATTTGAGTTTAATAATATCTATTTATTAATAACAAAACTATGTATATTACTGTTTTATAAAACTAATAGTGACATTTAACATTTGCATTCTTAACAGAAATAAAACTGATGTTAAAGTACCAATTGATGACAGGAAGAAATTGGATTATACAGTAATTTTCACTTAAGTGAGAGAGCCGTCGGGTGCCCTTTAGATAATTGAAAATGGCGATGACTCTGCTTTGATTACTTTTACTCAATTATACAAAAAAACATTACTTTTAAGTAATGGACAGATATTTAGTAATACAAAATATGTAGTTACATATTAACTAGATTTGTTTTGTTAATTTTAAAATATAAATATTTTGGAAACACTTGTAATAAGATACATTTTGTAGGTTTCTTAAAATAAATTATAAACCGAAAAATGTTTAATTTGGTTCATATTTGGTTGCTGGATATACTAAACCAACTAAATAAAAGATAAAGATAAGGCTTTTAAGTTTTAGTATTTTATGAAACGTGTTTATTATATAAATAAGAGTCTTATAATTATCAGTGACAGCAGCTATTTAGAGTTTTTCATTAAAGAGCGGGAAGTGAGGGGTGCCGGGGCAGAGCCATCACTGCTTTCATGCTTTCATGAAACGACTAAACGACTTCTCCCCTGACTGTTTAAGAAAGTTATGATCACAATTTTATTTTTACAGACCACCTGTTAATGCAAACTTCTAAGCTTATTCCCTATTCATAATAATAATAATTGTTATCCAAATGTTGTACAATGTCCATTATGTCTAAACTGAGCAAAAATTAGAACCATATAACTATTCTGTTTTAAATTTTGTAAGTGTTGAGTTTTTAGTTTGGTTCCTGTACATTTTTATGGTTCATTAAATATATAGATTTTTAGGAATAATATGCCTTTCTTAGATCTACCCAGCCAAGATAAAAAAATATAAAATAAACATAACTTGCTATCATATCATATTTGACTTCAATTTATTGATTTGCTTATTCTGACTAAAGAAAACCTAAAATTATAAAAATGTAAATCATCTTAAATGAATGATGAAATTTTTATTTTGCATATTGAACAAATTCGTATGTAAATGGGCATTGGAGATAGCAGCCATGTTGGATTTATACTTTATAAGAATAAATTATATAACAGGAAGTACGATATCTCATTTATTTGTGGGCAGACATTATTTATGAATAACGTCTTAAATCAACGGTATTTTGCAGAAAGTTTTATTTTTTAGTTCAGTAAGTAATTTATCATACTATTGTTTTTGTGTACTAAATCCATGGTATTTTTGTTTGTGTTTTTCTGTCTGACTTGCATAAAAAGTAAAATGCAATAAAAAAATAAACCTATTCAACATTTTTAACTGTTATCAAGTTTCAAACCAAATCTAAAAGAGGAAAAAAATAACGACACAGTATGTTAATTAGTAAAGAGATATCGAGTGGACATCGGTGGGGAAATTGTCACTGGTTTCATTTGCTCAGCTGGCCCGTTGCAATAACTGATCCTCTTTCCGTTGCGTATAAATACACACTTAAAGGCGGGCGATTCAAATTTAATGAAAACAATAAAAAAGATACTTATTAAAGCGACCCGATGTTCCCTCATGTAGATAGTTCTCGGGATGTAATTAGTTTAAAAATCAAGCCTGGATACGTTTGGAACAATTTAGCTATCTAAATATATTTCTGTAAGCTTACTGATCCAATTTAGACACTCTGTTAATTAAAACAACCCTTCTGTTAAATAACATGTGTAGTTGTTGACAGATACTTTAGTCAAACGTTACAAGTTTGGTCGGATAACAAACATGGATTTTTCACACAACCAATTCATGAATGGAAGACACAGCAAAACGTGTTACTATCATAACCTATAATGCATATTAAAAATACTCTATATTATATTACACGTCGGGTAATCACATCCATATGGTAACGTATCCAGAAAAATACATTTATCTATTTTTAAAATTAACTGTGATTTGTGGCAGATGGTAATGGATATATTTATTATTACGTTTTATTTATATTATAATTGTGGAGTAAATTATTAAAACAAAAATCAGTGGTGCATACGGTGACATCCCATTCTACTATTAATGGTATTTAATGTCAAGAGATCGTATATTTTTATGTTTTGGTTAAATCAATGTTGGAGTATTTTATAATTATTGTTAATTATTCTGTATATACTCGTTAAGTATACATTAATTATTTATGTCTCAAAATATTTTTTGACTTGAACAAATTATTCCTACCTGATGAGTTCATATCTGGGCTACAAAAGTTATTTGACCTGATAACAAAATTAATGTTCATTAAATAGTTTATTTTGTTATTATAATGCTAGTTTACAACTTAAAAGCTTATTTTATTTTTCTTATTGAAATAGAAATAAATTATCTCACAATAAAAAGCTTGTTGGCGTATAATAGCAATACCAATACAACAGGAATGTCTGAGGAACAGGAAAAAAGAAAAATAATAAAGGAGCCCGCCTATAAGCACCAGATGTTATTCATAATTAGACGTCATTTAGTTACTTTTACTCAATTAGACTTAACTCAGAAGTATCTCGGAACAATTTTAGTTTAAATAGTTCTTTTTAAAAATAAAAACCCATCGAAATACAAATAAATACATTAAGTTTAATGTTATTTTAATTCATTTTGTACCGCCACAAAAAAAGTTAAGTAAAGATTAATACTAAATACATTAAGCATGAATAAAAAAAGTTATTTTTTGTGAATGAAATACGTGTTCTAAGTATTGATTTATTATTAAACATAAAGCGATCAAATCATCAGTTAAGAACGAGTTGAACATGCAAAATGAAATATTTACAGACAGAAAGCCAATAATTACTGCGATGCAATGTTTGCGAACATAAATTAACGTTGTTGCCGACGATTGGGTAAGGTCATTAACATATCAACTGTGACGGTTTCAAATGTAGTTATCGATACGTGCAGCGCATTATATTGAACAAGTAACCTCTTATAACATTAAGCTTGGACACAACTAATTAATAAAATCGGGCGTTTGTAATAAACGAAAGTGCACACAAGTTCGAGCAAAAAAAATGGTGTGGTAAAAAATTATATAGAATAATGTTAACATTCAAACTAATCACTAACTGTTTAGATGATAAAAAATGGGAGAAATGAGTAATACGAAATGTTGTAATTGTATGAGTAAAATAAATGTTGGT
Organism: Allygus modestus; assembly: GCA_963675035.1. Classification (NCBI taxonomy): domain Eukaryota; kingdom Metazoa; phylum Arthropoda; class Insecta; order Hemiptera; family Cicadellidae; genus Allygus; species Allygus modestus. The sequence continues at coordinate 358,020,787 of OY776112.1, read as the reverse complement.
TATAAAATATTGGACACAATTTAGCGGTAAATAAATAGCTAACTATTCGACGTAGTTTAAAACTGTGGTATTACAAAAATAAATAAAATAAAATTGTGGTGGTTAAACATAGTGGTTATATAAATATTATAAAACTTGGTAACGGCGAGACGGTCCAATTCCAATGGCCCCTTGTTCTCCTGGTGTTACACCCTTAGAACCATTTCTTTGAGGTTTTGTCAAGGACAGAGTGTTCGCATTAAGATGCACGATATTGAAGTTCTCAAAGGATTATTATGGATAGAATACGTAGCTGGTGTATCTCAGCATGCCTGGGGTGAGGTTGAGGTCACGTGACCCGAATAAAATTACTATGACGTCATTAGCCCCCAAATGATCACCGCAATCGGCTTACATTTTTTTCGCTGCTTTTGCGCCAATTGTCAAATGTAAAGTATTACAAATATGAAACCTTAAATTGAAATAAAAAAAATTGTAAAATTAGATATTGAAATAGAAATTTTCGTTGGAATTAAATAACTGGCATCCGCCAGTCAGTCTAGTGCCTGTTATCCCGCGAAGTTGTAAAAATGTGTTTTTTAAAAAGGTTTCAAATCAATAATCGAAGTAAGAAACCCTAGGGTTCAACTCTACTGGACTTAGAAGTAAATAATCAATTTTATTGGTTTTCATTGTAACAATATTTTTACCATCGGAGAAAATAGACTGAAATAAACGGGAATCAAGTGTGGCCAAGCGATAATAGTAGTCGGTTTGTAGTGATGAATACAATGTCCAATTTTATTTACTGGCAGTGATTGTAAAATTAAATTTTTATGTTAATAACAATTGAATTAATTTCAAAAATTTCAAGTTTAAAATTTAAAATAAAAATGATACAATTTCATGCTCTCTTAAACTTATTTTTCATAAACGTATCAAAGCCACTTTGGGCATCTTCATCGGTAAGAAGGTCATACAGAACTTGTAAAACCTTTCTGCAACCTTTCTATAGGTGCGCATGTCAAAATTGTCATTTAAACTTTAGGAAAAACAAATTTTAAGTAAGCATAAAGTTGCCTAAATAAATTATAAAAACTTAAGGCTTCCTCAAGTTTGGGAAATGAAATAAGTTTGATATCATTTGTTATACTGACCGTATGTTTTGGAAATGATGTGTGAGTGGATAATATTGTTCTCAATATTTTCCACACACATTTTAATATTGAATATTATATATCTAAAATACTTGAGCATTATTTATATATAAAATGTCCTCAGTAACAGTAATAGGGTCCTTAGAAGTTAGTCTGGTTGCTAGTTAGTAGGTCTCGGCATAACCCAAAATATTATTTGGAAAGATTGGTAACCTAGGAAGGCACAATAACGGGATTGAATTCCGAAAAAATACCCTGAGAGTGGGGCAAAGGCAAATTCTCATAGATACAACGGATATCATATTTTATCATCCTGACAGTGGCGGCTGAGTTTTCCCTACAAAAAGAATTTGAATAGGATTAGATAACAATAATGTAAATAAAGATACGTTAGAATCTAATATGAGTAAGGTTTGCGTGCGTGCGTCCGTGCTTGCTTGTGCCACTGATCTCAATAATGGCACCAACGATTTCCTTCAAATGTTGAAAATAACTAATTTCTGGGATAAAAAAAAGTTTTAGGCCGGTCTCGTCCCCAGAAAAAATCAAATGATGTAAAAAACTAAAATGAAAAGTTAAAAAAATTAACATTGGGCTTATGGAGTTTCAAATAAAAAAAAAAACTGCAACAGCTGTTTATAATCAATCAATGAACTGTCAATGTAATACTCATGTTGTTTATGATTATTAACATGTCTTTTCCTGAGATCAGAGATTAAAATATTTTAGTGAATATTACATATATAGAGTATTAAAAAAAAATCAAAGGGACATTAAGCTATAAATAATAACTGGAGTGACCTTAAAAATGTCGAAAAGAGGCAAATGAGTTATAATAATCCGAGTCATATAAGTCATTGCTTAGTTCAATCATCACCTTAGTTTAAACTGACCTTGTGATCTAGGGATAGTCAGTCATTGCTTAGTTCAATCATCACCTTAGTTTAAACTGACCTTGTGATCTAGGGATAGTCAGTCATTGCTTAGTTCAATCATCACCTTAGTTTAAACTGGCCTTGGGATCTAGGGATAGTCAGTCATTGCTTAGTTCAATCATCACCTTAGTTTAAACTGACCTTGTGATCTAGGAATAGTCAGTCATTGCTTAGTTCAATCATCACCTTAGTTTAAACTGACCTTGGGATGGTTTAACCTTGGTTAAAAACTATAAAGTATTAAAAACTACATAACACTGAGTCTTTAGAATTGCAATGTCTTCGTATTATGAATCGCCCTCTAATTTACATACTAATGATTAATACTCACGATTATTTTAGACACAGGTCTGAAATATTAAATAATTAAGCTCGTGCACTAACACTAATTATAACAACTTTAACTTCAAACGCAAGGTGTATGCCATAGGACTGAAAGTTGAGTTCTTCTTTTTCACAATGTAACTGTTTAATCATGTTTTCAATACATATAACTTCAGCTTTATCTTTAGTTTTTCTAGGGGCAATGGTGTTACAATTCATCTTGATTTTTGCGTGCGATTTTTTAGTGATGCCAGTCAGGCAAATCTAGCAGTGTCTTATAGAGATGTAAGAATCAAAATACATACGAAGATTGCAGATATATACTTTAACAAAGAATGCCTGAAGAATAAAGTGACACCACAGTACGCAAAAATCAAGATGAATTGTAACACCATTGCCGCTAGAAAAACTAAAGATAAAGCTGAAGTTATATATATTGAAAACATGATTAAACAGTTACATTGTGAAAAAGAAGAACTCAACTTGCAGTCCTATGACATACACCTTGCGTTTGAAGATAAGTACGGCCCTGCTGCATGGAACCTTTTGTATAACATCATAAAAACTTTAAATAGTGTATTTTAATCTCTGATATTTGCATTTAATTAACAAATATTGCATTTGCAGCAAATTCATGTTACACCATTCCATTAACTAAAAACTAAAAAAAAAACTTAATTGTGTTTATTTAAAACTGTGGTGGTTTTGTGTAAATTTTAACCATGATCCAAAGCCGTTTAAAACGTTTTTAGAAATATTTACCTTGGAACTTCATACACTTTTAAACAAGAAAGTTAAAAAAAGAGAACAAAGTGGGGATTACTTTTGGAAAACTTAAAGCTATCTCCGCTGAGGGAAATTGTTTTAATGAAGGATTTACTGAAAACCCTTTACTTCATTATAGATCCTATCGAGATATTTAAAATGTAAAATTGACTGTAATTATTACTATAATAACTAATATTATCATATATATTTGAAACATAATATTATAAGCATATGTACATATAAGGATTTTATGAACATATGGAAACAAATATTAATCTCAGGCTGTTATCTTAGACATCAATAGGCTGTTTACTATGGATAGGCTGTAAATACTTTGTATGAATACAAAAATATTATAAGCATATGTTCTAAGTTTGAATTTTCAAGCAAATTAGATTTATATGCTTCTTAAATTTCTGAAGTTTACTACAAATCAGTTATTTTTGTAACACAACTGGAAATTTGAAACGTAAATGATATAGCCGTTTATAACGAAAGACCATAGAACAGTTAAGCAAACAATATTCATTTTAATGTTAGTATTGACAATAATTTCGTATTTTTGACTATTTTACTGATAAATACTTCTAATTAAGCTCGTATAATTGTGTAAATTACATTCACAACTCTTCATAGAAAAATATTACAGTTCCAAAAGAATATTAGGGACCTTTGGAAGGATTTTATGAACATATGGAAACAAATATTAATCTCAGGCTGTTATCTTAGACATCAATAGGCTGTTTACTATGGATAGGCTGTAAATACTTTGTATGAATACAAAAATATTAATCTTACCATCATATGTTGGAAATAATTACATTTTAAGTATAATGTATTTGCTTCTCTAAAAAATTCAGGAAAATGTGTTTTATTTACCTAAAAATAGTATTTCAAATTCAAGCTAATTTCCCTTCTACTGATACCGTGGATTGATGACAGCGAAACACTTGTCAAGTTATTGTATAGTTATTATAACTAGCAAGTGATTTATGGTCTGATAGATGACTTCAAAGTCATCTATATGGACTATATGGACTTCAAGGCTTCAAGAGATTCATATCGAGTTATTGAACATTTCAGTAGTGTTTTGGGGCTGGTCCAGCAAATCCAATCTGTACTGTATTTTTATTATAAATAAGCTATTACAGCTATCTGTAAAGTACGGCCTATGGATTCTTGCTGGGCAAAAATCAGGTTACTTCAGATCTTTCCTGTTCCTTTACCCTATATTTTGAAGTAAACCTATATGTAAAAGAAAATGACTTAATAAACATCAACATTCTTACTTTTCTAGAAATATAAATGTAAATCCATCTGTTCCAACATAATTTAAAGCTTTATGAAACAAAACCTAGTTAAGCACGTCTAAAGTATTTATTAAAACTTACTTCAGCAAATAAATAAACAATATTAATAAGTTATGAAACATTTCTTCATAAGACATTTATTTTTGTTAAATTAAATATGATGAGTAACCAGATATATTCTTAATATTATTAACACAGCAACTCGTCGCCTATAATATACGCGTTATAACCTGTGTTTGCTCACAATAACTGCAAACGTTAAAAATAATCCTGACTACAAACTAATAGATAACAGTATAATTTTGATACTTAAATTTACACTCGTATACGTCCATAGGCACGATAACTTTCGTATAAAATAAGCAAATGCATGGACTATTTTACGTTTTATAGGTATTTTCCGGAGTTAGAAAACTAGTCAGGTCGTACCGGTCCAAAGGGGGTATTGAGGTGATTACTCCAAAATAGGGTATTTTATTTTGATAAAATCGAATTAATGTAGAATACAATATAGTTTGCAAAATCAGATTCACCTTAAGATATCAAATAAAAAATTCATTGTTCAATGTAATTTGGTTACTGAGCTCATTAGAGCAATAAGCACAGTCCGTTGTCCATTGCTATACTTTTGTGTAAAATGTAAGAATTTAGATTTCGATTGTTTATATATAATATATATAAACATTTGGTACCAATAATTATTTATTGATTAACCGTTCATTATGCTGCTCATTGTTCATAGTCCTTTATTATTTTTCTTTTCTTATTCGTCCATTGTCCGTCATGTATTTTATTTTTAATGTCTTTTCTACCAAGTATATGTACAAATAGCTGACTGATTAAGATCCCTGTAATTCCTCTAAATGTAACACATAATACTGATAAAACAAACAAATTATGATCTTTATATAACATTAACATCTTAAAAAGACAAATCATCAAAATTTACCAAACACAGTTACCTCTACCAACCTAATATCTGAATACATTTGAGTCTAAGCATAAAATTAGCAAGGATGATAATACATTGTTTAAGCAAAAACACAAATTGAAGTAAAAACCTATCATCAAGGATATATTTATTTGTTTACGCATATTTTAGAAAGAGATTAAAAACCTTATCATTAATAAAATCATTTGCCTGTTTTAAAATTAACTTGATGTTAGGCATCCTATTCCTTTATTTAAAAGAAATATCATTAGGCCAAAAACCTTATCTTTATCGTAACTTATGTTAAAAAATCTCCGATTAATAATATGTACTGAAATCTAATATTAGTATTATTAATGTAATAAGCCATTTGTTTTATGACAAAGACGACAAAGAAAATTAGCCAAGGTTATGTTAGGAGTATAGTTACATAATGATATCTGTCTGTTTTGAAGTTTTTAAAATTAAAAACCTTTTAATTATGTAACTTTTTTAACAAATGTAAAAGTTCTGTGGGATTAACGGCTGATGGGGATGGGAGTTAAACAAACATTTTGACAGCAGCTTTAATCAAAAATAAATTTTCAAAAAGTACTAATTAAAAATAAATTCTTCCATTAAAAATAACCGTTTATAGTATTTATATGTATTTAAGTCTTGTTGAAGGAACTGACATAATTACAATATTTTCACAGAATTCACTTCGAAACAGACGGATTTTATGTTACCATTACTTTGCTACGTTCCTTCATCGTCTTTGTCATCATGGTAATATATGTATTAAACACATTAGACCAACTAGCTTAACAATAAAAACAAATATTGTTTGTGTCAGCAATTTAAACAAATGTATGTATTTATTAAACACGAAACCAATTTAGTATTAGTATGGCAGCAGTCGATAGAACTTTGAAACATTATTGGGAAGGTAATCTAATACTAAACAATTCGTGGGGGAGAGAAAGCTTTTGGTGTAAAAGAAACAGGCAAAGCAGTAAATTATTTATGAGGAATCGTCATTCTACAATCTCATTATTTCTAAAGGACCTTTTTCAAACAATATTATTTTGGAGGGATATTAATTTGTGCCTGGATAACTAAAAAATAACTGTACCTAGTATTTTGTATTTTGTATTTTGTTTTCGTGTATAAATCGCAAAAAGTAAAAACATAGCGCAGCTCCAAAAGTATAAAGTAAATAAATATTCCTTTAGGAAGATGATATGATCGTTTATGGACACGCTATATTTTATACCTACCTATTAACAACACTTCCTCTTACCAATGTAAAGTGTTAATTCAAGTTATGACCAACATTTTATCAGATTATAGGGCTCTTCTATAGGGATATTTGCTACGAAATGTTTAGATGACAATTTAACGAAACCATGATTCAAGTTGTCTTATTTGAAATATTTTCATTAATGAGGAACGTTTTAAAAAGACAAGGCGTTGCAAAAACCTCTAAAACTTTAAAAAGAAATTACAGGTAACAAAAAATGGTCTCAAACATATACTATCAGCAAAACTTTACCCTGTGACGACATTCGATACCTTTCAATGTCCATTTAAAAAAGTATATAAATTAAAAAAAAACATTTTAATTTAATACCGGTTTACTACAATCTATGCGTACTTCTATTTTGCTAAAGTGCGACACTTAAATAATAGCTGGAAATGTTATATTAAGTACCCGACATTTAACATTTATTTGTTAAAATCTAATCAAGTTCGTCACTTCAACCCAGACATGATCGTGATTACTACGATCGTGTCAGTGGTCGCTTTTAACTGTTCGTCAATATAGTTTCAATACTAGTTTTCGTCCCAAAAGAGTCTTGCTTGAGAACTGAAATGTGTTGTACCTACAACATATGTTAAAGCTTTGCATTTAGGTCATATGCTTACATTTTTGAGATTTACTCAGTGAGAACGGTAACAATAAAAAAGTGTTGTTGAACAGACAAAAACAAAAACTTCCGCCGTTTTGTAATGGTACGTAGCAGGAGCTTTATACTTTATACCGAAACAGGTCTTTTTAGTCGTCATCTATCTACTAAGTTTGTAGGTAACGCCTTAAGAGGTTAATAACATGCGATCAACTAGGTAAACAAAAATATTCAGGCACACAGACAGAAAAATAAGCGTTTGGGGGAGTTTTTCCTTAACTTTTCTTGTATAAGTAATCATATCCGGAAGTTATGAATCGTTATTTTGAACTTCCTGTAAATTTTACTCTCTGAAATAACAATTAACTATACCTCAATGCCATTTTGAATATAAACCAATAATCAAACTGATGTGTATTATTTTAATTAAACATAGATTTTTATATGGAAAAACCTTTATCATCGAACAAAACAAAAACATTTATTTTCATACTTTTAAATTAAATCAAGTCTGCATCAAAACATTATGATCTTAAATCACTGTCAAAAAAAACAAACAATACCATCTGATATTTTTTAAATTAAACCTATGTTATTCATTCATACATAACACGTTCCTTTTTATTTTTTCTTATAAATCTAGTTGTTTTGGTGGAGACCTCTTTCTTTCAGAATATCTTGATGCTTGATTGGCAATACTTGATGGAGAAATCCTTGGTTGACTTTGGACATTTTTGACACTTTGAATCAGTGGTTTTCACATTTTCTTTCATCTTCTATATGTTGTCACTGTTTTTACGTATGTTTTATTGTCTTTATCCAAGCTCACCAAATATGATCGAGGTTGGTTAAGTTTCTTTAAGAATGAATAGAATCCTTCATAGATTCATCATCTCGCTGGAATTTCCTTATAATATTCCGAGATAATAGGTCAGCTATATACATCTTCTTGCCTGAAAGATATTTCAAGTTAAACGTGTAGTCAATTAACTTGGGTTTCAACCTCCTTAGCCTGTTGTTCTTTACGTTATTCATGCTTTTGTTCATGATTGTTAGCAATGGCACTGTGTAAACTGTAAAATTTTGCTGACCATAAATGTAGTAATGAAATCTGTTACATGCAAATACAATTGCCAATAGTTCTTTTTCAATCTGTGCATATTGAACTTCTGCACTGCTCAAACAACGAGATGCAAACGATACAGGTTTGCCATTTTGTAAAATACAGCAGTCAATTTCATCTTTGGAGGCATTACATTGAATTTCGATGGGTTTTTTTAATTAAAAGCAGCTAGCACTCGATGACTACAAATTATTTGTTTCAGTGTCTCCAATGATTTTGTATGAATTTCGGTCCATTGCCATTTGACATTATTTTTAAGTAACTCTCTGAAAGGACCAATGAATTTGGCTAAGTTTGGAATGAAATTTCGAAGATAATTTACCAGGCCCATCAACTATTGCAACTCAGTTTTATTAGCTGGATTTGCTAATGCATTTATCGAAGATATTTTCTCAGGATTTGGTGACATCCCACCTTTGTTAAACATCATACCAAGATACTTTACTTCATTGACACAATATTGCAACTTATTAATATTGTACTTTATGTTATACTTCTTTGCTCGTTCAAATAACTTCTTCAGGTTAGTGTCGACCTCTTCCTTTGTATTTCCAGAAATGCAAAAATCGTCAAAATAAATTGACACGCCGGGTATATCCCCAAAATATTTTTGTACTAATCTTTGAAATATTTCTGGTATACATGAGAGCCCAAATGGAGCCCTGAAAAAGCGATAAGTACCATACACGCAACTGAAGCAACACAGTTTGCTCGATTCACTGTCCAGTTTTACATGGTAAAACCCGTCTTTGATACCAAGAATTGTAAACAACTTTTTATTAGATAGTGTAGGAGCTAGTTCCTCTACTGTGGGAATAGTACATTTTTCTTTTGTAATATACTTATTCAACTATTTTGGTTCTATACAGAGCCTCAGTGAACCATTTGGTTTCTCCACAATAACAACATTGCGTACCCATTCAACCGGCTCATTGACGGGAGCTATAATATCTTTCTTCACTAACTCATCAAGAGAGTTCTTAAGCTTGTTTCTAATTTTCATTGGAATTCTTCTTGCAGAACAAATTTTTGGTTCAGCATTTTGACTAAGTTTAACTGTACACGGATCAGGAAAGCACCCTATCCGATAAAAAACCTCTTTGTTTTGTGAATAAACATCAGATTCATCTAGGTCTTGTAATGATTCAACTTTTTTATTAGGTTTAATTTAATGCATGTGCTTAAACCTATTATTGGATTTTATAAACTTTTGACAATCACAAATTCAACATCACCAAGTCTTGTTTATTCTCAACCAAACATTTGATTTTTCCCATATGGTAAGTCATACAAAGGCCTGCAATTTTTCATTGCATTTTTCCAATTAGGAATGCAATTTGTTGTCCCTGATAAATGAGAAAGGGAGAATATTAACCTCTGCACCATAATTCAGTTTAAATTGCACATTAACACCGTCAACTGTAACAATGTCGTTCCAAGAGCTAATTTCTTCAGAAGGAGCTTCATTTACTGAATTTACAGAAAACCGTTGACTTTGTTCATCCTTCAAAGCTAAATCCTGACATTGTTTTAACTCTTTATTGAAAGTTAATGTTTTAGTTCTACACATTGATGCAAAGTGATTTAATTTATTAAATTGTTTGCATGTTTTACCTAAAGCTGGGCACGTTGTTTGATTGTCATGAATATAACCACATTTGAAAAAATTGATTTAGGTAGACTATATAGCAGAACCTTCTGGCTTATTTTGAGCAAAACTTGCTCTAGAAAAGCACTGAGGAGTGATGTTTTTACTTACATTAGTTATGTTGTTATCTTCAGCTTATCGGTTATTCTCAGGCTTAACTTTAGGGTACTCCAATTCATCCTGTTCAATTTGGTTTTCGTTTCTTTTTTCTTCTATAAAACGCAGATTTGTTTCAGCAGCTTCAACTGATTTGCAGAAAGCTATGGTTTTTATAATGATATATATTCTCTTAGAAGACGTTCTTTCACACTTTTAGATATAATTCCAAGAACTATATGTGCTCTTAACAGTTTTCTCTTGATCACCAAAACTACATGGTTTTATCACATTTTTTAGGTTTGCATAGAACTTTTCAAAGGGCTCATGTGGTTGCTGTTTTCTTGAGAACAAATTGAAGATATTCCATGATTTCATTTTGCTGTGGTAGCCAGTGTTCTTCCAAAACACTGAGAATAGATAAAACTTTTTCTGCACTTTGATCATCACAGGTTAGTGTCCTATAGTCCTATAGTGGTTAGTTCCTATTTCAGTGCCTCAGTTCCTAACAAGTTTTTCAATCTCGCTACCTGTACATGTCTTGGTTTCTTATCTGACTCTCTAGGTGAGAAATAAATTAGAACTTCTTCTTTGAAAGACTTGAAATTATCTGCGATATTTCCATCTAGGCTCAATATGTTTGGTTTTTTGAATTCCATTTCTTTGAAATAATTTAGTTTAATAAATTTAAAAACATTCATCATCCAACTGTGCCATGATGTGAATTATTTTAATTAAATGTAGATAATTAAATAGAAAAAAACATTTATTATCGAACAAAACAACAACATTTATTTTTATACTTTTAAATTACATCAAGTCTACATCAAAATATTATGATGTGAAATCACAGTCAACAATATCATCTGATATTTTTTAAATTAAACATATGTTATTAATTCATACATAACACAAACCAATGATTTGAATATATTCCTAAATCTATATTAAGGAAAACCACTTTAAGTCTTCTCTACCCGAAGAATTCCCAAACCCTGCAAGGTTTTCAATATTCACTACACATTATCTCTTGCTGTCGAGTTAGGAAGTTTTGTGTTGAAACTCCTGGGTAAACTTCCCATAATGTGTTAAAAGCTTCTATGCCAACAGCTCACTTTATAATAACACTTATGTTATTGATCTTTAACGTCTAAAATACGTCTTACAGCGCTTATTTAAATACAAAGTAAATATATTTACAAAACAGTGCAAGGCTATTGCTTTAGACCGGTCATACCAGTTATCAGCAGGCCCAATTAGTATGGAATGGAGAATTCGAGAGTGATGAAATTATGCACATAGATAAATAGACCCATATTATAAATATTTTAGGCATATCGTCTTATTGCTTGCTATATACCTGCTTACAGTCACTCCACTCTGCATCTAAATGTCTTAGTAGGCCCATCAAATCATACACCTGTTAGTGTTCGATCTGCAGAGAAATCCGATTAATCATGTAACCCCCCAAAAATCATAAAAACATATTTAAAACATATATTTAATATATTAATTTATATACACACTGAAATCTTATTCCACATACCTATATTTCGTAACAAAATAAAATAGTATTCAGTAAAATAACATGACGTATAACATGTGTCATCTTTGCAATTACTCTTTCAATTTTAAATTTATTTTGTTAATAAGGCACGTACTGATCTGAAGAATATGAAAACTGCTAAAAGAATACAAACGTTCTACTATGAAAATATTTCTAACCTCAAACAAATATAAAAGCTTACATAGTTAGTAATTACACGAAGAGAAACACAGCTAGACCAATGGTGTTTTAGAGTTGTGTATTCCTAATGTAAGAAAATTAAAACACAACTTTGTAAGACGGATAGTCGCGATAGTTTTGTTTACTAGGTAAACCATTTAAATGAGTTATGAACAGCTTTAGAGTTAGCCATGCAAGAAGAGCTCTGAGAATTACTGATGTCATTCACTTCTTTATTATATAGGGCTTTAATGTAGGTAAAAAAATAAACTAAAATCTCACACAAAGTTTTTAGGCAAAGACACATTCAGATGATAAATTATGATGATTATACATTAGTTTATACTTGTTTACTCTCCGGAAAGTTTAGTTATAAATGATTATATCTGGCAATCTTTCTTTCCATGAGTCTCATAAACAAACCTCCGATCGTAACACCGTAATAATTCATTGTCTTCTTTCATCGACCACATATATCATTCAGCTACTCGGAATAATGGCCAAGCATTTCATTTGTTTCATGTCAGTACAGACCATCTATCTACAATACGCTAAGTCAACTTTAAAACATAACTCCTCCATTCTTTATAATATTTTTTCGACGATTAAGTAGAACTTTATTAAAGGGAATTGGCCACCATCAAAATTCCTATTCGGCCCAACTACATAGATTGCGATGGATTTTAATTCAATAATAGTCTAAAGAGCTGTTTATGCAAATAAACGCAATTTTTCCAACGTTATAAAATATATTAAAATGTGAACATAAATATATATTCAAACAAATTAAAAGGTAAAATGATATAAATAATTCTTGTCAACAACTTTGCCCGGTTTTGATGAACAGGTTGAATAGTAAATATGTTGATTTATTTACCCCCATATTTTCAAATTATAATGATGTTTGTAAAATCATCCAAAAAAAGTAATATCCTTATTTCACATAGAGCATTAATATGTTAAAAGTCAACAAATTCACAAAGAGCCATGACCGTTGTTTTTATATTAGTATACGATGGGAAAACGTTATTAAAAACCGCAATTGTATGTTATATGTTGAACATACTATTAATCAGGCAGGGAAAGGTTTTAGAGGTTTCACAGTGAAAAATAAATTAAGGCAACATAAATTTTTAATCCAGCTGGACATAAAAGACAATTTGTTTAATGCTGACTATTTTTCATAGTGGTCGTCAGCAAAATAAAAAAAAACAATTTCTTTGGCGATGAAATAAAAATTAATAAAACTGTAATTTGTGATGTTTTAAGTTAAGAATTAAGTTAAGAATGAGTTTAGAATTTACAACATGTCTGTTACAATCCCTGTAAAAATGAGAAGCCGTTACCCATTTCCATGTTGATGAATTTCCTATTTAAACCTGCTTTTTGGCAACCCGCCTTAAGTGATCACATTTTAAACAACATATTTTTCACAGCATAAGAATCGTAGAAAAAAAACTTATTTTTATAGGTTTTGGGAAATCATATTTTAAACTGTTTTGTGTATAGATTTTGTGATCGAGAGAAAATATTTCAGTATTCACAGGGCGGATAGTAAAATTGAATCCTCAAAATATTGCTGATCATACAAATGCGTTAAAAGCCAAAAAAAATTATTGAAACGTCCTATAAATAATTAATGCTAAAAATAGGTATGCAAAGGTTTTTAAATCAAGCACGTCTTGTACTTAAAATACAGTAATGTGCTATATTTGTTTCTTTTAGTCTTACTACTATTATACATTTTATACTACATAGTAATAATGCTGATTACTAATATAAGTTTTTATTCAATATGGTTATAAAAAAAGTATTATTTATTATTTTAGTTTAGACATCGAGAAATATATATAAAATATAAATAGCTGTAAAGTTTTTCACAATGTTAACATACTATCCCATAACATAACATATAAGCAAAATTAAAACATTATCAACGAATACAGTTTAATTGTTATAATGTATACGTATATGCATTTACGTATACAGTTTATATGTGTTTCGTGTATTTGTTCTGTTTACCAACATTATATGCCTCACTTGCTGTTCTTGATAAATTCTTGGGTTTAAATACCAGGATTACCAATTATTTTGGAATATCAAGCTGTTTTTGGCTTTATACTGCAACTAAAATATAAAGTGCTTGCTCTCAGCAGAACAGTAAACGATTGCAAAAAACTTAAAGATATCCTGGATCTCTCTGGAGAAGTGCAGTTAATACCATCAGTACATCAATGTAACACTAAACTCCCTCCTACCTATAAGTTCTATTTAATTTCGAATTGAGAAATAATAACCTGTTATTTAAATATATTATTTTATTTATTTAGAAGAATATTAAAATAACAAGTTTTCAATTATAGATTATTAATTAAATTTTCTTCCAATAACATAGCTCCTTCCGAATTTTAGGCTTAAAGATCTAGTTCAAAATGACTGCAGATAGGGCTGCGACTGAAGTAACCGGTATACAAATATCCTTGAGTATTGTCGTTTACATTTAATGGCTACGATGTATTCTTTAACTAATACTGTCCTAACTCCCATGCAGATGGGGAGTGCCCAAGTAGAGAAGGTCCAGCATAATACTAGAGCCATCTCACATCCAATACCAGAAGTATATCTATCCTTGTTGTCTTTCATTTATAATAATGATTCATACCTGGGTAAGATATCGAACTCCAGGTAGGTCGCCTAGATACATATTATGACTCCATGAACAATACGGCATTGGAAATTTTCCTAAAATGTTAGCTTTAATATTGTTTTAAATTGGAAAACTGCTAACAATATATTTTTTCCTCACCACTGTGTAAATTCAAATTTTACTCCTTATAATTTGGGAGTAAAGTGCTACTTTAAATTCCTAGGGAGACAAAGTAAACCCATAAGAAAAACATTGATAATCTGGCAACACAGTTCAGTGGAGAACTGGCAACGCTGTAGCTATGACATGCGGAACACAATCAGCTGATATTTTGCTGCTAGAATTAACACTGCAGCTATAGCGGAATTGGATCAGCTGGTTAATATTTAGCTTCACTCAGCTGCAATTAACGTTCCAAGTTCGGAGGTAGTTGTTAGGCATTACGCAACCTTGACGCCCTCGCCTACAGCGCGGCGTCGGGCGCCTACGATTTCCCTCAGGGAGACAAAGTTGCAATTTACTCTCTTGACACACAAATAACTATTTGTAGGGTGCACATATAGTCAATTATGAAACTATGGAGTGCCAAACCAATATTATTAGTTATACATTTTTTCCCTAGCGACAGAGCACCAATTAAATTGAATTATTGGACTCCAAAGCCTTTAAAACTAGAGTAAAATATGTTGCTCTTAGATTATAAAATGTAATATTTATGAAATATTTGGCAACTGATTAACAACGAATTTAAAATTAATAGATTTCCTGTAGTAAGACAGCAACCTATTCTAAATTATACAATTTTTACAAAAATACGGAGACAAATTACTTAGTCAATTAAAAGTTTAAATATTTTTTTACCCAAAATGGAATATCCTGATAAAAGCAATGCGACAAAAAGTGCAAAAGCTTAAACTGTTTTCGTTGCAGATCCACTGACATAAATCAGCGCAGTGTTTTCTGGTCGTAAACGTTAGAGCAACTAGAGTAAACAAAGCCCGATGCAAATATTGGATACGAATGGACAATTTTATGACATAGGTATTGTGATTGTCATGTAGTAGGATCTCATTGGCCTAAAGTACTTCAAACTCTTTTCAAATCTCTACATACTTTGTCAGAATTATTATCATGACATAAGTAATGATTAATGTTATAATGTTGTTTAATTGTTCTACGATCTATGAACCAATGTTAAATTACTCTGACACAGATTAAATAATATATTTTGAAAGCAGAGGGTGGAAATAAAAATGTATCAGAGAGTGTTTAAAACGAGAACCTGCAAGGAAAATGTATGACTTAACTCAATCACCTTTCAATCATCGTCAACAATGACATCCGACCAAAACAGATTAGCTAGAGTCATTTTTACGTTTACTTTATTAAATTGATTTTTTGGTGTGTTTTTGATTCCTAGAGAACTCTGGCCTGAAGAACTTGTTTTGCGAGTCTTTCTGAGAACATATTATGGTGGCCAGAGATTGCTAGTCGACGATTGTTAGACAAAGATCAATATGTATTGGCAGTATCCTCGATTAACTTTTTGAGGGAACATAATTTTATGAAATAATCCGACCGGATAAAATTATTAAGAAACAGATGTATAAATTATTAAGCTACTAGTTTTATTTAGTTAGTCTTATATTTTAAGAAACTCAACATTATTTGTCTCTCTTCTATGAATCATACTAGTGAACATCGCATGGCTTCTACTACTTAATGAAAGTAACATATTCATAGCAGTATTAAAATGCTAGTTATAATTTTTACAGCATAATAAGCATGATTGTTTTCTTAAAATCCACTATTTTTAGGGGTTGGGACAAAAATTTATATTATTACTCGGCTGTAAGATTAAAATTCTAGTTTGTAAATTGATGTCTTCCCAAAAATATATTATTGTTATTAATAACTTGCTTTATGTATTACAACAATGTGTCAATAATTTTGTTCCTTTATATCTATTTAAATAAAAGTAATGATAAAAATTTAATAAAACAATTAAAGGTAATTAAAAGTAAAACATATGCTTCAACCCAGTTGAAATCAACAGGAAATATAATAAGTGAATGTTATTTTATGCATTATTTTAACGTATTTTAATTTGAAGAGAACGCTGAGTAATTATTGTTACAGGGATAAAGACATTTTCTAAATGTTTTAGCTGCCACTGATGGTTCAGCGGAAGCTCCTTACATAGCTATCACAATCCAAAAACATTCTATGGCCTTTTATGATGCTGTTATTTAATATTTTTAATATTACTGTGACTTCAAACAACAATGGGACTTTATTCAAATCGAATGGGCTGTCATATTGCTATTGATATATGAAACTAAAAATGATATATTTATGTACCTTTTAGAAGTAACAAAAAAATTACAGCGGAATCATAGTTGAGTGGTCTTTATAATGAGACATTAGATCCTGTATACTCTAACCTGTATAACCTAACCTGTATAATCTGTTGAGGTGTCGATAATTTCCTTCTGTTCTGGTTTTGAATTTGAACACAAGGTAATAAGGTTTCCCTAAAAATTCTGGGCACCGCCGGGGTGCGTCGCCCTCGTCAAGGGTGAGAATTGTGTTCAGTGTGTTTAAGACAGTTAACAATTGTCAATATTTATAACTGCAAAGACATAATATGCTGTTGATTACTATATTTCTTGAATAAGCCTTCAAATGTTAAGAAGACTCACTTTATCTAACCTTATTGTAAAATGGATACCAGCTGTAAATGAATTATTATTTATAAAGTTGAATAAGGTTGTATGAGTAGAATGCGATTATTGAATGGGGATCAAACCTAAAAGATTGTCTGCCCCATAGAAATGTCCAGTCATGTACCTAAATAGATGAAAATTAGTTACATTGAATCAATCGTCAATGGTATTCAAATACATTTTTTTTTAATCCTGGAGAATATCCAAGACTATGGGTTTCTTGCCTCCGGCAGTATTTCAAAATGTCCAACATATGCTAACATGTTTCACTGCAAGTGCAACATTTTAAGGCTGGCAAGCCATCAAAGTTTTAAATTTTAACATCTTGAATACTTGCCTTAAAAGTCTTGCACTTGCAACGAATTATGTTGGCATAACCTATATGTTGGAAATATTTGACAATTGAAAGAGGAAAGAAACCTATTTAGTCCATGGTCCAAGAGGCCTAAACTATTAACCCTTTTGAACAAGAAAATATGGGTACAGTTGTAATGAAAAATTAGGACCCTATAGATTAATAATAAAACATTCATACATGACTGAAATTACCATAGTTTGAAAAGAATCAAAACATTTTAAAGAACATCTGTTAATTGTTTAGTTCTTAACGGAATACATGAGGAAAACACTTTCAATTTAAACCTTATCGATACGCAAGGACTAAAGCTACGTACCGAGAATATCTGGAACCATAACCTTTGTTAAATGTGAAATGATCTGTGAATATGAGTGTCACAGGAAAAGCTTATAGTACGGAAACCTAGGTATAACCACGGGTAAGTGACACCAACTCTGGCAACCAACAAAGTTGACTAGACCACAAGTGATATGTGACCACTGGACCGAGACGTGTTTGGTCCACCGTATCAATTCAAACACGGACATCACCAAACTTTAATCCATACCACTCAATTATACTTTAAACTAGTTACTTCCTTGAGTGTTAGCGTTGGCGATGTTATTTATCTTTTGTTGTAATAAGATTCAATACAAGTTTAGCTGCCAGAAAAAGATTGTACAACTTCTTATCACATTATAGTTATACATATATATATATATATATATATTTGTTTTTTTTGAGTAATTTATTGGTCGACGGATAACAGACAAATTATTTATGATAAAATAAAACGTAACAAAAGTTTTAATTTTAATAAAAATAAAAATATTTACAATTCATAAAGCCTTTTTCAAGTATAGAGTTAAATTAAATTCTACTATTATATTATTTTATCTATATATTAAGCTGAACATTTTGTACGTTTTATTTAAATATATGTGTCACAGAAACATTAAAATAAATATTCTCAATTAAATTTGCATATTCCAAAATGTCTCTTAATTTAACATTTTTTTAATAATTCAAAAGTTTTTGCACTATAGTGATCCAGTTTTCAGTTTCAGTTAACCGTCCACAATTTTAAGTTATCTCGAAATGTTAACTAGAGATTGAAAAATGTATGATGTATTTTGTAACTTTCAAAAGCCTGAAATGGACTTTTAAGTTAAAAATCGTTTATTTACCTTTTAGTATTCAAATTATTTTTAAGAGTTACCCAAATAAGAATCATATGGGCAGAACTATTTTTGTGAGTTTATGCTTGCAACTTCCAATAATATAACAGATTTCTTCAAGAAGTAGAAGACATGAATATTAAATAAAATTGTTAAAACTACAATATACGTCGCCATGATCAGTCTTTAAAGCTTAAAACTACAAAGGACAAAACTGAAGTTGTTTTTACTAACAGGATGATTGTAGTTATGCATGACTTCCACTTGTTCTCTAAGTGTTTGGACGTCCTAGGAGAGGTATAGGTATTATTAATACCCCCGTAGCAGCAAACCTGCGTACTCAGCGAATTTTCAATGCACATAAATGTATCCTAATACCACATGCCAAGTTTCATCAATATACATTCATAAATAAACGATTTATGACATTTTAATTATTCTCCTTAAGAATAATATGGTGGCTGAGTATGCAGGGTTGCTGAAGTAAGGAACACAAAAAATGGGGTTTTATACAAATATCAATATAACTCAAGAAGGTAAAGCCACATACCAAATTTTATTAATTTATGTTCATAATTAAGGGAGATAAGACCTTACTTATTCTTAATAAGAATAACATGGGAGCTGTGTGCGCAGGTTTGCTGCTAAAGGAACTATTGGCCAAAAAATGTTTGTGCAAATATCAATGCCACAATAGGCCACAACGATATGAAGCAATATACATCTGGATTAGTTGATAAATAAGCGAGATATCCAATTTTTCTGATTCTCCATAAGAATAACATTGGACAACGTACTGTGTTTGGCACTTACAATATCTCTGTTACCATTTGACGTAGAGCAATGATCTAAACTCCAAATTGTGCGTCTTTTTAAGCTGATTCCAATGAAAAAAAAAAAAACTAAAATTTGACTTTTAAAAATTATATTTAAAAATTAAAAACCCATTTCTGGGTTACAAAACCCCCCCAAAATACCCCTTTGGATAGGTCGATCTGTCTGGTTTTTGAACGTAGTCATAAATGCTGCTTTACACGTTCATGCCAAATTTCGTCAAAATCGGACTATCTTTACGTGATTTTTCCGTTCAAAACTGTATATATATATATATATATATATATATATATATATATATATATATTTGTGTGTATGTGTGTGTGTGTGTGTGTGTGTGTGTGTGTGTGTGTGTGTGTCCGTGAGCACGATAACACGGACACACACATATATATGTATATATACATAACATATGTATATATATATATATATATATATATATATATAGTTTTGAACGAATGGTGTTGGAATCTGGGGACCTCAAAATGACAAGTTATCATGGTCTCGGGCCTAGGACTTACCATGCCGACTATGGTAATAGCTTCTTCCCTATAAGGGAAATTCACTAAAAGGATAGTGGGTAAAAGATCTCTTATTAACGAAAACCCAAAGATCAAAGCAATTACCAACAGATCCTTGTTTCACACATTTATTTAACAAAACGTTTAAGGAAAATGTGTCAATGTCATATTAATTATTAAGTAATATATTTAGTGGTAATCTACGTTTTGTTACAACAATTGTAGTGATGTGAGACGAATTTTATTTTATACTATTTATATACCTAATATCCCTTACAAACATTATTTAAAACATTGAAATTAAATCAGAAGAGGACTAATTAGTCATTTTGTAAGAATAAATAGCAATGCCAAATTTAACTGATTTAAACAATTTTATTTTTTTATGACATAATGTTTATAATTTGTATCAACTCTACATTACTGGAATAAATACAATAACAACTAAAACAAGAGTGTCTTATAGTTTCAAATGCATAGTTTTATTATCTTGTCAGTCTAGATATCTACCTCTCAGTCTTGGTCCCTCATTTTGCAGAGAACGCCCTGGACAATCCGCGTCACTCAGATCCAGTTGTTCTCATCCTCCATCATCATTCTGACCACATCCACCGTCATCAAACAAATACATCTCTAGGTGAGGCCTTCCCAAACATTGGCAGTGGAAGAAATGATGTTCCGCGTTGTTGGAAACGACTGGGCATTATCTCTTACCTCTTTGCCCTTTATCGCGTTATTCCCAATCTCGCCTTGCCTCTGGTACATCGCTTTCCTCCTCACTGCCAAAAGCTTGACAAGGATCATTTCAGCATAACAAGGTGAGCCTGTATTTACACCGTAGGACACATGATGCGATCCTGTGTGCTGCTTGATGTTACACTTGAGCGAGCCACAACCTGTGTACTACTAGTGCGTCTGCCCACACTAGCCTCGTACATGAACACAGCGTGCATGAATAGTTTTGTTTTACTGGATCTGTGGCTCCTCTACATTGGTCATTAGGTGATTAAGACAACTTATAAAGTATTATTTGATAAACAGTTGTAATCAATTATCAAAACTTCAAGGCCAAACAAGTCCCAGAAAGTTGAATACTTAGAAAATAATAATAATCACAAACTATTATCATCTACTGTCACAATGATTGTAACGAAGAGCTAATATTGCATTATAAAATGTCCCGTGATTTTATTTTTACTTCTATAAAACATATATTGGCAAATTAAATTAACAAACAATGAGCAGACTATTTGTTTAAAACAGTTTACATTGATCAGCTGACAACCTAAATAAAACATAAGTCTATAAGATTAACATTGTAACTTTGAAGGTCTGTGGGGCAAAGCTCTGAATGTGGTGTTTTTAAAATCCCCAAAAGGCACATCCACAGCCTAAGACCTTTCGACTGATTTCTTATTTGTATTTAAAATAATAGTTTTAAAGGTCGAACATCACTGAACAAATCAAGAAATTATTTTAATAATATATGAGATTACGCACTTTAATAAATATTATGATACTCGTATATAGTTCGTTTTGGGAAAATACCAAAGGAATCGAAATTTTTAAATGCAGTTTCAAAGTGCAATGTTGGTGTATTGTTTCCAGAGTTATTTATAAATTAAATATTAAATTTTGACATAACGAGAATTCACTTTACAAAGTATTAAGCACGTTTTATAAAAAAAACAGTAATTTTTGCTTCGAGTAAAATTATCCTATAAATATCTTGAAACATATAAATATAAAAGCAATAATACTGATACAATTGTTTTATTACGAACAAAATTAAAGATATCACTTTGATAGTGTGTGGATTCAAATACTTACGTTAAAGCTTGAATCTGTTTTTCAAGTTTTTTTCTGGGAAAAGTCTCACAGTTTTAGGTACATACAAACTGTCCTACAGTGTCGTTTGCTAGATGCAATAAATAAATAATATTTATGTAAAAATAAGCAGAAAATACATCATTATAATACTTTTTGAATAAATGTTTATATTCACCGTTGGAAACAATGTAGCCTTATAGAAAAGGTTCGCGTGAATACCAATTACTCTTACGCAACAATTTTATATTTTATTTATTTAAACGGCTATGGAATTTTTTGTTAATAGAACCACAGATGAATAGAACACACAAACGCTTTTAGGGCAAGCGGTCAAAAGTCCTCCAATTATTGTGATCACCCCGGGATTTGAACCCGTGACCCCTTGAACCCGAAAGTCATGACGCTAACCGTTAGGCTAGCTAGATGCCCCGAGGATTTTTCTAGGTACTGTATAATAACGCAAAACAAATTACACGAACAAATTTGTAATTTATTTTTCTTACATTTACCATGTAAAGTACATGTTTTACTGTCACAAACCTCAACATAAATTATAAAGAAACGTACAAATCTACCTTGGCCGTCCCTAACCTGGATAGCCTCCAAGTCTGAGAAGAAGACAAAGAATTCCCTTGTCATGAACTCCTGCCAACGTTAAACACTTCGATCGTTTTCCTCCATAAGAAATGTTTTAAGAAAAATTTTATGAACTCTAAAGGTAAAGTATACATACTACGTCAAAAACCTGCTAACTTTTCTTTGTTTAACTTGATTCAAATAATATATAGCTTTAATTGAATAAATCATACATTTACTCTGATGTTTATATTTTCCTCGGTTATTCTTGGTGGTTTTACATCCGTGTTACAACCTAAATAAGTAGTAAGAAAATATTTATCAACTTAATTCGCTTCTTGAGATATCGATTTCCATTTTTCTGAAAGTGATAAAACGCTAGAAATTTAGGCAAATTAATAACATTTGCTTTTATTAGATGTACAAACAATTATTTAAAAGGTGTTTGAAAAGGCTTTGATTTGTAATATCTGTTTACTTCCTCATTTATTTACAATTAACTCTAAATACCGTCTGTTATTTTTTGACTGCCTACTGTAAATTAAAAATTAAACATTTTGTGGAGTTTTATTATTCAATATAAACTAATGTTAAGAAAATAAACTTTTGAACTGAAATTATTAATAATATACTTTTAATGAAAAGAACGGTGCTTTAGGGTAAGGTATTAATTTTTTGTGGCTGACTCAGTGAATACCTTTATGCTATAAATCATTCCTTTTTCAAGTTTATTATTAGTGTTTCCATCTTTTTGATTACGGAAATTGACGATCGCAAAAAATAATTAATTTTAAAGATTAATACGATAGTTAATACGAACATATTTTTTAGTAGCATATTAATTGTTTTTAACTGCGGGATGTAATAAAATAGTCATGTAACATTTTACTTTAGGCTATATTTATCTTATACTGAATTCAATCAATAAATTAGGATAAATAAAATATTTGGTTAATTTATTCTGTTTAAATGTAACAACACGTATTATTCTTTTAAAAAAATATTTAATAAATTAATATAATATAATATAGGACACACTCAATTAAGAATGGTTACACTGCTCACTTTCATACCCAACTATTTCTTCTTTCTTATATCGTATTCTTTATATTCTCATTCCAGTTTATTTCTTTATATGTGTAAGCCAGAGGATTTTGTACCCCATAACAGATTTGTAAGGAAAGCGTCCTAACCCATACAGTGGACATCCCGGGATCAAACTAAATTACACCATAAACTGAAGTCCATGACCCTAACCAATGGGCTAGCGAGACTCCTTGCTATTTGGCATGATGATTTTCTAATATCCTAATTTTCCTAATTTTCTAGCGTTTTGATCACTTTCAGGTTGTAAATATAATAGCAATATAAGATCAAACATACAGTCAATAACAGGAAATGAAGATCTATCTGTGTCATTGGCATGTTCTTCAGGTAATGATTCTTATATAATTTTATATCCATTGCCCAATAATAGATATGGTATCAGAATAGTAACTACGGTTTTAACCATGATACAAAGTATACATTATAAAAGTAATAGATCAGAAAGATGTTAATAGATAATACAACAAAATGATTAAGAAAATGTCAGACAAAATATTTATTTATCGTACATTCTATTTATTTGTATTTTAAATTGTTTAGAGTTAAGAACAAAGTTTTAAGAATAAGTTCTCTCACTTTAATTAGCTTTTGGAAGCACTCGGCAGGATGTTCAATTGAATTGGGTATCATACGTAATAATTACCAATAAACAACTAATTAATTAGAGTAATAAACCATAAAAAAATATAACATGGCATATGCAGGTAATAGTATGTCATGAAAGGGAATAAGATATTTAATGTTCTAAGTTAACAGTTATAAATGTTAGTTTTGTCTGAATATTTTATCTAGTAGAGTAGTTAGTTTACATAATATTTTTAGACAACGATATCAAAAAAAAACCTTTTTTCTTAAACTGATGAAAGTGACGCTAAAAACGTTAGGGACAAATAATAACTTTTGCTATTATTAGATGTACGAACAACAATTGCACATCTATTTACAATATACTTTATATACCGTCTATTATTTGTTTATGCCTATTTTAGATTTAAAATTAAACGGTTTGTTGAGTTTTATCATACAATCTAAACTATTGAAACACTTAAACTAAAAGTATTAAATATTTATTTTATCTTGCAGAGATTCTTCACTGATTTTTTCATTCATGCGGCCCCTTAGATAAATCACAATTATTGTTTAACGGAGCATATTTCGATTATACGCCTTTTCCAATGAGATTTGGAATGATCAATGGATCTTAAAACTATTATGGCACCCTGCCAGAATAATGTGTATGCTTGGAATAAAAGAAAATTAGATTTAGATTCTTTAAGATTTTTTACAACCAATTTGTAAATACAAAATAAGTTGTATATAATACAATAAAATATGTTGAAGTTATCTATAATTATTTTCTTATAAAAATACAAATAATTTGTGACTTCTGCAGTATCGTCGGAGAAAAATAACAAAAGGTATTTGTAGTTATTTATAATTACACCTAATATTAGATAAGATTTAAATAATATAATTTATATCGATGAATAAATTACTCCTTTGGACACTGTCTATTACGGCACAAATATAACCAATAACTATGTCAAATCTTATATTGTAAGGAAAACAAATTGTGAGGTGTTTAAGCTATGGGGTAATACTCCCATTAAAAAAGTTATCTTAGTTTATTGATTGATAAATGAACTAAGAATTGTATAATGAGAGTATTTAAAATTATACAAGTAGTATACAAATTGATGAAAATATATAAGAATTCGAATGCTATGGAATGTCATGCAACTAACTACTTATAAAGATTGTGCTAAGGAGTTATGAAAGAGGTTTAAAGCAACCATTAAGTTTAGACTTTTATATATAATGCTTGAAACCAAAGCCAACCGATAATGGGGGTAATTCAAGCCACACAAACACTCAGCGCTCATCGCGGCTAATGCACTGAATAACCCTTAAACACGGTTTTAAGTTAGTGCAATTTTAGTTGAATAGTTGTTTTATTTTATCTGTATTAATATGGGGTGTGTGCGTGTATAAATGTTTCCTGAATCAGGTTAGTAATTCTGCTCGTTGTTATAACCAAATAAATGTTCCATTAACATGTATATAATCTATGTATTATTAATTTTTACAGATGTTAAAATTAATAATTAATCAATTGGCAAAGTTATTGTTTTAAATTATACATACATTTAGGAGAAAATTTATTTTCAGGGGGATGCTACAACATTATTTATAAGACCTCCTTTACTCAATTTCACTCTAACCGGGGAACTAATATTACAAGTTATTAGGCTAGGTCATCCTAAGACCTACACTCCTAGGGCTTGCACGTATTCTGATCGACAGATAAACTTGCAGTGAAGGATCTTTGAGTGAAGGATGCCCTAGATAAGGTGAAACTCGCAGCGACTGTGGTCATCACTCACCATCACATTCATGCTGACAGTGTCAATTGACGGCACAACGAGATATCCTCGAGGCGAAGCGAACCCCAAAGTGAGCAAAGGAAGAAAGCATGTTCCGCGTCGTTGAGAACGCTTGCAGATTTTATTCCCAGCTTGTATTTCTATTGCTGGTAGTTTCGCAATTGCTCTTTGGTATTTTCATTCTGATTATAGTTTCTACCTTGCCTCTGTCATATCGCACTGCTCTCTTCTGCCAAAGGTCTAACAGGGGTGACTATAGATAATACCAAAACGCGGGTGCGACCCTGAGTGCCACTCGACGTTGAACACGAGCAAAACACAACCTTTAAACCTCCTTATTGATCACTTCCACTTCCACTTATAGAGATTACGTATCTCCTTCTATGAGTCTGGGACCCCCAAGATCGGCCATAAGAATAAATAGAGAAGCAACGCTTCTAGAAGCTTTTTACACCTTAAAGAAAGTATACTCGGCTAAGCTATTGAGGTATTAATGAATATATATCTCAATCACGGCTGCTTAGCTTCTATCTGTTCTTTAGATCATATTATGCTGTTTGCTTAAAGTGGGTAAGAGACCTTGATCAGCTATGAATTCGCTAAACCTCCCATCAATTTGTTCAACATAACCATACATGGGGTCTGCTCAACGTTGCGTGCAGCGACGTCATCGGTGTGCCCCTTCCGATGCATAAAACGGCTTCATCATGCACCTAGAATCCCAGGAAGTCACCATGAGTGACGTCACGGGGATTCGGACTAACTAGTATTCCGTATGTGGTACCAGAAGCGACATGCATTGTCTGTATTCTATCTTCTGTTTTAGATACCAACATTCGTCACCGGAAGTAATCTTCTATTAGCCTTAAAACATAAGCTAGTACTCGGAGAGTGCTCTTCAACGAAGCCATCATATTGACTACTCTTGTTGAGTTAAATAAAAAATGTAAAATCGGAATTAGAATTAGAACACGAAATGTCATTCTGATAAATGTAAGTCATAATACAGCAAAGATAATTTGGTATTATTATTATATATTCCAAGTATAACAACAACAACAAATTATTTAAATATAGATCCGTTAAAGCAATCATACCTGATGACCCCAGTTAATCCGGTAAATTTAATCAATTTTTCAACATTTGAATGTGTTGCTTTTCGTGGAGAAACCGATTACATTTTACAACGGATACACATTTTTACATAATCACCTCATCGAATTAAATATCTTTTTTCATTTGCAAATTTAGTAAATTATAAGACCAACGGGTAAGCTCTAAAGGAAATGCATAGAGTTTTTGATTTTTCTTTTACAAATGTCTGAATAATAATGAATATTTTGATATGCAATATGGTAGGATTTTGTCACGATAACCTTAAACCTTTTTCACGGATTATATGTCATTGTATTATATTTATTTTTAAATTAATCATACATATGCATATATATATTAAGTAGTTGCCATCAGTATTAATCAAACAAGTTTCTTATTTCTGTACTTTTAACAGATTTTTCACTAATTTTATGACTTATGGTTTTTTCATGACTTTTTATATACCAAAACAAACATCACTGTTTTGATGATGGTAAAATAACAGTCAATAATATGTTTTCCTGAGAGTTTTAGAGTTTTCCCAGACCCTAAAAATATTTTTGAAATAATAATAGAATTTACAAAACTATATGTAAAATATTGCAGTATAAGCAAAAAAAAAAAAAAATAAATAACAGCAATATGAAATATATATATATATATATATATATACTCCATATTGCTCCATATATATTACTCCATATTGGGTGTACTTTTATTTTAACAAATTACTTTATACATTTATATTGAGAGAGAAATGTTTCCGTCCAAACTCATCCTTAAAGCTTTGAAAAAGTTCCAACTTCAAAACTTGCCCCAAGTGTTTTAAAAGTTTTCTTCCTTCATAGTAAGGAAAGCATCTAGATGGAACGATTAGTTTTTACAGTTCTTTGTTTAAAACGGAAAATCATTACCATATTTTGTTATTATTTCAGTCCTCTATAGTTTTTCTTAATAACTTAGACTCTCTTTCTTTTTTTTCTTAATTATATTCTTATCATTAAAATAACTATAACATTTGACGGCAAAGACTACGTTTACATTTTAGATATTATACAAATTTGTGATTAAATATTTCAAAAATCATTACATCAATAAATTTTACTGCTATAAGATTTTAGTTTTGAATTTATTAATTTGGTAAAATGTTATTAGCTGAAATAACTTTTGGTAACCAACTAAATTGTCTATCGATGTTAATCTAATCAAAGGTGACAAATATTAATTTACAATAACATTGTTTGAATAGACAAAAATATAGCTGTGGCAAGATAAAACAATCGTATAGATTCGTTTACTTCAAAATGTAAACAATACATTAAAATAATTCACAGTGAATTAGTAAATTAAAAGGAAACCTGGGGGTAGCATTGTTTTGCTTATTCGTATAATGACTGCTAGCATTTGGTCCATGCATTCAGCAACCCAGTTCATTACGAATGTTATAAAATCAAATAAATTTATTACATAAATTACAGTTGCATTGGTATAAGACAATCAAACGTAAGACAACTAGTCTATATTTTTAACGATCCTCGTACTTTTAACAATATGATTATACATTAAGTTGAGGATTGTTCGGTCAAGATGGATAGCTACGAAATTACGCAGCACCCTAGCATGCAAATAAGTCGTAGTCCTGATCCTGATTTATTTTGGATACCGTTTACTTATGACTTTTTTTCTTAAAATAACTAGACTGGTGGCCTATATTTCACACAGTTTGCTGGTTAGCGCAATCCTCAGGCCTCAGCGTGGAACATATCAAGCAAAGGAAGGTGTGAGCCACCACAGTATAAGCTAGACACTAGACAGTACTGATAACATTCACTTGCCAAGACTGGGCCTTGAACCCGCGACGGGGCCGCTGCCATGGTTCCATAGTCCGTTGCCTTGGCCACTACGCCAGTAACGAACCTGCAACAAATCGCCCGCCTGTGTCGTAAATGTCCAAAAATTGGTTTGAGACCCGTACTGAGAGGCACAATAAGATCTGAAAAGGACGTTTTCTAAAGCTAATGAGTTTTCTATGTCCAGTCGGGTTCTATAACGTGTTATCTCAATTAGCGATACCTTATCTCCAACACGTCTAACGAGTTACAACGGATACAGCTCTAATTCTAATTGTGGTTTTATACTTATGTCGTAGTTTTTATGAGCTTTAAAATATTTTACTTATAATTCCGATTGACCTGTTATTTCTTACCTAGAGAATGGTAAATCTCCGTTATATGTAGGTTTATGTACAGAAATATAGATTCATAATTAAAAAAAATGATAAAATCCCCATTCAAATAAATTACATTAAGCATTGAGGGTTTTTGATCATAAAGTGCGTTGTTATGGTTAACCTTTAAGTTATTGGTCATATGGTCGAACAAAGACAGCATTTATTTCCAAAGCTCCCCTAGAGGAGGTACTCTAGATAAAATCACTTTTAGTGCTTTAAAAACTACTGATTTAAAAATTACACCAGTAAAGAAAACTATTGAAAACAGCCATTTTCTTTCTAAGGTTTCAATATTAAACTAATCAGTTATTCAGTTACCAAACTTTACTGTTATCGGAAAGATAATGCTTCTTTGTTTTATATATCTAAAATGTTGATCATTGTTATCGCAACATAGTTTTGTAAATATCCAGTAATTTAGTGAAAATTAAAATCAAGTTTATGGAATTGATATAATTAGTAACCAGCGGAGCATAATTACACTCAGGTGTGTCTCAATGAACCATTTTTTTATTCTATTTTAATGGGATAAAATGTAGAGTTTGAAAATTGCAATAAAACATATCCAAAACTGCAGTGTAACAATTTAATTTTTGTAGACCTAGTAGGTGGCCATTGGGGAACTATTAGCGGCAGATTGGCCGGGCTACGCGTGGGTGCGCGTGGACTTGCGAAGGTCTCTTAAGTTGGGGTTTTCTAGACGCGGAACCTTTCGGCAGCGCAGCGCGGAACGTGGAGAGCAGAGAACGCAGCCCTCTCCTCATCAAGTAATCAAATGGTGCTGTTTTCCTAGACAGCGGAATTGTTCCGTGCCGCGGATTAACTTTGTCCGCTCCCGGAGCAGAGGAGTCCGCTCTCCGCCGCGGAATAGTTTTGAGGTTATACTGGTGTCCTGTTATTTTGTGTTGTTACATAATGAGTTCGGGTAAATTAAGATGTACTGTTATTTTAGCTTAAATAACAGGCAGTTTTGTTGTGTTTTAAAAGTAAAATCTCAATTGTTTGAAACTGAAAAACAAATAATAACCTTTTCTTTCTGAATTATTACAAATGCCTATATTGCTTCTTTACATTTAAAAACATCTTTGTTCTATACTAATAGAATATCATATTGTAATATACGTTATGAAAATTTTGTGATTTACATACAATTTAAAAAATCAAATTTTGGTTTGCACATTGGTTTTAGCTCTGCGTTAAACTAATTTCAATTATTGCTAAATTAGTTGATGAGGTATTTAAAATAGTAAATACAGTCCGTTGTGTGTTAATATAGACGTACTTTTAACAAAATATTATTTTATTTTATCACTCTTGGTGTTATCTCCTCGACAGTCACAACCAAAATGAGAGGGTTTTTCGCACTTGGTCGCTGAACAAGTTCACGTGTAGGAAAATAGAATTCCGCTGAGCTGAAACTACGACCGGAGAATCTCCGTGTTCCGCGCGTAGGAAAACCCAGCTTTAGTGCTCTGGGGCTCGTGGCCTAGTCACGTGGCCCGCCACTAAGACACCAGTCACACTCGATTGGCCGCACTGTGCAGACATGTGCCTTGTGTTCCGTTCTAGTGACTGGCTATTGTGTTTGGTTGTATTTGTTTAATTTGCTGACCCATTTTACATTGTTAAAGCTTTTCTTGCGCTTTGTCTAGTTTTACATGGTGTGTGCCACTAATTTGTTGTGTAGTTTTGTAATGTTCTAAGTATTTTTCTTTCCTGAAGTTGGGATCAGATTCCACAAAAAATTTTGTAAAACTTATTTTTTCAGTTATGGCACATTTCCGCAATAAATTTTTAAATAGCACAAACTAATTCGAATGAGAATTAAATATGCATTGCCATTTATTAAATTTGCTAAGAAATTATAACTTTCTCTCTGTGAAGCTGTAACTAAACCAAACTGAAGCCTTGAACAATCAGCTTACTCGGGCTTTCCATAGAGCTTCAGGGGTTGAATGAAACATTGTTCGACAATCTGTATTGTTTGCCGTAACACACCTGTGGCATCAACAGTTCGAGCTCAATATTCGAAACAGTATTAATCCAACATTTGATAAACCAAAGTAATCATAGAAATATTTTAGTAAGTTGATACATGTTGGTTTATTTATTAAATTTATCAATATTGAAAGTATTTCAAATGTAGTTAAAGATTGCTAATGATAATTATAAAGCAAGTTGAACAATATTGATATAAGTTTGACCAACAAATAAACAAAATTCCATGCTATTGAACAAACTTAGTATACAATTTATAAAACCTAAGAGCCGTTACACTTGGAACATCGTAAAAATAACTACCTATGAAATACTTTCTGTTATGATATTTTATACTAAATATTCTCCAATATATATTTTTTACAACATAAAAATTATCTGTATGAAAGGCAATATTTAAATTGTAGAATACTTGATAAGAATCAATACTAAACTAATGCATTTATTTTACGTTTTGGTTATTATTAAAATTTTGTCTATTACAGGCATCTGTTTTTATAGCCCTTTTAAAGTAAAAATGAACATCGAAGATTTTAACAGGGCAATAGCTATAACTATATATATTTATTTAAAATATTATCTGAGTAGTGGGTAAACAGCGGTTTAACATCACTTCCGGCGTTTTTTTCCCATGTTATTCTTATGGGGAGCCGTTTTTGCACCGACGCCAGCTCCCGCCTATAGAGCTCCCGCGCGTTGGCTAATACTAATGTCCAACCCTTGCCTATATTAAATATATTGTCCCCATCCCCACCCCTCCTCTATATTTTTTAAAATTAATTTTCAAATTCAGGCTAAAAAAGTATCTTTGGTGTTTATGGTCCGATTTGTCTGCAATTTGGATATGTTATTGTCCTAGGCAAGTGTTTTAATAAATTACACTTACATTTCCCAAATTCACCATAACGGTCAAATTAAAAAATATTTTTGAAAAATACTATAGTGCCAATTGCCAACTTCTTTATTTACTGTCCGATTTGTCTTCAATTTGGATATGTTATTGTCCTAGGCAAGTGTTTTAATAAATTCCACGTACATATCCCAAATTCACTATTACGGTTGAATTAAAAAATATTTTTGAAAAATACTGCCAATTGCCACCTTCTTTATTAACTGTCCGATTTGTTTAAAACTTGGATATGTTATTGACCTAGGCAAGTGTTTTAATAAATTCCACTTACATATCCCAAATTCACTATTACGGTCAAATTAAAAAATATTTTTGAAAAATACTGCCAATTGCCAACTTCTTTATTTACTGTCTGATTTATTTAAAATTTGGATATGCTATTGACCTAGGCAAGTGTTTTAATAAATTCCACTTACATATCCCAAATTCACTATTACGGTCAAATTAAAAAATATTTTTGAAAAATACTGCCAATTGCCAACTTCTTTATTTACTGTCCCATTTGTTTAAAACTTGGATATGTTATTGTCGTAGGCAATTGTTTTAATAAATTACACTTACATTTCCCAAATTCACTATTACAGTCAAATTAAAAATTATTTTTGAAAAATACTGCCAATTGCCAACTTCTTTATTTACTGTCCGATTTGTTTAAAATTTGGATATGTTATTGTTGTAGGCCAGTGTATATGCACCATCCACATTTTACAAATATTGTGGTTAAATTTTAAAAAATTTGGAAAAATACTGCCAATTGCCAACTTCTTTATTTACTGTCCGATTTGTTTAAAATTTAGATATGTTATTGTTATAGGCAAGTGTTTTAATAAATTACACTTACATTTCCCAAATTCACTATTACAGTCAAATTAAAAATTATTTTTGAAAAATACTGCCAATTGCCAACTTCTTTATTTACTGTCCGATTTGTTTAAAATTTGGATATGTTATTGTTGTAGGCCAGTGTATATGCACCATCCACATTTTACAAATATTGTGGTTAAATTTTAAAAAATTTGGAAAAATACTGCCAATTGCCAACTTCTTTATTTACTGTTCGATTTGTTTAAAATTTAGATATGTTATTGTTATAGGCAAGTGTTTTAATAAATTACACTTACATTTCCCAAATTCACTATTACAGTCAAATTAAAAATTATTTTTGAAAAATACTGCCAATTGCCAACTTCTTTATTTACTGTCCGATTTGTTTAAAATTTGGATATGTTATTGTTGTAGGCCAGTGTATATGCACCATCCACATTTTACAAATATTGTGGTTAAATTTTAAAAAATTTGGAAAAATACTGCCAATTGGCAACTTCTTTATTTATGGTCTGATTTGTTTAAAATTTATATATGTCACACTTACAACATATTCTAGGCTAGTGTATATGTACCATCCACATTTGACAAATTAACTATAATGGTCAAATTTAAAAAATATTTTGAAAAATATACTAACAATTTCAAACTTCTTTATTTATGGATATGTTATAGCTCTTATATAGGTAACAAGACCACACTACCACACATTCCACTACCCCCCTATAATACAGTATTTTGTCTTTTTTGTTTGTTTATTTTGCTGTAATCCCAAAACCGACTTTGCTGTTTACTGTCCGATTTGCCTACACTTTGGATATTGTCCTAAGCATTTATTGTCTGATTTATTTTTGGATATGTTATAGCCCCCAACTATTATATCTAAAATTACAATATTATTTCCACCTATAATACTGTTGTTTGTTTTGCCGCAACCTAAAAACTAACATTGGTATTTGTGTTTTTACAAAACTATATTTTGCAAATTACTACCAATAACTCCTTTATTTACTTTTCGACTTGTTATATCCCCCTATATCTAAATTTACCATACATTTTTTCCCTAAATACCCCATTTCCAAATTCAATATTACGGTTGGATTAAAAAAAATAAATGCAAGCTTATTATATACATCCAGCAGTTATATTTGTCACATTTCCAATATTGTTGTGACCCTCTCAACTACCTCTCATTGTAATATAATAAGTAATCCACAAAATATTTATGGAACTGCCTAAATTTTGGATATGTTTTAAGCCAATGCGATAACAAAAATAAATTTTTAAAACCCAAAACAACTAACCTTTCTTTGTGCTTGTTTGGAGCAGTCTTTATTTTATCCAACTTAATTTTGTAGTTAAAATCAAACTTCCCACATTCTAGCTCCCTTTCCAGTGGTTGGAGACATAAAGGTTACGAATATTTTCAAACTGTACAATATATCTTTTTCTATGTTGGACTTGTTTAATAGCGCACCATATTCCAAATCCTCCAGTCTACTACATTCTTTAAATTTAACATTGCCTTTAATATCTTGCATCTCTATGTCTTCTTGTCCATTGTTACGGAAACTTAGGTTTTCTATTTTTGGAATTGCCATAAAATGTTGCGGTTCCGTTAGTGTTAAAGCTTGCAAGTGGCTCGTTGGTAGGTAGGTAAATAATGTCCAAATCACCACCGTATGGCAACACGCCTTGCCTATTCTTATTTATCTCTATAAATACAGTTTTACAGACACCCCTAACATAGTATACACCCCTCCATCCTTTTCTGCCAACACCCCCACAAACTTGTTTACTACAAACGCATACACTATAT
Source organism: Allygus modestus (assembly GCA_963675035.1). Classification (NCBI taxonomy): domain Eukaryota; kingdom Metazoa; phylum Arthropoda; class Insecta; order Hemiptera; family Cicadellidae; genus Allygus; species Allygus modestus. The sequence goes on along the minus strand of OY776112.1, from coordinate 357,985,884 downwards.
AATGTCCATAATGCTCGCAGGAAGTAATCTTTTAATTTATCCTCTCTTTCCCTTCTTTCTTTAGCCAACTGTGCTTCCTCTGCAACAGTATTTTCCACATATTCCAATGTCTTCTAATTCCAGTTTCCTCTCTAAGAAAGGCTTGGAAAGTGGCTCTATTTCTTTAATAGTGTATGGGTACAGTTTATTGGTCCGGCTTCTTAAAACGTAGGGAGTAAGGTTAGGACTTTCCACCAAGCCTAATTCTTCTAAATTGATGGAGAAAGGTGTATTTGATGTGCCCCCAGATTTGATGTAACACTTATGCTTTACACTTATGGCATCCTCCTCTATTACCTCTACATAGTTGGTAAACAGTTAAAGCTAAATGCAGATAGAGCATACTTTATTAACTTTTCCCTTTGTGTACTATCTTTTGGCAGTTTTAGTTGTACTCCAGTTAACTTCCCCCAATATGCATCGTTAAACACTAAACAACAACTGTTTTGTAATTGGCAACTTTCACCCACATCTTATACAGAGGTACAACATAGAATGGAGCATTTTGAAAGTACCGTTTGTTGTCTTCTATTAGACTTAAACAATCTCTTAAAGGTTCAAACCCTTTACCAAAACCTCTACAATAGATTGTTGCCTCTAACCTTGTCATTCTCTCTAGCTAGTTTAGACGAGAACGTTTCTTTTAGGTTTACAAAGTTTATTATATGGTTTCCTATACTTTTAATTACTCCAGGACTTGTAATCTGGCATATAAATTTATTATATATTTTTACCCTGCTATTTACACCATGTTAAACTTATGGGGGTCCATTCGCCCCCCCCCCTGGTAGCAAAGGTTTTCTGTAAGATATTGGCACATTTCCTCTTTATTAAATATTCCAACCAAATCTAGTGTTATATCGAAATCCATAAGATAGTACATTTCTTTTTCCAGATCTTGCAGTATCTTTGGAAGGTCTTCCAACAAATCCTTAATTTTAACATTTGCAAGCTCAATTTTATAGGGAATTGCTATAGGATCATCATACTTTTGTTTAATTTGGTCAATATCTTTCTTTATTATTTGTAACACACCCTCGCTTTGGGAGAATGGTAGTTTGGCCACAACACCATGTCGAGCTAAAGAGAACTTTTTAAATATTCCTCATAAGTAGCTATTAAACGAGCCACATATTTCCTTCTTAACTTTAAATTTATTCCGAACGTCCCCATCACAATCCGTAACATTGGTTATCTTAACTAACATCCGTTATAGATGTTATTTAATTTTGGTTCACCCTCGCAATAGTTTATATTACCTATGTCTGTAAGAAGGTTATTATTACGTAGATTTTCTAATAAAAACCATATACCAAATCTTTCGTTAGTAGGTTTAATCCCAATAAATGGCTAACAGAGTACATTTCTTTTATACAAAAGTAGCGGAAACATGTAAACAGGACAGATTACACCATAGGCATATAGAGGTTGTAAATATATGGATATTGTATATAAACACAGGCGAGCGGTAAGTGTAACACGCAAGTGGACACCCACGTGCAAATATGGAATACCCACTATTAATATAATTCCAAATTCGACTAATTAAGTTTATAGTCTCAATATAATTAACATATTAACATTAGTACCCAAATTGTCGAAATTCTATAATTCTATTCTTAGTCCTTGTATTAGGTTTTGTACTATTAAACCCAACACCCCGTGCAGCAGAGTAATATATGTATTTAATACAGATACGCACATTCTACAAGACCCATACATCTGTTGTATAAGCAGCAGAATAGACGTCTCATTGTGTTGTAAAGTAAAACATAAATGTAAATTGTGCTGGATACAACCGGCCAGATATTAGACAGGAAATGTGTTGGAAGTGTATTGCCAAATAGTAAGACAAACACCACACAGCGCAGCATGTAATCAATCCATTACTATTTAGACAAAGGTCAGTATTGGTACAACATCCGATATATTAGCCAAACCCAGTAGTTACTAGTTATAGTAACAGAAATAGTAAGAGTATAAGGACATAGTAATATTTAAAGTTTATAAAACAACACAAATGCAGAGACACAATAACACACTCCAACACATTTGGACACAGGCACAGATACTGGTTTACATCCATTTAACACAACTTTACACGTTCTGTCAACCGACACAAAAATAGTTTGTAAATTGTGTAAGAAATATATGTAATGTAAACAAATTTAACACAATCATAACATTGTCCACAATGTTATGATTGTGTTAAATTTGTTTACATTACATATATTTCTTACACAATTTACAAACTATTTTTGTGTCGGTTGACAGAACGTGTAAAGTTGTGTTAAATGGATGTAAACCAGTATCTGTGCCTGTGTCCAAATGTGTTGGAGTGTGTTATTGTGTCTCTGCATTTGTGTTGTTTTATAAACTTTAAATATTACTATGTCCTTATACTCTTACTATTTCTGTTACTATAACTAGTAACTACTGGGTTTGGCTAATATATCGGATGTTGTACCAATACTGACCTTTGTCTAAATAGTAATGGATTGATTACATGCTGCGCTGTGTGGTGTTTGTCTTACTATTTGGCAATACACTTCCAACACATTTCCTGTCTAATATCTGGCCGGTTGTATCCAGCACAATTTACATTTATGTTTTACTTTACAACACAATGAGACGTCTATTCTGCTGCTTATACAACAGATGTATGGGTCTTGTAGAATGTGCGTATCTGTATTAAATACATATATTACTCTGCTGCACGGGGTGTTGGGTTTAATAGTACAAAACCTAATACAAGGACTAAGAATAGAATTATAGAATTTCGACAATTTGGGTACTAATGTTAATATGTTAATTATATTGAGACTATAAACTTAATTAGTCGAATTTGGAATTATATTAATAGTGGGTATTCCATATTTGCACGTGGGTGTCCACTTGCGTGTTACACTTACCGCTCGCCTGTGTTTATATACAATATCCATATATTTACAACCTCTATATGCCTATGGTGTAATCTGTCCTGTTTACATGTTTCCGCTACTTTTGTATAAAAGAAATGTACTCTGTTAGCCATTTATTGGGATTAAACCTACTAACGAAAGATTTGGTATATGGTTTTTATTAGAAAATCTACGTAATAATAACCTTCTTACAGACATAGGTAATATAAACTATTGCGAGGGTGAACCAAAATTAAATAACATCTATAACGGATGTTAGTTAAGATAACCAATGTTACGGATTGTGATGGGGACGTTCGGAATAAATTTAAAGTTAAGAAGGAAATATGTGGCTCGTTTAATAGCTACTTATGAGGAATATTTAAAAAGTTCTCTTTAGCTCGACATGGTGTTGTGGCCAAACTACCATTCTCCCAAAGCGAGGGTGTGTTACAAATAATAAAGAAAGATATTGACCAAATTATCAAAAGTATGATGATCCTATAGCAATTCCCTATAAAATTGAGCTTGCAAATGTTAAAATTAAGGATTTGTTGGAAGACCTTCCAAAGATACTGCAAGATCTGGAAAAAGAAATGTACTATCTTATGGATTTCGATATAACACTAGATTTGGTTGGAATATTTAATAAAGAGGAAATGTGCCAATATCTTACAGAAAACCTTTGCTACCAGGGGGGGGGGGGCGAATGGACCCCCATAAGTTTAACATGGTGTAAATAGCAGGGTAAAAATATATAATAAATTTATATGCCAGATTACAAGTCCTGGAGTAATTAAAAGTATAGGAAACCATATAATAAACTTTGTAAACCTAAAAGAAACGTTCTCGTCTAAACTAGCTAGAGAGAATGACAAGGTTAGAGGCAACAATCTATTGTAGAGGTTTTGGTAAAGGGTTTGAACCTTTAAGAGATTGTTTAAGTCTAATAGAAGACAACAAACGGTACTTTCAAAATGCTCCATTCTATGTTGTACCTCTGTATAAGATGTGGGTGAAAGTTGCCAATTACAAAACAGTTGTTGTTTAGTGTTTAACGATGCATATTGGGGGAAGTTAACTGGAGTACAACTAAAACTGCCAAAAGATAGTACACAAAGGGAAAAGTTAATAAAGTATGCTCTATCTGCATTTAGCTTTAACTGTTTACCAACTATGTAGAGGTAATAGAGGAGGATGCCATAAGTGTAAAGCATAAGTGTTACATCAAATCTGGGGGCACATCAAATACACCTTTCTCCATCAATTTAGAAGAATTAGGCTTGGTGGAAAGTCCTAACCTTACTCCCTACGTTTTAAGAAGCCGGACCAATAAACTGTACCCATACACTATTAAAGAAATAGAGCCACTTTCCAAGCCTTTCTTAGAGAGGAAACTGGAATTAGAAGACATTGGAATATGTGGAAAATACTGTTGCAGAGGAAGCACAGTTGGCTAAAGAAAGAAGGGAAAGAGAGGATAAATTAAAAGATTACTTCCTGCGAGCATTATGGACATTATATAGTGTATGCGTTTGTAGTAAACAAGTTTGTGGGGGTGTTGGCAGAAAAGGATGGAGGGGTGTATACTATGTTAGGGGTGTCTGTAAAACTGTATTTATAGAGATAAATAAGAATAGGCAAGGCGTGTTGCCATACGGTGGTGATTTGGACATTATTTACCTACCTACCAACGAGCCACTTGCAAGCTTTAACACTAACGGAACCGCAACATTTTATGGCAATTCCAAAAATAGAAAACCTAAGTTTCCGTAACAATGGACAAGAAGACATAGAGATGCAAGATATTAAAGGCAATGTTAAATTTAAAGAATGTAGTAGACTGGAGGATTTGGAATATGGTGCGCTATTAAACAAGTCCAACATAGAAAAAGATATATTGTACAGTTTGAAAATATTCGTAACCTTTATGTCTCCAACCACTGGAAAGGGAGCTAGAATGTGGGAAGTTTGATTTTAACTACAAAATTAAGTTGGATAAAATAAAGACTGCTCCAAACAAGCACAAAGAAAGGTTAGTTGTTTTGGGTTTTAAAAATTTATTTTTGTTATCGCATTGGCTTAAAACATATCCAAAATTTAGGCAGTTCCATAAATATTTTGTGGATTACTTATTATATTACAATGAGAGGTAGTTGAGAGGGTCACAACAATATTGGAAATGTGACAAATATAACTGCTGGATGTATATAATAAGCTTGCATTTATTTTTTTTAATCCAACCGTAATATTGAATTTGGAAATGGGGTATTTAGGGAAAAAATGTATGGTAAATTTAGATATAGGGGGATATAACAAGTCGAAAAGTAAATAAAGGAGTTATTGGTAGTAATTTGCAAAATATAGTTTTGTAAAAACACAAATACCAATGTTAGTTTTTAGGTTGCGGCAAAACAAACAACAGTATTATAGGTGGAAATAATATTGTAATTTTAGATATAATAGTTGGGGGCTATAACATATCCAAAAATAAATCAGACAATAAATGCTTAGGACAATATCCAAAGTGTAGGCAAATCGGACAGTAAACAGCAAAGTCGGTTTTGGGATTACAGCAAAATAAACAAACAAAAAAGACAAAATACTGTATTATAGGGGGGTAGTGGAATGTGTGGTAGTGTGGTCTTGTTACCTATATAAGAGCTATAACATATCCATAAATAAAGAAGTTTGAAATTGTTAGTATATTTTTCAAAATATTTTTTAAATTTGACCATTATAGTTAATTTGTCAAATGTGGATGGTACATATACACTAGCCTAGAATATGTTGTAAGTGTGACATATATAAATTTTAAACAAATCAGACCATAAATAAAGAAGTTGCCAATTGGCAGTATTTTTCCAAATTTTTTAAAATTTAACCACAATATTTGTAAAATGTGGATGGTGCATATACACTGGCCTACAACAATAACATATCCAAATTTTAAACAAATCGGACAGTAAATAAAGAAGTTGGCAATTGGCAGTATTTTTCAAAAATAATTTTTAATTTGACTGTAATAGTGAATTTGGGAAATGTAAGTGTAATTTATTAAAACACTTGCCTATAACAATAACATATCTAAATTTTAAACAAATCGAACAGTAAATAAAGAAGTTGGCAATTGGCAGTATTTTTCCAAATTTTTTAAAATTTAACCACAATATTTGTAAAATGTGGATGGTGCATATACACTGGCCTACAACAATAACATATCCAAATTTTAAACAAATCGGACAGTAAATAAAGAAGTTGGCAATTGGCAGTATTTTTCAAAAATAATTTTTAATTTGACTGTAATAGTGAATTTGGGAAATGTAAGTGTAATTTATTAAAACACTTGCCTATAACAATAACATATCTAAATTTTAAACAAATCGGACAGTAAATAAAGAAGTTGGCAATTGGCAGTATTTTTCCAAATTTTTTAAAATTTAACCACAATATTTGTAAAATGTGGATGGTGCATATACACTGGCCTACAACAATAACATATCCAAATTTTAAACAAATCGGACAGTAAATAAAGAAGTTGGCAATTGGCAGTATTTTTCAAAAATAATTTTTAATTTGACTGTAATAGTGAATTTGGGAAATGTAAGTGTAATTTATTAAAACAATTGCCTACGACAATAACATATCCAAGTTTTAAACAAATGGGACAGTAAATAAAGAAGTTGGCAATTGGCAGTATTTTTCAAAAATATTTTTTAATTTGACCGTAATAGTGAATTTGGGATATGTAAGTGGAATTTATTAAAACACTTGCCTAGGTCAATAGCATATCCAAATTTTAAATAAATCAGACAGTAAATAAAGAAGTTGGCAATTGGCAGTATTTTTCAAAAATATTTTTTAATTTGACCGTAATAGTGAATTTGGGATATGTAAGTGGAATTTATTAAAACACTTGCCTAGGTCAATAACATATCCAAGTTTTAAACAAATCGGACAGTTAATAAAGAAGGTGGCAATTGGCAGTATTTTTCAAAAATATTTTTTAATTCAACCGTAATAGTGAATTTGGGATATGTACGTGGAATTTATTAAAACACTTGCCTAGGACAATAACATATCCAAATTGAAGACAAATCGGACAGTAAATAAAGAAGTTGGCAATTGGCACTATAGTATTTTTCAAAAATATTTTTTAATTTGACCGTTATGGTGAATTTGGGAAATGTAAGTGTAATTTATTAAAACACTTGCCTAGGACAATAACATATCCAAATTGCAGACAAATCGGACCATAAACACCAAAGATACTTTTTTAGCCTGAATTTGAAAATTAATTTTAAAAAATATAGAGGAGGGGTGGGGATGGGGACAATATATTTAATATAGGCAAGGGTTGGACATTAGTATTAGCCAACGCGCGGGAGCTCTATAGGCGGGAGCTGGCGTCGGTGCAAAAACGGCTCCCCATAAGAATAACATGGGAAAAAAACGCCGGAAGTGATGTTAAACCGCTGTTTACCCACTACTTATCTGTTAAATTAAGTTATAAACTAGTTTAACTCTGCAATGTTAGCATGTTCTGTCGGTGTAAAGTTAAAGGAAAGATGAAGTCTTTGATCATCCCCAGTGCTCAGTTGACGTCGCATTCACACCGGTGGCGTCCCCTGTTAAATTTATGTTTACTTTTACATACAAATAAATAGATTCATATTTTTAAGTAAATGACATATATTTAGCCTTTGGTAAATGTTGCAATAGTTTGTATTATTAAAGAGTTAAATTGTAATTTAAAGTTCACACTCATGCGTATTTTAGAGATAAGATTAAATATGAGTTGTGTGTACCTCTACGGTAATAGTAATAACAATCATCTCATAGGTGGTTGGTTATATGTAACTAAATACAAAAAATATGAAAAGTACTATCATATAAATCTTACAAATTTACTAATTAATTAGTGTAATGAAAAAACGAACAAATAATTAACTCATCGCTATAAGCCAAATAATACAACTGCATTGAGGAAACATCAATTCAAGTGACTTTTTTTAAATGTACATACTCGTATTTAAAATTAATGTGTTGATAATGAAAAACAAATTCTAAAGATATATTGTTGTAGAACCAATTACGATGTGCAATTATTTGTTTAACAATATTACTAACTATGTTTATGGGACCAAGTGATTCGAATTGGTAATATTAATTTAAAGTTAATTGGTTATGCTCACCGTCACCCCGAGAGTATACGGAGAAGAACCATGGCCCTTGAATGGTCATATATATTACCATTATTAGTGAATTTCCTTTGGAAAGTGAACTATTAGCATGACCCGCACGGTGAAACTTAAGCCCGGGACCACCATAGAAGTTCCTAACGTGACCCCCTGAACACGTTTTGAGGGGTCGTTCAAAATTGTATATATATATATATATATATGTATATGTATATATATATATATATATATATATATGTGTGTGTGTGTGTATGCACTCTAGCGGTCGCATTTTTTGTCCGATTTACTTCAAATTTGGTAGGGACATTCCTTTCTATAATCTGTTGGACAAGTTCGTTGGGCAAAACAATCGGAAAACTCTAAACCCATCTTTTGGGGATTAATCTTTCAAATTTCGAGGTTTTGGGCCCAAAAAGGGTCAGAAAAGCCCCATATGTAAAATTAATGCATGTAAAAAGATGGGAATTAGAGAGGCGAAAGTTTTAAGCCCTATCTCGTCATTCTAGCATAAATATTTACGGAGTTATTAAAGAAAATGTGTATCGGCTAAACACAGTACGTTGTCTTATGGGGGTTTTACACTAGAAAAGCCTGTTATTCCTTTGTTAAAGTACTTTTATTATCCCCAGCAACCTCACGCCTACTTTCAAGCCTCTCTGGACCTTCTCTTAACCTTATAATGCGCAAAATTGTATTCTCAGCTTTGCAAGTAAATGAAACCAGGAGTATCAGAACAGCCAAAAAATCAATGTTTTCAGATTTCAATAAAAATTGGACAAATGTATGTTTTTACACTGATTTTGAGTTTTAAATTTTGTTACGTGGAAATTCACTTCCCTCACGTCAGCGTGCTGCGTGCGAACTCGTTAAGGTTTAGTGCGAACACTCACTATCCCCATCACGGCCACGACCACGACCACAATTACAACTACAATGACGACTGCAACCGCGACCGCGACCGTGACCACGACCACGACCACGACCACAACCACTACCATGACCACGACCAAGACCACGACCACGACCACGACCACAACTACAACAGCGACGGCGACAGCGACCACGACCACGACCACGACCACAACCACTACCAACACCGCGACCGTGGCCGCGACCACGACCCGACGGTGACCATGACCGCGACCATGACAAAGAACACGACCACGACCACGACCACGACTACAACAGTGACCGTGACCACGACCACGACCACGACCACAACCACGACCAACACCGCGACCGCGGCCGCGACCACGACCCGACGGTGACCGTGACCGCGACCATGACCAAGACCACGACCACGACCACGACTACAACTGCGACCACGACCACGACCACGACCACGACCACGACCACGACCACGACCTGACGGTGACCGTGACCACGACCAAGACTACGACCACGACCATGACCACAACCACTACCATGACCACGAACACGACCACGAACACGACCACGAACACGACCACGAACACGACCACGAACACGACCACGACCACGACCACGACCACGACCACGACCACGACCACAACCACGACATCACCGCGATCACGACCACGACCACAACCACGACCACGACCACGACCACGATCAGGACCACGACTACGACTCCAACAAATCGTAGTTGGAGACAGTATAACAAGAATTCTGACCACGACCACGATTCCATTTTTATCTAATATCAGTCCCTCTTGGATTATCGCTGGAATATTGAATAACGCCCAGTTTCAAAGTAAACTAAATAGTTAAACTAATTAAACTAAATATTATTGGATCAATACCTGTTACTGCTTATTTACATAAAAAAGATAAATGTGTTTTAAAGATATGTCATGTACACAATCAATTACGGACTGACAAGCAATTTACAAAGAGTGTGCCTTGATATACAATTTTCGATAATGTTTTTATTTCTTACTAATTATGTAATAGAACACCCGTAATACAAGTTTCAACAGTTTTGTGTACATTACTATTTAAAACTGAATGTAACTAATTTGTATACATTACTAACGCATCGATTTAGCATTACAATTCATATTTACAGAGTAGTTTAGACTAATCTAAACCAAACATAATTGATTACTCTTAGCTACAAATATCGTATCGCCTTTGACTCACTAATATGAACTGCACAGCTGAGCTTAAGTACTGCTAAGTGCAACAGTTATGTTCCAGGGAGATGAGCTCTTTGATCATTTAAAGTTCACTAAACATTTCAGTCTGCTCTTTATATCTAGTTTATTTGTCATTTTTTATCCCAAGCAAATTACTTGTTTACTTAGAACTTTTGTCACACTAGTTAGAGTAGACACCACTGATAGATTTCAGATCTAAAATTATATTATTATTGAAGTTTTGCCATGTTTTTAAACGATTGCTTTTGCTTATCAAAATGGGGTATCGGAACTATATAAAAAACATATCTGTAAAGACAATTTCACTAAAGGTTTTTAACTGAAACTTTAAAGGATATCTAGCTTTCTAAACATAAAGTTGGGCCTTTTAGATTTTATTAAACTATTTTTAAATTACAATGGGGAGCTGATAACATATTTTTGCAACTATTTTAATACTTCGTTAAAATTTTTTTTACACAGAGATAACCTCAAACCATCTGTTTATTTTAAAAAACTGTGGTCATTTTGTATGGTTTCTCATAAGGGATATGGAACCGGTACGTAAAAATATGTGTTTCAAACCTTTTTATTTTAACTATGATAACTAACCCTTACAATCCCAGTTACACCAGGTTAAAATATTAAAAATAATGAAAATATGTAAGTAAATAATTAAAATATGTTGAAATGAGATGTGTGCCAAACATCTGACATATTAAAAATCCTCGTCTGTAATAAATAACATTCAAACTATATCGATTAAAGGGTGCAGCTCTAAATTATTGTTTAATATTCTGAATCTTTAAACCTGTATGAGTTCTTCAAAACACTTTGTTACACTATAGAATAGGTTTTTGTCTTAGTAAGACCCTAACATTTAGCACGTTGGACCTTATACATTAAAACATTTCCATTTCCATTTATATTTTGATATTTTTATGTATTTTCATGGGTGCTAAAGGGTAATGTTGAAGTTACTTTGTAAAACCTAGTTTTAAGAACATAAATCAACAAACAAAAAGTAATATAACTACACACAAAAATATTATAATACAAAATTTAAAACAATATAATATAAAAATTTTAAACGATAATTTTGGAATTTATATATGTTACCAAATATGAACGTGTTATCATGACGAACCCCTATTAATTTTATGACAAAAATGTGATTTAAATTTGATGTCAAATATATTTGTTTAAATGAGTGTATGTTTCGTTTAAGGGAAAGAATGAAGATTGAAAATATATATTTTTACAACCAACGTGGAAAAGCAAAATACGGATATAACTTCTTCCAAGAATTAATACATTTGGTGGCTGAGTTTATTTAGGCCGCGAGACATCCCGGACCTAACGCAATATAGGCTACTCTTGCCAAGATAAATGGTGAGTCTAAAATAATAAGTCCTTTGCGCTTTCAAGGTGTATGATAAAAACGTGTAAGTATCTAAAAGATAACATAATTTAAATTTATTTAAAATATTTCCCAAAACATTTGTTTGTGTATCAATGTTATCTGTTGAAACACCAGCAACAATATTTTCTCTTCATTGTTCCCTGCCCCTCTACACCTCGATCCCCAGACTATCTAAGTGGGTAACCCATTCCCTTCTTGTGTGGGCTATAACCTTGCCAACCCCTCCCCCACCACATCGCTCTGAAACAAAATATTGTTCTCGCTCCCCATCTTATAAATACAACAAAAAACTGTTGTTGAATTTTGCTTATATTTACTTTCATTAGGAGCAAATCGACCACGCTTTCATTCGGAGTATTACGCCAAGGTTTACTGCTTAGGGATTACCTACAGGTTGTTGGTGTTATTAAATAAATGCGGGGAGTGACTATTTAAGATATCACGTTTATTACTAGGATTTTGTACGTCAAAATAATTTTAAATGAATGTTCTACAATTTGGTTTTCTAATTTTGGACATTTAACAATGAATATGATAAATTCATGGAAAATCTTATGGCGAGATGTATTTTCAAGGGAGATATTTGATATACCTAATCTGTATGGTGAGCAAACAACTTTGCACATTTACTTTCTTATACTACTCCAGTTTTTCTTCACATCTAAACGTAAACTTGCAACTAATTAACATAAGTAGTTTATTCCGACTTAAAAACAATATTGATACAAAACGATAGAAGGCACATTAACTTTTCTACGCAAAGAAAAAAAATTAAAATAAAAAACTCGGAGTATTTATCTGATAGAGGTTTTAAATATTCATAAATCTAAAATACTTTTATTTATCATTTTGAATTTATTATATCATGTTAATAGTATGCAAGTTTAGTTATAATTTATTAATTATATTAATGACCAGAAGCTTGTAAGTGATAGCGCGCACAAAGCTGGTATCCGTTCCGCCGGCGCGGCGCCGAGTTGACTGGGAAAACTGACCGGGAGAAACGCGAGAAACGGGCTTAAAGCCATGCACGGCAAAAGATCCATAACGATTATACATCGATACTGGAAACTCCCCTCCCACTCACAGTAAAATAAATCCATCCTTCAGCTTTTATAATACACAATGTAAGTGCTATGAATATTATGAATAATAATTTGCCACCCAATAAGCTTCACTTTAACAAATTTTAACTATGAAAACATTTAAACTTGTACATTAATAATTTTTAATAGCCATTCAACAACCCCCTTTACTATTAAATAATGTATTTATAACAGTTTAACCACAAATAAACTAAATATAACGTTTTTAATGTGTTACTATATTATGGAAGTAGCCTTAAATTGTTTTAACTTTTTGTCAAGTTGTTTTTTCCAAAAACATTACTGAATTTTAATAAAGCAAGTATATACCATTTGATATCGCATCAGAATACCAGTTGCATAATTATTATTAGAAAAAGGCAGGTAAATTATTCGATCTACGTAAAGTTTAGAAGATTACAAAACGATACCACGCTGTTAACGTTGCCAATGACTGTTGGTAAAATATATTTAGTGTAAACTGTAAGAGAGCCTTCATTTACCAAACAAGTGTCGATTTTAATAACGAATGTTTGAAATAGGACTTTATATAGGCACATTAATGTTTTAGGCTTTCTTAATGGTATTGTGTAATCTGTAAGCCAATGACAAATTCAGTTAATGATTAAACGTATACATGTGCAACAAATTAATGGATAAATGGATTTCACATTTCTTGAACTGTTCATTAAATGGAGCTTTAAGTTAAATTTTAAAGAAAGCTGTGTACAACCTCCTGTGTTACAACATTTAATAACCTACTACGTAGAAAGAGACATTGCCTAAACATTTAATAACCTACTACGTAGAAAGAGACATTGCCTAAACATTTAATAACCTACTACGTAGAAAGACACATTGCCTAAACATTTAATAACCTACTACGTAGAAAGAGACATTGCCCAAACATTTAATAACCTACTACGTAGAAAGAGACATTGCCTAAACATTTAATAACCTACTACGTAGAAAGAGACATTGCCTAAACATTTAATAACCTACTACGTAGAAAGAGACATTGCCTAAACATTTAATAACCTACTACGTAGAAAGAGACATTGCCTAAACATTTAATAACCTACTACGTAGAAAGAGACATTGCCTAAACATTTAATAACCTACTACGTAGAAAGAGACATTGCCTAAACATTTAATAACCTACTACGTAGAAAGAGACATTGCCTAAACATTTAATAACCTACTACGTAGAAAGAGACATTGCCTAAACATTTAATAACCTACTACGTAGAAAGACACATTGCCTAAACATTTAATAACCTACTACGTAGAAAGACACATTGCCTAAACATTTATTCCACATAGCCTGAACGTTACATAAGCTAATATCAGGCCAATTTATAAACCCCAGTGTCTGGCTGGTTATCTTAATGCTTTCATTCTGCTGAAACTCCCCAACTAGCGTAAAATAATACGACTCTGGCTACTGGGTTACAGTATAAATATAAAGGTTTAATAGTCTCCAAACCCTCACAGCACGATAACCTACAACGAGGTTGGTTTGTTCATTATTTGCCTAGTGTAAAATGGCATTAACAAATGATTTATAAGCTACTGACATGAGGCTAATGAAACTGATAATAAGTCTTACTGATAATAGAGTAAAACAATAATAAGTTAAAATTGTTTACATTTTAATATACTATAATGTGTAAAGTAGGCCTATTCTGTAAATAATAATAATACTAATAATTAATCTATATTATATATTACAGTTGCTATCCGTTTTTTATAAACACAGATAAATACGATATAACATATTAAACATTATTATTTCGGCAGAAGAAGAGATTTCATGATGCATTGTTAAAGCTTCACATGATAAAATAGTTATTAAGATTGAATAGTTAATAGTGAATATTGATGTTACCAGAGCTTTAACGTACTGTAAGCTATCATCGCTAACAAACATATTTAGTTAAACTTATTTAATGCCTAACAAGTAAAAATGATATAGCTGTATATATTATTATCATCGTTTATATATATTATTAGATTATAGTACATTTATAGTCTTATAGTAGGAACTAAATGCAGATTATTTTATTATCATTAAATTATAATTAAACTAATGGTTCACATAACTTAGATGACAAACATGTTGTTTGATTTGCGAGGTTAAGAAATAAAACAAATACTCTATAATACAATTAATGTTTTTTTTTATAAAGGTATAATTAATTCGTACTAAAGGCATTATCTGTTTTTGGAAACCATTAATATTTTCCATCATAACTTAAGGTGAAAGGGAAGTCAGATGTTTTTGTATAGGAAAGGTATTTTTGGTTCATTTACTGTTTTTAATGAGTAATATTTCCATGGTACTACTATGACAATATAAGAGTTTTTAATTTAATTTAACGTTTTTCTATTAGCTTTTTGTTTATAAATTGTAATTATATCGTAGTTCGTTCAAGAGTAAGACACAACATAATGGAATATTGACACTCGATGTAATTTATATGACGGTAATATATTTTGAGAGGGGCAAGCACAAAATGATTAATACATGAAGCTTGATTAAAATTAAAAGCATTTGCGATTTCCGCTTTGGTATTTTGCTGTCGAGCCTACTGTACGTAAGAAATATACACGTGACAGGATCCATATTAGTGAAACTTATTCCGTTATTCATCACTAATGTAAATTATATATAAATTGTATTTCAAAAGTATACTTCGAGTGACCATTTCAACTCGTCTGAAACCTAGATACAAATGAACTAGTCCTAAATTCATATTTTAAATCATATCATATTTTAAGTCATGTATTCAAATTTTAATATTTTCAATAAAAATGATGTTTTAAATTTATTTACCTTTAGTGAGTCTTGAAATACAATTTGTATATTATTCACAGTCGTGATTAGTAAATATATTAACATATACAAATGTTTATCATATAATTGTAATTTTAAAGTTACCGAATACGTTTAATATCATCAAATAAGAATAGATGAGTGATCAATGTAGTGCATACCTCATTACATTAGCTATGAGACCAGCTGCCAATATTGATGTGTTAGGCTCATAACTGGGGTTATGTCTGATCCATCCATTAGAGCGGACTGAACAACCATAGCTCTTGTACATGGACCGCAGATGGCTATGGTGCAAAACACAGCCCTCTGTATTAACGACATATTCATCACCTGTGGAACATTATATTCATCCATACAGTTGATTTAATTATACTAAGAGGATTCAATTACAATGAATGTAATAATTCACTATTTCAGTTATATTTATGTCAAAGCAACATTTCACAAAGGATATGGTATACTATAGTCTCCTGTAGGTACATTTTTGATATTCATACTGTGTAAGGAAGCTATTTGTCTTATATCTACTTACTGTCCTTTTATATTAATTTAATAACGAGAGTAGCTTCTTAAAATATATTCACATGTTTAAGCTTTAAATAAGTATTTATAGACACTAGTAAAATTAGCACACCTAATGAAGTGTTTTTAATTATTAATATATAGTTCTGTTCATTGCTCGTAAAAATAACAGCTGTATAAATGAAAAATTACGGTAAAATAAAGCCTAAAATAGAACTAAATGTAGAGATTGCTGTCTTTAGCATAATTGATGCTGTCGATTTATAGAGTACGTATACATTAAACATTAGTCTCATAAATATAATATATTATGTTAACTCCAACATTCTACGAATAAACTTTCTAGATCACTTATAATTATACGAATTTAATTTTTAAATGTATTGCTTTTTATACTAAACAATGTTTTGCAATTCCAGTTACATAGATACAAGTTCTAAGATATAACATTACAGAACTGTACTATTTCAAAGCAAGGATAATATTTGTTCTTCAAATGTTTGCAGCTTTTTACAGAACACTCAATGGATGTCCTTCGGCTAAACCCATTTAGTGACAAAGTAAATGAGATTTTCACCGCAAGCTACGCCTTAGGGACTCTCGAACACCTAAACTGTTCCAGCTCGCAATTTCAGCATTTTAGTGTGTCCTAATCAACAACAGTTGACCTAATTTCTCTTTAATTTTTTTTATAAATCATTACCTTAGTGTAAAATCGTATGTTTTTTCAGAAATGTTACACTTTTCTGCGAAGGGAAAGGAATTTTAGAAATCATAAATCAAATGGGTGTTTACCAGATAGTTAATACACTTGATTCCAATTCACAACTATCGAAGAAAAAAAATTAGTCTGGTGAGAGCGACTGAAACTGTATGAGTTATAAATATTCCTCTATGATCTTCAATGAAAAATAAGGTTATTTGACTTAAATAAGATTTTAATTTAAACATTTCTTTAAGAAGGAACACCACACCAGAGTTTTGGATATGCTTAACGATTTAAATCACCAACAAAAAGTTTCTAATTATGATTTCATACCAAAACAACCTCATCAAACCGTGTTAAGGTTTACACGCAAATGGTAAACCGCATTAATAATAACTATTAAGAAAAAAACGGGAGTGCCCTTTAAGAAAGTATTGCTCACTTTTTCTACCATGGGTTAGTAGAAAAAAAGTTTCACGATGTTTCGAATTTAGAATCTGATCCCGTCTCCAGGTGAAAAAACTAAAACAAAAAAAAACAAGGAACATAGCACAATTCGTAGCACAATCCAGGCAAAGCTGTAAAAAATAACTAATAACACTATTGAGAGAAATGTATAAACAGTAAAAAAATAAAAATAAAATAAACACAGCACCCAAACACAAAAGTCAAAGACAAAATCAAACACAACCCTGCACAAGTGTCCAGCGTGGCAGACATTAGTGTTGCCTGAGCACCCACCCTGTACACTTGTGCAGTAGTGATGGCTCGTTGGTGCGTTTGTTTTTGTGCTCGTGTGGTGTGTTTCTTTTAGTTTATCTGTTCACTGTCTTTAACTGTTCTGTGATATTTTCTAGGTTTACCTTGATTGAACTATTGATTTTATTATTTTCTAGGTTTTTTCACCTGGATTCGGGATTAGAACTCATATCCCGACACGTTGGGAAAATTTTAATTTACTTTCCAGCGAAATCACAACTGTAAATAACATAAAAACGGTATTTCAACACTTACTAAAAGTATTTTAATTTCAAACATACGACTCTTATTGAAAATATGGAAAATGTATATAGTCCGTTTGTTTCCTGTTTATACAATTGTATAAGGCATTTGATGGCAAAAATCTTGAGTATCATAAGTCAATAGTAGAATATTTTAAAAATATTTTAACATAAAAAGCATATAGAATCTAATGATATCACATATTTTGGAGTAATATAAAAATAGCCCATTAGTTAAAATAGCCATATTTAATAGGCAGTGGATTGTCAGGACCACGTAAGGTGTGTTACTTGTAACATACTATATAATACATTGTTAGGATATATATTGGATTACACAAAATTAATAGCTGGGCGATATATGTAAGCATTCTAAATGGGATTAACTCCCAGGCGCATAGTTAAATAAATAGTTGTAAACAGTTAAGATAGTTATAATATGAAATATTTAACATTATTAGTATTAGAAACAGTAAATGATTAGGGTTAAATCAATGTGTTTATAGTTCAAATATATGTTGTTATAAAGTAATAGTCAGTAGCAGAAAAAGTAGTAACCATTGTGGTGGTAGTAGTAGCAATAGTGTTGTGTTGTTATGTCAACTTGACTGCTGTTCGTCTTCTACTCTAACCTGCATACTTTCGAATCTATATTGAGCTCTATTTGTCAAAAACCTATCATAATATAACTTTAATATATGCCTAAGCAACTAGGAAATAAAACATTTAGTTATATATGACAATCGTAATATTTAAATCAGTTAACAAAACAATGCTTGTATTTTTATAAATCGCCATTTATACAATGCAAACTATAGTTATTTGTGTAACTAGTGAGCAAAGTGAGCAATTGCCTCACTCGAGAGAAATCCTTACTCACGAGCCGTAGGCGAGTGAGGAATGGTTTCTCGAGTGAGGCGATTGCACTTTGCACATTATATTTTTCCTACAGTTACCATAAAAAAAATAAATTGGTAAAGAAACGTATCATATTTTTCCGTTGGGCTTTTTACATTCTTACTTTCACACCAGGAAGTAAACAATTCATACCTTTTTTCATATTTATGTTTTGATTTCTCTGGAAGAAGATTTAGAGACACATTCCTCGCCACATTTTTTAATTCTTCTGGAGTACAAGATTCTTCTGGTGAACTATTATTACTAAAATCGTCATTAACGTCCATTTTGCGACAGAAAAACCACCTTCAATGTTTACAAATGGCAAATCAATGAAATGGTGGCTTCTGCCGTGACCGGAAGTGTTGTGACAAATACAACAGTACAACAGCTGACCAGCTGATTTACAGCCAGTGCTGCCAACGTATTTCGCGCGCATACGACCTTGTCTGCATGTTACGCGCTCACTATTTCGTGCCTTCACGTTGCAAATCTGGAGTGAGACAAAGTAATTAGAGTGAGACAATGTTAACATTGTCTCACTGATGAGCGAATTGGCCACTTTGCTTTCTCAAATCAGTGAGAGAACATGTACATTGTTAGGTAACTGTAGGAAAATTGTTATTTCTTTTCAATACAACTTAAAAAAGATCATTTATTTTATAACAAGTTGTTTGCATCGTTAAATCATGGAAGCGATTAAACCCCTTTGGTAAACACCACTTTAACAACAAAACTCGACCTGTTTAAAGTGGTTTATGTTTTGTTATTTTAACGCAAATGGAATGTTTAAAACCCATCGATAGGAAATTTCAAACCTATTTTAAACGAAAAGTATTAATTAACGTTAACCTCAGAAAGCAGTGACACAACCTTAAAATTATTTTGATACTGAAAACGGCGGTTGGGTCCACTATCAGAACTCCACAAAATGTTTGATTTTGCTTATATTCGGTGTTGTGAATAAGGTTTTAATTCATTACGGATATTATTATTTTCTTAACAAATGTATGTCCTGATAATTGTAAAAGGTGATCAAATGTGACTTTAAAAAGTATTTAGAAGTTTATAATAATCATAAAATTATTCATCAAACTAATTTGATAATCAATTATTATTTACATCCCAAAATATTTTAGGTTTGACTGTTTTAATAATGCCAAATCGACACTCCTGTGGCCATTCAAATGTTGAGGGAGTAATGAACGGAGTGACGGAGATGTAAAAAACAAAGCGGCAGACTGAGAAAAAATAGATTGAAAGACGTCCATTAGTTGCCAGATGTTCTCCTAATTTTGTCCCGTCGTCATTTCATTACGCTAATTTGATACTGATAGGTTTTTCAGTGTAGTATCTTTTTCATTGTATCATCTGAGTCCAAGTTTGTAAATAAACAAGCATTATGGATAAGTTATATTTGTAGTCTATTAAACTAAAAAATATAAAATAATCTACGAGACTTTATCTTTTACTTGCTCCCACCATCTTGTATTACAGCTTTTTTTAGTCTACTAAAAATAAATACCCCAGTAGCAGCAAACCTGCGTACTAAGCGAATTTCCAATGCATACATATGTATCTTAATACCACATAAAGCCCCATACAAAATTTCAAACATGCTGGAATCCTCAGTAAAAATGCCAGTGAATTCTCAACACTTACAGTCAATTTTAGTACTGATATAAGTTTGAATATAATTACAGATTAGAGAATATAATCGTATTTTCATAAATAAACGATTTATGACATTTTTATATTTCTCCATATGAATAACATGGCCGCTGAGTATGCAGGGTTGCTAAAGCAAGGAACACAAATAGTGGGGTTTTATTCAAATATCAATATAACTCAAGATGGTAAAGCCACATACAACATTTTATTAATTTATGTTCATAATTAATGGAGATAACACGTTACTTATTCTCCCTAAGAATAAAATGGGAGCTGATTACGCAGGTTTGCTGCTACGGGAACTGTCGGCCAAAAAAATGTACTTTAATGCAAATATCAATAGACCACAACGATATGAAGCAATTTACCAAGTTTTATCAGGATAAGTTGATAAATAAGCGAGATATACAATTTTTCTTATTCTCCATAACAATAACATTGTCCAACGTACTGTATTTAGCACTTTCAATGTATCCGTAACTATTTGATGTAGAGTAATGATCAAGACACCAAATTGTGCGTCGTTTTAAGCTTATTACAATGGAAAAAACAAAAATTTGACTTTTTCAAAAATTAGTTGAAAAAATTCAAAAACCCATTTTTGGGGTAAAAACCCCCCCAAAATAGCCCTTTGGATGGAGCGATCTGGCTGGTTTTCAAACTTAAAGTCATAAATTTTGCTTTACACGTTTATACCAAATTTCATCAAAATCGGATCATTTTTTCGAGAGTTATCGTGCTCACGGACATATATATATCCGCATTATATGGGGAATAAGTAGCGTGTTATCTCCCTTAATTATGACCATAAATTAATAAAATTTTGTATGTGGCTTTCCCATCTTGAGTTATATTAATATTTGAATAAAACCCCATTATTTGTGTCCCTTGCTTCAGCAACTCTGCATACTTAGCCGCCATGTTATTCTTATGGAGAAATATTCAGAAACTGTAACGCGACAGCTGAGGACACTTCCATTTGACAGCTTAAAGAGCAAAAGCAAGAACAGCTGTTTCAAGCTAACTAAAATGAAAATTGCATTGACTATAGAACGGGTAGAGAAAATCTTTGCGCGAAAAACGGGTACATCAGCTAGTATTATATAATGACCGTTGTTTAGATTTTATTTTGTAAATGTTAAATATATACCACAAGGTGTATCATGGTAGGTCTTTGGCAGTAGTTTCTGAATGTGTGGTCCTTTTTAGCGAATTTCCCCTATTGGGAAGAAGCTATTACCGTAGTCGGCATGGTAAGACCTAGGCCCGGGACCATGATAACTTTTCATTTTGAGGTCCCCAGACCCCAAAAACACCATTCGTTCGAAACTGTACATATATATATATATATATATATATATATATATATATATATATATATATATATATATATATATATATATATATATATATAGTTTAGAACGAATGGTGTTCCAGTTGGCTCCCAAAATGGCTTCCATCTTGTTCTTCTATTTAAAACATACAGCTTTTACAAATGTATTCAATTATTGTCTGTTTCGTTTGTGTTAGTGTTAGGTTAGACTAACTATTACGATTGATATATCGAAAACTGTGGACTATCATTACGCCGACAACAATGCAAAAATGGATTACAAACGATAAAGTAAGCGATTACTACTCTCTATGCAATAGATTACTTACACTTGACGTATACAAATTTGCAGTTTTACTACATTGATATAAACGACAAAAACAAACAGCTGATGGCTTATACACCAGCTGATGTTTTTTTCACCCTAGGGATAAAACAAATATATTATCCCCACAACGCATGTATTGAATCAGTACAACGGTTTTCGAAGCAGTATGACAAAAAGTGTTTTATTTTAAAATTGTGCAATACGGCCTCCAACCGTTGACATTTCCTGAATCTAAGAAGTTATGTTTATCCAGTATACGTTAGCTAACAAAACAAACCAAATAAATAAATTCTCAACTATTATAACATTGTATTATGAAGGGCAATAATTGAATACAGCCAGCCCTATTACAGTGATGTTTATTTGATTACTATTATTTCAGGATAAGTGTTTATTGGCATCTTAAAAATGGATAGCTGATGATATGTTATTTATTCTTAAGCTATGATGTTAAAGTTAAGAATAGTGTTGTTATGTCAATTCATGGCTAAGGTAACGATGTCTACGGATTGATGTGTTGGAATTTGGCCGAAGTAACATGTGAGTAATGAACGGTTCCTCCTTATGGTTAGCACTGCTCATAAAGTGAGAGTATTCGAGGGCAACGGCACAGCAAGAGAGTGGAATTTAGAGTATGGGCAATGGCAGACGTAGAGGGAATGTTGAGTTTTAATCTTGTCCACTTCTCTGAATGTTTATAAATGTAGCTTCAATTTAAAAAATGTTGAGTAATTAAATCTACCTTTAGAGGATTGTTATAGTGCAACACTGACAGTCAATTTTAATACTGATACAAGTTTGAATATAATTACAGTGATTGCGACAAAAAATTATTAAATAGATGAAAGAAAATATATTTTAAAAACTCACGTACATTAGTTTTAAACACCAATCACACTATTATTGTAAATTAGTATTTTTCTCATAGTAACATGCAGTTAACACTTCATATTCTTACAATTAGAGTATATTTGAACGAACTGAACATTCTCGGTTGGTTATTAGGCATTCTCATCTTCTTTAAAACTATAAGTGAAACAAATTTTAAATTTAAACCAATAAATTTCGAATTGCTACTCAATCCATCGTCAGTTGTTTACATTTGTTTGTTTAAAAAATATGTTAACCAATTTTCTTAAACATGTGATTAACATCTGGCTTAAATATTTAGTAGGTAAATTATTATAAATTAAAATAGTAAAATATAATTATTAATTATTCTTTTCAGATTCTTGTTTTAAAATTGGTTTCCACATTAATTAATTCCACATTAATTTTGAAAACTTGGTTTACTGAGCAAATATTTTCTGAATGAGCCATTAGTGCTGATTCTATAAATGTTCTTTTGAATTTGTCATGTTCTTTTGCCAAAATTTTGGTTTTATTTAAATTTATTTTATGATTTTTAGAATGCCTAATAGTCAACCAAGAATAAAATCACCATATTTAACAACGTCAGAAGCACTTAGAAGAAAAATAAGAACTGAATATTATTTATACTTTCTCTTTTTTCATATATAAACTTTTAACTTGAGTACGGGCTGATGTATAACATATTAATAGTTGTTTTACCAAAGTAAATGTTTTGAACGGTCCTATTCTTTACTATAATAACCCTTCACGGGTTTTCAGAATTACAGTTTTATTTAAATAGTATAGTTGTAGAATAAAAAAATTAAATAAAACAAAAATTGTAGTATGAACATTTAAGATAAGAATAAAACGTGTTTATTATTTGTATACTGTATACATTGAACTTAATGTTTTCCTTCTCAAAATAAATGTAACTGCTACTGCCTCCTTGCAATAAGATTTTGATATTAGTTTTAGAAATTGAGATTTATGATAAATGATAATTTTAAGGCTTAGACAACAGCCAATCGTTTAGATATTCCTATATGATAATCTTCCTAATACAGGGTATTACAGTGCGGCCCGCTCGACACTACATTTTCATGCCGCATGTGACAGAAACTTTTCTCATTTCCTGCTTGCGCTTCTCCTTATGATGGATATCAGCAGAAACCCCTTTTAGTCCCATTTAAAGATTCGCAAATTGTACTTAATCTCAAACAGAAAATTGTTAATATATTCTCGTTTTTAATTATACCGCTATTACGTGTTATTCTCTTCTCATCGAGCACATCTGAGTCAATCAGTTTTCTTTAGACACAAAACTCAATTTTATGAAAAACAAATAATATTATGCTTTAAATAAAGCGTGAACTTTGAAAAGTTAAGTTATGAAATCTAACTTTATAGAGTTTTAGTTTAGTATTCACACATAACATTAATAACACTGTTACAGTATCTGTATGAAGGATTACAATGATCATAACACAAAGCTACACCAATCAAATACAATATATTTTAAAACAACCATCTATAAATATTGGTTGTAAACCCCAGTCCCTAATAATTATTATTATCATACATGCCATCAGCATCGTATTTATCGTATTTATTATAAATATAGTACTCAAAATTAGGATGCATTTAAACAATATTGAAATGAGCACTCTCCTTAAAAACTCATGCTTATCGTTTTATTGATTTAAATTTGACTAGCATCAATTAATCAATGATTAGCAATCATTAAACTGCTTTAATTTTTAACATTTATGAGTATACTATAAAAAATCACTTGTTTGCTTAGTATTAAATCGTTTATTTGTAAAATAAAATACAAAATACTAAAAAACATTGCTTTTATTTAACACGGAGAAAACAATAAAATAATAAAACGTGTTCATTCATTTTTGTTTTGCAGATTAATTAACGTTATGTTTTTTACCCGACAAGATATTTAATTGCATCTGTTTCTAATTTAAATCCTAGCTTATAATGATTTAAAACAGATATTTATAAATTGAGACTTATAAGAACTGTTATTAATAAGATTTTAGATCTTCATAAAAAGCGAACCTTTTTTATGTTTTTATAGTTATAATAATCATCTTAATTGCATGGTATTGTAGTACGGCCTGTTCCACACTACATTCTCACGCCGCTTGTGACAGTTACTTTTCTCATTTCCTGTTTCTATTCTGATGGATATCAGCAGAAACTTTTAGATCATCACATTTTAATAATACCACACAGTTAAATGACAAGATTAACATATTCTACATAATCCTAAAGAGAAAACTGTTTTTATACTCTCGTTTTGAATTATACCACTTTTATGCATAGTCTACTTTGTACCTAATAAATCCAATTAGGGTAACATTTGATAACATTTAGCTTTAACCTTGTGGGTAAGACCACGTTATGAAGAATATGGCTAGGTTTAGCAGATATGCAGGCACTTGGACCCTTTAAATAAACCCAGCATATTAGCACAATAATATATATTGCCAATCACCAAGATAGTAAACTAACTTTACACTTTCTTCAGTAAATTAATATAAAATTTACTTTATAAGAGAGTTTATGCCCATGGGACACATTTATAGTTAAATACATATGGTAATATTAAATTGACAACATTAATTATTTCAGGTAAATCAAAACTCCATAACCATACACTAATTATAAACCCAATGTACTAAGTACAATCTTACTGAATTGACGGATGACACCTTGAGGCTTGGATGCGCACTGACCCACGAACTCGTCTGTCGAAATTATACAATACTTAAGGTTAGTTATGATATAATACAATTTTAATTGGTTTTGAAAGTTTTACGGTGAAAAATTGATTTAATGAATGGAAATGAAATGGAAAAACAAAATTGTTAGGTTCAGTTCTACATGAGCAATAATTACGTTATGGCCACTTGTGAAAATTAATGTGGTACATTGGTTTGACAGGAATATATATAACCAAAATCGCAATAAAACAATATGAGTTTGTTACATTTTATTACAGTTGGTCTCTGTTTAGAATAAAATTAAACTCCCCAGTTAAAATATGGCGGATATGAACTGTAAAGGAAATTCTATGTTTTCATTCTAAAGTCGAGAAATGAACATTAGTAGGGCTACACGATGCTCCTTTGTAATGGTACATGAAGACTAATGTTCAAAGTTAGGCAATGCCTCCAAGAGAACATGTCTCAAAGCAGATGTGTATCTGATGATATTCTTGAGTAGATAATTACTGAAAAAGCTATCATAAAAAATGTCAAACGTGGCATATAGGTATCTTCAATTACACAACAATTGAATTAAGAGTAAGAGTAATTACGGTTAAGTAAATCAAATTGTTTCATAAGCTGTGAATAAAAATAAAACTCTTGAGAAAAGGAACAAGATGAATGAGTATTAGGTAGTTTGGGGAATTTGTGGCTCATTTTTTTTAAAGTAAAATTAAACCTATAATACTCGGCTTTTGGGCTTAAATAAATTGTCAACAACCCGTCAATAAACTAACCTGGTCGCTTATGTACTTAGACTAACATTCTAAGTTGCCATGCATCAGAATAGCAGTTGCTTTAACCCTGTTGTAGACACAAAGTGTAAAATGAACCAAAAGTTTGGTTTTACACTATATTCAGCAGTTAATAAGACACCACGCAGCATGATAACTAAGTTGTAGACACCACGCAGCATAAGTTGCAGTGTGAGTTGCCATTTCAGTAGCTTGTCGATTTATATTACGCTTATAACATTTAATCGTGATGTTAGACTGTGTTTGGTTAAATAAACGATCTTTTATTGGTAACTGAAATGAAACATAATCTTCTCGATATGATTATACTCAAATATACTTTGAACCCTTACTCAAGAGTTAATTAATATATAAAGATAAATTAATTATAGAAACAGTTGAACAAATGAAATCTTCAATTTATAATAAATAATAAGCCATATTTTGTATGATAAAATTAAATTTTGTTGTATTCGAACTATAAATCATGACAAACAATATGTTTGTTTCTTTTTAAAATGTGTAACTATTTAATTTGTAATGTATAAAAGTACTAGTTAATAGCGTGTGAGGACATCACTGCAGCTGTTTTGACGCTGTTGGTCTCACACAAATTCACTCTCTCATTACTTCCAACCCCCTCCCACCACCCAGGAATAATAGCCCTTCATTTACACAAAAAGATGTTCTCTAAATATGTTATTTCTGGATATCAACCATAAGAATGTTACCAGAGTAGTCTGCCACACACGTCATGCAATGTTATAAACAGTGTGGATTTAGGTTATAAAGTAGATATTTTGTGATCGTGTCTGATGCATTCTCATGGAATTAAATTTTAGCTGGTAATCAACTTTGATTTTACTTTAATCAAGATTTAATCATACATTTAACAAAACGTGTGACAGAACTGTGTTTTTCCTTAGTTTTGAAAATATATATACACTAGGAAGTTGTATGCAGAGTGTTGGTTATTGGAAAATTTGTAGTCTGTAATTCAACGTGGCATTCGTAATTTGGAAGCGTGATACTGTTTTTAATAACATTCTAAGTTGCCAAGCATCAGTATAGCAGTTTGTTTAACAGGTTTGTAGACACAAGGTGTGACATGAACCAAAAGTTTAGTTTTACACTATATTAAGATACAACGCAGCATTATAACTAGCTTTTTAAAACCCAACTGTAAAGGAAATGGAAATATCCGTTCCGTAAGTCTGGTGTTTGACTTATGTAATCAACAACACGTAAATGCTAATAAAAAAGTTGTTTACGTAATCGACTACGGCGAGTATGTTTCAAACATTTCGAGGTCTAGGCATTAAATTATTAACTGGTAACAGAATTGCTGGATATAAGAAAGTAAGCACTGGATTATGAAACCGTCTATAACCATCCCTTAATTGCAGCTTTCTTATATTTTATTAAAACACCAATGAAAAAATTATATTAGTAAAAATTTCAAGTAAATATAAAAAATACCTAACAGTTAGTAAAAACAATCGGTACAGAAGTTTTCAAAATAATAACTAAAGCTATTATTTGATTGTAGTATGTTTTGATAACCTGTCATACCAAAAAATTACGGTTTGAAAGCTTTCAATATTATTAGTTTCAACTTACTCAAATACATATTAAATTAAAACAAACTATTCATATTACTGTTATTTATAAATAATACTTTACTAAAGACATATAGTATTTATACACAAGAATATTGCAATAATTAATAAAATATTACATCATGAAAACTATCAAAAAACACTTAAATAAATATTTGTTTATGTCACAAATATAAATAGTTATTACTTTACATTTAAGTGTTACATTATTTCTTAAAGTTTATGTTTAAAAACTTGACATATGTCACTAAACAATAATATTGTAGGTAATAAATCCTTTAAAATGTATCGTAATTGACATTAAATGAAAATTAAAACAGTGTGACTAGCAGTATCACAATATAAACCAATTAAAAATCGAAATAAAACAATGATGGCAAGGTGTAAGTTGAAGGTACATTAAAAAACTTCTAAAAATAGAACAATAACGAGATATAAACAATATTTATTTCAGATTATATCAATATGATATGACACAAACCCAATATAAATGGGAAACAACGACAGAAACGTGAGGGTATATAATAAACACATTTGAGCTCTTAACTAATTGGTGTTAAAACGAATTATTAAATAGATACTATTTACCAGCTTATAATAAAAAGTTCTAATAATTACAGTTTATTTAATTTATTTTGGAATATCAATATTTAAATTTAAAACCACCATTAAAAGATGGATGGGTATATTTTAAGTTACTATCGATTTTCATAATACAGTAGTATTTATGTATTCAGCGTTTATAATCATTATTAAAACGGTATATTCTCTTATTCTCTTTTATATCCGTATCACATTAAAAATTAGTTTATTCGATATTTTAGGTATATACTATTTTGTTACGTATAACAACAGTGTTAATATCTGAAACTGATTAAAATAACATACCATTTATTAGAGTAATAAAGGTTTTCAAGTTATCAATTTATAATTTATGTTAAAGTTATGTTAAATTTATGTTTTAGTTATGTTTTTAATTTATGTTGTGTTTATGTTAAATACACATATTAATATAAAATATAAACCTCTCACACATACAATCTGTAACCCAAACAAATAAATTGTACGTTTTATTATAGTATTTATACAGCATTGAGTATACCTTTAAGCCCTCTATTACTATAGAGAGGAACTCACATTTTGTATTCGTGCCGAGTTATGTCTACTTATTCATTAAACATTGGTTGAGTTGTGGTTCACCTTAAGATGTAGGTTGACCGTGAGGATGCATACAGATTAGATGGTGGACATTCACATGTATCTGATAACAAAGAAGGTAACATCGGACCTCCTTTGAGAAGGTTTACTAGGTTTATCAACTGTAATGTTTTGGAACCGTCGCCCGTCAGGTCAAATTTTGTTTCATTGCAATAACATACAAATTATAAATTTCACCATCCTAAATAAATATATTTGTCTAACTGAGATTTGTTAAATTTCGAACACCATACTTTAATACCTTATTTTATGAAACTTTAATATATTTTTTAGCTTAAAAAGGTTGATGGTTTATGTGTTTGATCAAATAATGCAATTAAGATTACGAAGAACAATATAATTTATATAACAGAAAGGTAGATACAATGATTTTACATTAATAGCCTTTTAAAGATCTATAGAACTTGCATGTCTATGGGAATGTACGTGTTAAATTGTAGGTAAAAGTAACAAGATTAATCTTCATAGTTTATAATATCATGATGGTCTAATATAATACATATAATGTCATCTTTAATTATTAAAAATACGGTAACTAAAATAAAATTTAAAAAGTTTCCAAATTCTTTATAGTTTGTATGTTTTTTTTGTGAAATATCAAATGCCGAAAAAATTTGATAAGCTTAAAAATCTCACTTAAATTTAATACTGAATAGGTACATTTATTTATTTTTAAACTTTTCCGGGGAGGTATTCTTCAGTATATTTAATGGGAATTGTGTGAAAAGAGAAATACAATGATCTTCTAAACTAAGTTTAGAATTTTATGACACTGTTTTTGTGTTACTCAGTCATCAGAGCTTCTATACGTGTGCACTGGTGACTGTGATAAATAGCACTTTTATGGTAATTTTTGCTGGGGGAAGAAGCATCATACTGTCAAAGTAATGCAAGGTTATATGAGGCCTATTCATATTTATACTAAATAACAGATTATTAATTTACAAACCAGAAACTTTTTATTACTGACAATTTAATTAGATTAAGTCAACATTCCTGGAATAAGTAATATTTAAGCTCACGAGGTTGCTTATTAATTGTATTAGTTATGAATAAATAATAGACTTTAACATGTTTATAAATATGATTTACCTATTTAATGAATATCGTGATTGGTATACAAAATACTAGCTATCTACAGCCGGCATTACGTCGAGTGATCTGCTGCAATGGTTTCACTCATATGGGTCTAAAAGCGAGCGTCGTCTGAATTATGTCTAGAACAGGAAATAGTAGCAAAATTTGATTTTCGGAAATCTAATTTAATGAGAGTAATGACCTGGTTCTAGATTTAGAACCCCCACTAAACCGTAGCTCTGAAAATACTAGTGGTCTTTAAATGATTAAAAAATCGTTTTAATCAGTACGAATTATTACATTATATACTCATAAATTAATTTATAATTTTCTTAAAATAAACAAGAATCTGTGCCATAAAGAGTGTTTTACCTATATATTTACTATGAACGTCACTATATTGCTATAATTACACGTACAGTTTTGGCAAAGCAACGAAAATCCTTGGAGCTTATCCTTTGGCTTTGTGAAAAGCTTGGGTTACAAAGTGTATGTACTCTTTCCTCCAGAACTACAAAAATGCAAAATCTTATGTATGCCTTATTAATAAACCCAATTGTAAACTAAATTATTAAGAGAATATGAATGATTTGTTATCTATAAATGTTGCAGCTAAAAAACTTCCACAATCTCTCACGAATCAAAGGACTAATAGAAACACGTCACACTAATAGAAACACGTCACACTAATAGAAAGACGTCACACTCATAGAAAGATGTCACACTAATAGAAAGACGTCACACTCATAGAAAGATGTCACACTAATCGCCAAATATTAATCAACGGTTTATAATTTAGAGCAATCCAAATGTTATGTTATAATTTAATTAAATCCTTATAGTTTTCCATTCACACAACGTTATAGACAGTTAAAACAATTAAACCTGTACATTATAGCTCTCAAAATTAAACACCGTGTATTATAAAACGTGAATATTATATTTATCTATAACTATATTATGTATTCTTTCTTACCAAACACTACTCTATCAATAAACTATATACAGGAAAGCAATAAGAAGCCTTAAGTTGTTATATGAAAACAATATCATAAAATAAGATCACTATTGTATTGCAATATTTTTGGGAGAATTCATCTCAATAAAACACTGATTAATTTAAGTTAACTTATCTCGGTATTCGAAACAGCTATTAAATACTTATTTAAATTTTTTTAAATTTTTACTCCGTTTTCTTCTTATAATAAATATGTGAGAATTCCAGCTAAGTATACTTTTACTTAACGTGATTTATTTTGTACTTTATTATTTATTTTGTCTATTTTTGTATTACGTGATTTCTTAAAATTTAGAGAATGAATACAACGGCAACCTGTTGGCAACGATTTAGGATGCAAGACGTGCTAGTGATACTGTAGAAATGTAAAAATCAATATAAAAATAACAAATATTTTTGCTTAAACCATAACTATCAATATTAGGTGTCTATAGTCAACAATTAATCTGTATTAACACGTTACATGGTTAGATTGTATATGTATAGTGAGGTTTTGTTATATATAATACAGTAACATACATGTTTTACGACTAAATGCTAGTTATTTAAGTCTTTTATTTGATTTAGGCTTACGTTACTTATTCATGTTTTACTAGGATAAAACGTTTAAAAAAATCACTATAATACTATAATATAGCATATTATAATTTGTTGCTGGGCAATAAAAACTACCCTCCTATAATGGAATTTGGAGAAGGGTCCTTTAATGGTGATTGTTGCCGGGTGATAAAAGTTAACCTCTGTCTGGGAATGTGGATAGATGGCCCCATTTGTTACAACATCGTTATAATCAATCACTGTCATGGCCAAGATGGTCTCAAGAGAGGGGTATTTCATGAAAATGATGTGTAATTACATAAAATTATGCGCAATTGATCTAATTATTTATTAATGAATAGTAATTAGATGCAGTTATGAATACTAATTAGGGTAATTAGAGTTATGAGTAATAATTAGGGTAATTATATTTATGAATATTAATTAGGGTAAATACATCCGCCACATCCGCCCGACACAGAACCGGCCAATATACCCTACTTGTAGGTATTTATTTGTCATTAGATTTATATCTGTAATTTTACAAATAGACAGTATTTTGGGTGAAGATTTTTGTATTGCTATAAGTTAAGTTAGAACTTTACAAATATAAATGTTGTAACAGTATAATTTATACAAAGTGTTGTCACACGTAATATTAACTCTTATCAGGCTCTGGGAATCTCAGAAGCTTACCGCTAAGATAATAAGTTTATAGTCAATGGTTAATGAGATTACTTCATGGAGTCTCCACGTTTATAACGAATTTTTAACCAATTTATATTAACTACAGTTTCCTTTACAACACCTGACGTGTACTTTTGTTTTTAATACAATTTCCCTATCGTTATAAAATCAAATGAAATCATGATGTTTGCTTTGTTAAAATATTTATTTGAATTTTATTTATTTTTCCCCTAAGGCTTATCAGTGAGTATTAACTACAGTACAGTTATATGCTTTTGAAGGTGAGTTAAAATTCTGGAAAGGTTTGAACCACGAGATCGAACCAGCCAATAATCTAACGAACTGAGCATAACGTGGTAGCATAGTATTTTACTTTGTTAAATGATTTTTAGACCAGATGATATAATACTGTACCAACAGTTTTATGTTTTATAAGAAACACATGTCTTATTAACAGATGACTCATTCAGTTGGTATTATTTTAATTAGCATGTTTCCAAACGTAGTTTGTGTATTTTGTGACATAAACTTTATTTTTGTATATATCTGGAGTTTTGAGATAGGTTACTATACTAATTTAAATAAGTTAAACTTTCTAGAGTTGATAGAGAAAGCAGTCCAATCCCATACAATTCGGGACATAGCGGGAACTTAACCCTTGACCTCCTGAACCCAATCAAAGATGGTGACTGTTAGACTAACAAGACGCCTAACGATACATTTTAATTGGATTATAATGATTATTCTTCCCTCATAGTTATTGTATACAGACATAAAAGTCCCATTAAACTATAATTAAGTTTTAGATGGAGTATAAATCAAATTTGCCTTCACTTACAAACTAACAACTAATCATACCTTTTAAGCAGGCCTTTTGTACCTTTTTGAACCATCATTACAACCATCCATTCCCATAGACAAGAGCTCAATGCCAATATGTTACAAAATTATAGGGTTTAAATCGGTATATTCCATATTGATGGTTAACTTAAATTATAAACCAGTTCCAAAAACGCAAAATTTTATACATCCTAAAAACTCTTTTGATCAAAAGAGCATTTCAGTTTCAGTTTCATTGAATTCATCCTACGAGTTTAACAGTTCAGGATTTGATCTCATACATTCCATTATTAATTATCGATGTCTCCATTAGTAAAACAAATTTTAAATTATATAGCTAAAATATTACTCTACACAATTATTCTATTGCTTTCGTTATAATATATTCATAAGGAAATTGGCCATCGTACTTTTTATGTAAAAATGCATGGTTCTCATATTAAATATTGAACTAAAATGTATTTATTTTACATTTGATACTAAATAGCTTACAAATACAAACTTTGAAGTGCATACAATAATGTATGTATTATAATAAAATAACCGTAATATGACAAAACACTTGTTTATAAACATAATAACTATAAATACACCCGTCGCAGCAAACCTGCATACTCAGCGAATTTCCAATGAATTATTACATAACACATTAAGCCACTTAACAAGATTCATAAGAAATATATTCACAAACAAGCGATATTTAAAATATGAATTATTCTCCATAAGAATAACATTGAGGATGAGTACGCAGGTTTGCTGCAACAAGGAACACAAAATAATGTGTTTTTATGCAAATATTAATAGAACTCAGCTAAGTGAAGTCACATACCAAGTTTCATCTATATACATTCATAAATAAGCGATATATAACATTTGAATTATTTTCCATAAGAATAACATGGGGACCGAGTACCTAGGTTTGCTGCTACGGGAACTATAGGCGAAAAATGTTTTTTTGTGCAAAAAACAATAAACCACAACCAGATGAAGCCATATACCAAATTTTGTCAGTTTATTTTCATAAATAAGCGAGATATACATTTTTTTCTTTTTCTCCATAAGAATAACATTAGACAACGTACAGTGTTTAGCACTTTCAATATCTCAGTAACCAATTGACGTAGAGCCTTGATCAAGATACCAAATTGTTTGTTTTTTTATGCTGAATACAATGGTCAAAATTAAAATTTGATTTAAATAAAAATTACATGTGGAAACCCCAAAAAACCCATTTTTGAGGTACAAAACCCCCCCAAAACCCCACTTTGGATGGTGTGATTCGTCTGGTTTTCGAACTCGTTCAAATAAATGGTACCTTACACGTTTGTACCAAATTTCATTAAGATCGGACCTTTTTTACGAGAGTTATCGTGCTTACGGACACACACATATATATATATATATATATATATATATATATATAATATATATAAATATATATAAATATATATAAATATATATAAATATATATAAATATATATAAATATATACATATATAAATACCCCCGTCGCAGCAAACCTGCATACTCAGCGAATTTCCAATGAATTATAACACATTAAGCCACTTAACAAGATTCATAAGAAATGTATTCACAAACAAGCGATATTTAAAATATTAATTATTCTCTATAAGAATAACATTGGGGATGAGTACGCAGGTTTGCTGCAACAAGGCACACAAAATAATGTTTTTTTATGCAAATATCAATAGAACTCATCTTAGGGAAGTCACATACCAAGTTTCATCCATATACATTCATAAATAAGCGATATATAACATTTTAAGTATTTTCCATAAGAATAACATGGGGACCGAGTACCTAGGTTTGCTGCTACAGGAAACATTGGCGAAAAATTGTTTTTTTGTGCAAACAACAATAAACCACAACCAGATGAAGCCATATACCAAATTTCGTCAGTTTATGTTCATAAATAAGCGAGATATACAATTTTTCTTTTTCTCCATAAGAATAACATTAGACAACGTACTGTGTTTAGCACTTTCAATATCTCAGTAACCAATTGGCGTAGGGAAATGATCAAGATACCAAATTATTTGTTTTTTTATGCTGAAAGCAATGGTGAAAATTAAAATTTGATTTAAATTAAAATTACATGTGAAATCCCCAAAAAACACATTTTTGGGGTACAAAACCCCCCAAAAACCCCCCTTCGGATGGTGCGATTCGTCTGGTTTTCGAACTCGTTCAAATAAATGGTACTTTACACGTTTGTACCAAATTTCATTAAGATCGGACCTTTTTTACGAGAGTTATCGTGCTTACGGACACATATATATATATATAAATAAATATATATATATATATATATATATATATATATATATATATATATATACATATATAAAAATTTGAACGAATGGTGTTTTTGGCATCTGGGGACCTCAAAATGAAAAGTTATCATGGTCTCGGGCTTAAGTCTTACCATGAGACCTACGGTAATAGCTTCTTCCCTATAGGGGAAATTCGCTAAAATTTGAACGAATGGTGTTTTTTGCATCTGGGGACCTCAATATGAAAAGTTATCATGGTCTCGGGCTTAAGTCTTACCATGAGTCCTACGGTAATAGCTTCTTCCCTATAGGGGAAATTCGTTAAAAGAACACTTTTTCCTCTTCCTCCTAACTTCTCAGATTATTTTGATTGAAAAAGAGTGAATTGAGTACGATGATCAAGGAACTAAATAAATATCGCATCAATTAAAAGTTCAGAAATTAGAAGGTGCAGAATGAGTGAAGAAAACTCATTCCGGTTATCCCGAAAGCGAAATAGATAATAACGAACTTTCTAGTAGCCAAAGGAGCATTTTAGTATATTATTAGCTGAGCATATTTTATAGCCAAGGATTAGGCTTAGTATTACCAACGTATAAAAACAGACACAGACAGTAGAATTTAAACAGCATCCAGTTTATTTTACTATTTTTTGTAACTTTCTTAGAAGTTTGCAAACGGCTTTACATTTGTGACTTACTGCAATATCAATTGATAGACAAATGTAATTGCATGCTAACCGATGATTATCCGCAGCCTTCCTCACTCTCAGGATTGAGTTTGCTGCGACAAGTCGCAATAACCTCATCTAAGGTAACACCTCGAGATTATGTTTGTATCCTATGCTATTACTCCTTCCTCACTCTCAGGATTGAGTTTGCTGCGACAAGTCGCAATAACCTCATCTAAGGTAACACCTCGAGATTATGTTTGTATCCTATGCTATTACTCCTTCCTCACTCTCAGGATTGAGTTTGCTGCGACAAGTCGCAATAACCTCATCTAAGGTAACACCTCGAGATTATGTTAGTATCCTATGCTATTACTCCTTCCTCACTCTCAGGATTGAGTTTGCTGCGACAAGTTGCAATAACCTCATCTAAGGTAACACCTCGAGATTATGTTTGTACTCCTTCCTCACTCTCAGGATTGAGTTTGCTGCGACAAGTCGCAATAACCTCATCTAAGGTAACACCTCGAGATTATGTTTGTATCCTATGCTATTACTCCTTCCTCACTCTCAGGATTGAGTTTGCTGCGACAAGTCACAATAACCTCATCTAAGGTAACACTTCGAGATTATGTTTGTATCCTATGCTATTACTTATTACAGTTAATAGCATTGATAGCGACATATTTAGCACATAGATGCATTATAGCAGGTTTCTAACTTTGATGCGTCGTCAATTATAAGTTTAATCTCTACGAGTCCTAGATGGTAAACAGTTGCAGTAAACCAGGACGCTTATCATGGAGTCAAATATGGCTAATCTTGACTTACAAATATAACGTATTATTATATTATCAATTTAATGTTACTTGACTACTAACAACTGTCGGTCTTCAACAGGTTTGCAACTAAAAAGTGTAATTTTGGAGTATTCCTTATTATTTTTTAAAATCACTTTCTCTTCTGATTAAAGTAAAGTTTCGTTATCCTTTTTAGTTCTTCTAATATTATTCCCTAATTATGCTGTAAAAACGTATTGTAGAAGGTAAAACCCCTATTATCGATCCTTCAGTTTGTCTATAGCATTTACTTTTAAATCTAAACTCGTATTATTTAATTTAGTTTTGAATTTTCATAATTTAAGTTTTATTTTGTAACCTAATACATTTTTATAAACTTTCGAGTAAATTAAATATGACTATCACTGAAGACATAGTACAGTAATCTGGTATTACACAATAATAAGGAAGATAAACCAAACAATAACATATAGTACGTTTTAGGACGTAAAATATCTGTTTTGCTATTTATTTTTTTCATTTGGGAAATTACATTCACATCTTATTTGTTAAAAAATCTAGTATTTAATAAATAATGAATTTGCAGTATCACTAACAACCTACTCAACAATTGATGTTTCAGTATTAATATAAAGATCATCACATCAATAATTGTTACTAATAACATTGCAAAAGCTACCATAGTATCTTAACCAACCAACA
This sequence comes from Allygus modestus, assembly GCA_963675035.1. Classification (NCBI taxonomy): domain Eukaryota; kingdom Metazoa; phylum Arthropoda; class Insecta; order Hemiptera; family Cicadellidae; genus Allygus; species Allygus modestus. The sequence continues at coordinate 357,947,989 of OY776112.1, read as the reverse complement.
AACGAAGGTGTAAGAATTACAGCTTTGTAGATAAAGTTCATTATAGCTAAGCCCATGCTGAGTAACATACGGCTCCTTCGGGACTACGGTCTGGCGAGAACACTGAATTTTAAGCTTTTCACATAATTATTTGGCAAGCTCGTAGAAAAAATAATAAATTTTCTTATGAAACTGACATAAATTATTTTCATTATTAACATTATTTATTACTAGCACCATGACAAATTACTACGTATACAAAATAATGTAATTATTAAACAGTGATTAGAGGAATAATACTTTATTTTTTAAAGCCATATTTTTACATCTCATTTATTTGTTAACCATTCCTACAATTTACGAAATATAAATAAAACCCCACCACCTCCCCACGATACAACGTTCTCTGAAAATCAAATGCACCAGTCTTGCATAACTCTTTTTAATGCCCTTCCTTCTCACATACAAAAAATAGGAAAATATCATCGTTTTTATGCGAAGTCTGAAAAAGCTTTTGCTGGGTAAGGAATATTACCGTGGAAAAAATTATTTAGAAGAGAAGAAAGATTAAAAAGCATATGTGTTTTATTTTGTTTGTATTAGAAAGATGTTTTAGTTATTAAATGCTATGGTATTTAGTTTTAGATATGTTCTGTGTATTCTGTATGACAATTGCCCAGATATTGTATTTGGCAAATAAAGAACTTTGACTTTGGTTCTTGAACTCATTAAAATAGATTCTGCCTTACACGTTTGTACAAAATTTCATCAAGATCGACCATTTTTACGAAAGTTTTCGTGCTTACGGTCACATATATATGTATACATATACACATATATATATATGAATTTGAACGAATGGTTTTTTTGCATCTGGAGGCCGGGCCTAGGTCTTACCATGCCGACTTCGGTAATAGCTTCTTCCCTATAGGGGAAATTCGCTAATACAAATAATAAACTTAAAGGGTGCTGGATAAGTGTTTGACGATATCCATGAGAGTGTCTGTTATGATAGAGGGAGGAGTTATGGCCTTGAAACACAGGCTTTATTGGTTACAAGTTCAAGAGAGCGTTGAATACACTTTCCCTTATATATTATCTATATAACGCCTTGAACATTTTAGAAATAGCTGTATTTTGCCGATAGGATAGTAATTTCGGCCACATGAATCGTACCGTGCCTGTTGGAGTCTTACGATAACCATTCAACTTGAATATCCCTCATTGGGTGTCCCTTAGAACCCTATTTATAATTAATTATATTAAGTGAATTTGGGAAATTTGTAAACATCTTTGCTGTTTTGAGGCCTTGGCTTCAATCCTCACCAAAGTGCCGGCCAGACCAGGTTGTGCGATCTCCTTGATAGTCCAGCAAGGGGCACGGTCTACCCCTTCCCCTTGGCTCGATGTCTACTGTATTCCAACTCCGTATCAAGGAATACCTACTTTGGCAGCTAATTAGATAAACAAACTAAATAAGAGGAATCCTGGCCAATACCAGAACCAAATTATAGTTCAATCAATATATAAATGAATATAAGACGATACTTTTTATTTTTATTTGTGCGATTTTCACTGGGAATTTCAGTCCTTCTAGCTTATTCTGTTCACATAAGAAATTTGTATTGTGAAAGCATTATATAAAATCTTGTATTAAATAGTCATATGATTTATAATTTATAGTGTAGGGAATACCTTTTTGGTATTCACACATGCATCAATTATGCAAATAGCATAATATTTAATTATGTTAATTATTTTATTATTATTATTATTTAATTATATTAATTGCATTTAAAATATTACAAATTAATGTTAAATACTATAATTTTGGTGTTTATTCTACGTCCAACCATTGCAGAGATATTCAAAGGGCTAAACTATGGAGAATAAATAAATAAAATGTTATATACAGTATCACTTATTTATGAATTGTTTGTATGAAATTTAGTAAGTGGCTTTATCTATTAGTGATATACATATATGTATATGCATTGGCAATTCGCTGAGTACATAGGTTTACTGCGAAGGGAATATTTTAATTTTGTTTTCGACAATCTCAGCTGTAATATCAATGTAACATAGTGTAATTGTGGCAGTGGCGTAAGTTAGGGATGGTTTTGAGAATATATTTGCTGGGGGCTCGAAAAAATCAGTATCGCAACTACACTGTTGTCATGTATTTTATATCCGATTATTTTGGTAAACGGGGAGACCCGAACAAGAAGACGGCTTCAAATTTTGTATACCCCCTATTTTTGGGGCGATAAATTCAATAAAACCATCGCCATCCCTCTACGACCCCCCTTTTAGCGAATTTCCCCTATAGGGAAGAAGCCATTACCGTAGTTGGCATGGTAAGACCTAGGCCCGGGACCATGATAACTTTTCGTTTTGAGGTCCCCAGACCCCAAAAACACCATTCGTTCGAAACTGTATATATATATATGTGTCCGTGGGTGCGATAACTCTCGTAAAAAAGGTCCGATTTTGATGAAATTTGGTATAAACGTGTAAAGCAACATTTATGACTTTAAGTTCGAAAACCAGCCATATCGCTCTACTTTAAGGGGTATTTTGGGGGGGTTTTGTACCCCAAAAATGGTTTTTTTGAGCTTTTTACATATAATTTTTGAAAAAGTCAAATTTTAGTTTTTACCATTGGATTCAACTTTAAAAAACACACAATTTGGTATTTTGATCATTCCTCTACGTCAATAGGTTACCGAGATATTGGAAATGCTCTACACAGTACGTTGCCTAATGTTATTCTTATGGAGAATAAGGAAAAAATTATATCTCGCTTCTTTATGAACGTATACTGACGAATCATAAACGTCAGTATACTGGCTTTATCTGGTTGTGGTCTATTGTTATTTCCTAAAAAAAAACAATTTTTTGCTAAAGGTTCCCGTAGCAGCAAACCTGCGTACTCAGCCCCCATGTTATTCTTATGGAGAAAAATTAAAATGCTATGTCTCACTTAATTATGAACATAAATTAATAAAACCTCTTATATGACTTCACCTAGTTGAGTTATATTGATATATGCCTAAATACCCATTTTTTGTGTTCCTTCATGCAGCAAACCTGCGTACTCACCCCCCCATGTTATTCTTATGGAGATTAATGAAAATGGAATATATCGCTTATTTATGAATGAATATTGACGAAACTAGGTATGTAGCTTCACCTAGTTGAGTTATATTAATATTTGCATAAAAACCAATTGTTTATATCCCTTGTTTCAGCAAACCTATGTACTCATCCCCAATTAGCGAATTTCCCCTATAGGGAAGAAGCTATTACCGTAGGTCTCATGGTAAGACTTAAGCCCGAGACCATGATAACTTTTTGTTTTGAGGTCCCCAGATGTCCAAAACACCATTCGTTCAAATTTATATATATGTATATATATATATATATATATATATATATATATATATATATATGTGTGTGTCCGTGAATGCGATAACTTGAGTAAAAAACGTCCGATTTCGATGAAATTTGGCTCAAATGTGTAAACTGACATTTATGACTTTAAGTTCGAAAACCAGAAAAATCGGACTATGGGAAGGGGGGTTTATGGGGGTTTTAAATTTTCCAAAAATCAGTTTTTTGCATTTTTTACCCTAAAATTTTTAAAACACTTAATTTAGGTTTAGACCATGTTATAGAGCTTAAAAAAACAAATAATATGGTATTTTGAATTATTAACCTAGGTTAAGTGGTTGCGGAAAAAATCCAAAAAACATGCTCATAAAATCTCCCATGTTAATCTTATGGGAAAAAGGTTTTTGGCTTTTCCTCAGTTAATTTTACTTTAAACTTCACATTTTCTTTTACCAATCACTTCAGCTCCACAAAACAATCATTTTGGTGTTTAAATTGTGATTCTACGTCAAACCGTTGCAGAGATATTCAAAGTGCTAAACACAGTACGTTGTCCAATGTTATCCTTATGGAGAATAAATAAAATTCTATATCTTGATTATTTATGAATGTATATTGATGAAATTTGGTATGTGGCTTCATGTTGTACTGGTATATTGATAATTGCACAAAAAATAAATGTTTTGTTGACTGTCCCCGTAGCAGCTAACCTGCATACTCAGCCCTAATGTTATTCTTATGGAGAATAAGTAAAGTTTTATATCTCCCTTAATTATGAACATAAATTAATAAAACATGGTAAGTAGCTTCACCTGGTTCAGTTATATTGATAATTGCATAAAAACTCATTTCTTATCTTCCTCGTTGCAGCAAACCTGCGTACTCAGTCCTAATGTTATTCTTATGGGGAATAAATAAAATGTAATAAATCACTTATTTATGAATGTATTTTTGTCAAACTTGGTGAGTGGCTTTATGTACTATTGAGAAACATATCAATGCATTGGAAATTCGCTGAGTACGCAGGTTTGCTGCGACGGGGGGTATTTTATTCTTATGGAGAATAATTAAAATTGTATATATCGCTTATTTATTAATATAATTTTATGAAACTTGGTATGCGGCTTTAAGTGGTATTAAGTCATATATTATGCATTGGAAATTCGCTGAGTACGCAGGTTTACTGCGACGGGGGTTTTTATTTAGGGGGGGTGAAACCCCCCTTTTTTATTTTTTTCAAGTTCATTTTTTTATTTTTTATTACATCCTAAGGAACACAGAACAACTTTAAAAAATGATACTGCCTCCCTAATTATAGAATAGGGGGGTAAAACAGTTATCTGAACATCCTTACATTTGAACATTTATTAATTTTGGTGCTATAACTTTGAGAGAGGCCTTAAAATGTTTGTATTAAAATAATAAAAAATAAGAATAAAACAACTTGAAAAAAAGTAAAAAAGGGTTTTTACCCCCCCCCTTCCCTAAATAAAAAAGGGGGGGTCGTAGAGGGATGGCGATGGTTTTATTGAATTTATCGCCCCAAAAATAGGGGGTATACAAAATTTGAATAGTACAGGGCCAAGTATGGATCCTTGTGGGACACCTGCCCCAATCGGTCGAGATGTTGATAGAGAGGAATTTATCTTCACATAGAATGTTCTTTGATGAATAAATGATTTGATGATATTTACTATGTACATTGGGAAACCAAAATTTATTAGTTTGAACACAAGACCATCGTGCCATACTGTGTCGAATGCTTGTGCAATGTCAAGGAAAGCCGCCACTGTATGCTCTTTTCTTTCGAACCCGTTCACTATTGTTTCATATATTATTTTGTTTACATAACAACAATACAACAATACTAGTAAAATTAGTTGACTGAACAGATAATGGAAACAACTGATGACAGATTTAGACCGAGGTCTAAATCTCTCTCTACTCCAACTGTTTGAACTTAATACAGTTCCCATAGCTGAAGGATATTCTGTGTCAAGTGTAGCTGTGACCCACTAGTATGAAGGGTTCCATAAGTCTAAATGAAATTTCAACAGGTCAAGTGGTCGACGAGTGGCTATGCAACGCAGTGGCTTTGACCTAGTGGGAGGGCGGTCTTGGAGTACCTGGAGAAAAATTACAGTCAAACCCCAGATAAGACCTCCAGATATATTAGGAAGTCTAGCGCATTATTGTTACAGAGTGTCGTCTCCAGTAACACCAATTGGCCTTTTTTAAAACCAAGCGCAGGGCCGTATTAAAGCATAGCCTACTTAGGCTCTCGCCCAGGGGCCCGCACCACACAAACCCCCATTCAAAAGCCTGATACAATCAATAAAAATGTCACCTTAATAATGTTTTTAATTTGTTCATCTCCCTCGTTATTTCTTTGTTAGTTCCTGTTAGTTCCCTCATAAATACCGTTAGTTCATCAATATTAACCCTGTTAAAGCCTTAAATCAATAGGTAGCTCAACTTCACACTATGAAAAGTAGCTTACCCACAGTTAAACTACATAGTTCATATTTCTTTATGTCTATAGTTAGTTATTCGTTAGTTCCTGTTAGTTCCCTCATAAATACCGTTAGTTCAATAATATTAATAGGTTTACAGCCAAAAAATCAATGTTTGTTAGCTGACATTCCAATGTATGTAGGAGCCTACCCATATTGACGAAATATTATTGAAATTTGTTCATATCTCTCATTAGTTCTTCGTTAGTTCTTGTTAGTTCCCTCATAAATACCGATAGTTCAATAGGTACCAATAATGGTTTCACAGCCGAAAATTCAATTTTGGTTAGCTAACATTCCAGTGGATGTAGTAGTCTACCCATATTTACGAAAGATTAATGAAATTTGCTCACGTCTCTCGTTAGAACTAACAGCATTTATGATGGAACTAACAGGAACTAACGGAGAACTAACAAGAGACATGAACAAACTTCAATAAACTTTCGTCAAAAAGGGTAGGCTACTACATACATTTGAGTGTTGGAATGTTGGCTTGAGATTACACCCCTGTATAGAGTCTTGTTAAAAGTATGCGTCACAGCTTATTTGTAATAGTTTGTATCAATATTACAAATTATTGTGTCTCCTTGTTAAAAGTATGCGTCAAATGATTTGGAGTTCTTTGTAGCATTAGTACCAATTAATTTGAATTCAAATACAAGCTCCCTCTACTCCTAACACCTCAGGACCGGACCCTCACCTGGATTAAAAAATGGCCGAACCAGCTGGGGTTATTTGTGAATGTAAAACACCGATCTATAATAACATCCAAGTTATGAAAAATATACTTATTAAATGTGCTTAGCAATTACAAAATAAACAACATTCACCCGTCAGCTATACTGATATATTTTGTTTATATTTTGACTTGAAATTAAACAAACAAACTGACTTCTGTCGATACTTTCCATGGAAAACTCTTCATCTGGCGGTATTCTCATTTCTATGAGGCCAGCTGGACCCATGGAGGAATCATTACCCACGAAATCAATCATTTACACCACCTCCATGGCCGGACTATCCGACGGCCGAACCAACGATTTTTAATTTTATGTGCAATTATAATTACGAACACGCTATTTATAAAATAATATTTTTCAGCGAGCAATTCCTGAATGCGTGGCATGCAGAGCACATGCTGCGACGCATGTGGTTGCACCCTGCGGCCAGTGTCTCTGCGGAGACTGCGGAGACGAAATACGGGCGCAGGCAGCTAATGGGCAACACGGCCTCCGCTGCCCAATGTGCCGGGCAGATGCCGTTTTTAAAATAGCGGTGTTTATTAATTAGTCTCAATCGATAATATAAGCGTATTAAAGGTTTTTGAGGATTGATTTTGCGTATTATTTTATATACACAACATTTGACTAAACAAAACGAATATAAATATCTAACCAGTCCTGACCATGAGGTTGTTTGAAATTTGTTTTGTTGCCCTTTCTTTGTTCCCCTTATCCGTTTAGTACCTGTTTTATCCAAGGTGCTAGAACATTTTATCTACAGTCAGGTAAGCACTTTATTTGAAGTAAATTATGTATTTAACAACTATCAATTTGGCTTTAGAAGTCCACTGTGGATGGAATTGATGCCATCCATTGTCAAAGAATCCATATGGTGTTATGGTCAAAGAAACGCCTATGAAAACAGGGATTTTGCCTGCGCAACCTTTATTGATCCGAGCAAGGCCTTTGACTGTGTCGACCATGATGTGTTGCTCCAGAAGCTGGAATTTTACGGAATCTAAAACAACGCTTTAAATCTTTTTCGATCATCTATATCTATAAAAGTGGAAGTATGTATGTATATATGTATGTAGCCTATGGACTCCGAAACCGCTCGACAGATTGTAATGAAACTTTCAGGAATTATTAAGCATTATTCAAGGATGGTTTGTGTGAAGTTTGGTGCAAATCTGTCCAAAGGGCTCCGACCCAGAGGGCATACAAGGGTGCAGTGTCAGGTTTTAGAAATTTAGTGTTTACAAAATTAACAGCTGTAATTAATTAACAGCTGTAATTAAAAAATTCAAAGTTTTGGGCACAGCAACGCGCACAGGGTAACTGCTAGTCTAAATATATAAAAGAGGAAGTATATATATATATATAGCCTATGGACTCCGAAACCGCTCGACAGATTGAAATGAAACTTTCAGGCATTATTAAGCATTATTCAAGGATGGTTTGTGTGAAGTATGGTGCAAATCTGTCTAAAGGGCTCCGACCCAGAGGCCATACAAGGGTGCAGTGTTAGGTTTTAGAAATTTAGTGTTTACAAAATTAACAGCTCTAATTAGTAAACAACTTAATTTGGGCGCAGCAACGCACGCCGGGAAACTGTTAGTATCTTATAAATTGAAGACAGACAGGATACTCTGGAGCAGTTTCCCCGAATAATTTGAAATTTGTTGTTATATATATATAAAGTCACGGTATAATCAATAATTACTATAATTTTGTCGCCCAAACAAAATACTCAAACCACGCTTATGGCCGTGATCCTGAATGGCGTTGTTTTACTGGAGGACGGGTGCCGCTGCTTCGCGGGGTCTGGGCTTGCGCTGCGAGGATGTGGAAGCCGCGCCAGGCGCCAGGCACGCACACTACTTTGGTGGGTGGGGGCAAACAAAACAGCAAGCGGCAGGCGGTGGCGGTGGCTCTCCGCCGACAGCTTTTAGTTCGCCCAACGGCCGGCGCTACTGGAAATACGGTATTAGTGCATTTGAAGGCGCTGAAAATAACCCATATTCGCCTTGACTCATGCCGGCTCTTAAAATTGAGAACACACCTGATTTTTTATTCTGATTTGTAAGATATGTTCATGGTAAATTGAAGATAATTTTCTCATCTGGTTTTTGCGTCATAAAGTCACCCACAAAAAAAACGAACATTCAGATTTTGAACATTTTATGGAATAAGGATAAATAAACACACTCTATGTTCGCACTCTATCGGTCATATTTTTGTCCAATTTACTTAAAATTTGATTGCTAAACTTTTCCCTTTAACGAGTTTTAACAATTCACTGGGAATAAATACCGGAAAACGCTTGACCCCATTATGGAGTTGTATTACAAGTTTTTGACTCTTTGAGCTCAATAGGGAAAAAGATGTCCCTGTGTAGTTTTTGTATAACAAAATAGAAAGCTTCAATACCCCCGTCGCAGCAAACCTGCTTACTAAGCGAATTTGCAATGCAAATATGTGGGTATCACTACTACCTAGAGCCACTTACCAAGTTTCACAAAAATACATTCGTTAATAAGTGATATATAACATTTTATTTATTCTCCATAAGAATAACATTATAAATGAGTACACAGGTTTGCTGCAACAAGAAAGATAAGATATGTGTTTTTATGCAATTAACTCAACCAGGTGAAGCTACATACCAAGTTTTATTAATTTAGGTTCATAACTAAGGGATATATACAACTTTACTTATTCTCCCTATGAATAACATGGGGGGCCGAGTATGCAGGTTTGCTGCTGCCGGGAAAAATCAACAAAAAACCTTTTTTGCTATTATCAATATACCACTACTAGTTGAAGCCACATACCAAGTTTCATCAATATACGTATATAAATAATCAAAATATAACATTTTATTTATTCTCCATAAGATATGACATTGGACAACGTACTGTGTTTAGCACTTTGAATGTCACTGCAACGGTTGAACGTAAAACAACAATTAAAACGCCAAAATGATTGTTTTGTAGAGCTAAACTGATTGGTAGAAAGAAATGTGGAGTTTTTGGTGAAATTATCTGATGAAAATCTAAAAACCGTATTCCCATAAGATTAACATGGGGAATTTTATGGACACATTTTTTGACTTTTCTCCACGACCACTAAACCTAGCTTAATGGTTCAAAATACTAAATTTTTTTAAGCTCTAAAAAACGGCTGTAACCAAAATCTAGTATTTTAAAATTTTTAGGGTAAAAAGTTAAAAAAACTGATTTTTGGAAAATTTTAAACCCCCATAAAACCCCCTTCCCACAAACCGATCGATCTGGTTTTCGAACTTAAAGTCATAAATGTTACTCTCCACATTTGTGCCAAAAATTTCATAAAATTTGGGCGCTTCTTTCAAAAGTTATCACGGTAACGGACACACACACACACACACACACACACACACACATATATATATATATATATATATATATATATATATATATATATATATATATATATAGAGAGAGAGAGAGAGAGAGAGAGAGAGAGAGAGAGAGAGAGAGAGAGAGAGAGAGAGATAATAAACAAAAAGTAAATAAACTTTAGTACCCTGGTAAAATCATTTGAATTACACTTACTTATTTTAATTAAACAGTAATTCAAAACTACTTTAAATTTAACTCAAAGTTTTTAAACAAAAATACCCCCGTCGCAGAAAACCTGCGTACTCAGCGAATTTCCAATGCATATATATGTGACTCACTACTACATAGAGCTATTTACCAAGTTTCACAAAAATACATTCATAAATAAGTGATATAGCATTTTATTTATTCTCTATAAGAATAACATTAGGGTTGAGGACGCAGGTTTGCTGCAACGAGGAAGATAAGTAATGTGTTTTTTTTGCAATTATCAAAACAACTGAACCAGGTGAAGCTACATACCAAGTTCTCTTAATGTAGGTTTATAATTAAGGGAGATATACAACTTTACTTATTCTATATATGAATAACATGGGGGCCGAGTATGCAGGTTTGCAGCTACAGGGACTATCAACAAAAAACTTATTTTTTGTGCTAATATCAATATACAACAACTAGTTGAAGCCACATACCAAGTTTCATCAATATACATTCATAAATAATCGAGATATAGAATTTTATTTATTCTCCATAAGGATAACATTGGACAACGTACTGTGTTTAGCAATTTGAATATCTCTGCAACGGTTGGACGTAGAACAATGATTAAAACACCAAAATGTTTGTTTTGTTGAGCTAAACACATTAATAAACAGAAATGTGAAGTTTTTAGTAAAACTATCTGAGAAAAATCTAAAAACCTTTTTCCCATAAGATTAACATGTGACACGTTTTTTTGGATTTTCTCCGCAACCACTTAACCTAGGTTAATGATTCAAAATACTAAATTATTTGTTTTTTAAGCTCTATAAAATGGCTATAACCAAAGTTCAGTGTTTTTAACATTTTGTGGTCAAATTTGCAAAAAACCGATTTTTGGAAAATTGTAAACCCCCATAAAACCCCCTTCCCATAGTGCGATCGACCTGGATTCCGAAATTAAAGTCATAAATGCTACTCTCCATATTTGTGCCAAATTTCATCAAAATCGGGTGTTTCTTTCAAAAGTTATCGTGGTAACGGACACACATATATATATATTATATATTTGTATACATATATATACATATATATATAAATTTGAACGAATAGTGTTTTTGGCATCTGGGGACATCAAAACAAAAAGTTATCATGGTCTCGGGCTTAAGTCTTACCATGCCACCTACGGTAATAGCTTCTTCCCTATAGGGGAAATTCGCTAAAATACGTATATTTGTAAGCCTCCTAGAATTGTTTATGTGATGTTACAAAAAAATAAATTTAGAAAAGATAGCACGTTGTCTTAGGGGAATGTTTCTTTGTAAAACACATTTTCTAATTTAGAGTTGTTTCATTAGTAATGCCATGGTCTAATTATAATTGTTACAATTCCTACTATAAAACATTACTTCCGTATGATTGGCTGGTAAATATATATGGGACTATCTGAATAGCTACAATGTTAAATGTACTACAACTTGAAAATGCATTACCCACACTTCAGTGTGCTGCAAAAACTAAACTAACTGTCGCTACAAAGTAGTATATTCGCTCCGACCAAAAAATGATATTTACATCTTGAGTCCAATATTAAGGAAAATAGTTAGTATAGTTTTTATTATTCAAATATATTTATTCCAGATATTATATAGTAATTAAATTATAAATTTAAGCAACCGTTATGTGCACAACGGGAAGGAGGAAATGCTATATTTACTTAGAAAGCATTTTAATTTTGGTTTGCTTATACATTTGTATATATTACGTAATAATTAAAGCTATTATTAATAGAATTTTATTTATTAATCGTATCAGTAACTATAGAAACTATAAACTGTAACTGTGATCAAGACAATACTGGTACAGTATCCATGTAACTACTTTGTAGAGCTGAAGTTAGCCGCACCTTTTATGCCTTCATAATGTGAGAAACAGCAAGCGTTACATCAATGTATTGTTTGCTGCAGCCAGCCCTACGAAATTCTGAGTTCGACTGTACTTGACTTTTTGAAACTTTACGTTATGAAACAGTATATTTTTAAAATATTTCCAAATATTTTATTATTGAATTCGATTCAACAACGGACTGGAGTGAACTATCTTTGGCGTTTACGGTTATAGCTTTACAATATGAAACTTTACTTTGTGAAACAACCATTTATTAAATTTGTTTTAAATCAAAGCTTTACGTTTTGAAACTTTACGTTATTACAACTGCTTTAGATTAAATTCAACAAAATAACACCTTTACTTTATGCCACTTTACTTTGTGCAACACTACATATTTACTAAATTATAATTCTTTCACTTTACGTTATGACACTTTACGTTTTGAAACACTTATAAATTTAATCTGTATTAAATCAGTCACTTTACCTTTTGAAACTTTACGTTTTGACAACAGCTTTCATTTCATTGTATTAAATGACAACTTTACTTTATGAAACTTTACGTTGTGAAATGTTGCTTTTAAAAAAATATAACTTTACGTTATAAACCTTGACGTTGTGCAACGGACCCCATTATTCCTGTATGTTGGTTGTACTAGGGGTTTAAATTTTATGTTATATTTTTTCATAATAAAATTTTTTGTTTAATAAGTTTTACGTAATATCATACATCTTGTTTCTTATTATATTCATAACCCTTATAAAATTGTAATGAGACAATTACAAGTACATAACCCTGACAATAATCTCCTTATTATTATATGTAAAATAAATGTATCAAAAAACGTAAATTATTACATATACATTTCAACCGGAGGAATAACTATTGAATTATGAAAAGAATTAACAAACAAAAAACGCAATTATTATATGGGCAATATGGGCCCATGTGAAATGCTGAGTTGTTATAATTCAATTATATATATTATATGGAATTCATATAATATTATATTTCATATCAGAAAAAACTAGGGAAAAACGAGGGAAAAACGATGGCTCATAAAAATATATTTCTTATCGGTGATAGCAGTATTGTGTGCTGATTGAGGGGAGTAGGTTAGGAGGAAGTCTCTGAGTCCTGGTCGTTCGTGGGTTGTCGCGATAATAGTTCCCGCACCCTCTATATAAATGACTATTCCACCCTTTATTTTAGCATTTAAATGATTGGCAAATGAAGTATGTCAAAATGAAGAAATCGTTGATTCGTTTTTGTGTTGTGATGCACGACATACGAAATATTATAAAAAGGTTATTATTATTGTCTTAGTAAGTTATAAAGTAGTTACGAAGGAGTGTTACGTGCATTTTTTACTATGATTTCAAAAAGAATAAATAAATAATCGAGTTGTTGACTTTTATGGTTATTAAGTCTTTAATAAAAATAAGCCAACTGCTAAAATCCGGCTTCTCGAAAAAAGCAGTTAGCGGATACAGTTTCTCCTCCTGAAAAATAACTATTGTATGGCTTTTTGTATCAATTACTACAAGATTGCCTTAAAAATACCTCCCCACGCTGCAACTCTAGAAGGTAATAAAGATTGAATATATGAATAGTGTGCCAGTCTAATTCATCGTAACTAAACATCTACTAGGCCGTTCAAAACAAAAATATATTATATATTTATAATATATATTTGAGGAAATAATTGAGTACTCCGGAAATATACTGTTTTAAACTGTCGTTTATATATACTGTAATTCCTAATATTATCTTAAGTAATTCCAATACAAATTTAGTCACTGGAATAAAACGTTACATTGAAATTGTAATGTAAGATAGAACTTTGCAGGCCGAACGTGTGCAAGATCCAGCCAGTGATGACGGTGTCCCGAGAGGCGGGTAACACACGGCTCTCGCGGGGATGGAGTGGCGCTATCGCTGCGGCGAGAACTCCTGAGTGACTATGGAAGGGAGCTCAGTTGTTTTACATTATACTGACTCTGTTCTGTAAACAATTGTTTTAAAATTACATATTGAGTGTTAATAATCTAGTGATAACAGTTTTTTGTTTTTATTTTTGTTAATAGGGTTCCGTTGCAATTTTCCTGAATCATATGATTTTTTTACACAAATAAATAATTTGCGTTGTTTAATCATCACATAAGTTAACTAAAAAAATATGAATATTCTGAACGTTTACACAGTAACTATATATTTAAATTCGTTTTAAAAACAAATCTGCTGAAATATTAATTACTTAAACAGTTACACACTGCTCTTAAGTTTAACGTAACCACAAAACTACCAAGAGACATGTTACCAGCTTCTGAAGTAACTTTAGACGTATCTCGTATAACCACACGACTTTGTCATATGAACCTTTGGTTAGTACAAGATACAACGTCGCAATGGCATTAAATCAGATGGATCACCTTTAAATAAATACCAGTTAATGGATCATGTATTATGATAAATATATCATATGCACCGTGTACACAAAGTATAAA